>CM060372.1:144226224-145426224 GCA_030545235.1 Helianthus tuberosus
GGCTAAAAGATCTACTACTTTAATTCCGGTTTCAAAAATAGATAATTTTGTATCTAACTGTATAAAGGCAGGCGCGGATCTATGAATAGGAAATGTTGTGCTATTATCTACAGGACCTAAATTATCAATAGGCTCCCCAAGCACGTTGAAAATTCGTCCGAGAGTCGCTCCACCGACCGGAACACTTAGCGGAGCTCCCGTATCAATTACGTCCATCATGGTTTATATTTGAACTAGTACAAAAACGATATGATAAACAAGTCAAAATATTTTACAACATATACAAGGCGGCTTTATATTTGGGCACTTCTTCATCCATCCACTTTTTTATCAGTTGCATCCTAGCGTGGGGAAACTAGGACGTCAAGCGGAAATGCCTTGTCATTTGTCATTCCAGGAAGCGCGCTCATATCAACAGGTGCACCACTTTGAGTCGACATCTCAAAGTTTTGTAGTAAAGTTGCTAAAACCATATGTAACATTTGATACGCGAAAGCTATTCCAGGACAACACCTTCTCCCGGCCCCAAAAGGGATGAACTCAAATTCAGTCCACTTCACATCGAAGGCCTTTTGGTCTGGGGTTAGGAACCTCTCTGGTCTAAACTCGCATGGGTCCGACCATACCTTTGGATCACGGTGGATCTTCCACATGTTGGTTAGTAGCCATGTTCCTTTTGGGACATGGTAGCCAGCTATTGTGCAATCTTTTGTAAAGGCTCTTGGACCTCCTAGGAATCCGGCTGGGTATAGTCGCAAAGTTTCTTTTACGATAGCTTGGAGATAGACCATGTTTTTTATATCTGATTCATTTACCCGTCTATCTTTTCCTACTTGTGTGTCTAGTTCTTCTTGAGCCTTTCTGAGAGCGTGACGATTGTTTAGTAGTAATGAGAGTGTCCACGTTAGCATGATAGTAGTTGTATCTGAACCACCCGCAATAAGGGTCTGAAAACATATCAGTTAAAATGCTCATACGTATGATTAAAAAAGACAAATCCCAAAAAATACATGTTCATTTATGGGATATTAAAAGTCACTGTTTATTTTAAAAACTTTGTCTGGTCGTGCTAGGTTTGTTTATGGATTATACTGAATAAATATGTATCTACACACCTCACATGTGGTTTTAATTATGGTATCAGCATTGTAACCCGCTGTGTTATCGTCTTCTACTACTTCCATCATCACATCAAGGAAGTCTTTTACCTCTGTTGCAATTCATGAAGATCTTTTTCGGCGATGCTCTTCTAACCATTTCCCAAATATAGAATCGAGTTCCCTTGCAACTCGTTCCATTGTCTTTTTATATCCGCCCAAATCCAACCAATCCAAAAAAGGAAGAGCGTCAGCCACTAAAAACTGTCCGAGGTATTGGAACCACTCCCTTAGCACTCCACGACAACTCATCATCTCATCCTCGTCTTCACTGTCAACTCCTCTAGTGTACCGTTTTCCGACGACCACTTTAAGCATCGTATTCATAGTCAAATCCCCAAACCATTTCTTCATTTCCACCAACACTTTCCCTTGTGCATCTCTTTTCTCCCTCCAAAGATCATGAATATTTTTAATTGCGCTTTCTAGTTCAACCACTCGAACAACCTTAAGCTTCTCAAGCCGACTTACAGACAACAACTCTTGAGAGATGATTTTACGCAATCCACGCCAATATGGACCATAAGGAGTGAAAGACAAACTTGCACCGTCAAACCCCAATATCTTTGCAGCGACGTAATTCGGACGGTCAGAAACTATCACATCATGGGTAGTAAAGATCTCCTTAGCTATCTCCCAATTACTCACCACCAAGACTTCACGTATACAAAGCCGGATCATGAAGATGGGTCCATATCGGTCAGCCATGGATGACAAGGTTACATGGGGAAGATCAGGACCACTAAAAACTTTGAAGTGGCCTATTATAGGCCATGCACCACTTGCTTTAGGAGGAGTAGCAGTGGTTTTGTAGAAAAATGATATGTAGTAAAGGACTACAATCAGGGCAAAAGTTGCAAGAACGACTGTGTAATTTTCTTGCATATGTGAAAGATCCATGAGACAACTATTGGTTTGTTTGTCCCGAAAGATGGTAGATAGCTGCTTAATTGACTAATTGTGCCATATACTTATAGTCATTGAGTTTATTTCACTTTATACATAATAAGGACTCGTGACTACGTGGATATCGATCTATGGATTGCCACAGATGTTAATAGGTCAGTTTTGTTACTATCGATGTCTATCAGAACGTGTGGATAAATTACTTGAGGATACGGCTAGGTTAGAAGTGTATTTACCACACATACAATATATGGTATAGGAAAAAGGTCGGCACTCAAATTATTTTGTTTGTTGGTTTCTGAGATTTCATAAATAAAAAATATGAGTATGTTTACTGACAAATACTATTAATTAATGACCCAGTGTTTAACCTGAAATATTTTAGTTAGATCATTGGTCAGTTTTACTCCTTGAATTCACTAAACAGTATTAACTGGATTAACACTATTAACCCCAGACACTAAAGGATACGACAAAAAGAAAAGTAACATACAGAGGAACTAAATTCCCACGTATGCCTAGTGACTATTACCACATTCACAAGACAGTCCTTCACACACCCATAACGCCCTTGTAGAACGGTGTTTAATGCCAAGCCAACTGACATGGCTTGGGGCGTTAAATTGGTCTAACAGAGAATTTGTATTCATATATAAATTCAACTAGCAGGATTACATGCGCTATATTGCGCGGTTTCGGTCGATATCTATTTTGATTCAATATAGCAACGTAAACAAATATGCTCAAAAGAATATCGACAAATGTTTTACATCGACCAAAAACCATAAAATTAAATTTAATATGGACAGCGGGGCGAGCTGATTTTAAATTAATTGTAATTGGAACGAAAACGTTATCTTAAATATACTTTAATGAAAATTTATGTCGAAACGTAAACCTAGTTGAATTTATACCGACAGATGCACATAAAATAAGCACGCAGTTAAAGAATGGTACGACCCGTTGCGGCGGTGTTGAAACAAATAGTGACTCGAATTTGTACCGTCTAATGAAATTGTATTATATTTAACCCGACTCGTTTCCGAACAAAGTTTACATCAAAATGTAGAGCAATTGGAAACGAACTTAAAAATATACACGAAAACGTTTTATATCTGACACAACTCGTCCCCACCCCCCCCCCCCCCCCCCAAAGAAATAATAATAATAAATTTTACGTCAAAACATAGGACAACTGAAAACGTACAATGTAAATCAACTTGAATTTATTTCGACACGTACAAAAAATAAAGAAGTATATCCTGATTGCAAAGTTTTTAAAAAGTTAAGGGGCTATAAGTGTCGATGCTAAAAGTTGAAGGATAAATAAAAATACAAAAACAAGAGTAAAAAAGTCAAAGTATTGTTTACCAATATTGATAATTATATTATTTGATAATAATTTTGGATACATATCACAACTTTGTATTTGTGTTAATATATGAATATATGATATTTTTAATAAAATATGTTGTGTTAATATATGATATTCTTAAAAAATATGTAAGAAGATTATAAGGTTCTTTAACATGATTTAAGATAATTGCGGGAACCAATTTTCAAACTCAAATTCCAAATCCAAAACTACAAGAAATGAAAATGAAATTTAAGATTATGGCGGGTCGAATTTATACAAATGACACCGCATAATTTTTCTCTTGCTGATTAGTTAGATACATACTTGTATATTCGTTCTTAACTTTCATTAATTATTGGGATCAACTTTTACGTTTAACGTCTGTCACATATTTTGTAATTTTCACTAAAGATCTGTTAGTCTTTCTTAGAATGGCAATTTTACTCATGTTAACAAAATAAAATAAAGGAAGTATAAACAACAATTTAATTTAGGGTAAAGGGCCCGCACATTTGATAAACTTCTTCTGCATTTCACGACGGAAGAGAGAGCTTTCAGAATCTTTCTTTTGTGTGGTTATAAAAATCAAGCTTAAATGATCGATATATTTTGACAAGATTCTGTGGGTTTTTTTTTTTTTTAATTTATTGTACCAATGGGTCCTAATATTTAGGGTTAATTAAGTTATTGTATAAATAGATCTTAACATGCAAAGTATCTTTATCGTAAAAATGAAGGAGGAATTTTTTTTTATAATTTTTTCTGCTACTTATTAAGCACGTATCTTAGTCATATAATTAAAAAAAATGGTGCTTTTACACTAGTAGAGTAATTATAATTACTCTACTATTGTAAAATCACGTTTTTTTTATATTTTTCAGTTAAACGTCATTATTTAACAGTAGAAGAAAAAAAATTCAAAAAACAAAATTTCCTCCTTCACTTCTTACATTAAGAATATTTTATATATTAAGACTCATTTGTATTTGATTTTTACACGTTCTTTTTGTTTTAGAAATTCAATTGCTTTTGTTTTCTAGAAACCCCCCCCCCCCTCGCCAGGCTTCATAGCGACGCTGGCTGGGCAACGCAAATTTTAACGTTGGTATAGAGTGGGTTAGCCAACGTTGCCTCTCCCGTAAAAGGCTAAAAATGAAGAAGCTATTTTCAGAGCTAATGACATGAAGACGAGCTCATCTTTGATTCTATAGTGCAATTCTCATTTATTTGGATAGCATCTAGGAACAAGATAGTTAATGTCTAGGGGTGTAAACGAGTCGGGCCGAGCCCGAGCTCGACCAGGCTCGAGCTCGGCTCGTTAGGTTTTTATGAAGCTCGAGCTCGGCTCGAACTATTTTTAGAACAACCTTAAATGAGCTAAAAGCTCAGCTCGAGCTCACTTCAACATCGCTTAAACGAGCCAAAGCTCGGCTCGAGCTCGGCTCATCAATGTTATTATCATTATTAATATATTATATATAAAAAAATTAAAATTTTGTGCGGGCTCGTTTAGGCTCGCGAGCCTAAACAAGCTTTGTATGTCAGGCTCGAGCTCGGGCTCGATAACAAAATTAGCTCTATTTCAAGCTCGAGCTCGGGCTCGGGCTCGTTAAGGCTCGGCTCGTTCGAGCTTTTAACCGAGCCGATCACGAGTAGCTCTCGAGCCTCTGGGTTTGTTTACACCCCTGTTAATGTCTCATGGATTTAGTGGATATAAGACCCACTTTTTATGTAAATGTTTGGTTATCCTTTTTCTAACCACCATCTGTTTTTTATAATTTTTTTTCTTTAGTCGTTTAAAATACTATAACTTTTTTTATTAAAATGATTAAAATAAATAATATTAAAGATTAACAAAAATTAAAAAGAAATCAAAATACATTTTACTTTCCGATCCAACATGCACTTTTAATATATATATATATAATTATATAAACTAATTAATTAACATATTAATTAGAGTAAGAGTAAAATGCACAGATAGTCCCTATGGTTTGATGAAATTTCATCTTTAGTGCTCAATTTTTCAGAATTACACTATTAGTTCCTGTGATTTGACAAGTTGTTACTCGGATAGTCCGTAAAGTGGATGAAGGTTACTCAGATAGTTCCTATGGTTTGACAAGTTGTTACTCGGATAGTCCCTGTGTTTGACAAGTTGTTACTCGATAGTCCTTGCCATTTCACACCCACTTAACCAGAAAAACTAACTTCCATCCGCTTTGGGGACTATCCGAGTAAAACTTGTCAAACCATAGGGACTAAAAGTGTAATTTTAAAAAGTTGAGAACTAAAGGTGAAATTCAACAAACCACATGGACTATCCATGCATTTTACTCTTAGAGTAAATTACAAAAATCGTCCTTTATGTATGCTACTTATTGCAAATTGTGTCCTTTGTCTTTAGTAAGAGCAAAAACCGTACTCGATGTTTGCAAACCCTTGCACATTATGTCCTTTAGCCCTAACCTAGTTAGTTTCTATGGTTAAATATGACCAAATGGACCCCACATAGGGGTACTTTAGTCATTTTACCTTAAAGATTAAAATAAATAATCATCTCCAACACCCACATGCCACCACACCCCACCTGCAACCACCACCCACATGAATCCGTATAAAAGAAAAAGTTTCACTCACTCTCATCTCCTTACCTACAATCTATAGTTCCAATTGCTACATGGAGATACAAGTCATGACACCCTCCACGGCGGCCACCCCCTACACCACCGCACCTTCTTCCCCCCATTGCTTCCCAGCTTCTTCTACATTGCATCCACCAGCCCCATCCACGCACTCGTCTGCTTCCAACAACACGACGACGCCGATTTCGCATTCAACTTCACCGGAAACCCACAACCCCCTCCATCTCCGCTGCCGACGAACTTTTCCACGCCGGTAAAATCAAGCCCCTAAAGCCTGTTCCTGATGACCCATGTCGTTGTAACAACAAAAACATCAATTCTTTCACTGAAACAATTTCACAAACACCCGGTGATCAAGATTATTTGAGTGAGGCATTTACACAAACACTTGGTGATCAAACCCAAAACCCGCCCAAAAGAGGCCGTAAAACCACGAGCAGCGCCAAAACAACCAGAGACAAACTCTCATGATCCTCGTCTCTGTTCAGAATCTCCAATATCTTATCCGACGATAAGAACAACAACAACAACAACAATAATAATAATAATAACAAAAGTTCTCCAAATTGGTACAGTAAATGGAACCTGAATTAAATCATATGGCGGTGGTGGTCGGTATGGTGGTGGTGGTCCGACAATTAAAGAGATAGAGTTTGTGTGTGTGTGTGAGAGAGAGAGAGAGAGGTGTTTATGTGAGTGTATGTATATGAATTTATAAATATATCGATATATATAATTTTTTTGATTATTTATTTTAGTATTTAGGGTAAAATAACCAAAACACTCTCATATGGGGTCCATTTGGTTATATTTAACCATAAAAAGTAATTAGATTAGGGCTAAAAGACATAATGTGCAAGGGTTTGCAAATATCAAGTATGGTTTTTGTACTTATTAAAGACAAAGGACACAGTTTGCAATAAGTAGCATACACAAAGAACGATTTTTATAATTTACTCTATTAATTAATAATGTAGGATCGATTTGGGACCCGAATGAGTCGATCAGAAGAGTTTATCTCAGTTTCAGAGGCGGAAACTAAGAAACCGAGTTCAATTCAGCAAACAATACACTTTAAACTATTGTTTCTATTGATTGAATGGCGTTTACAAGCACGAGAAATACCGGCAGCACTTCGGTACAATATTCTGATTCCCCACTAAATGACATGATGACTCTCCTATTTATAGTGTTTCTGATTCCCCACGAAAGTGCTATTTTCTGATTCCCCACGAAATGACAATTTTCTGATTCCCCACGAAATGACAATTTTCTAATTCCCCACGAAAATGTCATGTCTATTTCGTGGGAAATCAACATTTCGTGCCCTAATCTAAACAATTCTATACAAGACTCGATACAAGACGAAGATGACAGACGGATGCACCAACAAACTCCCCCTCGGATGTTGACGGAGTCTTCAGTGTCGAGTCTTCGCACTTTCAGTCTTTATCAGCCTTTGGGCTTCTTTTCTTTGAAATGTTTGACGCTGTAAGTATCCTTCAATCTTTATCTTCTCTTTTCTCTATCATCAACAAACTCCTCACGAACAATCTCTACTCGGATGTCTTCAGACTCCCCCTTTCAATATACTGGGATCGCAGTCTGGCATGTTGAAATCACACAGTCCTCAGGTATCGGAACCTGACTCTCTATCATTCAAATAACCTGCACATTCTCTACCTAAAAATAAATTTTCTGATAATAACTTGTAAAACAATCTCACCATCTAATGAACCTCTTGCAGGAATAATACAATCAAAGAATGATTTTACCATGTTAATCATTGATGAACCACTTGAAGATATATCACTTTTATGTTCAAAAACAACACACTCTCCCAAACCATCTGTTAATCATGTTTAGCACTTGGAATTTTGAAAATCAGCTCTCCAACACCAGTTGTCGAAAATCTTTTTGTATTTTACAAAATTTATGCTAAAACACACTGAAAATATTTTTGGATTTTTGAATAGAATGAAATGCAATAAAGAAATATTTACATACAATATTTTTTGTGAGTTTGTGTAAGAGGATCATATCAGTTTTTGAGACAAATCACCAACACCGTTAAGCTTTAAACATTTTAAGTTCTAAACGATTCACTTAGATTGTCAGTATACTGGTCCACTTAAATTCTCACACAAAGTTCAACTGCTTCGAGATACGATATTAATGTCTTAAGCACTTAAACTTAATCGCGTGTCCCACCTCAGAATATACTCCCGTATCCAGATCCCAATATTCAGTCTTACAGGTGAGTATACCACAGATGATATCTGTATGGGGTTATAATGCGAGGGCCGTGAGAGCTCAGGTCGATACTTCCGTATACGCAGAGAGATGACGGCTTCGACTTTTGGTGTATCCCCTTTAGAGGATCTTTTGTTACAACAGCAATGACTATCAATTTTATTGTTTCATCAATTTTCTGAGGGCGGCACTATATTTCAAGCAAGCAGAAAGTATTCTCCGGGGACTAAGCCATTGCTTCCGCAAAATCAGAAGTCCCGGGATAATACCCAAGATATCACTGAGTATAAAGACCTAGTATCTCAGAAAGATGGACCTTTCAAACAAGATTTCGGGGGTTACCCATATATCCGAGAGATGTTTCCCCACAATATAAGTAAGTTTGAATTTAGGTTTATATCTCGTCACAATCTACTAAATGTGCAAAAACCTACTGACACATCATCAGTGAGACCGTTTATCACATTTTTACTTTCCAATTCTTTAGCATGCTGTGATAGTCCACTGATGTACTATCATATCCTCTTTTATACAACAAAACTCGTTTTTCATTTTATCATGTTTTTGACTTTTTCAAATTTTCAAATGTTTTTGGATTTTCTAAAATTTCTTACTCCCCCTAAAATGCAAACACATTTTAGGAAATTTTAAAATAAACTGTACAATAAAGTGACAACTGATATCGAATTGCTTCAATTCGCCATCCTCTTGGCATAAACAATCAGAACTCCCTCTTACAACAAACTATTTTCTCATTGATTTCAAAACACTTAAGTTTGTTTTAATCAAATGGTTTTTCCGGAAAATAAGTTTTGTTGATTTTACCACTTGTAAAGTTGGGGTTCATCATCTTGATTCTCAATCAATCACTTGAATATATGGCCGAATCAAGTTCAAACTAATGACCTTGATTAACCATTTGTAGGAAAAACAAGTACAACTTAATATCCTTGATTTTACCACTTGTAAGTGTAAATCTTCTTCAACCACTTGTAGATTTTCCTCTCAGTCAAACCATTTGTAGAAAACTAACAATTTGAATCATATCACCTGTACTTTACCATCTTTACCACTTGTAAGATTATCAACCAAGAAAGAAAGATAGGGTAAATTACACTCTTCGTCCTTTATGTTTGTACTGAATTACAATGGATGACCTTTAACTTCAATAATTACAGCCACGGTCCTTTAATTGAAAAACTCAGTACACTTTTCGCCCTTTAGCAGTAAAAAGGTTAAATTTTTCAGTTAAGTTTAGTCATGTGCCTTGCACATGAGGGCAGATTAGTAATTTTACCCATCTATCAAAAAAAGATAAAAAAAAATACAAATGTATGCACATAAATCTAGTTAAGTGGCCATCTTCATCATCTCTCTGCTGCACCTTCCTTATCTTCCATCTCCAAATCCCCTTCTCCCCCTTCCCTCTACATCTTCCCGTCCACCATTAACACTCTTCCTAAGCTTTTCTCCATATCCACTACAACTAACCCCTTTAAACCCTCCCTATTGGTCCCACATCTATCCGTTGTAGCATCTTTTGAGTTGTACGAGGATGAAGAACACCAGCCTAGTTATTCACCTGACCTTAAACTTGTCGTGGGTAACTTGCCGCATCTCTCTCTCTTCATCTTCACCACAGTCCCCGCTAACCTAATCCAAAACCCCCAAATCCCCAAACCCTAAATCAAAATTGGTTGCATCATCTCTGTCTCTGGTTGAAAAAAACGTGTTTGTAGGTTGTGGAGACAACCGACCGGAAAAGATTGTGGGTCATCGAAGACAGCCGACTGCATCTTCTCGACCCTCACACCAATAATTTCGCTGGAGCTTCAATACAAACCGGTTGAATTGTAGGTGTTTGTAGTGTGGTAGCAAAGATGAAGGGATTTGATCTGTTGAAATCTTTAATTCTTGTATCTTCAGTTCTGGTAAAATCTGTTGGATTTGGGGTTAGGGACTTAGGGTTAGGGGTGCCAAAGCTTGGAAAGTGTTCGGTGAGTATGGTGAAGATTAATACATATATCAGATTTCAAAGATATAAGTTTGTACAATCTCACTCGTAGTTTGAAAACAACTGTTATACAATTTTGATTTGTTTTTGTAGATGATTCCAGAGATTTCTTTTCCTTTGTGAAATTGAATTTGATTAAATATATCCCTTTAATCGAAATCCAAATGTGATCTTGTTGTTCAGCAAGTCAAAGCGTGAAAAAACTTGCTTTATGCTTGTGAAATTGAATTTGATATGAATTCTTCAAATATCCTTTTCATCTAGTCAAGAAATGAAGTATTTTTAAATCATTTTGCAGAACTGAGCATAGAATTAGATAAATTCTTGTGTGACGCCGGAGATGGTGCTTTGCCGGTGACATAGAAACGACGGTGAGGGTGGGTGTGTGTGTTAAAGTGGCGAAGACAGGGTGGGGGTGGGGTTAAGTTATTATATTTAAATAAAAAAAGCGGGGTCCATTAGTTATTGAATGATTAATTACTAGACATTTAAATAAAATGATGAATTGACCATAATATCCTTAAGTGAAAAAACTTGACTGAAAATTTTAACTTAGTTAGGGACAAAGGACGTAGAATGTAATGTGTTTTGCAAATAAAGGATTGTGACTATAATTATTGAAGTTAAAAACTATGCGTTGCAATCCGATACAAACATGAAGGACGAAAAGTGTAATTTACTCTTAATAATAACTGAGACAAGCCTAAGGCAAACTAGTCACAAGCCCAATTTGAACTTTAAAAACAGAACTCTAAACAAGCAAAGCTCAAGCTTAAAAAAAGTAGTCACGAGCCAAGTTTAAACTTTATAAACATAACTCTAAATGAGTCAAACTCATGTCAAAACAAACTTGACTCGGCTCATTTGCAACTGTTTTTTTTTTTTTTTTTGTTATAATATACTTTTAATAAAGGAGTGAAATAAATTATAGGCCATCCCTAACGTATTGTAGCTGAACAATGGGTGGGGCTAAATTGATTTTGAGCATGATCAGTAATGCTCTGGAGTCTAGATGATGAATGGACGGCAATTCCATTATTTTAGGTCCCGCTCAGTTAATAAGACTCATGTAGAAAAAAAATGTGATGGCTGAAATCTCAATTAAAAGGATGATCGTTTTTTTCTTCGGAAATATGGTTTTTCGACAGATCAGAAGAAAAACAAATAATAAGAATATGTAATAGTACGTTGCAAAATGTTTTTGATTTCTCTTGAAAGAAAATTTAGAGTGGAGAAAGTTAACAGAGTTTCACATACAAAATCTTTGTTTGAAATAGTGAGGAAAAAGTATTTAAAACAACCTTTTTTACTTAATACATTAATTATTTAGACCATATGATATACCCGTCCTTCATATTATATGCACCTCAACGCTATACAAACACGTTCCTTTTAGGTGTGGCTCAACCATTTCGAGAACCCAAAGCGAACAAAAAAAAATATGGAGCCTCTTTCCAAAGTTCACGTTATAAACCCGCCTCCTCTTTGGGACCAGCAAAAAAAGAAAAAAATAGTTTATATTTAAGGAAGTAAGTTTTTTATTTATGTTTACTAGTAGGGTGTCCGCGTGATGCGGCAGGGCGATACTTTGGATTGCGACACTCGTTTCTGGTAGTTTTCTTATTCGTATAATATTTATGATAACAATATTGTGGTGAATATATGTTATTAGTGTTACACATATATAAAGTTTTGTTTTTTATAAAAAAAAATAATAATCAAAAGACAAAAAAAATATTGTTTTTTATAAAAATTAATAAACAAAAGACAAAAAAAATTAAGTTGTTATAACTGTAAAGTATGTTTATTTAATTGGTTAAATTATAAAGTATAATTTTATTCTTTAATGTTCACAAGGTTTTTTAAATATCCACATATTACTCATCCAATAAACTTTAAGTTTAAAATTTTCATTTTTATAAAAATAAAAAATAGTGTTTGACTCGTAAGTACATTTTAGAGCTTTAACTTACATTGTTAATTTCGGTTTTTACTGATATAAAAAAATTTACTTTTATAAAATTTCAAGAAATGTTTTTATAAAAAATAGGATGTTAAGAGTTTATATCTTTATTAACTTTATATCATACTAAGTTCAGATTTTTAGTTCCTAACTAATCTTATCTGTATAAGTTTATTTTTAACTTATAATCCCTAAAAATTTGCAACACAGTCTACTATGTATCTAGTCAAGTTGGTAAAGATTTATTTTGAAACTGACTAATATTATCTATAACAATATAGTTGAACTTATAATTTCTAAAAATTTGCAACACAATTTAGTATTTATTTACGATGATGGCGGTGGTGTTGGTTGATGATGTTGGTGGCTGAAAAGTGACAGGTACTCCGGTGATGGTGGAAATGGTGGGTGGTGATGGTGGTGGGATCAACTTTTACGTTTAACGTCTATCAAATATCTTGTAATTTTCACTAACCAGAGGGTGAAAAATTCTGTTAGTCTTTCTTAGAATGGCTATTTTACTCATGTTAACAAAATAAAATAAACGAAGTATAAACAACAATTTAATTTAGGGTAAAGGGGCCGCACATTTGATAAACTTCTTCTTCTGCATTTCACGACGGAAGAGAGAGCTTTCAGAATCTTTCTTTTTGTGTGGTTATAAAAATCAAGCTTAAAATGATCGATATATTTTGACAAGATTCTGTGGGTTTTTTTTAATTTATTATACCAATTAATTAAGTTATTGTATAAATAGGACTTTAACATACAAAGTATCTTTATCGTAAAAATGAAGGAGGATTTTTTTTTTAATTTTTTTCCCTACTTATTAAGCACTTATCTTAGTCATAGAATTCAAAAAAAAAAAAATCGTGCTTTTACACTAGTAGAGTAATTATAATTACTCTACTACTGTAAAATCACCATTTTTTTTACATTTTGCAAATAAACATCATTCTTAAATAGTAGAGGAAAAAAATTCAAAAAATAAAATTTCCTCCTTCACTTCTTACAATAAGAATATTTTATATATTAAGACTCATTTGTACTTGATTTTTACATGTTCTTTTTGTTTTAGAAATTCAATCGTTTTTGTTTTCTTGAATGTCTCTAAATTATTCTCTATTTCCCTTGTTTGAATCTGAGTCTTTCGTTCTAAGAGGCATGTGACTCTAACAAATGGGTTAACCCCACATTGACTTTAAAGATTCATTTGAACGGGCGACATTGGAAAAAGTAAAAATAGCATAATCCTAATCCTATTTTATAGAAAGACCGGTTTAGTCTTTTAATTTTAACTAGTGGGATACCTCCGTGCTTCGTGGCGAGCTATCATTCAGTATTGGTTTGATTCATTACAATATCAGTATGATATCAGCACCCGATATAGCAATTTACACGACCTTTACATGAAACGAAGAACTTAGAAAAGAATATGAGTAACTATTAGAATAACTATATTATGCACATATTTTAGGAGAGATTATGTATCTTTATTGTGTTGATTATTTCCTTGTATATTGTATATTTTCTCCATATTTAAAGGGTTCTTATGAATGAGAGGAGACACACGAATTATTCTTGAACCATAACAATCTTTATGGTATCAGATCCTTGCTCTGCAAAACCCTAGCCGCCCCTCGTTTCTTTTTTTCCTGGTTCGCCACCTCTGTCTCGACAGCCATGGGCGACAATCTAACACCCGAAAAACAAACAACAGGCGACAAACAAACACCCAACCACACCCCTCTTCACCTCGCCTACACCGTTACTAACATTCAGAACAAGATCCGCACTCTCGATAGCACGTCGGTCACATATTCTTCATGGGTCAAATTATTTAAGCTGCATGCCAAAGCCTACAAGGTTTTGGACCATATCGATGGCACGGATCCTCTCGAGGATCTGATGAACGTCATGCATCATGGTCCGATATTGATGCTCTCATTCTTCAGTGGATATACGCCACGTTATCGGATGCACTCATGGTTCGCGTTCTTGAAACAAAGGCTACTGCTCGTTTCGCTTGGGTTAAACTCGAAAATATTTTACTTAACAACAAAGGTTCCCGTGCTACAACCCTTGAACATGAGTTCACGAACTTAACCCTTAGCGCATGGTCATCTTTGGATGATTACTGTCAAAAGTTAAAGGAAATTGCTAATCAATTGGGCGATGTCTGTTTTCCCATTAGCGAGTCTCGGCTAGTCATGCAATTGGTGTGTGGCCTTCCAACTGAGTATGAGGTTACTGCTGCCATCATCAACCAAACTTCCCCCTCATGGGACGAGGCACGCACCAGTTTACAAAAGGAACAACAACGTCAACAGTCGCACTTAAACCAAACCAAACCGGTTCTTGTCTCCACACCCAACCCCAACCCGATACCCGATACCGCTAACCCCACTGAACCAGCCCGATACCCCTCTGAACCTCACCACAAAACGGCAAAGCCGAACGGATGCTTCGTCGTCTCAACAAAATTATTCGGGCTCTTCTTGTTCATGCCCATTTACCTCCCACCTTTTGGGTCGAAGCCCTTTACCTCTCTGCCTACCTTCACAACATCTTGCCCACCGCCAAACTTTGCCATCTCACACCCGCATTCGCCCTCTACAAACGTCACCCCACCTATGATCATCTATGCGTTTTTTGGGTGCACATGTTACCCAAAAGCTTCCGCAACTCAACCAAACAAACTTCTTTCTCGATCCTCCAAGTGTATTTTCTTTGGTTACCCCTCAAATTTTCGGGGATATCGATGTATTTACCCTGTCGCCGGACGAGTTCATATATCTCGTCACGTTGTTTTCGATGAAACTGAATTTCCGTACCCCAATCCCACTCCTCAACCTTGTTATCAATTTTTAGATGACGACCCGTGCCCATTCGGCCCAACTACCATTCCCACATTCGGCCCGCTTAACCCCACTCCTTCCACACCCTTCTCGGCCCAACAACCCTCAAGCCCAATACCTACTCCCCTCTCGGCCCAACACTCCTTGAGCCAAATACCCACTCCTTCCCCTCATCCATCACCGCCCACCTCTCCTGTGTCCTCCCATGCACCGTCTCCACCTCCTGCCCCCAACCAACATCCCATGGTCACTCGTGCTAAACTGGGCATCTCAAAGCCTAACACAAAATTCAATCTCACCACCACTAATCCTACCTCCACCATCTCACCGCTCCCCATTTCCTACCATAAAGCCTACTCGGATCCAAATTGGCTAAAGGCTATGACCAATGAATTTAGTGCTTTGCAGGAAAATAAGACGTGGGATTTGGTCCCTAAGCCAATCGGACCACCAATTATACGGTGTATGTGGTTATTCAGGCATAAATTCAAATCTGATGGTTCGTTGGAACGATATATAAAGCACGCCTTGTGGTTAATGGAAAGTCGCAAACAGTGGGTGTTGATTATCAGGAAACATTTAGTCCGGTAGTTAAACCGGCCTCCATACGCACGGTTTTAAGCTTGGCAGTCTCTAGTAATTGGCCGATACACCAGTTGGATCTTAAAAATGCCTTCCTACATGGCAATTTGGAAGAGACCGTGTACATGCACCAGCCTCCAGGTTTCGTGGATAAACAATTCCCTGATTTTGTATGTCGTCTTCGAAAATCCTTATACACTCTAAAGCAAGCTCCTTGTGCATGGTTTATTCGGTTCTCTGGTTTTCTTCTTTCTCATGGTTTTCGGAGTAGCATTTGTGATTCGTCACTATTTATTTATCGGCGGGGTAATCACATGGCATGCCTCCTTCTTTATGTGGATGACATTGTTCTCACGACATCTGATTCAATGCTGCTTACCTCCATTATAACCATGCTTTCCAGGGAATTCGCAATGACCGACTTGGGCCAGCTTCATCATTTCTTGGGTATTACTGCCACACGGGATTCTACGGGATTATTTTTGTAACAAGCTTAATACACCCGTGATATTTTACATCGGGCCAATATGACAGGTTGCAAACCATGTGCCACTCCTTGTGACACTAACTCTAAGCTTTTCGCTTCTGAGGGTGAACTCATAGAGGACGCCACTTTATATCGTAGCCTTGCCGGTGCCTTACAATATCTCACCTTCACTAGACCTGACATCACCTATGTTGTACAACAGATATGCTTGTTTATACACGCCCCTCGGGAACCCCATTTTTCCTTTCTCAAACGTATACTTCGGTAGTTACAGGGCACTATCACCCATGGTCTTCGGTTATCTGCTACTTCTTCCACCAGCTTAACGGCATATTCTGACGCTGATTGGGGCGGCTTTCCGGACTCTAGACGGTCAACCTCCGGCTACTGTTTATTCTTGGGCGACAATTTAATCTCATGGTCCTCTAAAAGGCCACATACAATCTCAAGGTCTAGTGCGGAAGCTGAATATTGATGGGTCGCCAATGTTGTGGCCGAAGCCAGTTGGCTGCGTAATCTGCTTCTTGAGCTTCAGGTTCCTATTGTCAAAGTTACTATTATATATCGTGACAACATTTCTGACGTGTATCTCTCTGAGAATCCTGTTCAACATCATCGGACGAAACATGTCGAGTTAGATATTCACTTCGTCCGTGAAAAGGTTCAAATTGGTCATGTTAAGGTTCTTCACATGCCTTCCTTGTCACACCCCAACCGATGGCGGAAACATCGGGATGAGACGAAATAGATTGCAAGAGACATCATAACACTATGTGACAATATAAATTAAATTGAATTTCATAAATTGCTAATGTATAATACAAGAAATCAACATAGACAACATTCTTTCGAATATACAACAACAAATAGTTTAATCTAGGTTTGTTTCTAAGTCCACTTATATTCTTGTTTCTTCACTTGGCATCATCTTGTCTATCAACCTGCAACATGTATTAAAACATCAACAAAAGTTGGCGAGTGTACAAGTTTGATTCATAGTATAGCATATTATAAAATTGTTTAACGTGTTCGTATCCAACGTAAATAACATGATGCAAGTTACTAATATGTTGAAACGGTGCCAATTATATGTTCAATCCCAAGTTTCCAATGCGTTAAAATAGCTTATCCCAATAGTTTAGATGGAGGTAAAAATAGTTTAACTTAACAATACCCCAAGTCTCGTGGGCGGTGCATTACTCCTATAGTGCTATAATTGTTAAGGTGGGCTTGTACGAAGTTAATGAGCATATAGACACTAATAGTTTACATAGCATAGGAGATTAACAAGCATCAAATCGTTCATAGACTAACGGGAGGTGAACTTGTTTACATGTGAATAGAATATGATTCAAATAGTTTCAAGAGTTTAGTGTTTTTACATAGAATACATGTTGCACCCAAAAGTGTTTAAAAAGTAAAATAGGTTCTAGTATACTCACAAAATTTCATATGATTTCCGATTATCCAAGGTGACGAAGTCGTTGAGACTAGAAGGTTGAATACGATCAATTCGGAATTCTAAGGGATGATTACATTAGGGTTTACCGATTTGAAGTGTAAGGACATGAAAATAGACATATCAAAATAATCATCCATTATGCTTAGATGATATACTTACTTTCTTAACAATGTCCACTTGTTCATCATCAAGAGTTCGGTTTTGTTGTACATATTACATAAGTTATATGTGTATTACTATATCATACATGTCAAGCATGAGGTAGAAGATTAGAGTCTTCATTTAGCCACCTCTAAGTATCATGGAATTCATACATGAGGTAGGAAGAACAAAGCTTCCATTTAGGTACCCCTATTGTTCACCACTACACTTGTTGTTATAAACAACAAGGAGGGTCATGAACTTACAAGAGTAATGAAATACAACAACTAATCTATGAGAAAAACATCAAGAAGTGAGTGGATTTTTATGAAAGGTAGCCCAAGCTAGTCTAACAATTACACATTCATCAAGCTTCAAGCTTGAACACTTCTTGTGGGTAAAACCCTAACTAAAACAGAATGTTTGTGAGGTTTTAACCTCTGATTTAACATTTCTCAGCCTTGTTTTTAAGCCCAACTAACCATTCGATTGATTATGAGCATTAGGACATAGGGTTGAGATGAGATTAACTCAAGTTTACTAAGTTTAACAAAGTTTTAGATGAAAACAGAAAAGTCAGTCAAAATTGGAGCCTTTTTGGTGACGTTTCAGGGCTTGGTTTTCCATGAAAAACCAATGGAAACGTAGCTAAGGTCAATCCAAAAAAGTAGGAAAAAGAATCGAGTGAATCGGATAAGAAATGAGTAAGTTATGCTCACTTTTATAGGAAATGATGAATCTGCTCGAACTTGTGTTTTGTAGCGATTTGGGGCTGATTTGGAAGAGTTTTAGATGATTAGAAAAGTGTATAATGCCTGGATTATGCTTGGGTTTTATAGGGAAGAGTTGGGTTAGGTTGTAGTTGGATAATAAATGCTAAACAAGGTTTAAATTCAAAGAAAAACACAAAAATCGCGCAAAAAGTCAAGCTGGGAAGAGGGCTGGTCGCGCTGATCAGGCCATCTGAGCGAGTGTATAAGTATTTTAGGGGCTGGATTTGTTCCCTGTGAAGACATAGCTCAGCTGGTTGTGAGCGCGTTTGTGCGGAGGGTGTACCCAAGTTCAAGTCCTGTCTGCCCTCTTTTTTATTGTTCTTAACCTTTAAAAAGTTTCATGATATTTTAGTCCCTCAAGTTTAGGGATTAATTACTAGGTGATTTAACTTGGTTTACTAACTAGATTAACTTGTATTACTTCAAAATAACTTTGAATTCTAACAAAACTAACTAGTTTTTATTTTTATTTTTTTATTATTTTATTATTTTTATTTTATAAAAACAAACAAAAACTTTTTATCGTAATATTAATTAATTTAATTAGTTAAATAAAATAGGATAGATAGATAAGTAACCATATTTATAAACGAAATTAAATTAGGGTAACAATCTTTAACGATTATTTATTTAACGAAGCTTTCGAGTTTCGAGAATTAGGATCCGAATTTCATTATTTTAAGAGTTTTAATTAGTTTAACGAGTGTCAAGTGTCGATAAATAAGGAATCAAGAATCCTTGAATAATATTTCGTTCAAACGAGAATTTGATTATCAGTTGCACATAAGACTAATATGAATACATAAAATAGCTTTGTTTTCAATATGTTAAATAGTCTCGAATTACCATTGAAACGAAAGTGGATTACAAAGGGAGTACAAGTGTCTAAATATGGAAAGTACATCATGACTTGCTAAAAATAAGAAAGTGCGAAAATGCGAAGCGTTACAGTCTCCCCTCCTTTAGGAAATTTCGTCCCTAGATTTATTCAAGAGGAAGACTTGAAAGAGTTTTTTTTTTTTTTTTTTTTTTTTTTTTTTTTTTTTTTTTTTTTTTTGGAAAAAGGTGAAAATCGAGACTTGGAAATTTTTGAAGTGTTTTGAAAAGTGTGAAATTTTTGAAGAACAGCAAAACAGGTTGGTAAAAGGATTTGTTTGGCTAAAATGGTTTTGAGGTACCAAACATAATTGAAAACGTGTAGGTGCGTACATAGGTAAAGTGAGTTTAAACGAGTTTGAATAACTACATTTGGAGGTGTTTCAATAATGTATCGTAATTGCGAAGGAGGTCTTTGTATTAAAACGGTTTGTATTCGATGAAAGTGGGGTAGTTTGCGTAGAAAGTTTTAAGGTTAGTATAAAATCACACATTTGTAAAAAAATTGTTTACTGAGAGAAGCCAGAAGGTTTGGTACTTTAAATAAAGTGATACCGGCCTACTGATTATGTTTGCACAAAATGAAGAATAGGAAGACGGTTTTAAAGGTAAGGTGATAAGTTAGGATTCGAACATTTTAACAGGCTTGAGGTTCGTATAGAAGAAAAGACTAATGGAGAATAATGAGAGTATGGAAGTAAACGAGTGACTCTTAATGAATGCAAGTATAAGAATGGCATAAGTATTGGATAGACGAAAGTAGCGTGCTATAAATGAAGTCTCGTCGTGGATAATCGGATATTAATCGTTTGTTAGGTTTTTAAAGTTGTATAAGGTCCAAACGTCTGCAAGAACACTGAATTTCTCATGGCACGTTTTACGAAAGTTTGGTAACATGGTGAAAACACTTATATATAGGTACCAGCGGCGTATTGTAACACCCCGAAAACGGGTTTGGCAATCAAACCTCGTTAATAGTAAAAACGGGTAAAATACCGTTAGTGGTAAAATTAACCCGGTGAATATTATGATTTAAATAAATAAATCTAAT
This sequence comes from Helianthus tuberosus, assembly GCA_030545235.1. NCBI lineage: Eukaryota > Viridiplantae > Streptophyta > Magnoliopsida > Asterales > Asteraceae > Helianthus > Helianthus tuberosus. The sequence continues at coordinate 144,246,750 of CM060372.1, forward strand.
ATTTATTAAAAAGATGGGAAATACTTTGAGAAAGCAAAATTTATAAAAAGGCCCGAGATTTAACGGGACTTAAAATAAAACGGGTTTTTGAATAAGAACTAATTAACTAGGAAAAATTATAACCTAGTTAACTATAAGTCTAGAAATAACTTGAAATAAGGTTAGAATAACCAAAATTAAATGTTAAACCAAAGGGGAGGGACAAATGTTGTTAAACTTGAAACTATTATTATTAGTTTTAATCAAAAAATAAAACCAAACACCTCAATTGAGGCTCTGGTCGATCAAGAACAGGAAGGGGGCGACACCCTCACTTCCAAAACCCTAACATGTACTAAACTATCAAATTGAAGGCCAAAATCCAGTTGAAATCGGAATCTGAACATAGAATCGTGATCACCTCGTCAAAGGGGTCATAAGGTATGTCAAATTAGGTCATTTTGATTCGATGCAAAGTTCATGCATGTGATTGAAATCGAGTATAGAGCTTAATTATGTGTTGTAAACATGAAATTGGAAGTGATATAAGATGTAGGGACAACCCCTAGATGATTTCTTGATAAATTCTTGCATGTTAATTGTAAGGATCAAAATCACCATAGTGGGTGACTAATATGTTAGGGGAACTCGATGAACACTATGATTGACACTCTTGTTCTAGTGTAAACTGAAATTATGAGGAAATCTCTAAATTGTTGATGTTAAAATATGGACATGTAGTCTAATTTAAGTTAATTATGGTGATAAACTCAAGTCATGAACTTGGTTTAGACCATGTAGAAATCTGACCCGCTAGGTGTTTGATAAAACACCTAAATGAAGGTTAAAATGTAAAGGTTGGGTAAAACGCAGATTTGAATACGTTAAGAAATTGTGCGTAAAGACTTATAAAAAGGGTTCTAAACGGATTGTGAATTGAACTCTTTAGGCAAGGAATCCGGATCGTCAAATGGACAAGCCGGTGGAAATACGCGTTTGGAAAGGTTGCTTAAAAGGTACGTAACTACGGTTCCGTTACATTATGCTTGATTTCGTATTTTCGTTAGTAGACTTAAAATTAGCATAATACATGAAATTGGCATTTAGTGGAAGTGACGAAGATCACTAGGTAAATAAACGGGTCAAAAGGTGAAATTATCACCCTTTGACAATATCGACTAATGGTTTGTCGAGTTACATGTTTATAGGAATAAATATCAAATGGATACGCACATCGCTATTGCTTAGCGGCTACTAAGTCAAGGTATTGAAACAGGTCAATATATTGATACGAGCCACGTATGTATAATGATTCAATTCATCATGTAGAACTTGAGGTATCTAAGAGTTAAACAAGGTCAAATTGGATATTTAGTTATCTTAAAAATAAACCGAATAATTCAAGTTATAATTGTAGTGTTTTAGAAACATAATGGCTTCTAAACAAGGTTATAGTTAAAAGATCGAATTTTTGGGTCAAACAAGTATCTGAAAGTCCTTTGTCGTAAAAGAAGGACCAAAATTGACCAAAATGCCCTTGTAGGTTAAATTGAACAAACAACCCTTAAAAGTTGCTTGGAAACGAGTTTCATGATTTAATAAATACTTAGAATCAGTGTAGAAGTTGAAAGATGTAATACGTTAGTCAAATAGCTCTATTTGAGTCTTGCCGTAAACTAACAATCCGAAGGGTAAAACTCGGACATATAGATATACACATTGAAATCCAACACACAAAGAGTTGTAGTTGAAGATTACTTGATAAGAAATGTAGGAATAAGATGCTAGAAATGAATAAAAGCGATTTCAAGCTTTAAAGTGCTTAAATACCCTTAACGGGTTAAAATAAGCATACGAGGGAAAACGGGTTTAAATTGTGTAATAAACCTATGATTAGAACCTAATATAGTAGGTAACATTAATTTGAAGAAGTGTATGAGATATAGGAATCAAATAAATACGTTTGTTTGATAAAATGCATAAACGGGTTAAAATTCGGTAAAAAGGTAACGAGTCGAAGGCTTAGAAGTCTCAAAATTTCTTATGTTGGATGTAGGACTTTAACTCCATAAGATGGAGGATTACATTACGGACGCGTAGGAAAAAGAATCGGCTAAAACGGATCAATAACGAAGAAGTTATGGCCGTTTCCGTGAAATCAGGTCGTACTGGGTATGTACAGCATCAGCTAAAGGCAACAGGCTGTGAAAAACAGGGCTAGGCGTGACACCTAGGCCCTTGGCGTCACGCGAAGCCCCCTAACTCCCAATTTTTTTTAAATTTTGCCATTTTAACCCTGTACTTGTTTGAACTTAATATTTGACTATCAAAACTAACTTTTAAGTTGGTTTTGATCATAGGTGAATGCCATGAGTGCACGGATGAAGATCAAGCGACGAGCAAGAACCGAACACGATCACGAAATAAGCTTCCACACTATGTATCGTTATTATGTTAAACGACGAACGTACACATGATATGTTGTATACTTTTAAATTCTAAGAAGTTTTAATAAACCCGTAATTTCCAATGCATATGTAATCTTAATTACATGATTGTTTTTCGTAAATGATACGTTAAACCTTAATTTATAAGAACGGGTGTTACAAGTTGGTATCAGAGCCTTGGTTTAAGAGATTCAAGTATGGTGGGAAAACTATGCTTGGACTTAAATGTGACAACCCGAACGTTCGAGGTTAGTAACGTTTCATTTTACGGCCTTAACTCCTCGCTATTCGGTTATAGCATCGTTAACCTTAAACGTTCGACAACTCGGTTAAATAACTTATTAAAAAGTGTTGGGTTGTGTATATCATTGTGCATAAAATTGTATCTTGAAATAACACACCATATCGGCCCAAAAGAAACAATTGAGCCCAACTAGTTATTTGTGTGTATTGTTTTTTTTTTTTCGGCCCAAGTTAAATAGCCCAAGACAGGTTATGGATCGGCCCAACTGCTTTTGTATTTTCCATTATGTAGACTTCTATACGTAAACCTTTTCAAACCCTAATTCTTCTTCCACACCCTACGTACGGCAAACAGGAGAAAACCCCCCTCCCATTCGCAATATCATCTTATTCAACCAAGACTTCCGGTTAGTAAGTTCAGTTCATGTTTGTCTAATTCTCAACTACTTGATTGTGATACGTATAGATTAGGCTTATAAGATCTCATGCATATGTGAACGACTTGATTGATAGCTATGTTTGTTTATGATTATTTGTGACTTGATACGAATTAACTGAATTAATTGAATTAGAGTGTTAATCGAAATTGTTTAAGATGTTGGCCGAGGACATGCTTGCGGATCGTGTTTTAATACGGGATAAGAAGTTGTATGATTGGCAAACTGAATACTCAGATCTGGAAATATAACCCACTGTTTGGTCTGAATTAAACATAGGATGTCAGTGATTGTTGTTTTTATAATAAGCCTAACTAATCGATTTAAATAGAATGGTAACTGGTTGATTGATTATGAACATTTGTGACATGCATCGTGTGGATAAACTTGCAGCCCACTACCTTAAATCGGTCCAATAATAACATGGGAACAATAACAGATGTCGGCCATTGTTGTGTATTTTGATAATGGTAATGGTGCTTTTAACTATGGGATAATGATTAGGATCCATGTGAGGTGATTTACACTTGTCGGCCATTGATTATTTTAATGATGATCTTGTTTTCACAATGAGTTGGTAATTCATATGATTTCGTATGTTAACTGTCATGTAAATTGGATGATAAGATCGATCGTGTATGCTTGTTAATGATGATATGATGATTGAATGTTTCCATGAGTTGTTCGGACTTAATGATTGTTAGATGAATTCTGATATTTATGTAACTGTTGATGAAGATGATGTTTAGCCAACGAAATCACAGCATTGGACGAAAACACTTGTGTGTTTTCGTCACACTTGAAGTCAACGAAAACAAGTGTTTTCGTCGCATAAGGGTTTTCGCCCAAAGAGTTTTCATCCTGTAGGATCGTTTTCAGACCCGAATGAGTCGATCAGAAGAGTTTATCTCAGTTTCAGAGGCGGAAACAAAGAAACTAAGTTCAATTCAGCTAGCAATACACTTTAAACTGTTGTAATATTGATTTCACACTGTTTTACAACCTTACAACACTTCGGCAGCACTTCGTTGCTCTAGCCGGAAACTTCCTAAAATTACAAATGATGACAGTTTGAATGCTATTTATAGGAGAGAGCTCCTGACCGTTTGAAGGTGGCAAGACACCCTTCAAACGGTCACGACACTTTCAAACGGTAACGACATATTCAAACGGTCACGCCACTTTCAAAGGGTCATGCCATTTTCAAAGGGTCATGCTTCAAACTTTCAGGCACGCAATCCAGACTCGATATAAGACGAAGTCGACAGATGTATGCACTAACAGACTCCCCCTCAGATGTTGACGAGTCTTAAGTGTCGAGTCTTCGCATCTTCAGTCTTTATCAGTCCTCTCGAACTCTTTGAAGTGTCTAACAGTGTAAGCATCCTCAAAACTTTATCTCCTTCTTCTCTTCAGCATCAACAGACTCCTCACGATCAATCTCTTCTTGGATGTCTTCAGACTCCCCCTTTCGATATGCTGGGATCGCAGTCTGGCTTGTTGAAATCACATAGTCCTCAGATATCGGAACCTGGCACTCTATCTTCAGGTTCAAGATCGAAACCTGGCTATACCTGCACATTCTTAACCCAGAAATAAATTTCACAAATTTAACAATTTGAATGCATCATTAACAACTCTCATATGCATCAACAATCACTCTCCCTCAGATCACATATACATGATGAACCACTTGTTGATTTAAAACATATTTTGACAATTTAGACACACTCCTCCTCACAATCATGTCATCATGTTTAGCACTCGGAACTTTGAAAATCAGCTTTCCAACATCAGTTGTCGAAAATCTTTTTGATTTTTTCAAAAGTTTATGCTAAAACACACTAAAAATCTTTTTGGATTTTTGAATAAAATGAAATGCAATAAAGAAATATTTACAAACATTATTTTTGTGAGTTTTGTGTAAGAGGATCATATCAGATTTTGACAAGTCACAAGTACCGTTGAGCTTAGTTACACATTAAGAATTAAACAATTCACTTAGATTGCCAATATACTGATCCACTTAAGTTTTCACACAAATTTCAACTGATTCAGGATATGAGTTAGGTGTATTAAGGACTTAAACTCATTCATGTGTCCCACCTCTTGAATATACTCCCGTATCCAGATCCCAATATTCAGTCTTACAGGTGAGTATACCACAAATGATATCTGTAAGGGTTAATAAATTATGAGGAATCATGAGAGCTCAGGTCAGAACTACCGTTCAGCAGAGAGATCATGACTCGACTTTTGGGTGTGTCCCCTTTAGAGGATCTTTTGCATTACAACAGCAGCGACTATCAATTTTATTGTTTCATCAGCTTGCTAAGGGCGATGCTATGTTTCAAGCATTTTCAAAAAGTATTATCCGAGGACTAGGTCAGAACTTCCATTCAGCAGAAGTCCCGGGATAATACCCCAGATATCACTGAGTATAAAGACCTAGTATCTCAGAAAGAGGGACATTTCAAACGAGATTTCAGGGGTTACCTATATATCCAAGTAGTGTTCCCCACGAAATAAGCAAGTTTGAATTTAAGTTTATATCCCGAAAAAGCTTACTAAATGTGTAAAAACCTATCGGCATATCATCAGTGAGACTGTTTGACGCTTTTTAAACATTACATTTCTTTAGCATACTATGACTGTCTACTGATGTACTATCATTTCCTCTTCTAGACACAAAAACTCATTTTTCATTTTATCATGTTTTTGCCTTTTACAAATTTTCTAATGTTTTTGGATTTTCTGAAATTTCTACTCCCCCTAAAATGCAAACACATTAACGGAAATTTGAAAATAAACTGTACAACAAACTTGACAACTGATACTGAATCGCTTCAAATCACCATCCACTTGGCATAAACAATCAGAACTCCCCCTTTCACAAAACTATTTTCTCATAATGATTTCAAAACACTTAAGTTTGTTTTAACCAAAATGATTTTTCCGGAAAATAAGTTTTGTTTACTTTATCACTTGTAAAATTAGGGGTGTGGTTCATCACATTGTCCATTCAATCTATTGTATCAGGATTACATCAAGTTCAAACTAATGACCTTGAGTAATCACTTTGTCAGAATCAACCTCTTACCACTTGTAAGTATATCCAACACAATTAATCACATGTAGGAATAAAACATCTACACAAACCATTTTACCAATCAAAATGCCGATTCCTGCTTCTCACTTACCAACCTGGAAGCTCCGGCAATTCCTCAATCTGTAAATTTTAACAAACTTTAAGATTCAATCACACAATCAATCACTAAGAAAGATGCCGATTCCTGATCCGCAATTACAAACTTGGGATCTCCGGCAAGTCAGGTTTTTCAATGAAAGAAAATATCCACCCAAGCCTGACCAGCCTTGGGTGTTTTCAATTCAGAAGCAGTTGGGGTGTAAGTTGCTTTCTTCTTAGCATAAAACTCTTTTACCCCTTTAACCTTCCCATCGACCATCTTTCCGAAAATTTTCTTTACATTCCCATTAAACGCTTTCTCAACATCAAATTTATTCTTATCAGAATAAAATTGATTAGAGATCTCAACTTTCCCGACTTTTGATTTAAAATTCTCAGTACTCAATGGTGGAAAGTTCTCATCATCCATCGGAGGAACTGAGTTTTCTCTTTTTACCTCAACCTGTGGCTCTTCTGATTTTGTGGAATCAGATTCATCGCCAGATTTTACATCTGATTTCTTAACAACCCAAGCTTGGTTGTCAAGATTTCCCCTTTTCTTGTAAAACCTTTTCGAACACTCTCCAACTTCATATGTTGAATTTTTGAACACTTTGAATCTTTCAGTTGGAGGTTCCGTATTATCAACAACTACTTCTTTGAGTTTTTCTGAGACTCCCTGTTTTGTATTGGTTGCTTTGGGACAGTTCCATGCAATATGACCAACTTCATTGCATCTGTAACATGTTCTTGTCTCTTTCCTTTGAAAAGCTCCATTCTTCATCTTTTCAGCAAGAAACTCCTTGTTTGACTGTTTCCAGAATGAGCTCTTTGCTTCTTCTTCATGACTAGTTCCTGCAACATATGTCATTTTTGATTTAAAATCTCGAACATATTTTTCATTTTTATAGTTTTCAGGTGGAATAAAACCAAGTCCTTTCTTTTTGTAGCTACGATTGTGGTTTGGTTTCTTTTGAAAACCAGAACCAGAATTGTAACCCTTTTTCTTGTTCAAACGTTGTTGTACTCTTGAGGTGTAAGGTTTAGGTTTTACATTAAGATTTTCATCTTTTATTTCAGAAATCTTAATTTCTGTTAGTTTGAAAACCTTTTTTATCAAATCAGTTTTGACACCTCTTATTGGAAATTCTTTATCAAAATATAATTTGTCAGAACCATTCAAAGTATATGCAACTTCAAATGTTTCGTCATTCAAATTAGATTTTGACAACAAAAATTCTTTACCATACACCCGTTTTCCTGACGACTTTGAACTCTTTTCGAACGAACTCGAACTCCTGACTGACTGACACGAACTTTTGGATTCTGACTTTGACTCTGACTCCTCATCCTTATTCAACACCTAATCAACCACTTTTTTTATCAATTCGGACTCATGATCTGTGTCGGACGCTGTGAATGTGACATCAATATCGTCCGGTAAAACATCGGTTATCTTGGATTCTAACTTAATATTGACCGCCTGTTTTAGTTCTTCCTCGTTAGGTTTCCTAGATGAGTACCCTTCCCAAATCGGAGGCGGACACTTATTATAACAGACACCCTGTTTCTTACCAGTATCCTTTTTCTTCTTTGGCTTTATTTATTCGTCTTTAAACGCTTCAAATCCTTCAACTGTTGGATAAATTCTATCGATTATATAATCACAACCTTTGTAACTTTGCAGCAATCTTCTGATTCTTTCATTCTCAGCTGCTTCACTATCCAACTCTTTTTTCCACTTTGCACATTCTTCTATGTACATATTGATCTCTTTTTGCTTTGTCATCATGGTAGCATTCATCATCTTCAAAGCTTTTTCTCTTTCAGAGTTAGTCTTCTCCAGACTATTCACAGTTCTGTTCAATACATCATATGACTTTTTCAAATTTTTTACATCAAACAACAACTTTTCTTTCAACTTTTCTAACTCACTAAACCTCTCATCTTTCTCTATACATTGTTTACAAGACTCTAAACATTTAAGACAAGGTTTTGTGATTTCAATGATCTTCTCAACTTCAACTATCTTTTCAACTTCCACAATCTTCTCAACCACTTTGACCTTTTTCAAATCTTTTGCAGCTTTCTCCTCTTTCAGTTTCTTCAATTTTTCTGCAAAATAAGATTCAAAACTATCAGAAGATAAGTGAGTTTTTCCAATATTAATCTGTTCAATTTCTTCATCACTATCACTTGTCTCTGACGAACTGTTTTCAGATGAAACAGATCCTTCATCTTCACTTTTCTCTTCATCAGATAACACTTCCATCCATTCCTTCAGCATTTCCGGCTTTCGAATAATATGAGCAATAAACGCTCCAACATTTGAATCAGCTGGAATGTACTTGTCCCAGCTAAATCCTTCAGCCATTTTCTCATCATCTTGATCAATGATACCGTGGTAAACTTTCCTATTCGCATCTTCGATCATTCTTCCATGAGCTGTTTGTGGCTCTTTTTGTTGATGTGGTTGATGAGTGATTTGCTGATATATAGACTTCCGATAGTAATCATTTCTTCCTGTAACCAATCTAAATTTTTCTGCTCTCCTCAAAACACTAGCTAAAGCCCATTTAATATCCATCAGTTCCAGCTCCTCTGCATCGATTTGGTCATAATCTTCCTTTGTGAGCATCGGATTACCAATTCTTCCGGCAATCAACCCTTCATAAGACTCTAATGCAGTGACCAATAATCCCATATGATGCTTTACAACTTCTTCAGAATAATTTTGACCATTTTGAAGATGTAAAGCCACATTGCACTGAATTAGATGACCATTTCCAGCAGATGAACTTTGAACACTTGGAGGATTCACCGTTGAGAACCCACTAGTGTTGACTGATCCTTGACTGCTAGGTGTAGATTGATTTCCAGCACTAAATGCAGTTTGTATCTTTGGGCTGACTTCAGCAGTTTGAACATTTCCTTTATAATACAATTTAATATCTTGTTGATGAGTTGAACTATTCATTCTAGCAATTTTCTGCTGCTCGAGATCCTGTGCCTCCAACTTTTCTATAAACTGTGCAATCGATAACCTTTTAAACTGTCCAGAATTCTTTAATATCATCAGATATGTACTCCATTCCTTTTGCGGTAATGCGTCAGCAAGCTTTTCAACCCATTCTGCCGGAGTTTTTGTAATCTTCAATTGTGACATGGTGCGTACAAGATGACAATATCTTTCAATAAGACTCTTTGTTGTTTCACCAGGCATGCATGTAAATAATTCAAACTCTTTTTTCAACAAAGCTGCTTTACTTTGTAACATTTCAGTGCTTCCCTCAAACTTCTTTTGAAGCGCTTCCCAGATAGAATAAGAATTTTCATCATGTTGAAGCAACACAAATATATCTTCTTTTACTGCTTGTTGTAACAAATTGATCATCATTTTCTCTCCTTTATAACTTTCCCTCTCTTGTTCAGTAAATTCAGAAATGATTTTATCAGCTCCCATTGTATTCTTTGGCCTCTCATACTCAGTTTCGATGCTCTCCCAAGCTCTTAGATGATTCGCCTGAACCCAATTTTCAAACCGTTTCTTCCATCCGTGATAATCTTCAATTCCCATAAGCTTCGGGGGTTTTTGCATTGTTCCGGTTTCGTTTTCTGCATTCATGTTTTGAGCAATTGAAGCTGGAGTAGTCGAGGGTGTAGCAAATGCGTTGTAGAACTCGGAATCCATTCCTTTTTAGCAACTTGAATCTCTTGTAGAAACCGACAAGTACCTTACAAATGACAACACACCAACAAAACACAATCAGTTTAAAGATTTATCAATTAATCGAAACAAATAGGTACTCGGACTAATGACTATTTTGAGCGGATTGAAGGTTGACACACTGTGCGAAACGTTGACCAACTGTGTAGACTGAATGACCTAGATCGAATTCGATTGACCTTTTCCAATGACCTGGCTAAAACACACGACCTGGAATGAAATCAAATTCAAACTGACTGAACCACCTCTTGTGAACTGAGATTCAGATGAACTTATAATATGACTTCAAGCAAACATGATCCAAAATACGTGACTGATTGATAGATGGATACCACAAAGTGTAATGATTTTTTTAATCAAAATACATGTAATCTCAAATTGATTGTGCCGAAAATAAAATCAATCCCAAGTCACATGCAACAATATACTAGCCGACAAAATCAAGTATGTAATAAATCTGATAGGGCCGTGAATATTCAAACATGCATTGGGCCGTTGATTTTGATAAACTCACATGGGCTGACAAAATGTAGATCACATGAACTTATTCTAGTTTCTCGTAAATCTATGTCTACCACATTAATCAACTACACATGCTACTGACAACTATTAAGAAACAAAATTCAAATCTGATTGGGCCTCGCAATAAGTGGATATTTAATTCAAATCACATGAGTCGAGACAATGCAATATGGCTGCTTTCAATACACTTGTAGAACCGAGACACTTTATCAAGTTTGTGACCCCAATTCACATGCAACTTTGACTAAAAACAACCATGTTACCGACTGACATCCTTGATTAATGATTCACTAAAGCTGGCAACAACACATTCAAACCGACATAAACCACTGACACCTTGTTAGATGAATTACACAAAATGATGAACTTTCAAACGGTACACACAACTCGATGTACAATCACGTAAAGATTGAAACACTTTCAAACGGGCACCTTGTTCAAACTGTCATGTCCAGTTTCAAACGGTCATGTGTATATTTCAAACGGTCAGTACATTTTCAAACGTTCAGGTGGCAGTTTCAAATGGTCATGTCAATTTCAAACGGACACGGTGGCAGTTTCAAACTTTCAGGTGCAATTTCAAACGTTCACGGTCAATTTCAAACGGACAGGTGCTGATCTCGTTTAAACGGTCACCAATTTTCAAGTCATTTCTACCATTTTTACTTCGAATTTTAAGCTGAAACTTTCAAGGGTTTGTTAAAATACAATTACGCACACATTGTGAAAGTTTTAGCCGATTTTATCCGTGAAAACTTGTTCAGTTTTGAAAGAAGGTGTAGAAAATCAGAATTAAAAGCCGAATTGGTATGAACTCTTCCTCCTGAGCTCTGATACCACTTGTAGGATCGTTTTCACACCCGAACGAGTCGATCAGAAGAGTTTATCTCAGTTTCAGAGGCGGAAACAAAGAAACTAAGTTCAATTCAGCTAGCAATACACTTTAAACTGTTGTAATATTGATTTCACTCTGTTTTACAACCTTACAACACTTCGGCAGCACTTCGTTGCTCTAGCCGGAAACTTCCTAAAATTACAAATGATGACAGTTTGAATGCTATTTATAGGAGAGAGCTCCTGACCGTTTGAAGGTGGCAAGACACCCTTCAAACGGTCACGACATATTCAAACGGTCACGCCACTTTCAAAGGGTCATGCCATTTTCAAAGGGTCATGCTTCAAACTTTCAGGCACGCAATCCAGACTCGATATAAGACGAAGTCGACAGATGTATGCACTAACACATCCCAAGTGATTTCGCCAAAGTCTGTGTTTGTCACATGTGATTTCGTGGAGAGTCTTCTGCTAAGCATATAACCTATTAACCCTGTTAATTTAGTAACCTCGGTTAACTTATTCTGTTACATATTAACTCTGTTAAGTATGTAATTATGTTTAGTCTATTAATTAAGTTAAGATTACTAACTCGGTTAACCTTATTCAATGTTAGATATTACTAAGAACTCAGTTATATGGAGTATGACTGTGTGAACATGAACCAACTGTTATGTTCTACTTGATGAGAAATGCATAAACACACTATGTGACGTTAGATTTGTGTGCAAGATTGTTACGAACGAAAACTGATTATATACACGTGCGTACTATAGGTCGTGATTGATTAATTGTGGACGTGTAACCCTTTTAGCATACCGAGCAAACCCAGGTGAGTTCACACTCTTACCAAGGCATGGGATTCCCGGAGGGTAGGGAATGGGATTGAAAGAAATGAGGTTGAACAATTACTTGGACTTTTGCCATTACTAGACTACCTACCATCTTCCTCGGATGCGAAGGACACATACGTAAAACCTACGTATACTTGTACTTACCACTGTCCTCGGGTGGCGAAGGGCACTTACGTAAAACCTACGTAAACTCATACATACTACTGTCTTCGGGTTAAGAAGGACACTTACGTAAACCCTACGTAAACCCCCGCGTACCACTGTCCTCGGGTTGAGAAGGGCACTTACGTAAAGCTTACGTAAACCTCGTACGTACTACTGTTCTCGGGTCAACAAGAACACTTATGGTACAACTCGTCTAGTAAATACAACCATGGGAAGCCCCCACTAATAGTAAATACAAACATGGGAAGCCCCCACTAATAGTACATACAACATGGGAAGCCCCCACCTACTGAACATACAAACGGTTTAGTTAATAACGCACTGTTATACAACGAACTTACTTACTGTGAACTCGCTCAACTAGTTGTTGCCTCTCTGTTACATGCCTTGCAGGACCATAGGTACTCATGGAGCTTGCACGGGAGGCGCGGTCATTGTGGGCACGGATTGTGGATGTTATGATGAAAACTTTATGACTCTTTAAACTTAACACTTGTGTTGGATTTTCACCCTATGCTTCCGCTACCTATACTATGTTTTTGATTGAACACCAATTGTATTGTGATGGATTACATTTACTTTTACTTATTACTTATATGTTCAATATGATTGGTGGCTTGATCCTGGTCATGTCACGCCTCCAAGCGGTGGTACTCCGCGTGTGGATTTTGGGGGTGTGACAGATTGGTATCAGAGCCATTGGTTATAGTGAACTTGGTTTTAATAAGGGGAAAAAGTTTTGTTAAAATCAGACTATAACCTGAACAGTGCTCAACGATCCACAACGACGCTTCGCTCCACGTGTAAGACTCAACATTCTAGGTGATACGATTTATGTTTACATTGCCTACTTGCTAGATTACATAGAACTTTGCTCATGGTATGCTTAGATAAACGTAACAACTGTTGATTGAAACATTTATGTGTGCTTACTCTCTTCTGTCATCGCACTTTCGCGAACCTCTCTCATTCATGTTCTCTTTGATATCAAGATCATGAGTGGACGCGTTAACCTAACACAAGCCCAGTTGGCGGCTTTGATCACTGAACAAGTTACTGCAGCACTCGCAGCTGCCCAGGCAGGAGGTATAACCTGCCATCACCACTTAATCTAGGATCTTTAGATCCTACTCTCGTAAACCAACACTCGTGCTCAAGTATGTTTACTCTTACACACACGACAGGTCAACACGCTCAGCCACCTGTGTGCACGTTCAAAACTTTCATGGACTGTCGTCCTATTACTTTTAGTGGCATGGAAGGAGCAGTTGAACTCCTCCATTAGTTTGAAAAGCTCGAGTCCGTATTTGAGATGTGTGAATGCCCTGAGGCTCGCAGGGTGAAATACGCCACTGGTACTCTAGAAGGCATTGCACTGACTTGGTGGAATGCGCAAGTTCAGATGTTAGGGTTGGCTGTTGCTAACGCCACCCTTTGGAACGATTTCAAGGAACTAATCAAGCGAGAATACTGTAACCGTGATGACATCCACAAGCTGGAAGTGGAGTTCTTTAACCTGAAGATGACGGGGTCAGAGATAGAAGCGTACACGAAACGATCCAACGAACTGGTAGTGTTGTGTCCAACTATGGTGGATCCTCCCATCAAGCGCATTGAGCTGTACCTCAAAGGCTTAGTACCAGAGATTCAAAGTCATATGACTGCTGCTAACCTTGCTACTACTCAAGATGTTACTCGTCTTGCTCATCGTCTCACAGACCAGGCAGTGGATCAGAACAAGCTGCCTAAACGTATTGGTGCTGCTGCTGCTACTGCTACTGATACTGCTACTGCTACTGCTACTGCTACTACCAGTGACAACAAGAGAAAGTGGGATGGAACCTCCAGCAAGGGTTCAACTTCAGTTCAGTCCCAGGCACGGCAGCAAAAGATTGATGACTATCAGAGCCCTGGTCAGCAATCTTCTGGTAGTCAAGGGTTGTAACCTCGTCTTAGCTGGTCAGACATTCTCCATCAACCCCATTCCTATACTCTTGGGTAGTTTCGACATCATCATTGGGATGGATTGGTTATCCCAACAGCAAGCAGAGATCCTATGCAAAGAGAAGATTGTTCGTATTCCCCGTTCTGGCAAAGAACCTCTCGAAATTCAAGGCGACAAGAGTGGTGCTGTGGTGGGCATCATTTCTTTTCTCAAGGCCCAGAAGTGTTTGCGAAAGGGTCACACCGCTATCATAGCACTTGTTACTGACGCATCAACGAAAGAGAAGAAGATTGAGGATATTCCAGCTGTATGCGGCTTTCCTCAAGTGTTTCCTGAAGATCTACCTGGGCTACCACCTCATCGCCAGGTCGAATTTCAGATCGAGCTAGCTCCAGGAGCAGCATCCATAGCTCGAGCACCATATCACTTAGCTCCAACTGAACTGGAAGAACTAGCTAAGCAATTGCAAGAACTCTTGGAAAAGGGTTTCATACGTCCTAGCTCTTCGCCCTGGGGAGCTCCAGTATTATTTGTGAAGAAGAAAGACGGTACCTTCCGCATGTGCATAGATTACCGCGAGCTAAACAAGGTGACCGTGAAGAATCGCTATCCTCTTCCACGCATCGACGACTTATTCGACTAGTTGCAAGGGTCGAGCTATTACTCGAAGATTGACCTGAGGTCAGGCTATCATCAACTGAGAGTCCGGGACGAGGACGTCTCCAAAACAGCATTCAGAACACGCTACGACCATTACGAGTTTATGGTCATGCCATTCGGGTTAACAAACGCACCTGCAGTCTTCATGGACCTTATGAACAGAGTGTGCAAACCTTATCTTGATAAGTTCGTTATTGTATTTATTGACGACATCCTGATCTATTCGAAGAGTCAGGAGGAACACGAGCAGCATCTACGACTTATCTTGGAACTACTTCGAACAGAACAACTGTACGCCAAGTTTTCGAAATGCGACTTCTGGCTTCGTGAAGTCCACTTTCTAGGCCACGTAGTAAATAAGGATGGGATTCATGTTGATCCATCCAAGGTAGATTCGATCAAGAACTGGCCTGCACCTCGCACACCAACCGAAATTCGCCAATTCTTGGGTTTGGCAGGTTACTACAGAAGGTTCATCAAAGATTTCTCAAAGATTGCACAGCCGCTTACACTACTGACACAGAAAGGTGTTACTTATCGTTGGGGTAATACACAGGAATCAGCATTTCAGCACTTAAAGGATTGACATTGTAGCGCACCTATCCTCTCATCGCCCGAAGGCACAACCGATTTTGTAGTCTACTGCGACACATCTATTCAGGGTCTTGGATGTGTGTTGATGCAACGGGATAAAGTCATTGCTTATGCTTCGCGCCAACTTAAGATTCAAGCAAAAGGAATTGAACATGCGACAACGACGATGGGTCGAGCTGTTGAATGATTACGAATGTGCAATCAAGAACCATCCGGGCAAAGCCAATGTTGTGGCTGACGCCCTCAGTCGAAAATATACCGCACCTAGGCGTGTGCGAGCACTACAACTCACCATCCAGTCTAGTCTTCCTGCACAAATACGAGATGCTCAGGTAGAAGCATTGAAACCAGAGAACGTCAGGGCTGAAGCCCTACGCGGCTCAAGGCAACGGTTAGAACAAAAGGCAGACGACGCCTACTATGTAACTGGACGCATTTGGGTCCCACTCTACGGCAACTTACACGAGCTTGTAATGGATGAAGCTCATAAGTCTCGCTACTCAGTACATCCTGGTTCGGATAAGATGTACCACGACTTGAAAACTACATATTGGTGGCCTAGCATGAAAGCTCGCATAGCAACTTACGTCAGCAAGTGCTTGACTTGTGCGAGAGTCAAGACTGAATATCAGAAACCATCAGGCCTACTCCAACAACCAGAGATACCACAATGGAAATGGGAGCAAATTTCCATGGATTTTGTTGCTGGCCTACCTAGATCACAACGTGGGAATGATACTATTTGGGTGATCGTGGATCGACTCACAAAGTCTGCACACTTCCTGGCTATTAAGGAAACAAACAAGTTCTCTACCTTAGCAGACATCTACTTAAAAGAAGTGGTTTCAAGGCACGGGGTGCCAACCTCTATTATCTCTGATCGTGACGCACGTTTTACTTCAGAATTGTGGCAAGCAATGCACAAATCTTTTGGCTCTCGTTTAGACATGAGCACGGCTTATCACCCTCAGACGGATGGGCAATCTGAGCGCACTATTCAAACTCTAGAAGACATGCTTCGTGCATATGTAATCGATTTCGGCAGCGGCTGGAAAAAAAATCTCCCATTAGTTGAGTTCTCGTATAACAACAGTTACCACACCAGCATTCAAGCCGCTCCATTCGAGGCATTGTACAGGCGTAAATGCCGATCACCTCTCTGTTGGGCAGAGGTGGGTGATAGTCAGATCACAGGTCCAGAACTGGTAGTAGACGCAACAGAAAAGATTGCTCAAATAAGACAACGCATGGCGGCAGCTCGCGACCGTCAGAAAGCATACGCCGATAAGGATAGGAAACCATTCGAATTCCAGGCTGGGGATCGAGTGCTACTCAAAGTTTCACCCTGGAAGGGTGTAGTTCGTTTTGGCAAACGAGGCAAACTTAACCCACGATACGTCGGACCGTTCGAAATCATTGAGAAAATAGGCAAAGTGGCCTACAGACTGAACTTACCAGCTGAACTCAGTGCAGTTCACAACGTCTTTCACGTGTCAAATCTGAAGAAATGTCTGTCAGATGAGACCCTCATAGTTCTTTGAAGGAGCTTACTATCGACGAACAATTGCGATTCGCCGAGGAACCAGTTGAAATCACGGACCGGGATGTTAAGGTCCTCAAGCACACCAGAATACCTCTTGTTCGAGTTCGTTGGAACTCCCGTCGTGGCCCGGAGTTCACCTGGGAATGAGAAGATCAAATGAAACTCAAGTATCCCTAGTTATTTGAAAACAGTGCAACCACTACTGAGGCCGAAGCTACTACAGAATTTCGGGACGAAATTCCAAATCAACGGGGATGATGTGACACCCCAGGAAAACCAGTAAACGATACAACTTAACTAGCTTCCTCAGTAACTCCGTGCTAAATTTCAGGACGAAATTTCTTTCAAGTTGGGGATAATGTGACAACCCGAACGTTCGAGGTTAGTAACGTTTCATTTTACGGCCTTAACTCCTCGCTATTCGGTTATAGCATCGCTAACCTTAAACGTTCGACAACTCGGTTAAATAACTTATTAAAAAGTGTTGGGTTGCGTATATCATTGTGCATAAAATTGTATCTTGAAATAACACACCATATCGGCCCAAAAGAAACAATTGAGCCCAACTAGTTATTTGTGTGTATTGTTTTTTTTTTCGGCCCAAGTTAAATAGCCCAAGACAGGTTATGGATCGGCCCAACTGCTTTAGTATTTTCCATTATGTAGACTTCTATACGTAAACCTTTAAACCGCAAATATCAAACCCTAATTCTTCTTCCACACCCTACGTACGGCAAACAGGAGAAAACCCCCCTCCCATTCGCAATATCATCTTGTTCAGCCAAGACTTCCGGTTAGTAAGTTCAGTTCATGTTTGTCTAATTCTCAACTACTTGATTGTGATACGTATAGATTAGGCTTATAAGATCTCATGCATATGTGAACGACTTGATTGATAGCTATGTTTGTTTATGATTATTTGTGACTTGATACGAATTAACTGAATTAATTGAATTAGATTGTTAATCGAAATTGTTTAAGATGTTGGCCAAGGACATGCTTGCGGATCGTGTTTTAATATGGGATAAGAATTTGTATGATTGGCAAACTGAATACTCAGATCTGGAAATATAACCCACTGTTTGGTCTGAATTAAACATAGGATGTCAGTGATTGTTGTTTTTATAATAAGCCTAAGTAATCGATTTAAATAGATTGGTAACTGGTTGATTGATTATGAACATTTGTGACATGCATCGTGTGGATAAACTTGCAGCCCACTACCTTAAATCGGTCCAATAATAACATGGGAACAATAACAGTTGTCGGCCATTGTTGTGTATTTTGATAATGGTAATGGTGCTTTGAACTATGGGATAATGATTAGGATCCATGTGAGGTGATTTACACTAGTCGGCCATTGATTATTTTAATGATGATCTTGTTTTCACAATGAGTTGGTAATTCATATGATTTCGTATGTTAACTGTCATGTAAATTGGATGATAAGATCGATCGTGTATGCTTGTTAATGATGATATGATGATTGAATGTTTCCATGAGTTGTTCGGACTTAATGATTGTTAGATAAATTCTGATATTTATGTAACTGTTGATGAAGATGATGTTTAGCCAACGAAATCACAGCATTGGACGAAAACACCTGTGTGTTTTCGTCACACTTGAAGTCAACGAAAACAGGTGTTTTCGTCGCATAAGGGTTTTCGCCCAAAGAGTTTTCATCCCAAGTGATTTCGCCAAAGTCTGTGTTTGTCACACGTGATTTCGTGGAGAGTCTTCTGCGAAGCATATAACCTATTAACCCTGTTAATTCAGTAACCTCGGTTAACTTATTCTGTTACATATTAACTCTGTTAAGTAAGTAATTATGTTTAGTCTATTAATTAAGTTAAGATTACTAACTCAGTTAACCTTATTCAATGTTAGATATTACTAAGAACTCAGTTATATGGAGTATGACTGTGTGAACATGAACCAACTGTTACGTGCTACTTGATGAGAAATGCATAAACACACTATGTGACGTTAGATTTGTGTGCAAGATTGTTACGAACGAAAACTGATTATATACACGTGCGTACTATAGGTCGTGATTGATTAATTATGGACGTGTAACCCTTTTAGCATACCGAGCAAACCAAGGTGAGTTCACACTCTTACCAAGGCATGGGATTCCCGGAGGGTAGGGAATGGGATTGAAAGAAATGAGGTTGAACAATTACTTGGACTTTCGCCATTACTAGACTACCTATCATCGTCCTCGGATGCGAAGGACACATACGTAAAACCTACGTATACTTGTACTTACAACTGTCCTCGGGTGGCGAAGGGCACTTACGTAAAACCTACGTAAACTCATACATACTACTGTCTTCGGGTTAAGAAGGACACTTACGTAAAACCTACGTAAACCCCCACGTACCACTGTCCTCGGGTTGAGAAGGGCACTTACGTAAAGCTTACGTAAACCTCGTACGTACTACTGTTCTCGGGTCAAGAAGAATACTTATGGTACAACTCGTCTAGTAAATACAACCATGGGAAGCCCCCACTAATAGTAAATACAAACATGGGAAGCCCCCACTAATAGTACATACAACATGGGAAGCCCCCACCTACTGAACATACAAACGGTTTAGTTAATAACGCACTGTTATACAACGAACTTACTTACTGTGAACTCGCTCAACTAGTTGTTGACTCTCTGTTACATGCCTTGCAGGACCATAGGTACTCATGGAGCTTGCACGGGAGGCGCGGTCGTTGTGGGCACGGATTGTGGATGTTATGATGAAAACTTTATGACTCTTTAAACTTAACACT
The DNA here is from genome assembly GCA_030545235.1 of Helianthus tuberosus. Lineage (NCBI taxonomy): Eukaryota > Viridiplantae > Streptophyta > Magnoliopsida > Asterales > Asteraceae > Helianthus > Helianthus tuberosus. The sequence continues at coordinate 144,266,671 of CM060372.1, forward strand.
TGTGTTGGATTTTCACCGTATGCTTCCGCTACCTATACTATGTTTTTTATTGAACACCAATTGTATTGTGATGGATTACATTTACTTTTACTTATTACTTATATGTTCAATATGATTGGTGGCTTGATCCTGGTCATGTCACGCCTCCAAGCGGTGGTACTCCGCGTGTGGATTTTGGGGGTGTGACATTAAACCTTATGCTCTTAATAAAGATTTGTGTTCGGTTCGATGCTTGATCGCAAATCCGCTAAGTACATGTATATCAAAGGTTTAGTATGATTAAAGTGTTGAGAACAACACATATGGTTATCATGTAATACACGTTACACCAATAAAAACGATATAGAATAGATATAGTCAACGAAATTACACGCGTTGATGCGTATAGTAGAAAAGCCTTGTATTATAATACGGGCATCCTTTAATGTTGAAATTACTAACTGTTGTATATGTTTTAGTTGAAGGACACTCGCATATGAGGATAGCGTGAGTTGAACAAATTACGGATATAAGGATGAAACGGTCCGATGTATGACAAGCAAAGCATACTCATCAAGGATCTAAATCGCGTAGTGATCGCGAACAAGGTTAACGGAAAAAAAAGGAGAGCCTGATAGAGCAAGCATTATCAGGTGCACGTTTTAAATTATCGTATAAATAAGTAATATGCAACAAATACGTAGAGATTGGAAGTTGCATATGTAGATTGAAAACTTGGAAAAACCTGAATAGAGAACCTATCTGGGATATTGTTTCCAAGAAAAACAAATAGAGGCATTACTTACATGGGGTGTAATGTGGAAATTATAAAAAGGTCATATATACCAGGTGTTGATCGCTTACTCTGGCCAAGTAAGTAGTGAACACGTGGTACCATGAACTTCTTATGATGGACACATTTATTTCCGATGTAGTAAGGGTAGGGGTGAATGGGACTAACTTAAAAAGTACCCAAAGGAATCAAATGAGCAAAATGTTTGATAATAAAGTAAACGCACAGCCGGGTGACGGAAGCGTATTACATTAGGATGATGAGCCGAGTGAAGGGACAAAGATTAACGTAAAACGATTAAGGTATGCAATTGGGAGGGGTGTGCTTACACTCGAACCCGAAGAATGCAAATATGACTCTTAACAGGCCGATTTTGTAAAACACCAAATTTGAGAACAAAGTAGGAATATAAAAGCGAAACGAAGTCATAATGCATACCGTAAGGGTTGCAATAATAACGACTTCGGTAAAGCACCCGATTGGTGGGTAAGGATTTAAACGCATGCGTAGACTGAGAAACAGGAACGCGAAATAGAAAGTCAAAAGACTCGGAATATGAGTCATAACTAAAAGATGACAAGAATATTCGCAAACATAAATTTTGGTAATTATGTTTAACCATTTCAAAGTTGGACGGGTCAAATAAAGAATGAAGTTTGACATTCATAAGTGATGAAAATTCACCCAAAATGAGTCAAACGAGTCAATTAAGGAATAACGCTTAATGTAATAGGAAAAACGCAAACCGGTGAAACCAGAAAGCTAAAAACAATAAGATAGAAAGACCCGGGTAATGGGTTGTAAAGGAGTATAAGTATAAACCGGGTAACGGTAAGTGTATGGAAAACCGAAGTGTAAATTGACGTTAGAAGTCGAGAAGTCGGAAAGATGATTCGAAAGAAAACAATGTAGCCTTAGACTACGGTCAAGGTCAAATGAAATCCAAAAAGTAAAGGTGAATAATTATAAACATAAAAAGGGGTGCCTTAACGCCATATGCGTATATAACGTATACACATTTGAATAAAGACTAGAATAAAAGATGATCTACGGGATCATCATAACCTACGGGATATTAATTAGTGTAAAGGTCTACGAGGCCAAAATGACCCACGGGACATGAATTGAAGCAAAGGGATCATAAAGGCATTGCCTTAAAAAGGTGAAAATCTAAAGAAATAAGCCTACGAGGCTAAGCGAAAGAACCTACGGGTCAATAACATGAAGCGAGGAAAATGGTTAAACTCCCCGCGTAAAATAATAACGGAAGGTAAAGGTAGTATAAAAGCGAGGGGTTTCGCTAACTTAACTGAGTGAGTTAAAAGCGAAGAGATCGTGAAAGGCCGGGTTGACAAAAGTGAGGGATTTCACTAAAACATCTAAACGGGCAGAAATAACGAAAAAGATTCACAATTATTTAAATTCTGATAATTCACAAAAAGGACAAAAATATTACCGAAAAGACAACGGAAAGGAATAAAATTTCAGACGTAAAAGTCCTGGAAATGAGTAAAAGATGTAAGACAAGGAGAAAAAGGAAACGTTAAACTAAAATTTAGTTTTAGTAAGAAACAATGTTTTAACAAATATGGATATTACGAGAGAGATTAGAAAATGGTTAATATCAAAGAGTATGGGTCTTAACATCGATAGGTGTGAGACAATACATTCGAAAAGAAGAAGTATGATAAAGAAACGTTGATATAAATTAAACATGACGTGACACGATCACGGTCAAGAAATACAATGTGAAGTGGAATCACAATATAACCAAGCGAGCGGTAAAGAGTAACTGGACTAATAAGTCTAGTTAGTGGGACCGGTTAAGGTCATTTAAATAAATTTGGTTGCTTATAAGCGGAGGATTCGGTATAACTGAACCGAATAAATGAACTTAAAAACAAAAGAAATTGTAGTTAAAAGTGAAAGATTTCACTAAAGACCTTTAAACGGGTCAAGGTAACGGATTCACAAAGGGTTCGATAGTATGGATATCGCTAAGTTAACTAAACTAGTAGAAATAACGAAATTACGTTATTTCAAGTAGCATTGTGTCGAATGAGGCACGTAGATGTTTTGTAACCAAAAAGGTATTACCATAATTTTTCTGGTAATACTAACAATCAATTAAAATATGAGCAATGCTCAATTGATTATTGAGAGCATATGCATGGAGTTAAACTCTATAAATTATGAAAGAAAAGGTTTTGAGGACGAAACCTCTTTAAGGGGGGGGGGGTAGACTTGTAACACCCCGAAAACGGGTTTGGTAATCAAACCTCGTTAATAGTAAAAACGGGTAAAATACCGTTAGTGGTAAAATTAACCCGGTGAATATTAGGATTTAAATAAATAAATCTAATATTTATTAAAAAGATGAGAAATACTTTGAGAAAGCAAAATTTATAAAAAGGCCCGAGATTTAACGGGACTTAAAATAAAATGGGTTTTTGAACAAGAACTAATTAACTAGGAAAAATTATAACCTAGTTAACTATAAGTCTAGAAATAACTTGAAATAAGGTTAAAATAACCAAAATTAAATGTTAAACAAAAGGGGAGGGACCAATGTTGTTAAACTTGAAACTATTATTATTAGTTTTAATCAAAAAATAAAACCAAACACCTCAATTGAGGCTCTGGTCGATCAAGAACAGGAAGGGGGCGACACCCTCACTTCCAAAACCCTAACATGTACTAAACTATCAAATTGAAGGCCAAAATCCAGTTGAAATCGGAATCTGAACATAGAATCGTGATCACCTCGTCAAAGGGGTCATAAGGTATGTCAAATTAGGTCATTTTGATTCGATGCAAAGTTCATGCATGTGATTGAAATCGAGTATAGAGCTTAATTATGTGTTGTAAACATGAAATTGGAAGTGATATAAGATGTAGGGACAAACCCTAGATGATTTCTTGATAAATTCTTGCATGTTAATTGTAAGGATCAAAATCACCATAGTGGGTGACTAATACGTTAGGGGAACTCGATGAACACTAGGATTGACACTCTTGTTCTAGTGTAAACTGAAATTATGAGGAAATCTCTAAATTGTTGATGTTAAAATATGGACATGTAGTCTAATTTAAGTTAATTATGGTGATAAACTCAAGTCATGAACTTGGTTTAGACCATGTAGAAATCTGACCCGCTAGGTGTTTGATAAAACGCCTAAATGAAGGTTAAAATGTAAAGGTTGGGTAAAACGCAGATTTGAATACGTTAAGAAATTGTGCGTAAAGACTTATAAAAAGGGTTCTAAACGGATTGTGAATTGAACTCTTTAGGCAAGGAATCCGGATCGTCAAATGGACAAGCCGGTGGAAATACGCGTTTGGAAAGGATGCTTAAAAGGTACGTAACTACGGTTCCGTTACATTATGCTTGATTTCGTATTTTCGTTAGTAGACTTAAAATTAGCATAATACATGAAATTGGCATTTAGTGGAAGTGGCGAAGATCACTAGGTAAATAAACGGGTCAAAAGGTGAAATTATCACCCTTTGACAATATCGACTAATGGTTTGTCGAGTTACATGTTTATAGGAATAAATATCAAATGGATACGCACATCGCTATTGCTTAGCGGCTACTAAGTCAAGGTATTGAAACGGGTCAATATATTGATCCGAGCCAGGTATGTATAATGATTCAATTCATCATGTAGAACTTGAGGTTTTCTAAGAGTTAAACAAGGTCAAATTGGATATTTGGTTATCTTAAAAATAAACCGAATAATTCAAGTTATAATTGTAGTGTTTTAGAAACATAATGGCTTCTAAACAAGGTTATAGTTAAAAGATCGAATTTTTGGGTCAAACAAGTATCTGAAAGTCCTTTGTCGTAAAAGAAGGACCAAAATTGACCAAAATGCCCTTGTAGGTTAAATTGAACAAACAACCCTTAAAAGTTGTTTGGAAACGAGTTTCATGATTTAATAAATACTTAGAATCAGTGTAGAAGTTGAAAGATGTAATACGTTAGTCAAATAGCTCTATTTGAGTCTTGCCGTAAAATAACAATCCGAAGGGTAAAACTCGGACATATAGATATACACATTGAAATCCAACACACAAAGAGTTGTAGTTGAAGATTACTTGATAAGAAATGTAGGAATAAGATGCTAGAATTGAATGAAAGCGATTTCAAGCTTTAAAGTGCTTAAATACCCTTAACGGGTCAAAATAAGCATACGAGCGAAAACGGGTTTAAATTGTGTAATAAACCTATGATTAGAACCTAATATAGTAGGTAACATTAATTTGAAGAAGTGTATGAGATATAGGAATCAAATAAATACGTTTGTTTGATAAAATGCATAAACGGGTTAAAATTCGGTAAAAAGGTAACGAGTCGAAGGCTTAGAAGTCTCAAAATTTCTTATGTTGGATGTAGGAATTTAACTCCATAAGATGGAGGATTAAATTACGGACGCGTAGGAAAAATAATCGGGTAAAACGGATCAATAACGAAGAAGTTATGGCCGTTTCTGTGAAATCAGGTCGTGCTGGGTATGTACAGCATCAGCTGAAGGCAACAGGCTGTGAAAAACAGGGCTAGGCATGACGCCTAGGCCCTTGGCTTCACTCGAAGCCCCCTAACTCCGAAATTTTTTTAAATTTTGGCATTTTAACCCCTGTACTTGTTTGAACTTAATATTTGACTATCAAAACTAACTTTTAAGTTGGTTTTGATCATAGGTAAATGCCAAGAGTGCACGGATGAAGATCAAGCGACGAGCAAGAACCGAACACGATCACGAAATAAGCTTCCGCACTATGTATCGTTATTATGTTAAACGACGAACGTACACATGATATGTTGTATACTTTTAAATTGTAAAAAGTTTTAATAAACCCGTAATTTCCAATGCATATGTAATCTTAATTACATGAGTGTTTTTCGTAAATGATACGTTAAACCTTAATTTATAAGAACGGGTGTTACACGTATCCACCATGTTTTCGCCATATTTCGTCCGTCTCGTATTCGGTGTCATGTTACGTTACGTTCCATGTCTTACCATACGCAGTAGTACACTCTATGGTTCTCATACATCCATTACTATAATCTCATGTGCACCCGTGATTATACCAATCGTCGCATGATCCGCATAGCTTGTACTAGTTGTGTATGAATCAAGGTATACATAAATTTTGAACATAAGATTGTGTGTGTAAAGAAATGTAGCATAAAAGCCTGTTTGCGTTCCCAAATAGTATAAGACCAACGTAAGCGAATCCCTCGGGTTTCGCTCGCGTACAGGTGCGAGTGTATAAACTTTGAGTAAAAAGCATGAGCATAGTATAAGTTTAGATATGAACACGCATGTGAGCATAAACACAAACGCATGTCGAGAGTATGAGCACAAGTATAAACATAACGTGTATGAAAAAGGAGTACAAATGTGAGTACAATTTGAGCACAAACGGATGGCGTTAGTATAAACACAATTCATATAAACGGGAGTATAAACACAAGTACGAGTATAACAGTGATCGATTCGGAATTCTAAGGGATGATTACATTAGGGTTTACGGATTTGAAGTGTAAGGACATGAAAATAGACATATCAAAATAATCATCCATTACATATGATGCCTAGATGATATACTTACTTTCTTGACAATGTCCATTTGTTCATCATCAAGAGTTCGGTTTTGTTGAGCATATTATATAAGTTATATGTGTATTACTATATCATACATGTCAAGCATGAGGTAGAAGATTAGAGTCTTCATTTAGGCACCTCTAAGTATCATGGAATTCATACATGAGGTAGGAAGAACAAAGCTTCCATTTAGGTACCCCTATCGTTCACCGCTACACTTGTTGTTATAAACAACAAGAAGGGTCATGAACTTACAAGAATAATGAAATACAACAACTACATCAAGAAGTGAGTGGATTTTTATGAAAGATAGCCCAAGCTAGTCTAACAATTACACATTCATCAAGCTTCAAGCTTGAACACTTCTTTTGGGTAAAACCCTAACTAAAACAGAATGTTTGTGAGGTTTTAACCTCTGATTTAACATTTCTCAGCCTTGTTTTTAAGCCCAACTAACCATTCGATTGATTATGAGCATTAGGACATAGGTTTGAGATGAGATTAACTCAAGTTTACTAAGTTTAACAAAGTTTTAGATGAAAACGGAAAAGTCAGTCAAATTTCGAGCCTTTTTGGTGACGTTTCAGGGCCTGGTTTTTCATGAAAAACCAATGGAAGCGTAGCTAAGGTCAGTCCAAAAAAGTAGGAAAAAGAATCGAGTGAATCGGATAAGAAATGACTGAGTTATGCTCACTTTTATAGGAAATGATGAATCTGCTCGAACTTGTGTTTTGCAGCGATTTGGGAGAGTTTTAGATGATTAGAAAAGTGTATAATGCTTGGATTATGCTTGGTTTTTATATGGAAGAGTTGGGTTAGGTTGTAGTTGGATAATAAATGCTAAACAAGGTTTAAATTCAAAGAAAAACACAAAAATCGCGCTAAAAATCGAGTTGGGAAGAGGGCTGGTCGCGCTGATCAGGCCATCTGAGCGAGTGTATAAGTATTTTAGGGGCTGGATTTGTTCGATGTGAAGACATAGCTCAGCTGGTTGTGCGTGCGTTTGTGCTGGGGGTATACCCGAGTTCGAGTCCTGGCAAAGCTAACTAGTTTTTATTTTATTTATTTATTTATTATTTTTATTTTATAAAAACAAACAAAAACTTTTTATTGTAATATTAATTAATTTAATTAATTAAATAAAATTGGATAGATAAGTAACCATATTTATAAACGAATTTAAATTAGGATAAAAATCTTTAAACGATTATTTATTTCACGAAGCTTTCGAGTTTCGTGAATTTGGATCCGAATTTCATCATTTTAAGAGTTTTAATTAGTTTAACGAGTATTAAGTGTCGATAAATAAGGAATAATCCTTGAATAATATTTCGTTCAAACGAGAATTTGATTATCAGTTGCACATAAGACTAATATGAATACACAAAATAGTTTCATTTTCAATATGATAAATAGTCTCGAATTACCATTGAAACGAAAGTGGATTACAAAGGGAGTACAAGTGTCTACATATGAAAAGTACATCATGACTTGCTAAAAATGAGAAAGTGCGAAATGCGGAGCGCTACATTCCTCCTCTCAGTTTGCTGACATCTTTACTAAGGGCCTTCCCCGGAAGTTATTTGAAGATTTTCGATCCAGTTTAAGTGTCCGTTCCTATGACGCTAAGACTGCGGGGGACTATTAGAATAACTATATTATGCACATATTTTAGGAGAGATTATGTATCTTTACTGTGTTGATTATTTCCTTGTATATTGTATATTTTCTCCCTATTTAAAGGGTTCTTATGAATGAGAGGAGACACACGAATTATTCTTGAACCATAACAATATTTAGTAACAACTCTGGTGTTGTTTAGTCGGTAACAGTTCAGTTTGTCAAGGTACGGAACGGTACCGACACTCGATACAGATTGCCATACAAAAAAATACACTTTTGCAAATACAACTTTGTGTTAAACGAATTTATACGGCCACATCTGAAACCAGCTCATGAGTTATTCGAATAAAACTTTTATTAAATCGTAAATTAAAATAAGCACATCACAACTATATATTTTTAATTTTATAAAACGTTATATTATATTATAACTAAAAGAGAAAAGAATAAACAACGTCCCTTTATAAGAAAAATAAACCGATGTTATATGTTACCGCTATCGCTGTGATGTTATTTGAATGATATCGGTTCTGTTAGTCATACTAAATAACCATAAAAAGTCATCTATATTTGACCCGTAAGAACAGAACTTTTATCAAATCTTAGAAAAAAAATAAGCATATGGCAACGGTAAATTCAAAATTTTTTAAAACGTCATACTTTATCACTAAAAAACACGACACAACTTTAATAACATGTATGTCTATGTTTTGACCACATGTATTCTAAACTTTATAAATATCGTAGTTTAAAAGTTATAAACGAAAAACAAAAAATAGTTATATAATTAATGATGAATATTACAATTCAGATTAGAAGGGGTTGAGTTATAATACAAAGTATTTAAAAATAAGAAGGGTAAGAAGCCACCAGAGAGTGACAAGTGTCCTAGGAGGAATTAAATGGAAATGGTAATTTTGTCTACAAGAGGAAAGAGAATATGCACATGCAACTCACATGTTATTCCCCCCCCCCCCCCAATTTTTAAACGTCCGTAACTTTTTAATACATCATTTGTTTTTAAAAAAAATTATACCATAAAATCGAACGTTTTTTTTTTCTTTAATATGAGTACCATATTGTTATATTTTTCAAAAAAATTCAAAAACCCAGTTGCATATTACACAATGGACATGATGTAAAACACAATGTAAAGTGGATCAAAAACACAATCAATGACAACAGATAAAGACACAATGGAAAACATACTAAAACACAATGACCATAACGTATAACACAATGTCGATAAAATATAACACAATAAGTATCAGACTAAATAAAATCACAATTGATGACAACAGATAAAAGACTCAATTAATGACAGCAGATAAAAGACACAATGGAGAGCAGACAAAGAAACAATGGAAAACAAACTAAAAACACAATATACAACAAACTAAAACACAATGAACAAAGATAATAAAAAAATTGAACAAATTAATAAAACACAATGGACAACATATTAAAACACAATGAATAACATATTAAACACAATGACCTGAATTAATAACACAATTTATAGAAAACCCAGATATAACACAATCTTCATTGTGTCATATATTGTGTTATAAGTTCTTATAAAAACACAATGGATAGAACCCAAATTAACATTGTGTTATAGGTTTTGATAATAACACAATGAACATGATGTAAAACACAATGTAAAGTAGATTAAAAACATAATCAATGATAACAGATAAATACACAATGGACAACATACTAAAACACAATGACCATAATGTATAACACAGTGGCGATAACATATAACACAATAAGTATCAGACTAAATAAAAACACAATTGATGACAACAGATAAAAGACACAATTAATGACAACAGATAAAAGACACAATGGAGGGCAGATGAAGACACAATGGAAAACAAACTAAAAACACAATACACAACAAACTAAAACACAATGAACAAATATAATAAAAAAAATTGAACAAATTATTAAAACACAATGGACAACATATTAAAACACAATGAATAACATATTAAACACAATGACCTGAACTAATAACACAATTTATAGAAAACCCAGATATAACACCATCTTCCTTTGTCTCATTTATTGTGTTATAGGTTCTTATAAAAACGCAATGGATAGAACCCAAATTAACATTGTGTTATAGGTTTTGATAATAACACAATGTATAGAAACTCTACTGACCAAAACCTAGTTAAAAGACACAATGACCTGAACCTTTAACACAATGCAAAAAAAACCCAGTAAAAATGATTTTTTTATTTTATTTTTATTTGATAATATGGTACTCATATTAAAGATAAAAAACGCTCGTTATTAGGGTGAATTTTTTTTAAAAAAAAAATGTCGTATGAAAAAGTTATGGACGTTTTAAATCGATGGGGGAATTGGCATGTGCCTTGCATGTGGAGAGAGAAAATCCATAAATATAGGATTCCCTTTATGCCATTATATTATCTTTTTTTCCCTACAACTAATCTCAACCCTCCAAATCTAATATCAATGTACTAAAATCCTTCTTACCCTTCTTATTTATTTTATCCTTTGTATTTGATCCTAACCCTAAAAGTCTATTAGTGTATGTTAGTTTGTGTTTTTCTATTATAAAAATGACAAAACGAAAAATAATAAAACTATAAAAAAAGACAAATAGATGTAGGCTTTTAATCTATATGGTAATATAACAAAAGTTCTAACATGTGAAAGATTAAACGTAAGAATGTGTACAGGACTTCAAATTTAGTGAACCTTTAGCGAAACAGTTTGCAAATTGTTAGGCAAAAAGTTCGTTTGTGTACGTTCGTTTAATAAATGAACGAACAAGAACAAGAAATTTCATTCGTTTAATGGAAGAACATGAACACAGGACGCGTTCGTTCATTTATTGTTCGTGAACGTCCGGTAATGTATTTGGCAGTTGATAAGTGTTTTTAATTTTCATATTTTATTTAAATACTTCAAAATTTTGACAAATAATATATTTAGTAAGTTTCAGTGTATTGTATATTTCGTTTATGAACACTTGTTTGTATACGTTGTTTTCATTTGTGTACATGAGGTGTTTGTTTACGTTCATTACCTAAAATTAACAAACGAACACAAATGTACACGAACACGTTCATTTCCTTAATAAACAACGTATTATTTATGTTCGTTTGATTCATTTGCAGCAATATATGTGTGCGTTCAATATGAATTTTAAACTAGATTATGTATTTTTTTATTTATTTTTTAGAATATATTACATGAATAATCCCCAACTAGCCTACAAAAATGGTCCATTATTTGTAAAATGACTAATTGCATTTGGACTAACCAAATAGCCTACATGAGTTAGCAAATTTGATGTAAAGGGTTAAATATTTGTAATGTCGGGAAATGATATGTAAAGATTTGGAATTTGGACTCAAGTAGTATGGGAAAACCTAAGACACAAATTCCAGAACATAACTATAATTCTATATACCTACCAATTGAAGTTACACATATAGTAACTATAATAATATTTTAATTTACTTTTTTAATTCACATATTTTACATTTTTTTTTGTCTCATAGTGTGTTTTTAGTTATTTTTTACGTTCACACTTCAATATTTAGCATTGACACTTATAACCACTCAACTTTTTAAAATTTTTGTAATCAATTTTACATGCTTATTTTTATGTATACATCGGTATAAATTTAGGTTGATTTACGTTTAAATATATTTTTTTAAAGGGTAAATTACAGTTTTTGTCCTTTATGTTGGTATCAAATTGAAATGGATGACCTTTAACTTCAATAATTATAGTCACAATTCATTATTTGAAAAACTAATTACATTTTTCATCCTTTAACTAGGTTAAAATTTTAAGTTAAATCCTATCATATAAGGGTAATTTAGTCTTATTATCAATTTAATTAAAAAAACCTAAAATATATATAGATATCTCTCTCTCTCTCTCTTAACACAATCGCCCCTCCCCTCACTCTCAGCCCTTTCTTCTCCAACCAAGCCCAGATTCCCTCTCTCTTAATTTGACACCAACCAAATCCATATCCCGTCTCTTAACACCCCCCCCCTCTCTCTCTCTCTCACAGAACACACAAAGTAGTAATATTCAGGCGAACCACTACCATTTTCGGCGACATCCAGTCATAACCATCACCATTTTTCCGGCTACTACTTCGGCCGCCTGAAACATATCAAAAAGCACCTGTAGCTATCGATGAATTTGAGACTGAACCCTAACCATCATCCCCAAAAATCAGGGCCGCCGCCATCCTCTTGAACCCTAAATCTGAACAATGTAAGCCGATTTGAATGGGATGTCACCGGATCTGCCCTGGCCTAATGATTCGTCATTCTCGCTGCTGGTGTTTATAAACGTCTGAACTATCAGAGACCTTCTTAGCATTTTATAAATAAATTGATTCTAGTAGGTTAAAAGGTATGGTTATGCATTCAAAATCATGTAATTTGTTGGGAGGTCTTGGGATTTAAATCATCATCAACAAGTTGTCTTGACTCTGGTGGTTTTGAATGTATTATGGCATGGATGAGAAAGAGCAATCATGATTTGTGCACTTACATACCAGTTGCAATATTGTCCCTGAGTATTGAAGAGTAACTTTTGTCTCATGGCAATAAAAAAGGCTTTGTGATTAAGGCACGGCTGGGGAAGAAAGGGGTGGCAGAAGGTGGTGGTGGCTTAGGCTTAATGGTGGTGGGGTTGGTTGGATAGAGAGAGTGAGAGAACTGATTGATTTATGTTTTGTTTAAATATATTGTTTTACTAGGTTTTTACCCGGGAATGCTTCCCGGGCTCGGGAAAGTTATTTAGATTAATTAATTACTATTTGTTTGTAATACAACCACATTACATCACCCATCTCATTCGATTCAACAACAATGTCTTCAAATCACCGGATTAGATCATGAACTCATATTAGAGGACAAACAAAATCACAACAGGACCATATAAATAATATCATTTCCACTTTTACTTCAATGTACTTACATGATAGGGTGATTTGGGATTTTGAAAAAATCTTTGTTTTTGTACCTCTTTTACAAAATAAGATGTTGACCAAATTTGGAACAGATGTTAACCAAAAGTCAATAAGATATTGACAAATAGTCAAACAGATGTTGAGCTTAAACAGATGTTTGGTTTAAGGCTAAACATCTGTTTATGGCCAAACATCTGTTTAAGGTCAAACATCTGTTTAAGTCCAAATATCTGATATAGAAGGAGAACATCTGTTTAAGGCAAAACATCTGTTTAAGGTCAAACATGTGTTTAAGGTCAAACAACTGTTTAAGTCCAAACATCTGATATAAAAGGCCAAACATCTGTTAAAGGCCAAACATCTGTTTAAGCCTTAACAGATGTTTAACTTGTTAAGATCTACTTTCTTCTCACACTATTTTCCTCTTCAAAACACTGTTGAACCTAACATGGGTTTCCATTAACTATTGACCAAAAGGCAAACATATGTTCAAACCACTATTTGTTATTGAAGTTTTTTAAAAAATTAGATAGAATTCAAGAAAATGAAACAATGACTTAAAGAACTATAATTTAACACATAATCTAATTGGCCAAATATAAAACATAAAGTGCTAATAACAGTGTTTTATCATCTTAGCCATACATAGCAACAAATCAACAAGTTAAACAATTTAAGAAAAAAACATACAACATCACCATAAAAAAATTCATAGTTATAGTATCTGATATCAGAACAGACTTAAATGTGTTTGTTAAACTGATGTAATTTGATTTAATACAATCTTCTGTTGCGAAGACACGTATGTGAAATGCAACATATCACCAAACCTCAAGTTATTGTCAGTCATAAACTTTCGCCAACCGTCCAACGCATAACGTGGGTTCAATTCATTTAACTTCAACTTAACATCATAAACCTCCACAACTCCAACCATGTTTTGAACTTTAAAGGATGAAGATCAAGAGATAGACCTGCTCGTCTCGCAACTTCAGCAGGAAGACGCTACATGTATTATGTGGAAAAAAATAATACTCAGAAAAATAAACGTAAATCATTAGTTTGTTATAAAAAATGGTATACCAGCCTATAGTCTCCTTTGCGATCAAAATGAAAGAACTCAGGGTCAAGAGGATGTCCAGAATGTTTTTTTGCAGTCTTTGCAATCTTATTTCTACGGTTAAGCTTTTTCTGAACGTTGGCGGCTCTCTTCCCCTTGATGAAAAAGTAAACATATACATGTGAATTAAAGGAATGATCAATATATGCACAAAAAAAAAAAAACAGTTTATATAACATATACTAATTAACTGGCAATTATAGATACCTTAACTTTATGAACAGACGAAGAACATCCAGTATGATCACTCGTGTCGACAGGTAAGGCATCATTTCCCTTAGTCCTATTCTTGACCATCTCCTTTCTCTCAGAAGTAACTTTACCTTTCTTCTTAACCTGTTGTCATAGAGTAACTTTAATAACAATAGTAATATAACAATCTTTAAGATGGTAAACTTACATCTTGGGTTTTGTTCAATCGTGAAGACATGCGTCTCTTGGACGTGCATTCGGCATTGGTTGGTAAGTTCTTGTAAATAATACATTATTGAATAAATATAACATCAGTAAACAGCATTACTAATAGTTGTAAAAACATTAAATTCTTATATGTGTTAAATTAAAAATAAATAATTTTAATAATTTAGCAAGTACCTGAGTAATGGTTGTACCTTCACCTACAGAAACAACTTCTTCATCCTCATAGATGTCCTGGTCAACATTAATAAAATAATTAATATAATGCTAAAAAATTAAAACATTTATTGCTAATGCTAAATACTTACGTACCTTGAATGCATTATCAACATAATCAGCCTTCGATATCTCAACTACACTATCATTATCAGATTCAGGTTTCTTCAAAAAGCAAATCTCAGTCTCATCTCTATAAACTACTACTTCAAAAACAACATCATCAATCCTGCTAAACACAAGCAAATCATCCTCAAGTATCCTAACATCGTTGCACATTTCCGGCCATCCTCTAGAAAATACAAAGTGGGTATCAACTTTAGACACCTCAACATTCCAGTAGGAACCCTTATAACAGATTTGAAATTTGCCACTCGGTGGGCTGTTTATGTAAAATTGTTTAATGAAGCAGTCTTCAACTACCTGCATAAAATTAAAAATAATGAATACTAAACGTGAAGTATGTATCTTATGAGAATAAGTGTTAACACGTTAAAGATGCAAAAGAATTGAAGTTAAGATCAATACTCATACCGTAAAACCAAATCTTGCATAACGATTAAAGGTGAAATAAGATTCCCCACACATGCCATTAATATAACATGAAAGTTCAAGTCCAAAATCACCTAACGGTTTGAAAACCAACAAAGTATCCCTCCGCAAATTGAGATCTTTAACAACAATGTCCCAACCGTCAGTTATTATCGGCGTTGAATTTTCTGTTCTGACCCTAACAACCCATTTTTTACCAGACTCATGATATATTCGCAACCTACTTTTTTGCCAACAATCTCCCCACTTTTGATTAGCAAAGAATATAGGTACATCCTGTATATAATTTTTAAATAGTGTAAGAAAATATAAACCATAAGAACTGTTAAATATATATCTCAATAAAAATAAATTATGTATGTAAAAACATGTCATACCAGTTTCAAAGATTCTGGGTTATGAAGAAACTTAACAAATGTAGTATACATCATAAAACCTGAATCAGTAAAGATGTTAAAAGACTGTAATTAAAAAGTTGGCTTCGAAAATGAACATTAACTTTTTGTATTAACAGAGTATATAGTGAAATTAATCATAGAAATAGAGTATGAGTTAAAATTTTTCTGCAAATAATAATTATTTTAACATGTTCTCAACAAATGATTCAAACACATAAGTAAACCCTTCTTGAATGTATAGCAATAAACATTTAAAATCGTATTAGTAGCAAGATAGGATTTAAATTAAGATCGATTAAACAATATAAAGTTCATTACAATAGGAATGTACATACCAGTTGCTGAAGAAAAAAATAATAAAACCTCAGGTGATTGAAGTGTAGAAGACGGAGGAAAAGAAAATTGAAACCCTAGAAAATGACTGGGAAGAAGAGATTTTTGAAAGAAGAGATGATAGATGTTTGATGTGTAATGATCATGAAGAAATAATGACGGTTGTGTTTTTCTCTTCCCATATTTTCAACTGATGAAAAATATTTACACATACACCCGTTATTGAATTTGTTATTTACATTTACATTGAGATACAAGAGTAAAGTACATGATTAGTTGAATTGATTTGGTATTCAAATTAACAAAGAAAAATATTTTTTCGTATAGCAAAACCATTAACATAACATATAATTTCAATGCTTTGAATCATGTATTAATAATAGTTAGGTTTTAACATAAGTAAGTTTCATGACCTCAAGAAGCAATGCCGAGGGAAAATCTAGTTTTATCTATTATAAGTACCTTTTAACATAAGTAGTTTGACTTTGGTCAAACAGACTTTGGTCAAACAGCGTTTTAACGTTGCTGAAATAGTGTTTTATCTATTATAAGTAGCTTTTAACAAAAGTAGTTTGACTTTGCTCAAACAGACTTTGGTCAAACAACGTTTTAACATTGCTTAAACAATGTTTTATCTATTATAATTAGCTTTTAACATAAGTAGTTTGACTTTGATCAAACAGCGTTTTAACATTGCTCACATTGATTACAAGCTAGTAAAAACTTCTTTGTAAACAACATTAGAAGTCTTATTTGTTGGTTTTCCATCAGTGTCGAATATTAGTATTTTAACACCTTCTCTGGTCTTGACCCTTGATAATGCAACATACAACTGACCATGAGTGAAGACAGGATCTTTCAAATAAAGACCAACCTTTGATAACGATTGTCCTTGACTCTTGTTAATTGTCATAGCAAAACAAACTGATAACGGAAATTGTCTTCGTTGAAATTGAAAAGGTATTTTTTTGTCAGACGGGATCATATTAATCCTTGGAATAAAAACTCTCGTGCCAATGTTCCCACCAGATATTACTTCAGCTTCTATAACTCGTTTACCAAGAAAAGTAATTTGAAGCCTTGTACCGTTACATAACCCTTTCTGTTGATCAATGTTTCGAAGAAACATCACAGGAACACCAACTTTAAGAACTAATCTGTGATTAGGCAAGCCAGAAATCAGATACTCTTTCGCATCACCAGGAAATAACGAAAGCAATCGATCATTAATTTCATGAACTACCTCATTTTTGGGTGCTAGAATTGCTCGCTCAGAAAAAAATCCAGGATTCCTAAATTGTTGAATAATTGAAGGATATACAAAGTCAATTAAACTTTGTATTGGGTCACAAATATCGGTGATTAGTAAATCATCTGGTATCTCTATAATGGCGTCACCATTATTATCATCTCCAACGTTTCCTTCACCAATATCAATAAGCCATTTTGCAAATTCTCTGATAGCCTTCATATTCGAACTTTCAGCTCCAATAGTTAGACGCATGTTTTTAGTCAGCCGTAAGAGTCTGCATTTTGCCCATATGTATGAAGAGCTTAAAGATGCACTAACAATTTCTTGTCTAGTACCATTAGGAATAACAGGTAGTATTTGTCTAAAGTCACCACTAAATACAATAACTTTACCGCCAAAAGGAATATCCGAACGAATACTCCTACCTTCCGAAAATACGTCGGTCATAGTCCTATCTAAAGCTTCAAAGGCATGTTTGTGTACCATCGGTGCTTCGTCCCATATGATTAATTGAGCTTCCTTTAATAATCTCGCAATATCACTATTTGGCTTAATATTGCACATTGAATCTTCTGTTAGATTAATGGGAATATGGAACCGAGAATGAGCTGTCCTTCCACGGGAAAGTAATAACGAAGCAATACCACTTGAAGCCACATTTAAAACTATTCCATTTCTGCATCGAACAGCTGAAGCCAAAGTCTTCCATAAAAAGGTTTTTCCAGTTCCACCGTAACCATAGACAAAAAAAGGCCTCCTTTACGCCCTACAACTGCTTCCATTATTTCATCAAAAACCGCTCGTTGTTCATCTGTAAGAGATTGATGCAACCTATTAAACTCAGCTTGTACTTCATCTAGGTCATGTGACAGCTCTTCATTGATCAAACGATTAGAAGCATCACGTAAGGAATCGTCATCAGGGTACGACATAGTGACAAACCTTCGTAATGATGAACCATTGGAAATTAAATAGTTTTCAATTTTCAACAAAGTAAGGTTCTTAATCTGATGTTCAGGAAGCACTAAACCTAGGAAATAAAAAAATTAACATTATTAAATAAAAAAATCAAAATGTAGTATGTGAAATAAAAAAAATAGATCAGAACCTGAAATATTTGTTTCTTTTTAACGTCTATAAACAATATCATCAGCTAAGTATTTCCACGTATTCTCCCAAACAAATTCTGGCCAAGATAGAGTATTTGACAAAAGCAGGGTAGCAAATAACGCTCGAAGATACCCAGCATGTCCTTCAAAACTTGCTTCTTTAATGGCCTCAACGTATTCATTGTCATCATCTAAAAGTCCCATCGCATAGCAAGCATCTCTAAAAGTCAGGAATAATTGACCGTTAAATGTACGTATCTCCTCAAATGATCTAGGTCCTTTAACTTTATTCAGTAGTATCCTCAAAAAATAAGGTTCGCCCAAAGCAGGAGATACAGAATGAATCCGGCCAACACACTGGTACAACTTACGTATCTGCCAACATCTATCTTTAAGTATCCAAACAAATTTGGAAGGAAACTCAACATAAGTCAGCTTTCTAGCATCTTTATTTGTCTCGTTCAACTTCATCCATTGCATAAATATTGAAGAAGCAACAGAAGGCTTGCTTAAAACATTATCAATATCGTCATCAGCACCATACACAACATTCTGTTGGCCGGGCAAATGAAAGGGAAGCCTCATAACAGCAGGATACCTATAATGAACCTCATTAGAGAATATTCTGCAGGATGCCTCACAAGCTGAAATATATCTACAATCATAATACTCCTTGATCTCGTCTTTTGGCTTTTCTTTGATGGTTGAACTTGTATCACCAGAAACTACCGCAGTAGCCATATCAGGACCTTTGTTGATGTACTAGAACAAATATTTCACTGAACCGGCTTGATTACACCATTCAACATTAATGTGTGCTTGATATCTTTTCAAAAGCCTTTTGTTATAAGGAACAACATTTCTGTTGTCTAATCTAACACCAGATTTTATAACTGTATGACCTGAATCTCTTCTTCTGTATACAGGAAAACCATTTGAATCAATAGTTGTATGTGGTGTGAATTTCTTCGGAAAGTTTTTTGAACATCTTTTATCAACCATGCAAGGACAATTCAAATTAGCATTCCCACACGGACCATGAATTATATAATCAGCCACAAGAGAATAAAGTTCAGGATCTTCTTTTTTATCATGAATAAGCATATATGTGCATGAGGAAGACCACGCTTTTGAAATTCTACTGTATAAACAACTAAATAAAAAGGAAAACTAAATAGATTTATTAGTTAATAACCTTGATTACAAAATATACATCAGAGGATAAGATGTGAAAACAAAATAACATACCAGCGTTAATCTCACCAAAATACTTGGAATCCTTAAAATCTTTGATTAAGGAATCAAGCCTCCTTTTAAACAATCGACACAATATGTCAGGCCTGTCTTCGGCTTTGATGGTTGAATATTTTAGAAATCTTTTTACTTCAGGACACTTAGGATTACATGTTATAGTTATGAAGAAATCAGGGTACCCATACCACTTACATAAGGCCATTGCATCGAGGTAATTTTGTTGCATGAATCTTGCACCACCAATAAATGAAGAAGGAAGTATAACAGGCTTTCCAGTATCTGTTAAAACTTCCTTACCTTTAGATTTATACTTTTGAAGATTCTCAAATGTTTCAGAGCGAAGGTTCGCTTGTTGCCTACGAATGTACTTTAATCTTTCGCTCTCAATCATTGTGTACGCATCAACCAAAAACTGTTGTAACAACCTTCGCCCATTTAAAATTAAGGAAAAGCCTATATGAAAAAAATTCTCTCATTGTGCACTTTGGTTTTATTTTCTTTTGTGTGGACATAAAATCTCTATGAGGAATATCAACATTATAACCATCATCACCATATGGAAAAAGTAACGGATATTGTAGAGCAAGATACGATGGGTGTAATTCGCTAATACGTTGCAGCATTCCCGACTGCGTCTGGACAACAATATCACGATGGTCTATAGATTTATCTATGTCTCCGACAACCAAAGCAGCAACTTCAGATGTGGTGGGTAAGTTATATGACCTGCCGTCTTTTTCTCTTCTATAAATTAGTCGCAGACTAAGGTTGGCATTTGGAGATTGGTGAAAATGGTTTCTGACCATCCTATATGTCTTAACCAACATATTTTCCGAATCTAATAAAGCCCTTAAATACTTTATCATTTCCACATCAAGTTCTTTATCAGCAGGCGATGAAGGTTTGGTTCTTTTGCTGTTAAAAGAAAAAAAAAACAAAACGTTAACATAACATAACTATTGTAATAAGCAATGGATAGAGAATCAGTGATTAATAATTAAGTGTTAAGGAAAAACAGATTAGTACTAAGTCAAACAACTGATGTAAACCTTGTAAGCACTAATAGTAATTAAAACACTGATGATACTTAACAACTGATAGTGAACTACATATGGTTAACAACTGCTATTGTAATAAGCAGTGGATAGAGAATCAGTGATTAATAATTAAGTTTTAAGGAAGAACAGTTGTAAACAACTGTTGATACCAGCTCAAAACTTTTAGAATATGTTGAGAAAAAGTAACATTTCAGTGGTTTGGTCTTAAACAGTGGTTTGGTCGACATCAGTGGTTTGGTCTTGAACATTGGATGAGGTTAATTAGACTTTGTGTACAACCGTAATTATATCCAACAGTGTTTTGCCTTATTAAATTGTTATAACCAATGTCATTGTAGGAATTGTTAGGATCGGAGGCCCTCATGATAGTGTTTGTTAGTGTAAATTGTATAATCAATAGAGATGAACAGAGTTTAAGTGCAGTGGAAATGAATAACAAACTTTGTAAACACAATCAAGGAGAAAATAGTTTTGAGAAAGCATATGCAATTCATTTAGTCAAAAGATTTACAATAAGAATCAAATGATTACAGATATGCTTACATAATAAGCTCCCCCTCAGCCAGATGCCCCAAGGTTGGATTGTACAAGATGAAAGGATTGAATTGAGGAGAAGAACTCTCTCAAAACGAATCAAATGTAACAGTACAGGGTACTGTTCCATTTATAGACAAAGCCAAACCACTGAGGCATCTCAGCTGACGTCACCATGAAAGTGACATCTAACAAACTAACAAGCTCTATCTACTATTCTACAACTACTGACCATACAGACATTGATTACATTCCAAACACTGATTTATAAACACTGATTCTTCATTCCACTGACGTAATTAACCACTGTTGTATGAGCAACAGTGCTTTCTTCAAAGGGTGATCAGGCCTTGAAGGGGCAGTGCTTTAACTCTTCAGCAGTACTTGGATTCCAGCAGTAGATTGAGCTTCAGCCTTTAAACTTCATCAGTGCTTTGGTTTCACAGTGGTTTATAGGATCAGCAGTTGTTGATAAGGGCAGTACTTGGAGCATATCAGATGTTTGATTCACTGTCAAGGGGAAAGCTTAAAGTAAACAGCTAATTATTGTGAATCCACTGTCATGATCCGGTTTTGGCTTTACATTATCTGTTCCTCTGGTAGGGTTCAATCCCAACAATCTCCCCCTGGAACAGATAATGCCAAAACCCTTCATTATTCTGGATCTTTATTCCTCATCAGAAGTTCCCTTGCTATTCTTTTAAATTCTTCTTCAAATTCTTTGGAACTTGTGTCATCCTCATCCCTGCACAGTGAAAGTTCAAGGAGATCCTGCAAATCTTCAACACTAAGGCCTAGTGCTTCTTTCCCTGATATGTACTTCACTTCGCCATTGGATCTGACCAGGGTCAATACGTGGGTCTTTTGATCAGACATCCACTTTAGTACTTTTAAACCCAATGGGTTTCTTGGGAGAGATTTATTTGTTGATGAGCTTTGAGATATTGGCCTTGAGAAAACTTGCAGACTTTCAGACATTCTTTTGAAGGCCATTTCAATAACATTGTTAGCTGCAGCTATGTCTTCTGCAGTTTCTTTTTCTATCTGCTCCTGTCTCTTTTGTTGATCTGGCTCAATGTCTGAAACTTCTGAAGCAGATGGTGATGCAGGTTTAGTTAACACCTTCCTAAAAAGGTTTTGAAGTTTTTCCGAGTTCTCTTCTTTTAGACCCATTTTCATGATGGTTTCTTTGAAGTACTCAACTTCTTTTTCGTTTACCTCTTCACTGGTCAGCTGTTCTCCTTCTTCTTGGTTTGTCACAAGAGTAGACCGGAACAGCGTTTTGAGGTTTTCTATCTGCTGTTCAAGCTTCATCATTTGTTCTTGCTTCTTTGAAGTGCCTAAAACAGTTATCTTCCTTTTCTTCAGCCTTTCATAGGCTTCATCAGTTTGCTGCTTTGACCATTTTGATATGGCATTTGCAGTGTCCACTTTTGCATCCACCAACTCCTGTTTCTTCCTTTTATACTCAGCTGTTAGGTCAGTGATGAACTTTTTGTATTTGCTCCAATTTGGAGCATTTTTCTTCTTTTTAGGATCTTTCTTGATTCTATCAATCCTATCAGCTTCATGCTTTAAAAGCATTATTGGCCATTCATCAAATTGGTTTTCTTTAGCAGGATAAATTTTTTCTTGCATTATGTGTGCAAGAAGTTTTCTTCTCATCTCTTTTCATTGTACTGCCTTTTCTTTGCTCAGCTCTTGTGCAAAATCTTTTATTAGATTGACTTTTGTGAGCAGAAGTTCCAATCTTTCAGCAATGGCTTCATCACTTTGACCTTTACACTCAACTTTTGCTATTATCTTAGCCTGTCTTGTTTTGAGCTGAAGATACTCATCCATATCCTCTGGAATCATGAAGCCAACGAGTGAAGGAAATCTTCTGTTTGAAGGATCATTATCAGTGTAGAACTGCCTCATCTCATTTTTTATGGCTTCGAGTTCCAACGGATATTTTGCAGCAGTGGGATCATATTGGTCCTCATCTGGCTGGGTAAGTTTTCTTTTTCTGGTGTAGAGCTTTGCTGGTTTTGATGTGAGACTGGTGGAAACAGTGGTGAATGTCTGACTAACAGTGGTTGAAACAACTGGTGTTTCAACCGCTGTTGTCATTACAACTGCTGATATGTCAGCAGATGTCTTCTGCTTTTGAGCAGGGGATGGAGGTGGTGAGGTAGTTTTTGATGGTGGTGATGGTGGTGGTGAATCATCAGATATGACAATCCTTCTCCTTTTTATTGTAGGAGAGGCTGATGATGTCTTGGGTGGCTCAGTGGTTTGAGATTGAATGGAAGTGATTTGTGTTTGTGATTGACTAACAACTGTTGTCTTCTATTTTATGACAGGAGGTAATGGTAGTAGGGCAGTGGTTTTGGTGGTGTGTGATGGAGTGATGTGTGTTGAAGAGATGGCAGCTGTTTGGCTACTAGCAGCAGTTTTTGTAACCACTTCTGTATCAGCTGTTTGGATGGAAGTTTCAGATGTTGTGATTTGAGGTGGTTTGGATGGCTGTTTTTCTTGCTCTGGTTCAACATACAGACCATCTTCAATTCCCTTTTTCTTCATCTTCTTGACATTCTCCGCCTTTTTGGCATTATCTGCAAGGGGGTTATCCATAAAAAGGATAGTGGAGGGAACTTTTTCACCATGGGCAGTCTTTTGAATGCTGGCCTTTATAGCCTTGATATCTGCTTGAGTATCTTTGAATCTTGACTCCACCATATTTGTCAGCATTTTTACATGTGTTTCATGCTGCTGATCAGCCATCTGCTTTTCATGTTCAAGTAAAGGTTGAAAGATATTCCAGAGCTCATTTGTAGCAACTGCTTGTGGTGGAGCAGGTGCTTGAGGTGGAATAGCAGTGGCTTGTGCTTTTTGAGCTTTTAAAATCTCTTGCACCATATCCTTTATTTCAGCAACTGAATCTTCAAGTTTTTCAACTCTACCCGTCAATTCCTGATATTTTGAATCATCACCTACGTTAGTAGGATCATCTGAATCCCCACCAGCAGTGGTTGTATCAATGTGTGACTTAGGAACAGAGTCCCAAAAATCACCCATTGATGCCCCTTGTTCTTGGTACTGGGGACTTCTTTCTTCAGCAGTTGATAAACCTTTGATGGTACCAGTGGTTAGAGTTAACTCACTGGTGGTTACCGAAGGTGCTATGGAAGAAATTGCCTTCAAGGGAGTCTGACTGATGAAACAACTGTCCAACTGAAGATCTGTTGATCCATCAGTTGTAGTTGCTGCTCCACTTGAACTACTGACAAGAGTTACTTGGAACTCATGCAGTGTAACCTCCTCAACTGTTGCTGGGATAGCAGAGGTATAAGCATCAGACCCAGTCACTTGTGGTGGTATACTCTCAGTGATAGGTGATAGAGAGGAACTGGTTTGTCTCTGTGCAATATCAACTGCATGCAACAGGGGTATTATTGATTGTGGTAATATTATTGGTGAGGGTATGGGAGTTGAAAGAGACATGTCCTTGGGATCAGGACTTAGGAAGATGGATCCGATTGAATCCAGAGCTTCATATTGTGGAGTCCCTGTGGTTACAACCTGATCCTTTTGTGAGGATGCAGGAGGAGTTTTAGGCAATGGTTGAGATCTTTCTACCAACTGCTGTGAGGAAGTAGCAGCAGTGGTTTGTGGTGACATTTGTGTTGTCACAGGCAGTTGTCATGGCAAAGCAAAAAGCAAGCAGCTGTTTCAACATCCACTGCTGAAGCTGAATACATTGCTGCTGCAAGTTGTACAGCCCAACTCCTGTGGCTTCAAAATCAGTTGCTGGATTTTGGTATCACTGCCTTAAAGACACCACTCATGTTGGATAGCCAGGCAGCAGAAAATATCATCAAAAATCCAGTTTCCCATTCAACCACCAAACACATCGACATCAGACATCACTTTGTGAGGGATTGCTATGAAAAAGGTTTGATTTCTTTGCATCATGTCCCAACTAAAGACCAGTTGGCAGATGTGCTCACAAAAGCACTTGATACAGCCACTTTTGAAAGCCTGGTCTCTAGAATTGGGATGCTAAACATGGAATAACAAGCAACATCTTGTTTTTCTATGCATAAAAGCATCTAAATATTTTCAGAAAATCAAAAATCCATCCTTAAAAATAGCCAAAAATGAAATTTTCATTAAAATCCTTAAAAGTCTGCCATAACCACTGTTTGTTCAAAAGTCTGTTCTACTTCAAAGTCTGTCCACTGCTGAAAGCCATCCTCTGCTCTCTTATTTCTTTGATAAACTCAGTTGCTCTGGGATCTCATCTTCCAGAGTTGCCCTTTTCTTGGGTTTGGGGGGCTTTTTGTATGATTTTCTCTTGGTCTTTTTGGTAATTTCAGGTGTGGGTTTCAAAGAAGTGGTAGTGCTGCTATGATCACCTGGAGCAGTGGGCTCAGCAGCAGATGTCTGAGGAGCAATGGTAACTGCTGAAATCTGCTCAGACACCTCTGCCTTTGTTTTTATTGGTGCCATCATTCTTGAAAATGTTTCTTTTGTTAAGCTTTTTATTTGAAAATGGACACCTTGTTTGGGCAAATTTTCATCCTCTTTTTCAAATTTTTGTTTAAAGTAATAGCTCAGAAATCTTGGAAAAAGAAGAAATGATTTGCTATCAACATTCTTTACCATGTCATTGAAGATCTCCTGGGAGTAGTTGTAATCTTTATTGTTTAAAATAGCGTAGCCCAGACATTGAATCTTCAATGGTATTTCGTTAAACGCTGTTGTTTTATTTGAAACACAACTTAAAAGTGTGTGGAGTAAAAATCTGGGTGCAGATGGAAAATAACCTTTTTGTAAGGTATCTACCTTTGATTGTTCTGCATATCCCCTTTTCAAAAAATAAGCTTTTAACTCGTTTTTGTCAAAGGAAGTTTTACCATTCTGATCATCGAGTTTGAATACTTCTGAGATTGTTTGCGGAGTGATTTGAATCACTTTACCCTGTATCGAGGAGTTGATGGCAATGACTTTATCGTCTTGTTTTCAAGCGTCGCCTTTTTCCAGAACTCTCTCTGGGTTTGTAGATAAATGGGAGCATCTGCTGTCAACAAAGTTTTGTACTTTGATGCAGAAAGTGTATCAATGATGGAGTCGAAGGTATGATTATCGGTAGGTTTTGTGAGCAAACCCAGATAATTATGAGGAGATTTGTATGGTATCTCGATGGATTCTTTGACCGTTTGAGCGACCTCTTTTGAAGATGATGGTAATTTTGGTGTAGATTTTGATTTTGACTTCGTCATTTTGATGAAGAAGAATCGGAGAGTGATTTTGGGAAGAAAGGTTGGAAACTGCTTTGAGAATAGAACTTTGGAATTCAATTCGACAGTGTAAAACCCTGTTTGGGGTTTTGATCAGGGTTTTATTTAGGGAAAAAGTGATCGCTGATGTGGCAGCGGTTATTATGATCTGAAGGCTAAAAACTGACCACGTGTCAAACACTGATGAAATGGATGAAGGGTGGAGAACAGTTGTTTTAAGAGCCACTGATGAATCAAGCATCAGTAGTTACAACGGTAATATTGTGGACAGTGGATGATTTTTACTATCCGTGGATAGTATATCAGTGGATAAGACACTGATTTTGAGCATCAGTGCTTGTCTAGCAAAATGAAGAAACAGTGGTTGACTTTCAGCAGTGGAAAGTAATTAGGAAACAGATGTTTGAACAAAGCAGTGATTAGGGTAAATGATACAGATTTGAAGGACGAGCATTTCAGCAACTGTTTTGAGAATTTTCATTCAAGGTTTTGCCACATGTCAATTTCACATTTTGAAGCTCGTTCAAATTTCTGACAGTGGATTAGTACCCCAGATGATAAGAACTTTTTGCTAAGGCAACTCATTTTCGTTTAATATTCAAATTAAAACATGAGTACCTCAGTAGTTTAAAGAACAGTTTAACAATCAGCCCTTAATTAATGTATAACACAAACCTGAGTATGACATGATCTTGAACAATGCACCATTTCCTTTTGACCCATTCATGAGGACAATAATACCAACAAAAATAAGGTACTATATCCTGACAGGTAATTGAAACTAATGCCAACAAAAACAAGCAAAAGTTCAAAATATATTACTCCAAAAAAAAATGAATACTATATCCTGATTATTCGAGAGAATCCTTTATAAAAAATGGTTAAAGGATTTTCTGAGAACAACATCAAAAAGGAACTGGTACATTTTCAATAGAAAATGTAATCATATCATTTTCAAGTTTATGAAAATGGTCAGTGGTTTGACCGCAGTGGTAGAACATTTTGAATACATTTTGACCACTGCTTGGTACCATTTTCTTTGTCAGTTGATTGTAAACATGAGGACACATGAACCAGTCCTTTTATAAGCTTAATCACTGAGAATACTATTGTCACCTGAATTTTCCTGAACCAAAGAGTACAAACAGTTGCTTAATGACCATTATTACCCCAAGCTTTGACTCTTAAGTGTTTTACATTTATACTCTTTTCTTTTGACTTCAAGAGTTTTGAGATTAACACACTTTCGAGTTTTTGGAATTTTAGTCCAAAATCATTTTGCAGTAATGTTTTGAGAGACTTGGTCATGTTTGCACAAGTTTTTCAACGAATCTCACACTACATATGATACGGACTATGTTGACCCCTGATTTTCTTAATGTATTTTAACATAGTTGATTTTGTCCTTTTGAGGAACTCAACCTGTTTTCAACACATAAGATCTGAATGACTAAAGTTTTAATTTCCCTCTTTTTATGTTATCAAAAACACTAATGTTTTATGAACATAGGTTTTTGTTAATCTGAGGTTCATACTTTAGCATTTTAATAAGGTGACATCACAATTTTCATAACAGCAATTGAAATCAATTTTGAAAATATGAAATAATCCCACAGTTTAACAGATATGTTTTCAGATCTGAAAACTATGAGTGACTTATGCATGATATCACTTGTTGTGTGAGATTTGTGTGTCATATGACATCTTGGTTGATTTACAAAGTTTTTGAATAACCATTTTGATCATGATTTATTCGTTACTCTACTTTTTCAACTGAATACAACCATCCTTAGCATCAATAAATTTTGAGCCGAACTGTTATGTCAAATTGATTGTTAGATCAAATTTGACTGTCCAGGCTCTGATACCAATTGTTAGGATCGGAGGCTGTAACATCCTAACCGGTTTAACCTTAACACAACGCAGCGGAATTTCGAGTCTGAAAATTTCTTTCATGACATACATCTTGACATTCTAAAAATTCATCTTATAATATAAGAACATGACTTATCAACACTAAATTACATATTTAAAAATTCCCGTACAATCTGTCTTGTGACTCGATCCTCGATCTCCAAACCTTGGTTATCCTCATGACTGGTACTACCTGCGCTCACCACATAAAATTCATACATTAGTACACATTATAAACATACAATGTTTGTTCACGTCTACTTCTCGTTTCATTTACTCTTTACATTCCAGCTTTTCCATCCTGTCATACCATCCGTGGTGAGACTTCTTTGCCATTCCTGCATTACTCCTATAACTCCATGTAAACGAATAAACAACGTAAACACTTGATCGTACCATAAGACTTACATACATACCTATACTTCATACACACTATCTCCATACATACATACGTACACACATACATGTCAACCTACATACAAACTTACATACAATTACATATCGATCATTCTATATGTATCTACATATATACATACCTACATCGTCACGTACGATCATGTCATCCCACCTATATACATTCACACATACATACCTACGTACATACATACATACATACACCTTATTACATGCCTTCACACAAACCTACATACGTGCATACATTCATACATACTCACTTTCGTACATATACATACTTCCTACATACACCCATACATACGTACACTTAGGTTTATAAAACATACATACGTACATGCCTACATACTTACTTACATATATATTTATAGTCACCTGCTTTAACATACCCCACTCATACTTACCTATTCATGTACATCTTCGTAAATCCTTACGTACTTGCTTACACCCTATAATCTTACATACATTCGCGCTTACGCGCTTACATACATTTCTACATACGTGTATAGAGATATACGACATCCATACATACCTATCCACACATACGCTTACCCTAATGGTCATAAAACATGCGTTAAACTAATCATACGCAACTTAAAACGCGTTTAAACGAGTTCCCAAGCTGAAACGAGGCACAAAAACAACTTTCGAAGAAATTTGACCCGTCGCGCGACGCGACGGGCCGTCGCGCTACGCGACACCCTCAAAACAGCAGAAGGCTGTTGCTGTTGTGCTGCATTCTTTCAGCGCGATTCCGTTTCACGGAAACGAGCATAACTCCCTCGTTTTTTATCCGTTTTACCCGATTCTTTTTCCTACACGTCCGTAATTTAATTCTCCATCTAATGGAACTAAAATCCAACATCCGACTTAATATAATTTCTGACTTTTAACTCTTCGGCTTATTACCATTTTCCCACTTTTCGACCCGTTCATGCATACGTCAACATAACTTATTCGTTTTACCAAAACCTCTTATAAACATAATAATATGAGTGACGTCTATCATAAATTACCAAATTCTTGGATGTCTCGCATCCTCTTAGCACCTTATCGTTCATATGCTTAATTTTTGACCCGTTAAGGGTATTCGTGCATTAATTGGTCTACGACTAACCAAACCGTAATCCCCACTTTCATACTTGTCCAAAACATCACATTAATCGTATAACTTGTTTCTAAGCTACTTTTACGTTCGTTTACCCCAAAATACCCATCAAGGGCATTTTGGTCAACCTTAAACCCATCATTTACGACGAAAGACTTTAACACATATTTGACCTCAAACATCATATTTAATTCATTACAACACTTTATTACTTGCTTGTACTAAGAAGTGATTATGGAAATCACTTACCTTATGCGTCCGTGCTTGTATCCGATTCCTTGCCTCTTCTTGACCCGTTAACACCTCAAGCTTGAGTCCGTCTCGACGTGTTTCCTATACTTTCATTTCATCGAAACCACGCCCTTATTAGCATACTCATTGGTACATGTAACCATCATATCATTCGCATAATTCCCACTTAACTTTTCTTAATCATTTCTAACAAGCATTAAAACATATAATCGACTTCATACTCTTTTCATCACACGCAATTCATCATGTAATTACAAATAATACATATTAACATAACATGTACCAAACGACTTCCTATCATCCTACCTTTACGACAACGAGTCAATTCATGTTTCTTATACTTAGTTGACTTTCAAAAGTCAACTATTAATCATACTTAACTATCGACTTATCATCATATACCCGTAACATCATAATCGACTATACGGACGACACCGTATACATTTCATCATACACTTGATGTGATTACTACCTTTTAAGAATAACGTACAACTATTTCATGCACAATTCTTCTAAACTCATACAAAACCAACTACTAATCATCATGTATCATTCCAAATGAACATTAAACGTAACATCATCATATTCCTATACTTTTATCTTAACAATAATTCATCCTACCCACATAATACATCAATCATTCAACAAGACTTGAACATAGGAGGTGATACTAGTCATCATCTTCACCCTAACTAACGGGTGTCACCTCTAAACATCAAATTAACGCAAACCATTCATAACCCATGTTCTACACGAGGATTCTAACCCTTATACATGATCAATTTCATATTAACTCACGGATTAGAACATAACCCACTTCACCCATGATCACCAATCTTAGATTTAAAACATACCTTATGATCCTCTCGTGTTGGTGATCATTAATCCATGCTCGGTTATGGATTTGGGCCTTGATTCATCCTTCAAATTGAAGCTTTTGAAGAACTAGGGTTTTGGGGCTCTTGAGAGCCCCTGCTCGATCTTTCCAGAACACACACGATGTATGTGTTTATGTGTGTGTTGATTTCCTTTTTAATTAGTAAATCAACTTTCATTTGTTCCACTTTAGCCCCTCGGGTTTACCTTTAAAACATAACTGACACTACCTTCATTATTTAATACTTTTGACCATACCTTTAACTAGGTTAAATAGCCTAGTTATTTATTTCATGATATGTCACATAAGAACATACGACAATTATTAACATTCAGATTTTTGGGGAGTTACAAGTCTACCACCCTTAAACAAGGTTTCGTCCCCGAAACCTTTCTCACTTTCATCAAACACACATTATCTTTCCTTCTAGTCCATCCATACGACTACTAGCCCATACTTTCCTGATCATTCTTTCTTATATCGTTTTCATTTTCATTTACTTGACCTGTCAATAACTGGTCAATACACATACTCTTCCGTCCTTTAATATGATCCTTTCTTAATGGATCTAATATCTTCATCTCACCCTTAAAATTTACATTCTCTACATACTCTGTATAACATTTAACTTTTGTTTTGTTATCACAACAAAACTATTATTACATAATCACGCCTACGTGCTTAATTCTATCGTTAACCTCATTCTACATTTTCTACAGTTACGTATACCTTGCATACCTTTATTTTATCTTTAAATCATCTCGTTCATTTCACATTACTATTGCTTTCACTTCATGCATTACTTAATTTACACATATACAGGTGTCATACTAGTTCATATCTATCCCATCATGAGTTAAATATTCTTACTAACCTCTTTTTCATTTCCCAAACCACGATCTGCAACCCAGATCGATTCATCTTTTCCTCGAGTACTAGTCATAATAGGCCAGATTTCATTCATCTGTGTCATGAGTTTCCACTCGTGCACATCCTTTCCCCAATACGATTGGTTTCATCACATCAATAATTCTAACATTATCATCAACATCATTGGCGGTTAGCATATATCATTTAAACATTCATTAAACTAGGTGATTACCCACCTATAACTTTTCTACAATTTCCTACGTACCTGCTATAACGTGCCACACATTCTATTTCTTACATACAATCCTTTCATTCAATTAATCATTTGCCAACTGAAGTACACGCTCGTACTTCCTTCCATTCATGCTTACTTGCGAAAACCTTATTACATCATCTCAATATTTCTTACCAAACTTACCATTCCCGCCCCTACTTAAATTATTGTTCGGGTCACAGCCCGTCATCATTCCGACTTCTAAGAGTCAATTACTCTCATATCTTACGCGTAACTTATACAAAACTTTGTCTACTATACTATCACTTTTTACTTTATACTTACTTCTATGACCCGTTCGTCTTAATCATGGTCAAACTGTCGACATCTTCTTGGGCGGATTAATTTCATCTTTTTATATTTTTGAATCCGTCTCACGGATCCAGATGCATCAGTCATACTTTTTCATTCATTGAATCTGACTTACGGATTCAAACATTACATTCATGCCTCTTATCCTTGAACCCGCCTCGCGGATTCGAACATTACATTCATACCTTTCCTCCTTGAATCCGTTTCGCGGATTCAATCATTACATTCATACTTTTCCTCCTTGAATCCGTCTCGCGGATTCAAACATTCATTCTTACCTTTCATCCTTGAATCCGTTTCACGGATTCAAACATATCGTTCATGCCTTTCATCCTCGAATCCATATCACGGATTCAAACCTATCATTCATGCCTTTCATCCTTGAATCCATATCACGGATTCAAACATATCATTCATATCTCATTGATCCGCACTTAATCACGGATTCAACATTCTTCATTCTTATCAGGCATGTTTTTCATTCTTACATAGTACTCTCAATTTCCCGAGAGTCTTACTTCCCATTTCACCCACACGCCCGCCTGCTACCCAACTCTACCGGACATACCTGTAACAATTATCATGATCTCACGAACGTCATACGTTTCTCGTGTACTGGCCAGGTACACAATCCACATAGTAGTTTCGTGCCTTCATGTAATTGTCACCTTATGTCCGTAGACTTAGGCTTCGGCGCGTGTATTGCTTCCAATACTTCATTACTATACTATCATTGTCTTTCATCTTAAAATTTTCCCTTCCCTTAATGAACTTTACCATTACTTACATCCACATATTAAATTCACATACCTGGGCTCATTTGCCTATTTGTCTTGTTACCTCTTTGCCTGCCTTAGTATTCATCCTAGACTGCATTCACGGATCATCCTCTTCCAACACTTATGCTTACCTTGCACATACGAAACCGTCAGTTTCTATATACGTATACATAACTACATACTTTCATCAGCCTTTACCTTTGGATCTTGATCGAGTCTTAGATTGTACGGATTTCTTATCTCAAGAGCACACAAGTTTGAGTTCAAGTACTTACCTTCTCGTACTTGATTCCCTCAAACCAGGGCTCTGATACCAACTTGTAACACCCTAACCGGTTTAACCTTAACACAACGCAGCGGAATTTCGAGTCTGAAAATTTCTTTCATGACATACATCTTGACATTCTAAAAATTCATCTTATAATATAAGAACATGACTTATCAACACTAAATTACATATTTAAACATTCCCGTACAATCTGTCTTGTGACTCGATCCTCGATCTCCAAACCTTGGTTATCCTCATGACTGGTACTACCTGCGCTCACCACATAAAATTCATACATTAGTACACATTATAAACATACAATGTTTGTTCACGTCTACTTCTCATTTCATTTACTCTTTACATTCCAGCTTTTCCATCCTGTCATACCATCCGTGGTGAGACTTCTTTGCCATTCCTGCATTACTCTTATAACTCCATGTAAACAAATAAAAAACGTAAACACTTGATCGTACCATAAGACTTACATACATACCTATACTTCATACACACTATCTCCATACATACATACGTACACACATACATGTCAACCTACATACAAACTTACATACAATTACATATCGATCATTCTATATGTATCTACATATATACATACCTACATCGGTACGTACGATCATGTCATCCCACCTATATACATTCACACATACATACCTACGTACATACATACATACACCTTACTACATGCCTTCACACAAACCTACATATGTCCATACATTCGTACATACTCACTTTCGTACATATACATACTTCCTACATACACCCATACATACGTACACTTAGGTTTAAAAAACATACATACGTACATGCCTACATACTTACTTACATATATATTTATAGTCACCTGCTTTAACATACCCCACTCACACTTACCTATTCATGTACATCTTCGTAAATCCTTACGTACTTGCTTACACCCTATAATCTTACATACATTCACGCATACGCGCTTACATACATTTCTACATACGTGTATAGAGATATACGACATCCATACATACCTATCCACACATACGCTTACCCAAATGGTCATAAAACATGCGTTAAACTAATCATACGCAACTTAAAACGCGTTTAAACGAGTTCCCAAGCTGAAACGAGGCACAAAAACAACTTTCGAAGAAATTTGACCCGTCGCGCGATGCGACGGGCCGTCGCGCTACGCGACACCCTCAAAACAGCAGAAGGCTGTTGCTGCTGTGCTGCATTCTTTCAGCGCGATTCCGTTTCACGGAAACGAGCATAACTCCCTCGTTTTTTATCCGTTTTACCCGATTCTTTTTCCTACGCGTCCGTAATTTAATTCTCCGTCTAATGGAACTAAAATCCAACATCCAACTTAATATAATTTCCGACTTTTAACTCTTCGGCTTATTACCATTTTCCCACTTTTCGACCCGTTCATGCATACGTCAACATAACTTGTTCGTTTTACCAAAACCTCTTATAAACATAATAATATGAGTGACGTCTATCATAAATTACCAAATTCTTGGATGTCTCGCATCCTCTTAGCACCTTATCGTTCATATGCTTAATTTTTGACCCGTTAAGGGTATTCGTGCATTAATTGGTCTACGACTAACCAAACCGTAATCCCCACTTTCATACTTGTCCAAAACATCACATTAATTGTATAACTTGTTTCTAAGCTACTTTTACGTTCGTTTACCCCAAAATACCCATCAAGGGCATTTTGGTCAACCTTAAACCCATCATTTACGACGAAAGACTTTAACACATATTTGACCTCAAACATCATATTTAATTCATTACAACACTTTATTACTTGCTTGTACTAAGAAGTGATTACGGAAATCACTTACCTTATGCGTCCGTGCTTGTATCCGATTCCTTGCCTCTTCTTGACCCGTTAACACCTCAAGCTTGAGTCCATCTCGACGTGTTTCCTATACTTTCATTTCATCGAAACCACGCCCTTATTAGCATACTCATTGGTACATGTAACCATCATATCATTCGCATAATTCCCACTTAACTTTTCTTAATCATTTCTAACAAGCATTAAAACATATAATCGACTTCATACTCTTTTCATCACACGTAATTCATCATGTAATTAGAAATAATACATATTAACATAACATGTACCAAACGACTTCCTATCATCCTACCTTTACGACAACGAGTCAATTCATGTTTCTTATACTTAGTTGACTTTCAAAAGTCAACCATTAATCATACTTAACTATCGACTTATCATCATATACCCGTAACATCATAATCGACTATACGGACGACACCATATACATTTCATCATACACTTGATGTGATTACTACCTTTTAAGCATAACGTACAACTATTTCATGCACAATTCTTCTAAACTCATACAAAACCAACTACTAATCATCATGTATCATTCCAAATGAACATTAAACGTAACATCATCATATTCCTATACTTTTATCTTAACAATAATTCATCCTACCCACATAATACATCAATCATTCAACAAGACTTGAACATAGGAGGTGATACTAGTTATCATCTTCACCCTAACTAACGGGTGTCACCTCTAAACATCAAATTAACGCAAACCATTCATAACCCATGTTCTACACGAGGATTCTAACCCTTATACATGATCAATTTCATATTAACTCACGGATTAGAACATAACCCACTTCACCCATGATCACCAATCTTAGATTTAAAACATACCTTATGATCCTCTCGTGTTGGTGATCATTAATCCATGCTCGGTTATGGATTTGGGCCTTGATTCATCCTTCAAATTGAAGCTTTTGAAGAACTAGGGTTTTGGGGCTCTTGAGAGCCCCTGCTCGATCTTTCCAGAACACACACGATGTATGTGTTTATGTGTGTGTTGATTTCCTTTTTAATTAGTAAATCAACTTTCATTTGTTCCACTTTAGCCCCTCGGGTTTACCTTTAAAACATAACTGACACTACCTTCATTATTTAATACTTTTGACCATACCTTTAACTAGGTTAAATAGCCTAGTTATTTATTTCCTGACGTGTCACATAAGAACATACGACAATTATTAACATTTAGATTTTTGGGGCGTTACAGAGGCCCTCATGATAGTGTTTGTTTGTGTAAATTGTATAATCAATAGAGATGAACAGAGTTTAAGTGCAGCGGAAATGAATAACAAACTTTGTAAACACAATCAAGGAGAAAATAGTTTTGAGAAAGCATATGCAATTCATTTAGTCAAAAGATTTACAATAAGAATCAAATGATTACAGATATGCTTACATACTAAGCTCCCCCTCAGCCAGATGCCCCAAGGTTGGATTGTACAAGATGAAAGGATTGAATTGAGGAGAAGAACTCTCTCAAAACGAATCAAATGTAACAGTACAGGGTACTGTTCCATTTATAGACAAAGCCAAACCACTGAGGCATCTCAGCTGACGTCACCATGAAAGTGACATCTAACAAACTAACAAACTCTATCTACTGTTCTACAACTACTGACCATACAGACATTGATTACTTTCCAAACACTGATTCTTCATTCCACTGACGTAATCAACCACTGTTGTATGAGCAACAATGCTTTCTTCAAAGGGTGATCAGGCCTTGAAGGGGCAGTGCTTTAACTCTTCAGCAGTACTTGGATTCCAGCAGTAGATTGAGCTTCAGCCTTTAAACTTCATCAGTGCTTTGGTTTCACAGTGGTTTATAGGATCAGCAGTTGTTGATAAGGGCAGTACTTGGAGCATATCAGATGTTTGATTCACTGTCAAGGGGAAAGCTTAAAGTAAACAGCTAATTATTGTGAATCCACTGTCATGATCCGGTTTTTGCTTTACATTATCTGTTCCTCTGGTAGGGTTCAATCCCAACAGGAATCTTAGCTGGGCAGAGCTTATTGTAGGAAACTTCAGTTTACCTATAACAGCTGATGAATTTAGAATTAATAACGCAAACTACTGTTAAGTCAAACAACTGATGAAAAAAACTTTTAAGCACTGCTAGTGATTAAAACACTGATGGTACGTAACAACTGATAGTGAACTACAGATTGTTAACAACTACTACTGTAATAAACAGTGGATACAGAAGCAGGGGTTAAGGATGAAGTGTTAATGAAGAGCAGTGGTTAACATCTGCTGATACCAGCCCAAAACTTATAACATATGTTGAGAAAAAGTAACATTTAAGTTTAGAGTAAAATGCAATTTCCGTCCCTGTGGTATATGTGAAACATCAACTTGAGCCCCTAAATTCACTTTTTGGTTTTTTGTGCCCCTGAGCTTATAAATTCATAACAGTTTGAGTCCCTCTGTCACACTTCCTTCTGTTTGACTGTTTGACAATTGTGAAATATCCTTTATACACTTAATGATAAACACATATAATCCCTAATTCCGTAACACCGATCATACTTCTAAAAAATATCTAAAAATCTCTTCTCCCAACACCGATTATCATCTTCATCTTCATCATATTCATCTTCATTGAATCTCCTCACCGACCATTTGTTGTTATAACAATCCAAGGTAAATCACATACCCAAAACATGATCGACACTATGGTTTACCCTCTATTCTAGTTAGATACTTATGTAACCCTATGTAACTTGATGTTTAATGATGTTTGATGATATCTCATTTTTACCACTGATGTTTTTACACTTCTTATCTGTATATGTTTTTGATATGCTAGAATTTAACAGGTTTTGTGTGAAAATATTGTTTGATTATTGTGGCTTTTCGGCTCGGATATCAAAACAGAGCTTTGGCTTTTGGTTTTTATGAAGGTTTGTTTGTGATGTTTTTGGTTTTCTCTGTTTATTAATACCGGGTTTTTGGTTTTTGGCGTTAACCTAAGATTGTTTTTGTCTTATAGTTTGTTTGAAATGTTTAAAATATACAATAGATTAAAACAGGGTCAGGGTTCTTAAGTATCTGCTGTTAATGTTGAAATCTGGGTTTCTTAAGTCGCTGCTGTTCATGTTGAAATCTGGGTATGGTTGTTGTTTTGTTTCTCATATATAGTTGGTTAAAGACTATATATTATGGGTTCCTCCAGCTGGTCATTTGAATGTGTTTTCTTCATATGAGATCAACTGTGTTTTGGGTTCCTCATATTGGGTTCATCATATATGTATACATATATGCATTATGAAAGTACTGTATCAGCCATCTTACTATGGATGTTTTTATTGTACAGAATGACTGCGGATGTAAAGATACGTAAAACACCAACTACGAAAACATTGGCGAGAATACTTGACAACCTCCTAGAAGATAGTGCGATGCACATAAGGAAGTGATTGATCAGAACGATCAATTGCTAAAAGATAAGCTAATTGGTGCACATGAATGAATATAACCCCAGTGGCAGATATGTAATTAGCGAGGTTGGTAATTTCAAGGAAAATCAAAGAGCTACACTAAAGGGGGTTATCAGCTACATTCCAAAGTGCACCACTCATTCCTTGAGTTTTCATCACAAAGAAGTTCAAAAACTCGTTGTATGTTACAATCTTTTGTTATCGAGTCTGTAAGTTCCGTCAAGTATACCTAGTTGGATATCCTTCTATCTTTCTTGGTATGACGTTTTGTGTCCATATTGTATGTTTAACACAATGCAAGTGTGCATTTGTGTTGGCTTTAATTGTAATTATGAATTTAAAATGAATTTAAAATGAATAAAGCAAACTACTGTTAAGTGAAACTACTGTTAAGTGAAACCCCTGTTAAGTGAAACAGCTGATGAAAAACTTGTAAGCATTGCTAGTAATTAAAACACTAATGGTACTTAACAACTGATAGTGAACTACTAATGGTTAACAACTGCTGTTGTAGTAATCACTGGATAGAGAATCAGTGATTAAGGATTAAGTGATGGTACTTAACAACTGATAGTGAACTACAAATGGTTAAATTTCTAGTTGTTTTTTAAAAGAATAAAAATGGAACTTAGAAATCACTCGTACGGCCGTACCTGAATAATGCCTGTCTGTTTGTTATTTCATTTTCGGTATCATGTATGTATAGATGACAAAACTTAGCTTCATTTCCAGCTGGAGGCTTGAGACTCCCCATGCAATGATAGTTCTGGCCACTGATACGATATATAAGTGGAGCATTTCCCTTGTTGATATTAGAATCAAGCTTTCCACCCATAGACGTAAAAGAGAACATAGAGTTGTATCGTCTTATGTTCTTCAGGAAGAACTTGCTTTTTTGCATTTGAGGAAGAAAACAAATTTTGATAAGACGGATGTGCATCCTTTAAAGGCGGTAGCTGAACTTTACCATACCCACAACACATACCATAACATAGCTTATTTACAGTTAAACGACCTTTTTCACCTTCTGATGCCCATAACTTTGCACTACAAAGCTGACATGTAAGCACTTGGTCACCATGGTCCAAATAATCTGTTAACAAATGATTGAGAGTTATATTATAGGTAGAACACATCAAATGCCCTAAAACAATAAAATAGATTAAAACCTTTAGATATCCCTTTATAAGGATCTTCATCAGTGCACAAGAACACATTTTCTTGATCGGAATCCAAAGAGAGCATAGGTACAGGAGTATTATCACGCTTCTTTCACTCAAGGTTACGTTTACCAGAAGACAGCCGTGTAAGCGTAGAGTTACTACCCAATATCGGCTGATTGTTACTGCTAATAATGCTAGAAGTAATGGAATATCGACGGTTGCTATCTGCTGGTGTACCTATGTTAATGCCGTTATATGAACATCCAATATTAAAACATTGATGTTAGTACCGGTATGTGGTTTAGTAATGTATTTATCAAAACAAATAATAAAGAAACAAAATACAAACCTGGTGTAGTTGAAATTAAAGAACCAGTAGCATTTCTAACTACTCGA
The DNA here is from genome assembly GCA_030545235.1 of Helianthus tuberosus. Taxonomy (NCBI): domain Eukaryota; kingdom Viridiplantae; phylum Streptophyta; class Magnoliopsida; order Asterales; family Asteraceae; genus Helianthus; species Helianthus tuberosus. The sequence continues at coordinate 144,307,125 of CM060372.1, forward strand.
CACACAATGGGGTACATATGTTGATCCGTAGAATTAGAACATTCAACCATATTTGCATTGTCAGAAAAGATGTTACGAACATTCGTTGATGATGCCGATGCATTCTTTAATTTCTTATCATCAAGTATTAATTTTCGAGGCTTACACCTTTCATTTGGTGAAGTAACTAAATAACAGAGAAAGTATAATATGTACGAAACACAACAATCAGTCCCCTTAGAAACATAAAACGGAAAGAAAGTATACTTATAATCAAATTAAAGAGGTATTACCATTTGTGATATCTGAAAGAGGAGATCTGTTAGAGATATCTGAAACAGGAGTTCTCATAAGAGGACCTATAAAAAAACCAAGTAGAATTATGATTTCAATATGAAACCTGATTTTGATTTGGGAAATGATGAGTTAAGAAGTTATAATTACACTTACTACATAAATTTCGTTGAGATGAATTAGCAGCTGATGATGACCACGCATTCTTTAATTTCTTATTATCAAGTATTAATTTTCGAAGCTTACGCCTTTCATTCGGTGAAGTAACTAAATAACAGAGAAAGTATAATATGTACGAAACACAAGAATCAGTCCACTTAGAAACATAAAACGGAAAAAAGAATAGTTATAATCAGATTCAAGAGCTATTACCATTTGTGATATCTAAAAGAGGAGATCTGTTAGAGATATCTGAAACAGGAGTTCTCATAAGAGGACCTACAAAAAAACCAAGTAGAATTATGATTTGAATCTAAAAGCTGATTTTGATTTGGGAAATGATGAGTTAAGAAGTTATAATTTCACTTACTATGTAAATTTCGTTGAGATGAATTAGCTGCTATAGAAGATGAACGTGAATTCTTTAACATTGTTAATTCTGAAAGAAGGAGATGCTTTCAAAAGAAGAAAGAGTATAAGATCAGGAACATTAAAAAAATAGAAGAAAACAGTGGTTTTAAATTTTAAATTACAATATGTCATACCTAGGGATTAAACATAACCTCAATAAATTATAATATTCCATTTTATCATTTTGTAATTAAAAATCATTTCATGAAAAGCAAAATAAAATTGTTTCATATTATTGAATTAATTATTCCAAGTAATCTATTACATTGATAAAAAAAACTTAACAACAAATTTTGTAATCTTTGTGGAATGTAAATCGGATGTTCATCGGTTAGGTTTATGGTTTATTTGTATATGATTTTTAAAATAAAATATTATTATCTTTATTTAATAACTATTTAAGTTAAACGGTATTTTTTTCAGTTATCCAAATAAACCAAAGAAAACAAATAAAATAAAATGTGGATCGATAAACCAAAAAAAAAAAAAACAAATAAAATGGGTTTGAATTTACGCTTCATACTTGGTTACGATTTTTCTGAACAACATACTTTGAATGACTTAGACAAAATTTGAAGTATATAAAAAAGCTATTGAATGAGATTACTTAAATAAGTTAATGGGATAAACAGGCACAAATTAAATATTTTTTTAAACTGTAACATGTGACGGATACTTACTAAATCTTAGTGGGCTGGGATAACGGTAAAAACCAATAAAGAACAACCACATCCACTGATAATCCTATATAAATTATGAGATAAGATAATAAGATTAAAATTGCTTAAAGATTACAAATGTTTGTAGATAAAAAAGTTGTTAATTGGGTCTAAACAATATATATTATAATTTGTTGCTCCTATTCATACACATAAGTTTTAAATATAAATATTGACTATTGAACATCTCAATGTATATTTAACAATATGCATTATAATAAGCAGATAAGTTTTTAGGAATTCAAAACCAAACAATCAGTCCAAAACATAACCCACCAAACACCCAAAAGCAACAAAACGAAAACCATAAGTTCAACATGCCAACAGCATATGAAATCAACACGTAAATGTATTTGAAAATACAGAAGACACTATTTCTCAATCTTTGGAATCAAAAGCGTCGAAACACCAGCATCTTCATCCTGAGAGAGTTCATCACTGATGCGGCGCTTTGTCGAGGAGCAACCTAATGCATCATCCACATCGAACACTTCACGAATATTACGTTTTGTTTCATCAGAAGAGGGATTCATAGTGCCTACAAGTGCTTGGGATGCAGGTGTAACTGTGACAACTGGCACAAACCGGTAATTTCCGTACACTATAATTATTGCTTAATGACTGTAATTATGTCCTTAATTGTCAGCAATGTCTGAACACATGATTAAACAAGTGAATTCATGCATGTTGTATACTACAAAATATTGCTTTATGCATAAACGAGAGCGTTGCGTCAATAGTAAACTCACCGGTAAGACACTATGTGTCAACGGAACTGCAGAAAGCAGTCAGACATTATAACTGAGGCCTAGGTGTAGGTCCGACACAAGAATGCATTAAAACCCAAGAATGCATACAAGGGTTAATATACATGCAATACGAAAGCAAAAACAAGCACTAAAAAGCACCCGAAACGCACTTTAAGTGCAGAAATTATAAAATTCAGCAATAATTCAGCATTTAAGCATATAAATATTATGCAGAAATGTCGTTTTATTATCCAGAATATTTCCCTAAGTGTTGGGAATCGAAAGAGTACAAGAAAGGTACTTAAACGACACTAAGAAGTGTGATTTAGCACTTTAACGAATCGGTATCTAACCGAACAACCGGACAATACCCGGAATACCAAAATAATGCTAGAAACATTGTTTTCACTTTTCTGAGCTAGTTAGGGTCCCCGAGCACCCTAACACCCACTAAAATATCTTGTAACTAACATAACTAACTAATGCTTGGGATTGAACATTAAACAAACTAGATGGTTAAAAATTACAATTAACCACCCCCCATGCTAGTAAAATCGGCCCCAAGGGTGGCCCACCCTTGATCCCCATAATCTCTAGAGATTTTGCTTAAATCTCCCTTGGGATAGTGAAAGATCATGGTCTTGTACCTAGGGAACACTAAGACCAATGGACATAAGCTCAACATGGATATAAGGAGATCAAGGCACCATTTTCTTTCACAACACAACACACACCACTACTCTCTTTCTCTCTCAATAAGCTCACGGCCAACACCCCCTAAATCACCATCATACTTTCAAGTCTAGTTCTTGCAATTCCAACATCATTCACACTTCAAGGATCGCGTATTAGGAGCTCTTGTGCACTCGGAACGCGAAGGACCTCCACCGTTAGCTTTTATCCACCCATTTTCCATCAAGAGTCTTCCCTAGCCCCGAGCTAGAGGTATAATGTTTAAAACTCTTGTTTGAATGTATCTAAAGTGGGTAAAAGGAGTTTTGTCGGTTAAATATCGTTAACATACATTTCGATGCATAAAAGTCTAGTAAAAACCATAAAAGTGGTGGTTAAAGACATATAACTTGTGTGAAAGTTGTAGTATTTGAGATTTGTGTTTATCTAGACCCGATCTATGATGTGGTAGCTCGGATCTCCGTTTAACCCGACTTTGTAAAATCATGTATCTTCACATAAGCTCGTTTTTGAAAGATACAAGGGTTAAAAGGTGAAACTCTACCACACAAGATACATGAACTTGTGTAGAAATATTTTACTTGTGTAAAAGTAATTTAACTTGTACAATGGAGTTTAAAACTAGCAGATCTACGTATCTGCAAGTGGTATTTTTGAAGAACCACACTTTAAAGAAATCACATGTTCTAAACCGGATCTTACACAAACAAAAGTGGTTTTTGGGAATAAACAAGTGTGTGGAATACTTGTGTAACAAAAGTTTTAACAAAGAAATAATTTTCATAAAAACCGACTAGAAGTTGTGAAACTTCATATTCTTTAAAAATAAGATTTTTAAGAAATTAAACTTATTTTTAAAGATAACAAGACTTACTAAATGTGCTAGTAAGTTACTACACATTTTGTAGATATTCAAGTTCATGAAATTAGTGAATATTGTTGACGATTATTGTTGATAATTGTTGTTGCTGAATTGTTGATGATTGTTGATGATTTAAAAGAAAATAAACACACGTTTTGAAAACGTGGGAAACCTCCATTTTTAGGGGAAACTCTGTCAAAATTTTTATAAATTTTGACACTTAGAAAAATATAAGTTTTTGAGAAACTTATTCCCTAAAAATGTGTTTAAAAGCATTAACAAGGTTTCCCTAACTTTTGATGATAAGAAATGGTGATTTCTTGAAGAATAAAAATGGATAATAAGTATATATTTTTGAGAGAAAAATATATATTATTTTATCACCAAATTTTGTGCTAAGTGTATATAGTATGTGTTAAACGTGCTAGTGTATTAAGACTTAAAAATACACTAAATACTCATGAGGAGTATAAACATAACAATACACATACAACACACAAGATACATAATTCGGGTGCAAAGTGCAAAACATAAAAGACTTATATTTATTTTTGGAGAAAATAATATAAGTAGGATACGAAGTTAAAAATATGGAATATTTTTAACACAAGAAAATATACACAAAAGAAAGTGACTGTACTTGTGCGACGCAAGTCTAGTGACTAACGATAAGAAAACGCGTATAGGTTACGACGTTAAGTAAGCAAATCCGGTGGAGTTTACGACGCTAGGAACGCAAAGTTGTGAGTTCATGCTCCCCCTTTTCTCTTTAACTGTTTTCAGTTTTTATAACTTCGGGGGTGAAATACATGTACAAAAGTACAATATTTATAAATGGTATGATATAAATACAAGAAGTACACTTGGTGAGAACGAGAACCAAGTGTGACGAAATATAAAATACAAGAAGTACACTTGGTGAGAACGAGAACCAAGTGTGACGAAATATATGAATATGAGAAGCGCATTTGGTGAGACGAGAACCAAGTATAAGGCGCTATGAGAAGTGATAACAAGAAACGCGCTTGGTGAGAACGAGAACCAAGTAGGAGGCGTTTGAGAAATAGTGTCACGAATAGGGTACAGAAGCACCATTAATCAACGTATACATTCAGACCGCAGAACAAAAGGTTAGATCTAACAGGTGCCTGGCAGCCTCACACTCGGTCAGGGCGAGAATCGAGTGGTGCTTTTGTGTCTCAGAAAATACCAATTAAATGCCTTGAGATTGGCACTCCATGACGTGCCACAATTTCTCTTAAGTATGTCTCTGCTAGCTTTCCAGTGCTATCCTTCTCTCGGATTGGTAGGAAATGCGCAGATTTTGTTAATCGATCAACTATTACCCATATCATATCGTGCCCTCTCGGGGTCCTGGGTAATTTCGTTATGAAGTCCATCGAGATTTGTTCCCACTTCCACACGGGAATCTCTGGTTGCTGTAGTAGGCCGGACGGTTTCTGATATTCGGCCTTAACCTTCGCACAGGTTAGGCATTTTCCAACATAGACAGCAACGTCGCTTTTGAGTCTCGGCCACCAATAGTACTCTTTCAAGTCTTGGTACATCTTGTCCGATCCTGGATGGATCGAATATCTCGATTTGTGGGCTTCATTAAGGATGACTTCTCGTAGGCCACCATAGAGTGGAACCCAAATACGCTTCTTGAAGTATAAGGCTCCCTCTTCATTTGGCACCATGTATTTCAATGCACCCCGGAGGTATTCAGTTTTACGGTTCTCTTCTTTAAGAGCTTCTTGTTGTGCATCTCGAATGCGTGCAGTGAGGTTCGTTCGAATCGTCATTTCCAATGCTCGAACCCTTAGGGTCTTAACCCTTTCTTTTCGGCTCAACGCGTCTGCTACAACGTTCGCCTTTCCAGGATGGTACTTAATCTCACAGTCATAATCATTCAGCAGCTCGACCCAACGTCGCTGGCGCATATTTAATTCTTTCTGATCAAATATGTGTTGTAAGCTTTTGTGATCTGTGAAGATTGTACATCGAGTACCATATAGATAATGTCGCCAAATCTTCAAGGCGAATACCACTGCGCCCAACTCTAGGTCGTGAGTGGTATAATTTCTTTCATGAACCTTCAGTTGTCTTGAAGCGTAAGCGATGACTTTTTGGCGTTGCATGAGCACGCAACCCAAGCCTTGTCGTGAGGCGTCGCAGTATACCACGAAGTCTTCAGTGCCTTCGGGTAATGATAGTATCGGTGCATCGCAGAGCTTGTTTTTAAGTAGCTGAAAGGCTTCTTCTTGTTTGTGACCCCAGTCGTACTTCTTGTCCTTCTGTGTCAGGGTCGTTAGCGGTTGAGCTATCTTCGAGAAATTCTCAATGAATCGCCGATAATAGCCCGCTAAACCCAAAAATTGTCGAACTTCAGTTGGGGTCTTGGGAGCTTCCCAATTCTTTATTGCTTCTATCTTGGACGGGTCTACATGAATGCCTTTCTCATTCACCACGTGACCAAGAAATTGTACTTCTCGAATCCAGAATTCGCATTTCGAGAACTTTGCATAAAGTTTCTCTTTCTTCAGTAGCTCCAAGATGGTTCTGAGATGTTGCTCGTGCTCTTCTTTCGTTCGCGAGTAAATCAGGATATCATCGATAAATACAATCACGAATTTATCGAGATATGGTTTGCACACGCGGTTCATTAGATCCATAAAGACCGCTGGTGCATTCGTCAGTCCAAATGGCATCACAAGAAATTCGTAGTGCCCATAGCGCGTTCTGAATGCAGTCTTTGGCACGCTTTCACCTTGGATTCTCAGCTGATGGTATCCAGATCGAAGGTCGATCTTGGAATAGTAGCTTGATCCTTGCAGTTGATCAAATAAATCATCAATCCTTGGTAGCGGATACCGATTTTTGATTGTGAGCTTGTTCAGTTCCCTGTAATCGATGCACATCCGCAGTGTTCCATCCTTCTTCTTCACGAATAATACCGGAGCTCCCCAAGGTGAGAAGCTTGGCCTTATGAATCCTTTATCCAACAACTCCTGGAGTTGTGTAGATAATTCTTGCATTTCGGATGGAGCAAGTCGATAGGGTGCCTTGGCTACAGGAGCAGCTCCTGGAACCAAGTCTATACGGAATTCGACTTGTCGTTGCGGGGGTAGTCCTGGCAGATCTTCAGGGAACACGTCAGGAAATTCCTTCACCACAGGAATGTCTTCGAGTTTTGGCTCCACAGCCTTCTTGTCTATAACGTGTGCTAGGAAAGCGACACATCCTTTCCTCAAGCACTTCTGTGCCTTCATACAACTGATGATTCGTAGAGGCGCGTTTCGTCTTTCCCCATGTACTATGAGAGTTTCATCATTCGCCAGAGGGATGCGAATGATTTTCTCATGACAAATGACTTCAGCTTTATACTTGGACAACCAGTCCATTCCGACTACTACATCGAAGCTACCCAATTGAATAGGTAAGAGGTCGATGCTAAAATTTCGTTCGCCAAGTTCTAGTGTGCAGCCTCTGACAACTTCGCCCGATTCAACAAGTTTACCATTGGCTAGTTCTATGGAATAAGGAATTTCTAATCTACTAGATTCTATTCCGAGTATACGTTTAAATTCCACAGACATGAAGCTATAATCGGCGCCCGTGTCGAATAATATGGATGCAAAGTGATTGTTAATGAGAAACGTACCGGTGACCACGTTAGGGTCCTCGCGTGCGTCTCTTGCTCCAATCACCAATGCTCGAACCTGAGCGTTGTTTCTCTCTGGGCAGTTCTTCATGAAATGATCATTGCTTCCACACTTGAAGCATCCTTGGTTCTGCCCTTTCCCGTTACCATTCTTGTTACCAGCACCGTTTCCATTTCGGTTCTTTCCTTTTCCCCAACAATCTTCGGTTTGATGACCCAATTTACCACATTTGTCGCACCTTGGAATGCGACAAGCTCCATCATGATGATACTTACACTTTTGGCATCTAGGCATGGAGCCTTGGTATGCTTTGGTTGCATGGGTATTCGCCTCCTGAGGCGGATTAGTGTCACGCTTCTTGCTGAAACCCTTGTTGTTGCGAGTTGCTTGGTTCAGGTTTGCATGTTTCCTTTTCTTGTTGCCAGACGACTCAGCATGCGTCTCGGCATTTTCTGTTGGATTCAGTGAGAGCTTCTTCATACGAACACAATCTTCAGTCAGGCTGACAGCCAGAGTTACAGCCTCGGTGATTGTTTGTGGTTTGGCCGACGTCACCATGCCACGAAACTCTGAGGCCAATCCCCAAATGTAGCGTTCCACACGCTTAAATTCAGGAGTCACCATGTAAGGAAGCACTCTAGACAGATCGTGGAACCTTCGAGTGTAACCATTGATGTCAGCACCTTCCATAGTCAAGTGCCAGAACTCTGTCTCCAGCCTTTGGAGTTCGGCACGAGAGCAGTACTTCTCTCTCATTCTTTCCTTCAGTTCATTCCAAGTTAGGCCATATGCGGCATCATCACCCAAAGTTTGGGCTTGCAGGTTCCACCAAGTCAGAGCTTCATCGACAAACAACCCGGTAGCAAAGGTGACTTGTTGATCCGCAGTACACTTGCTCATGCGGAAAGTGGCTTCAGTCTTCTCCGTCCAGCGCACAAATGCTACTGCACCTCCTGTGCCGTCATAGTTCAGCGGCTTGCAGTCGAGGAACTGCTTGAAAGTGCAGCCTGGAATTGATTCAACCAATTCACATGTGAGCAATCGAAGAAATAATGAAACAAAGACCGTTCATAAATTTCCTCATGCTTAGTACAGTGTCTCAAGGTTACCTTGAGCTGCATTGCCTCCAGACGAATCCCCATTCCCATTACGCCTAGCGTTGCTTGGTCCTCCAATGTCTTGAGTTCGGTTCGCCTCGTACTGGGCGATAGCAGCGGAGATCCTTTCCTCTAGCAAGGCGTTCAGCTCTTCAGCAGTTCTTGGCAGTGGGGGAGGAGGAGGTAGATCGTCATTGCGAGCATTCACGGTTTTCCTGGGTGCCATGTTCTGACAGAACATAACACAGCAGGGTTAGACATTGGTTTGATATCGTCACACTAGACAGTAGTATCATATATTCACAGGTATATATACCACATAAGTGACATCAAACAATCATTACTCTAGCAGAGCACTTAGTAGGCTTGCACTGAGGGAATCTATACGCGACAAGACTTGCTGTGGTTTCTGTGCACTGGATTCCATAATTATGTATGCATCCATAATTACGTAACTCCTTGCACAGTCCGCACAGTTCGTTTCATCCTCGTATTTCTTCCTTCAGATAGGCCATTGCTTTTAGGTAGAGTCACATATACTTGTGACATTCTACTTCTAGTACATGCTAATTATCACACATAATTGCAAGTAGTTTCTAGTCAATGACAAGTGCTACTCAAGTGCACTCTAAGTCTCGTAGTGTCTTTTCTAGACTCATGTAGTCAGTTTCAGGTAGTGGATGTCGCGGGACGTTTTATGCAATGAAAACTCTTTAAAAATTGTTTTCGTGAATGGATCCTAGAGATTGTAGACTAGACTCGAGAAGGAATCCTGGTTCACTACAATCGCAGCTCTGATACCAATCTGAGAGAAGGATAGCACTGGAAAGCTAGCAGAGACATACTTAAGAGAAATTGTGGCACGTCATGGAGTGCCAATCTCAATCATTTCAGACAGAGATGGACGCTTTGTCTCAAGAATCTGGCAATCATTTCAGGAAGCCTTTGGATCTCAGTTAGATCTAAGCACGGCATTCCATCCACAAACAGACGGCCAGAGCGAACGGACTATACAAACGTTAGAAGATATGCTTCGCGCATGTGTCATGGACCTAGGCGGCAGCTGGGATACTCATCTACCTTTAGTTGAGTTTTCCTACAATAACAGCTATCATACAAGCATAAAAGCCGCGCCGTTCGAAGCTCTGTATGGCCGCAAATGCCGATCGCCCTTATGTTGGGCAGACGCTGGAGATAAACGTATGGTTGGTCCTGAACTTGTACAAGAGACAACCGATAAGATTGCACAGATCCGAGAGCGCATTAAGGCGGCTCGAGAGCGACAAAAGAGCTACGCGGATCCAAATAGAAAATCGGTAGATTTCAAGGTGGGAGACAAAGTGTTGTTAAAAGTCTCACCATGGAAGGGCGTAGTCAGATTTGGAAAACGTGGAAAGCTGAGTCCACGATACATCGGACCATTCAGAATATTGAGAAGAATTGGTACCGTGGCATACAAGTTGGAGTTACCGGCAGAACTTAATGGAGTACATGATACGTTTCATGTATCCAACCTGAAGAAGAGTCCAACGCAAGAAAACGTGACCATCCCGTTGGATGAAGTGCATATTGATGAAGCCCTCCGATTTACAGAACAACCCGTTGAGGTTACTGACTGGAAAGTCAACAAGACCAGGAGGAGCAGTGTGAAACTTGTCAAAGTACGTTGGAGCTCTAAGCACGGACCCGAGTACACATGGGAATGTGAAGACCAGTTCAAGAAAAAGTATCCCCACCTATTCAAGAAGACTCCGGCGAGAGTTAGTTCAGACTGAATTTCGGGACGAAATTCTTTTAACGGGGGGAGTCTGTGACAACTGGCACAAACCGGTAATTTCCGTACACTATAATTATTGCTTAATGACTGTAATTATGTCCTTAATTGTCAGCAATGTCTGAACACATGATTAAACAAGTGAATTCATGCATGTTGTATACTACAAAATATTGCTTTATGCATAAACGAGAGCGTTGCGTCAATAGTAAACTCACCGGTAAGACACTATGTGTCAACGGAACTGCAGAAAGCAGTCAGACATTATAACTGAGGCCTAGGTGTAGGTCCGACACAAGAATGCATTAAAACCCAAGAATGCATACAAGGGTTAATATACATGCAATACGAAAGCAAAAACAAGCACTAAAAAGCACCCGAAACGCACTTTAAGTGCAGAAATTATAAAATTCAGCAATAATTCAGCATTTAAGCATATAAATATTATGCAGAAATGTCGTTTTATTATCCAGAATATTTCCCTAAGTGTTGGGAATCGAAAGAGTACAAGAAAGGTACTTAAACGACACTAAGAAGTGTGATTTAGCACTTTAACGAATCGGTATCTAACCGAACAACCGGACAATACCCGGAATACCAAAATAATGCTAGAAACATTGTTTTCACTTTTCTGAGCTAGTTAGGGTCCCCGAGCACCCTAACACCCACTAAAATATCTTGTAACTAACATAACTAACTAATGCTTGGGATTGAACATTAAACAAACTAGATGGTTAAAAATTACAATTAACCACCCCCCATGCTAGTAAAATCGGCCCCAAGGGTGGCCCACCCTTGATCCCCATAATCTCTAGAGATTTTGCTTAAATCTCCCTTGGGATAGTGAAAGATCATGGTCTTGTACCTAGGGAACACTAAGACCAATGGACATAAGCTCAACATGGATATAAGGAGATCAAGGCACCATTTTCTTTCACAACACAACACACACCACTACTCTCTTTCTCTCTCAATAAGCTCACGGCCAACACCCCCTAAATCACCATCATACTTTCAAGTCTAGTTCTTGCAATTCCAACATCATTCACACTTCAAGGATCGCGTATTAGGAGCTCTTGTGCACTCGGAACGCGAAGGACCTCCACCGTTAGCTTTTATCCACCCATTTTCCATCAAGAGTCTTCCCTAGCCCCGAGCTAGAGGTATAATGTTTAAAACTCTTGTTTGAATGTATCTAAAGTGGGTAAAAGGAGTTTTGTCGGTTAAATATCGTTAACATACATTTCGATGCATAAAAGTCTAGTAAAAACCATAAAAGTGGTGGTTAAAGACATATAACTTGTGTGAAAGTTGTAGTATTTGAGATTTGTGTTTATCTAGACCCGATCTATGATGTGGTAGCTCGGATCTCCGTTTAACCCGACTTTGTAAAATCATGTATCTTCACATAAGCTCGTTTTTGAAAGATACAAGGGTTAAAAGGTGAAACTCTACCACACAAGATACATGAACTTGTGTAGAAATATTTTACTTGTGTAAAAGTAATTTAACTTGTACAATGGAGTTTAAAACTAGCAGATCTACGTATCTGCAAGTGGTATTTTTGAAGAACCACACTTTAAAGAAATCACATGTTCTAAACCGGATCTTACACAAACAAAAGTGGTTTTTGGGAATAAACAAGTGTGTGGAATACTTGTGTAACAAAAGTTTTAACAAAGAAATAATTTTCATAAAAACCGACTAGAAGTTGTGAAACTTCATATTCTTTAAAAATAAGATTTTTAAGAAATTAAACTTATTTTTAAAGATAACAAGACTTACTAAATGTGCTAGTAAGTTACTACACATTTTGTAGATATTCAAGTTCATGAAATTAGTGAATATTGTTGACGATTATTGTTGATAATTGTTGTTGCTGAATTGTTGATGATTGTTGATGATTTAAAAGAAAATAAACACACGTTTTGAAAACGTGGGAAACCTCCATTTTTAGGGGAAACTCTGTCAAAATTTTTATAAATTTTGACACTTAGAAAAATATAAGTTTTTGAGAAACTTATTCCCTAAAAATGTGTTTAAAAGCATTAACAAGGTTTCCCTAACTTTTGATGATAAGAAATGGTGATTTCTTGAAGAATAAAAATGGATAATAAGTATATATTTTTGAGAGAAAAATATATATTATTTTATCACCAAATTTTGTGCTAAGTGTATATAGTATGTGTTAAACGTGCTAGTGTATTAAGACTTAAAAATACACTAAATACTCATGAGGAGTATAAACATAACAATACACATACAACACACAAGATACATAATTCGGGTGCAAAGTGCAAAACATAAAAGACTTATATTTATTTTTGGAGAAAATAATATAAGTAGGATACGAAGTTAAAAATATGGAATATTTTTAACACAAGAAAATATACACAAAAGAAAGTGACTGTACTTGTGCGACGCAAGTCTAGTGACTAACGATAAGAAAACGCGTATAGGTTACGACGTTAAGTAAGCAAATCCGGTGGAGTTTACGACGCTAGGAACGCAAAGTTGTGAGTTCATGCTCCCCCTTTTCTCTTTAACTGTTTTCAGTTTTTATAACTTCGGGGGTGAAATACATGTACAAAAGTACAATATTTATAAATGGTATGATATAAATACAAGAAGTACACTTGGTGAGAACGAGAACCAAGTGTGACGAAATATAAAATACAAGAAGTACACTTGGTGAGAACGAGAACCAAGTGTGACGAAATATATGAATATGAGAAGCGCATTTGGTGAGACGAGAACCAAGTATAAGGCGCTATGAGAAGTGATAACAAGAAACGCGCTTGGTGAGAACGAGAACCAAGTAGGAGGCGTTTGAGAAATAGTGTCACGAATAGGGTACAGAAGCACCATTAATCAACGTATACATTCAGACCGCAGAACAAAAGGTTAGATCTAACAGGTGCCTGGCAGCCTCACACTCGGTCAGGGCGAGAATCGAGTGGTGCTTTTGTGTCTCAGAAAATACCAATTAAATGCCTTAGGTTTGGTGACTTCCTATGACGTGTCACATGTTAATGGCTTTGCAACCCATTAACAATCTGATAAGTACAAAAATACTGTATTTACATAAAATTCATACCATACAAAAAGTGATAAATAACTTGAAGTACGTGGGGTACTCAAGAGAATGAGAATAAAACTTGAGTACGTGGGGTACTCAAGAAGAAATTGAATTATACAGATGTACGTGGTGTACACATGAAACTGGATTTATGAAAACTCGATTTACTCACAAACTATGTTTTCATACAAAGTATACAAACATGAAATACAAAACTGCATGAATTCACACCAACTTTATGTTGACGTTTTTCCAAAAACTCACATGTATTTCAGGTAACTAGGATGGATGTGCGCGTGGTCTAGCTTATGCTCGTGGATGTCGCTTGTGTTTAACTCTGAATAAAGTTGTAAACTTTTAAGACAATGTTTTATGCGACTTAGCGATGTAAACGCCAACGTTTGTTTTCAAATTATGGTATTTGAATGTTATTTTACGAGCATGTAGCATGTTTACTCTTCGTATGCAATGAGAACCTTTCATGATCACACCTCGTGCTTCCGCCGTAGAAAGGGGTGTGACAGTAACATTGTCACCGCAGTATGACATCTCATCCTGATATAAAAAGACAATAAGTACTAACGTTTCAAAAAATTTAGTACAAATAACGAAATTCTCATATTACCTTCATAAGGTCAACAGGAGTAGACAAACTGCAGGAATCTGGAACATCCAACGATTCGGATTGCTCATGCTTTAAGTACATAATACACAATAACATAAAATACACACAATGGTATAAATCTATTTTAAAACCATATGACTATCAAATTAAAAGAATGACATAATGAAGATTTAAACCTGGTTAAGATTGAATTTGGCGCAGAGCGCGGCAAGGATCTCATCATCGTTAGTGGCCATTGAAATACCATAGTTTTCAACCTGATGCTCAATGTTATAGTCTTTAACACCTATGATGAAAGCATACCTCTTTCCAATCAATGTGTCAAAGATCTCAGGATATGGGTTCGGTATCTCTCCAGAATTAACAACCTATGATTTTAAAAAAAATTAATATAAATTACAATGAGCAGAATGATTCCATAATTGAGAACATACAATTTTATAAAAATTAATTTTAAATTATATATACTACATGGCCAAATAACTGAATTCATGTATTTGTTACCTGATCTTGAATTGAAACTAACTCTTTGGCAGCTTTCTTAAGAATCTTGTAAGCTTCAAAATCAAACAGTGTCAAAGACACAGTACCGGAAGAGTCTTTCACCCTAATAGGTATCTTGAACCTATCAAAGTTAAAAACAAATGAAAACATTAGTATTACTAATAACAAAAGTGTGGTTCATATTAGTATTTAGTATAAGGAAATAAAACTGTAATCTCAAACAGCGGAATAGAATAGATGTCGACTCCTTCACATTTATCATTTGTACACACCAACGATTTTTCATGATCAACATCAAATAAACCATCCGGATTTTCTTTCGTTACAAATCTTTCCTCCACACCTGACTTACAGTGGTTACAACCATTGTAATACCAAAGTTTATCAGTGCATATAGCTGTGATTGTGCCAAGAACCAAAACCTTCTTTGTCTATCAATATCAAACAAAAATAATTATACTTAGAAAAGACTTTTAAAAAACTCAGCATGTAGAGTACTTATAAGAAAATACACACCGTTGATATGGTTCCAAGGAAACCAATAAGCATGAAATCAGGGTTATTAAGAAACTCATCTTCAACACTTGAGATAACGTTTAAACCAACATGATCATTTGATGAAGATGAAGCAGAAATTTTCTCTACATACCTAAACAGATTCATGTGATCAAATTAAAACGTAAAAAATAAATGTAAGTACAAAATAATACTGTTCAATGTTTATATGCATATTACTAACTATACCTCTTCCTAAAAGAGGATATCTCTTCAATGTCAGTGTCAATAAAAAGTCTGCTAAGCTCAAACCCGTTTGCGACTCCACGCTTGCCTGAATTTGAAAATAAAACCAAATGTAGATCAATATAAATAGTGTCAAATTTAAAACATATAAGTAAATATAAAGATAAATCTATAACATTAAAAAATTAAACTAATTAAGTTTAAATTGTACCTTTGTAAAGGTTGACCATACCAAAATGACAAAGGATAACAACATATTTCTCTCGTTTCTTATCATTCATGTAAGCAAACATGTCAATAGCAAAACCATCCCACAAAGTAACTGGACACTTTTGGCCTCTAAAATATTAACATAAAACATAATAACATCAAGCAACCTTATAATGCTTTAAACGTCAAAATGCAACAACTTAATAAAAAGAACGCACTCAAGGTCTTCAAGTCTAAGATTAAGTCTCTTGCCCTTGCTCCCATCCTTCTTTGACGTATCCTCTAGATTGAAACATACATCCACATAACCAATCCAATCTATAAACAAAAATATATTGTTAAAAAAAACAGCATTAAGAAGTGATAACAATAAAAAAACAATAAGACAAAACAATAGATATATATCATGTAGTGATTTACATACCAAAAACTGTATTAACTTCAATTTTATTTTTAACATCATCCTTGAGGTTAACGAAATTAAAACGGTATTTCTGTCACACCCTGATATTTCCACATATTACCGGTGGGCCCGGCGGGGAGTACCGTGACGTAGTTGATATCATCATAGTCAATATACATAATATAATTGCACAGCGGAAGTCTGGGTGAATAAACTATTACAAACCATACTGTCTGAGTGTTCGAGTATATGAATGTACAGACTGGAATGTAATAAGATCCACAGGCGGATCATAAATAAATACAAAGAAAACAAAATGACAGACTGCAGGCATCTTATGGATTTGCAAGATCCTCTAAAGACACCCTATAGCTCCAGCCTATATCGAGAGGTACCTGTCAAATCAGTCTTTAAGAAAATACGTCAGTTTACACTGGTAAATACAATTAACTGACTCTTTTGAAAAGGTTTAAAAATTGGTTTGAATGCACGTGGCACAAAATCTTTTATAACTTGGGACAATTATTTAAATATAATCTTGTATACAGATTTATATGTTTGTCATACAATTGGGGCCGGTTGGAAGCCGGTCATGATTAACCGACTCACCACTTGTAGAATCCACAAAGGAGTTATCCCCAACATGTGGGTTTATATTTAGCATTTGCATCTGTCAGGTGTATGCCTACACCCCGTGCATAGGTCGTGGCCATTTTTAAATAAATGAGCAGAGGATATCCAGGACACGGTCGTTAACCCCCAATGCTTATGTTATAAAACAAGACAGATTAAAATGGGTTATATAATTTATTAATCACAATCCGATTAAATGATTTCATACCCGACCAAGTGGTATTATTATAATACCATATCCCAAGCCCGTATAGGGAAAATAAGTTAAAAGTATTTACCTGATGCTAGCAGTAAAAATCTTAAAGCTTTTCGAAGGCACCTTCTACCGGAAGCTATTTAATCTGTATAGAAGGTTTATTAACCTATTAGGATGCTAACGGGTCTTTACTTTAGTCAAGGACTTAGACCGGCTAGCTAGAAAGAAACCTTAAGGTTCTAAATGCTAGATTAAGTGGAGACCGGAATAGAATGAGATTTAGACCCGACAAGCTTGGATACTTGTATAATATGGGTAAACTAAATACATTCTGGAAAATGAGGATTAAATGAAAAGGTTTGACCCGTTTCGACTATTTTATGTAAACTAGTCACATAAGCCGATCCGAACGCGTAAATGCGTAACGGGTAACCAAATAAATTATATACAGGTCTTAATCATTATTATGCTTAAAATATTTTAATACTTCAGTAAAATATTAACATATATGCCCAAAATTTTATTTAAACCAAAATAAGTCCCATAAGGGCATTTTGGTAATTTTTAATGCCCATAAAAGAGTTTAATTATGCAACTGAGTTTCAGACCTGGTTATATCAGCAAAAACATGTATTTTTATATGTAATAACAGTAGGATAGTTTATATATGTGAAAATTATCTTATATATCCAAACTATGTCCCGCAGGGGCATTTTGGTAATTTTACATATGCTTTAAAGGTCAAAAATAGACTTCTGAGTTTAGAAACTTTAACTCACTGTATAATTATATAAATTAACTTAAAACATCTGTGGGTAATGAGTTTTATATGTCCAATATAGTTTTGACTCATACTATGTACTAAAAACGCTTAAAAGGCGGTTTAAACGGTTATTCGGGTTAAAATAGTAAATCTGAGTTTTTTGATCAGTTTACAAAGTTCAAAATACTTTATTTACTATATAAAATTAGTAGCAAAAGGTTTGGCACTAAAAAGTTATGTAAAACTCATTTTATGCATGAAAAGGGTAAAACCGGCATTTACCGAAATTAAGCTATAATCCTATGTTATGCTCAGTCTAAAAATAATTAAAAATCTTTAAAATTCCCAAAATATTATTTTACATCAGTAGGTATGAAGTTTGGTGTCAAAAATCGGGTTTCGATAGGCTTCATACTAATTATGCCATTTAAATACTAAAAAGTCCCTTAATTACGTTATTGAGCATAACTCCCATTTTAGACTTCCAATTGGTGTCAAATTTTTAGGACATGTCTAAATATTAATAGCAAAGGTTTTAATCCAATCACATTGTTAAAAATCTCAGTTGTAAGTAAAAAAGGCGTTTATGGCATTATTAAGCATAATTACGATCAAGTGCATATAATTCAAACCATTAAGTACTATGTAATATAACTCCAGGGGGTTATACTACTAAGTAATGTGGTCCTAATGGAAGCTTAAAACATGGGTGAATTAAGCTTAAACGGGTCAGAACTGAAAGTCAAAGCAAAAGTCAAGCTTTTGCGACTTTCGGTTATAAATTGACCTTAGACTATTAATTGTCGGGTTAGGACTGATAAAACATGTTTTAATATTAATTACCAAGTTATTAGAATGTTGAAATATAATTTAGAACCTCTGGTTTATTAATTTTAATCATATTCAAACATTCTGCCCAGTTTGACTTTTTGTCAAACTACTTTGACCCGACAATTGACCAGTCAAACGAGATAATTAGGAGGTGCCCTTTTAAGGGTTAATCACCTACACTAATGTGGTCTTATAACCACTTTCAATTTGATCAGTGGTTAAGCCACATGTAATTAAAACGAAAGTCAAACTAATTTTACGCTAAGTTTGACTAAAGAGTAATTAAGCTAAATTAGACAACTAAACAAGTAATTAGAAGCTTACTTAAGGTCCTAGCATACTTTTCTACACTTGATGATCCTCTTCTACTGATGGAAGCTCCAGAGCAAGTCCCACAAGTGAAATGTTGCAAATGTGTTTCAAAACACAAGAACTAAGGTTCTTTATATAGCCAAATTCTTGAAGCTAGATCACTTCCAGGTGTAATAGGAGGCTCCAAGATCGACCCAAGTGTCCTAGATACTCATTTAAACTGACTTACAGCTCCCTAGGTCGATATCTTTGAGGTTAAGGCGGTGGAACTGGCCAAACCCGCACCTGGCAGCTATTTTCTGATCTGGGCACGCTGACGCGGGCCGCGTAAGATTTAAGGATATCTTACGCGGGCCGCATGGACAGGTAAAACCGGGAAAAATGTTTGAAAGCTGGCAGTTTCAGTCCCTGCTCGTTTTAACCCCTTTTTAACATAATTTTTGGCAATAGAGACCCTTGTAATTATTTTCTTGGGGCCCAAGGATGTATAAACAAACTCCATTAGGCTCGGGTTCGTTAAATATCACTATGAAAGCAAGTTTCGTCATGTTTACACTTTTGGCCCAAAGTCTTGAAATCATGCTTAACGATATCGAAACCACATAAAATTTATTCCACTTATTCTTAAGAGTATATTTGAATATTTCGAAGCCTCGGTTTCGTTAAAAGGTCACTCAGAGGTCAGAATTGACATGTTGACATGTTTAACCCTTGTAATTTAATAATCTCCCGATTATTTTCATAAACAACTTCTCATATCCAATCAATCACTCATTCAAGAATATATTCAGCGTGTAAGGTCATTCAGAGGCACAAGTTTGGCATGTTGACACTTTTAGTCCCCGTGGTTTCATAGTTTTGTTATTCGACAACTTCGGCCTTTCAAACGAAATCTTTCGCACCTTTGGAGTTTAAGACACGTGTCTATATATAATTGGACACGTTTTTCCGTGGTGTTACATCCTCACCCCCTTAAAAGAAATCTCAACCCTGAGATTTACTGAAATAAGTAAGGGTATTTTTGCTTCATGGTGGACTCGACTTCCCACGTATACTCGGGACCTCTACGGGCTTCCCATTTGACCTTTACTATAGGTACTTGTTTTCTTCGGAGCCTTTTAACCTGTCGATCCTCGATCGATATAGGTTTTTCAACAAATCTTAAACTTTCATCAATTTGCACGTCCTTATGAGACATTGTTAGAGATTCATCGGCTAGGCATTTCTTGAGATTACAAATGTGAAACACATTATGAATCCCACTTAGCTCCTCAGGCAAGTTCAGCTTATAAGCTACACTACCGATACGTTCGATAATCTCGAATGGTCCAATATACCTAGGGCTCAATTTACCCTTTTTATCAAAACGCATCACACCTTTCCAGGGTGATACTTTCAGTAGAACTTTATCGCCTATTTCAAATTTTAGAGACCTTCGTTTCCCATTAGCATAGCTTTTCTGCCTATCCCTGGCAGCTTTTAAGGGATCTCGAATCTGGACAATCTTGTCCATTGTTTCAAGGACTATCTCAGGTCCTGACAACTGAGCTTCTCCTACTTCTGCCCAACAGACAGGCGTTCTGCATTTCCTACCATATAATGCCTCAAAAGGCGCAGCCTGAATGCTGGTATGGTAGCTATTATTATAGGAGAACTCGATTAAAGGAAGATGATCATCCCAACTACCTCCTAAATCAATGACACATGCTCGCAACATGTCTTCCAATGTTTGAATTGTACGCTCACTTTGTCCATCCGTCTGAGGATGGTAGGCGGTACTAAAGTTCAAACGTGTGCCCAGAGATTGTTGGAAACTTTTCCAAAAGTGAGAGGTGTATCTAGTATCTCTATCCGAGATAATAGCCACCGGTACTCCATGTAGAGCTGTAAGTCCCGTGAAACCGGATCTTTCAATGATATCAAACAACCCAATTGATTGTGCGGAATCCAATCAATGGGTGATTCAAGAAATCAAAACGAAAGGAACAAGAACACCGAAATAACCTTTAAACTTGCACACGATTCTATTACTATCAACTAGCAAAATCGTCTGGTACAAGCTCACAACCAATCGCCTCTCTCTCTAACTCTGGAGGAATTTTGTAACTATGAAGTTCCAACCCTAAAACAAGTCAAAAACTTGTTTATATACATAGACAAGCCCATCTCCCACATGGGCTCCCCTTGGGCCTGCTTGGCCCACATGGCCTATAGCTTGGCCCAAGTGACCTATAAAGGTCCACAACCTAATATAAACTAACCCGGTAAGGCCCAGTTCATAACCATAGCCCGTTGTGTTAATTTGATGCGTTAGTCTCACACTTTAGGGTCTAACAATCTCCCCCTAGACTGATGCCATCAAATTGTCTTCATAGCATGAATTCAGCAACGTCTTCAATGAAGTCTATGGTCGTCGCTATGCTGCAGATGTTGTGGAAGTTCTTGACTTCTGAACTCTTAGCACTGGTTTTTTTTTTTTCAGCTCTTGTGGTTAGCTTCATATCAGGATCTCGATCAGCTTTGCTTGAAAATCTTGTTAAAAAGAATGTGAGAGGAGGATTCTCAGCAGCTCTTTTCTTCTTCAATCTTTTTCTTTCAAGTAGGTTCACAGGTACTTCTTCAAATGTACTTTCACTGTCAGATGACGTTTTGTATCCGGTTCTTCTGACTCAGGTACAACTTGTTGTTGTGATGCTTCAGGCTTCTTCAGCAACTAACAACATCTCAGTCTTCATCAACCCCTGTTCTTGATTGAAATCAAGTTCTGCACATGCTCACAAACTCATAAGCAAACATTTCTTATGCAACAGAGGAACGTACCACATGAACACTAGGTACATCCAAGTACTTGTACTCGGATTTCACAATTTAAATTCTTTCAACTTTTGATGATCATTCAAATCTTCAAGAATGGTTACATTTTTAATTTTAAGAAAAATAAATAAACACTCTATTTTTTATTTTTGGTTTTATAGAAAAACAAGACACTATTTTTGTATTTTTGAATTTTTGAATTTTTTTATTTTTATTTTAAGAACTAAAAACAAATAAAAAAAACTCAAAATATAAACAACTACCAAAATATACAATTACAATTGCAATGGGATCAAAATTCGTTCTCAGGCAGACTAAGGAACACTTTTCAGTACGAGCCTAATTAAACTGGTCTATGCGATTGCCAATATGTTTGTCCACTTAAACTTTAACGCTCAACTTTCAATTTTTCAACTTCGTGATATGCTTTAGGTAATATTATACTATTATACATGTGTGTCCCCTTCCAAGGCATACCCCCGCGATCAAGGTAAGCACAACGATTCATCGTAGCAGGTGAGTATACTGATGTCATCCTTTAAGATATCCTGACTGTGTCTAGGTCTGCATATAATCTGTTTTATCATGTTTTGATTTCTTAACAATGAACACCCAAATAAATACTAATCAAATCCTGGAAATATAAACAGCACACTCTATCATGCAAGTATCTTCCCTACCACATATTTCACAAGTCCAATCCAGATTTCTGAAATCTTAACTGGGAATAGGTTGAGAAGAGAACATAATAGATCTTTTGCAGAGATGGTATAATATACAGATCAAATGAGTTTTTCTCAGTTTGATATAGGTTTCTTGGGTTTCTTTTGGGCACTTGAGGGCCTCTTTCGGGTGTATTAGATCTATAGCGCGACAACATACAGCTAGGTCAGCATGTATCTGGATGCAGCAAAAGCTGTCGTTGCCTAGCACCTCCAGGTCAGCATATATCTGGATGCAGCAGAGGAGGTACACGACTTTTTCAGAGAAGATTTCAGAATCAGATCAAAATTGTGTGTATCGGGACAACATACAGACATTCAAATAGAAATGAGCTAATTCCAAGTGACTTTCTTTCCTGGGTTCATGTACATTTTTAGTTCTGAATAGAATGACAGCCAAGATATCCCCGGATGATTCAACAATATAAAGACCCGAAACCTCAGATGTTGGCTATCTATCAACGCAAGATTTAAGACCATAAAATCATACGCCGTTGGTATGTTACCCACATTGTACATAGTTCGTTATGTTTATATCACTTAGTATCTTTTATCATGTTGAGCGTCAAGCCTATCGACATATCGCAGTAGATCCTAGTCTTTTCAGCTATGGCACCATACATGTGTTAGTCAAACCCTTTAACACGAACATTTATTTCACTTCCCATATCATGCAATTTCTCTTTTTGGCTTTTTCATTTTTCAAATGTTTTTGTATTTTTCTCATTTTCTCCCCCTAAAACAATACATATTTACAGCAAACTCTTTTTGTATTTTCTGAGTTTTCTCCTCCTAAACTCTATATCTATCTATATGTTCCTCTCCCCCCCTAAATTTGTGCATAAATCTAGTATTTTTGCGCAAATTTACCATTTACTAGAGAAAGGAAAATTTATATACAAAGTAATGAACTAAGAAAGAAAAAAATATTTTTGTGTAATCGTTCCGTCATTAGATTGAAGACTAATCAAATTCAAATCAAAGTACTGAATTTAAATTGTACCTTTTGCTGATCTTATCTTACTTCTCTTATCTCCTCCAAAGGAAACATATCATCTGAAAAAAAAAATTTGAACTTTTTGTAACAGAGAAATGTTACCCGTTTTTATCTCTGGAACAACCGCTATCAACATTCCAGAGATTGTCAACAGCTCCTCCTTGGTTGTTCCTGAAAGGTAAGGAGATTAGTAAGACATGGGTACCCAGGCCATTGTGGTCCTGGGATTTCCTGAAGCATCAAAATAAGACATTTCCTTTAAACATAAGTCCCCTTTCATTTCAAGGATTGGAGACATTGCTGCCTTGGATTTGGGTTTCCAAATCTGCTTCGGTTTAACAAACGTGTTTGTTGCCTTCGGTTGAGCAACATTAGCTGATTCAGTTTTAGAAAGTCGTTTTTGTTCTTGAACAGCCTTGCGTTTGTTTTTAGCAGCGTTCCAATCCCCATCAGAAGGTTTAACCTTAGGATTCACATACTTCATTGCCTTAGGTGATGATACCTTCATCGGCTTGGAATGGTAGTTATCCTTTGATGTAACCCTCTGATTTTGCATATAATAGGGTACATAGGGACGATGTGTGCAATTTCGAGCAATGTGACCAGCAATGCCGCAATTGAAGCATGTCTGTCTCTTCATGTAGAAAGCATTCTGATCAGTTGGATTTGCTCTTGTAGGCCCTGAAGGATGAACCGGTCCTTTCTGTGCTTGTTTGTGTTGCACATTTCCCGCAGACGAAGATGAATTTGGATGTCTGTGCTTGTCGTTTGCTGGGGCCTTCTGTGGTGGAGATTTCTTTTGATTCTTCTTGTTTTGATTAGACTGCAAGTCTTGTTCAACAATCTCACCAGTCTTTCTGAAAGCTTTGTTAGCACAGTCAAATGCATATTTCTCACATTTGCCATTACTGACTGGCTTAACAAAGGCATTTTTCACATCACGGGCCTTTTGAGGACTATTGATGCCTGTTGAGGACTGTGAAGAGCCTGATCGTCTGTGATGTTTAGGCTTCTTATTTCCGCGTCCTTTACCTGCTCGCTTCGGCTCTTGTTGCTTGATCTGAACCTTTTCATCACTAACCGAAGGTTCAGATTTTTCAGCTTGCGCACTTGGAGCCTTGTTCACGTTAGTCTTCACTTCTTCTTTCATATCGTCAGCTTTGACAGAATCAGAGAATTCTGGTTTATCAGATGAAACACCAGAAACTTCAGTAGAAAGTTCAGCTGAATCATCAGATAAATTATTAGCACAAGACGGTTCTGCACATGACACCCTTGAGCTGAATTCACTAGAATCAACTGATTCCAATTTCTCAGAATCAGCTGCTTCAGGTGATTCGTATTTGGAATCAGATGGTTTAACTGGCTCATTCGTTTCATTTGCCGATTCAGTCTCTGTTACGCAAGCATCAACGTTTTCGCCCAAATCATCAGGCCTGAAATTAATCATAGAGTGAAAAAATGAGCCAAAAATGTCACACACATGAGAACTTGATGCTTGTTCATCTCCAACGACACCTTCAACTTTAACTTCATCTGCAGGGGAAAACGAAGCATTAGGATCAAAAGTACCCTTTGAAACAAAATTTACCGAAGGAGTCGCTCATTTATCAACAGGTATGCTGTTTATTGATGACTTATTGTTTTTGGGACCATAAGTCATTCTACTCTCATTCATCATCTCCTCCTCAGTCATGGGTAAATAAGTATAATTGTCATTATAAGGAGGAGGAGCCTGATTAAAACCCAAACCACGCCCTTTATTTTCCTTGTATGCGAGCTGTTGATTACACAAGTTTTTGACTAATTTACTGGAAGAATTAAATTTCTTAATATTAAGCTCATTAATTTGATATCTATCTCTGATATCTTCCAGTTCCTTAGTCACAGCGCACAGTTTCTCCTGAACATAGAAGAGTTGAGATGATTTCACACTTACATCATCCTTGAGTTTGACGATGTCTTTTCGCTGAGCTTCAATTTTTTCTTTATAAAGTTTCTCATTTTTCGATAAAGTAAAAATTTTATTTTTAATATCATTGTAGTCTTGAATCAACTCAGCGTTGTGTAACCGATATGCCTCATTTCTTTCTCTACACTCAGGAGTGCAAAAGACAGAAAGTATCTCTTCACGTTCTTTAGTAATTCCTTGAGCCAGGAATTTGTTAAACATAAATGATGCATTTTGTGTGGATGAACAAACTGCAGCGGATGTGTTGCCTTGAGTAGACTGTTTGTCAGCATTGTCATATGATTTGATGATTGAGATCAGCTCATCCGGCTTCATTTTGTAACAATCGGTTGTCACTATTATCTGATTAACATTGGTAAACCAACTACAGTTTGCCTGATCTGGAATCTCTTTTATAGCATCCAGAAGCTTTCTGTTACTCGTGTGAGTAGACACCACCATCTCTGCCTTCTCCATTTTAGAGAGCAGTTCAGCAAACCGGCCTGTAAGTGCTTCTATAGATTCACCATATGAGTAACTGAATCCTTGGAGTTCCTGCTCAAGCACCTCTCTCTTAGAAGACATTTTAAGATGTGATCCCCCAAAAATGTGATCTTTTAACTATTTCCTCAATGCAAGCCCAAAGCGAGAACCTGAGTACTTGCTAACTCAAACCCTTTGCAGCCAAATAATCCCGCTTTCTGAATAGATCTGTCAAAACTGTTATCACAAACAAACCAACCCCCCCTTTTTTTAAGTAACACTTAATATTATTATTATTAATATTATTATAAAAACCAATTATTATGTAATGATGACTAAATGATTAACTTATGATTAATATAATTATTATAATAAATAACTTAAACGAGCAGCAGTTGTCTTCTTCCTTGATCAAAACCCACCAAAACCCTAATTTCAAAAAAACGTTCAAAACCTGTATTCGTTTTCTTTGGCACAAAACGATAACAAGTAACAATCTTTAGAATGTGAATGAAGAAACGAAGCAATAGAATTTGGTGGGTGAAGCACGGTGATCGAGGTGGTTGACGGATGAGGTGATGACGGTGGTTGGAGAATGACGGAGAAGGTCGGAGTCGGAGAAGATGACCGGAGTTGGTCTGAGAATGATGGTGTCCGATGAAGATGAGTCGGAGAATGATGGAGTCGGAGAATGATGGAGTCGGAGAAGATGACCAAAGATGAAACCGAAAACTCGAAAACACGACTCGAAAACTCGACGGAGATGATGGTGAAGTAGAGTGACCAGAGATGGTGAATGATGTTGATGGCAGTGGTGATTTAAGGTTGCGACTCGAGACAGAGAAGCCTGCAACACGAGACCGGTGATGAAGTTGAGGACTCGAGACCGTGTGAGCTGTGAGTCGAGACCGTGTTGAAGTCGAACTCGAAACCGTGAAAGTTTAACTCGAGACCTTGGTGTATGACTCGAGACCAGAAAGTGATGACTCGAGATCTCGGTTGCGACTCGGAACCGTGGTTGCGACTCGAGACTGTGAAAGTTGATGAGTCGAGACTGTGATGAGTCGAGACTGTGATGATGATGAGTCGAGACTGAGAGAATGATGATGAGTCGAGACCGGCACTCGGAACCTGATGAAGATGACGATGATGAGTCGAGACCGTGAAGATACCTCCTTGACTCGAGACCTCTCGGGAGAAGATGACTCGAGACTGCTGTGAAGGTTGAATGACTCGAGACCTTAGAGGTTGTTGAGTCGAGACCTCTATTTCCTTTCCCTGTTGTAGCTCGCAACCTCAATATGATTTTGAAACAAGATCTGGTCAACCAAAAAACTTTTGAAAATATCTTTTAGAAGCAATTATTTTCAGAAACTGTTGGAAATTTGTTCAAGGATTTAAAAACTTATCAAAATTATAAAGTATTTCCAAATCAGTTTAATAAAAAATTTAATCCTTTAACACACAAAAAATAATCAAAACACCAAAATATGGCTAGTTTTCAATAGAATCCCGATGAACACTTCAAGAACACGAAGAACGCGAAGAACAAAAATCCAAAAATAACGAAAATCTTGAATCTCTGATATCACACCGAGCCTAGAAATAGGTTCTAATGGATCTGATACCACTTGTAAGTCCCATGAAACCGAATCTTTCAATGATATCAAACAACCCAATTGATTGTGCGGAATCCAATCAATGGGTGATTCAAGAAATCAAAACGAAAGGAACAAGAACACCGAAATAACCTTTAAACTTGCACACGATTCTATTACTATCAACTAGCAAAACCGTCTGGTACAAGCTCACAACCAATCGCCTCTCTCTCTAACTCTAGAGGAATTTTGTAACTATGAAGTTCCAACCCTAAAACAAGTCAAAAACTTGTTTATATACATAGACAAGCCCATCTCCCACATGGGCTCCCCTTGGGCCTGCTTGGCCCACATGGCCTATAGCTTGGCCCAAGTGACCTATAAAGGTCCACAACCTAATATAAACTAACCCGGTAAGGCCCAGTTCATAACCATAGCCCGTTGTGTTAATTTGATGCGTCAGACTCACACTTTAGGGTCTAACAAGAGCCACAATCTTGTCTACATACAACTGGGCTAATTTATCGGAGCTATGAGTCTCTTTAATGGGTAAGAAGTGTGCCGACTTAGTTAGTCTATCCACAATAACCCATATTGTGTCATTTCCGTGCTTCGTCTTAGGTAACTTGGTTATGAAATCCATAGTTACCATTTCCCATTTCCATGTGGGAAGTTCTGGTTGTTGAAGCAGACCAGATGGCTTTTGATGTTTAGCTTTAATCTGAGCACAAGTCAGGCACTTAGCTACATAGGTAGCAATAGATTTCTTTAAACCTATCCACCAATAATTAGCCTTTAAATCATGATACATCTTGTCACCACCCGGGTGAACTGAGTATTTGGAATTGTGGGCTTCCTGGAGGATTACCTCTCGAAGTCCTCCATGAATAGGAACCCAAATCCTTCCGTTCATTCTGAGAATTCCATCCTTCCCAGGTGTTAACTGATCGAAAATTATACCTAAATTTTCTTTTGGAAGGTTATCTTCCAATGCAGCATCCTTCTGTGCAGCTAATATTCTTTCATTCAAACTATTCCTCAACTCAATGCTCTTGGCATTGATCCTAATTGGTTTAACTCTTTCCTTTCGGCTTAAAGCATCTGCGACCACATTCGCTTTACCAGGATGGTAGCGAATCTCGCAATCATAGTCGTTTAAGGTTTCCATCCAACGACGTTGTCTCATATTGAGCTCCTTTTGATTGAACAAATGTTGGAGACTTTTGTGATCAGAAAATAACACACATTTGGTTCCATATAAGTAATGTCTCCATAACTTTAGTGCGAATACCACTGCACCCAACTCCAAGTCGTGGGTGGTGTAATTTTTCTCGTGCACTTTTAATTGTCTTGATGCATAGGCGATCACCTTGCCTCTTTGCATAAGCACACAACCCATACCGGTGTGTGAAGCATCACAGTAAACAACAAACTCTTCGATTCCATCAGGTAAGGTTAATACTGGAGCATTGCTCAACCTTTGCTTAAGAATCTCAAAGGATTCTTGTTGTTTTGGACCCCAATCAAACTTAACTTTCTTACGGGTCAAGGAAGTTAATGGTGCGGCTATCCTTGAGAAGTTTTCAATGAATCTCCTATAATAACCAGCTAAACCCAGAAAGCTACGGATTTCGGTTGGAGTCTTGGGCCTATCCCAATTCATAACAGCTTCTACTTTGGCAGGATCTACCTGGATGCCTTGCTCACTAACAACATGTCCAAGGAATTGGACTTGGCGAAGCCAAAACTCGCACTTGGAGAATTTAGCATACAACTTCTCCTGTCGCAGTAACCCTAAAATGCACCGAAGATGCTTCTCATGATCATCTTGATTACGAGAATAGATAAGTATATCATCTATGAAGACGATGACAAACTTGTCTAAGTATGGTTTGCAGACTCTATTCATGAGCTCCATGAATGCTGCTGGAGCGTTAGTGAGTCCAAAGGGCATCACTAAGAATTCGAAATGTCCATACCTCGTCCTGAATGCTGTCTTAGACACATCTTCAGTTCTAACCTTGAGTTGATGATACCCGGATCTCAAATTAATCTACGAAAAGAAGCTCGCTCCTTGGAGCTGATCAAATAAATCATCGATCCTGGGTAAAGGATAACGATTCTTAATCGTTACCTTGTTTAGCTCACGGTAATCAATGCATAGGCGCATTGATCCGTCCTTCTTTTTAACAAATAATATTGGAGCTCCCCAAGGGGAAGAACTAGGTTGTATGAAACCTTTCTCCAATAGTTCATCTAATTGAGTTCTGAGCTCTTTCATTTCTGTAGGCGCTAGGTGATAAGGAGCTCGTGCTATAGGTGCTGATCCTGGTATAATGTCTATCCTGAACTCTACTTGCCTCTCAGGAGGTAATCCAGGTAATTCGTCAGGAAAGACATCAGGATATTCAGAAATAATCGGAATGTCTTCAATTTTAGGCTTAGGATCATTCACAGTCACTTGTGCCATGTAAATGACACGCCCACTTTTCATACACTGTGCTAACTTGAGAATAGACATATTGCTAGGCAATCCATATTGCGTATCTCCCTGAATGGCGACCGATTCACCAGAAGGGGTTTTGATAATGACTAGCTTTTTATCACAGGCAATTTGGGCTTGGTTATGCGACAACCAATCCATGCCTAAAACTATATCAAACCCAGCCAATTTCATTAGCAAGAGAGATAGCGGGATAGAATGATTCTTAATGGATATAGAACATCCATTAAGAAGAGTGGAAACTGTTTCTAAGGTACCATCAGCAAGTTCTACCTCGTATTTTACGTCTAGAGTCTTAATAGGCAGATTCAATGACTTACAGAACTTATGGTCTACAAAAGACTTATCAGCACCGGAATCAAATAAGACTCTAGCATAATTATTATTTACTAGGAAGGTACCTGTTATGACATTCTCGTCATTCACTGCTTCCTTTGCTTGCAATTGGAAAACTCTTGCATTGTTTTTCTTTGCCTCTTCGGACTTCTTCGCATTCTTGGGGCAATTGGTTTTGATGTGCCCCTTTTCATTGCAACCATAGCAGGTTGCATCCTTTATGTTTTGGCACTCAACAGACTTGTGCCCTTTCTTTTTGCAGATCCCACAAGGTTTAGCTTGTGGATCTTGATTGCATTTCCCGAAATGCCTTTTATTACAAGTCTTACATCTGGGCTTGTCACCCGACTGCCCCTTTTTGGAACTAGGGTTCCCTTTGCCCTTTTTGTTCGACTGAGGAGACTTGTCTTCCTCTCGTTTCCTCCTCCCTTCATCGCTTGCCCTCTTCGCCCTACTCCTCACAACATCTAAAGTGAGGGATAAGGATAGATCCACAGCGGATCTATAAGTGGCTGGCTTGGAGGCCTTAACATTTCCCTTTACTTCAGGGGCCAAGCCACCAATGAAGCGCGCGATGCGTTTGGGTTCAGGAGTAACTAAGTATGGTACCAATCTTGACATAGAGTTGAAACTAGTCACATAGGATCTACAATCCAGATCCTTCATTACTAAGGTGAGGAAATCTGATTCAATCCTCTCAACCTCGTGTTGAGGGCAGTAGGTATCCTTTACAAGATCTACAAACTTCTCCCATGAAAGATTATACAAGTGAACCTTCCTAGTAGATTGCACTAAAGCTTTCCACCATGTGAGGGCATCACCTTTGAAAGATTGTGATACAAACATAACCACATCCTCCTTAGCACATCCGCTAATGTCTATTACGGTTTCCATCTCATCTAACCATTTAATACAATCAATCGCTCCTTTTTCTCCGGTAAAGTCCCTAGGCTTACAGGAGACAAAATACTTGTAGGTACAACCCTTGGCGTACCTAGAAGTTGGCTTGAGGACTAACTGCTTCTTGGGTTCATTACCCTGGTTAGATGAGTGCTGAGACTCACTTTTCTTATTAGTGTGGGGTTGAGATTGGGATTTCGAATGAGTTTGAGAGCTAACAATACTAGGCTCTTTAAACTTAGCATCTACCGCTTGAGAAACTGCTGCGGTGATCATTGCCTGCAGATCGGCACCAGTGATATTAATTCTGGTGTTGTTGCCTTCTGTAGGATGACTGCTTGCTTCGTCCGAACCAACCATTTCTGAATACTATATCAAACATAGATGATATATTTAATTTACATATTAGATCATCATATTGATGAGTAGATGGTCATGGTATTATTAAACCATTAAAATAATAATCACAGAGATATTCATATTATACAAAGCTCGTCTTAACGGACGTTTAAATAGCTTAGAAAAGCTTGTCACATGGACGATTTACTATAACCAACGATCCTCTGGATCAATGATCATTTAAGGGTCGAACAAAGTTCATCGCCTTTTTGACAAGTAGTTCATAAATCGAACTTTCATTATCTTCATTACACCTTTGCTTATGTGCATACATCTCTAATGGACGTGTGGTGTATACATCCTATAGATGTTTATTAGCCATGATTCATGATGATCATATAGGCTAAAAATAATGATTTGGAAAAATCCAATATTTAGAAAGATTGTGTGATTTCTCGTATCGCACAATACAGGATTGTTAACATGTTTTCAGATGTTAACAGGGAGTCATTATCTTAAAAAGGTTATACCATCATAGCCATTTAATATTCTGGCTAGGTTATACCTCTAAGAGTTTCTTAGACGGATTAAATAAAATTTTAAATAAAGTAGTATGGCATAATAAATTACATATTAAAACCAAAATAACTGCATTAAAATCACGATATGGTTACAACGTTGCCCAAAAAGGGACTTTGAGAAAACAACACAAATTTCCCACACAGGGGTTATTGAAAAACATTGCCCACGCAGGGGCATACTGAAAAACATTGCCCACGCAGGGGCATACAGAAACAGAAATAAGTCCGCGCAGGGACTTGATACATGAAAACGAAATAAACGTCCTCGCAGGGACTTTATTACCAAACAAGCAAAACAACCCAACATCACCCTATTTCTTCTTACCCTTGAGAAGGTTCATAAGCCCCTTAACAAAACCATTGTGCTTTTTCTTATTTTCGTGAGCCTTATGTTCAACTCTCTCTAACCTCTCTAGAATTTCTTGAGTCTGCTGCTGCTGATATGGAGGAGGTTGATGGTATGGTGGGTATTGAGAATCCTGCGTCGGGTATCCAGTGGGATAGTGTGGTGGGTATGAAGAAGAGTAATGATGATGGTATTGGGCAGCTGAAAGATATGGATCCTGAGTCCCATAGTCGGATGGGTATCCAGACGGGTTATACCCAGATGATCCTGGGTATGTCAGGATAGGGTTGTCGAAACCCAACGGTGGTTGAAATGGTGCGTGTGAAACCAGCGGAAGGTTAGCTTCCGTCACCGTGCGTGACGACTCACCCAACTGAGGGTTTTCTAGGATAGGAGGATACGAACTCGAGCCACGAGGAGATGCAAACTGTGGTCCCCCACGAACGGACATTCTAGCATTCCTTTTTCGCCTCGGAGGCGCAGGAGGCTGTTGAGGTGGATCCTCAACTGGCAAGGGTGGTGGGGTAACCGCTCGAAGCTGTGGCTCATCCAAGGGAGGTTGGCCAGGTGAACTATGGTATGAAGGTGTGTAAAACCAGTCATACTGACCCATCTTCTCCTGGAATGAGTCGGGCCCATTGTACGGTGATCCCAGAAACGGGGAACCGCTAGAGATACTGATCGGGTGCCCTGGTGTACCAGTTTGCAAATCCGGGTCTGGGTCGTCATCCATCTCCATCTCTTGTGAAAAATGATCCTCAGGTCCTAAAGGGTTATAGCCCAAAAAGTCATTAACATAAGCGTTAGGATTGAATTGAGAAGGTGAGTAAGTGGAATCCGATTGGTGAAAAGGATGAGATTGGTAAGAATGGTATGATTGGTTGGATTGATGAGTTCCTAACGATAAAGGAGAATGATGGGGTTCAATTGGAATGGGCATCCCAAAATACGGAGGGTCAGACGGTGAAGATCCCAACGAGACAGAATGTCTTGCTGGTTCAGGGTTATGGCTCCAATTATCTTTGGAGTCGGAACCGGTAAGTGAATCGGATGGAGTGCGCCTGTGAGAAGGTCCGGAGCTACTAGAGGGTCCTCCACGCATAGGTCCCTTGCCTCGTCCCCTTAGTCTTGGAGGCATTTTCCTGTTAAAACAAGTAATTATAATAAAACAATAAAAGGAAGGTTAAGAGTAAAATCCTAGGTCATTTGCCTAGACTCAAGAGTCTAAGGAATGTGCTTATTGTGTCATTGAGACTAAACACAAAAGGTTAGTGTTTAATTCACTCAATGTTGGCTCTGATACCAACCTGTCACACCCCGATATTTCCACATATTACCGGTGGGCCCGGCGGGGAGTACCGTGACGTAGTTGATATCATCAT
Source organism: Helianthus tuberosus (assembly GCA_030545235.1). Lineage (NCBI taxonomy): Eukaryota > Viridiplantae > Streptophyta > Magnoliopsida > Asterales > Asteraceae > Helianthus > Helianthus tuberosus. The sequence continues at coordinate 144,340,776 of CM060372.1, forward strand.
AGTCAATATACACAATATAATTGCACAGCGGAAGTCTGGGTGAATAAACTATTACAAACCATACTGTCTGAGTGTTCGAGTATATGAATGTACAGACTGGAATGTAATAAGATCCACAGGCGGATCATAAATAAATACAAAGAAAACAAAATGACAGACTGCAGGCATCTTATGGATTTGCAAGATCCTCTAAAGACACCCTATAGCTCCAGCCTATTTCGAGAGGTACCTGTCAAATCAGTCTTTAAGAAAATACGTCAGTTTACACTGGTAAATACAATTAACTGACTCTTTTGAAAAGGTTTAAAAATTGGTTTGAATGCACGTGGCACAAAATCTTTTATAACTTGGGACAATTATTTAAATATAATCTTGTATACAGATTTATATGTTTGTCATACAATTGGGGCCGATTGGAAGGCGGTCATAATTAACCGACTCACCACTTGTAGAACCCACAAAGGAGTTATCCCCAACATGTGGGTTTATATTTAGCATTTGCATCTGTCAGGTGTATGCCTACACCCCGTGCATAGGTCGTGGCCATTTTTAAATAAATGAGCCGAGGATATCCAAGACACGGTCGTTAACCCCCAATGCTTATGTTATCAAACAAGACAGATTAAAACGGGTTATGTAATTTATTAATCACAATCCGATTAAATGATTTCATACCCGACCAAGTGGTATTATTATAATACCATATCCCAAGCCCGTATAGGGAAAATAAGTTAAAAGTATTTACCTAATGCTAGCAGTAAAAATCTTAAAGCTTTTCGAAGGCACCTTCTACCGGAAGCTATTTAATATGTATAGAAGGTTTATTAACCTATTAGGATGCTAACGGGTCTTTACTTTAGTCAATGACTTAGACCGGCTAGCTTGAAAGAAACCTTAAGGTTCTAAACGCTAGATTAAGCGGAGACCAGAATAGAATGAGATTTAGACCCGACAAGCTTGGATACTTGTATAATATGGGTAAACTAAATACATTCTGGAAAATGAGGATTAAATGAAAAGGTTTGACCCGTTTCGACTATTTTATGTAAACTAGTCACATAAGCCGATCCGAACGCGTAAATGCGTAACGGGTAACAAAATAAATTATATACAGGTCTTAATCATTATTATGCTTAAAATATGTCAATACTTCAGTAAAATATTAACATATATGCCCAAAATTTTATTTAAACCAAAATAAGTCCCATAAGGGCATTTTGGTAATTTTTAATGCCCATAAAAGAGTTTAATTATGCAACTGAGTTTTAGACCTGGTTATATCAGAAAAAACATGTATTTTATATGTAATAATAGTAGGATAGTTTATATATGTGAAAATTATCTTATACATCCAAACTATGTCCCGCAGGGGCATTTTGGTAATTTTACATATGCTTTAAAGGTCAAAAATAGACTTCTGAGTTTAGAAACTTTAACTTACTGTATAATTATATAAATTAACTTAAAACATCAGTGGGTAATGAGTTTTATATGTCCAATATAGTTTTGACCCATACTATGTACTAAAAACGCTTAAAAGGCGGTTTAAAGGGTTATTCGGGTTAAAATAGTAAATCTGAGTTTTTTGATTAGTTTACAAAGTTCAAAATACTTTATTTACTATATAAAATTAGTAGCAAAAGGTTTGTCACTAAAAAGTTATGTAAAACTCATTTTATGCATGAAAAGGGTAAAACCGACATTTACCGAAATTAAGCTATAATCCTATGTTATGCTCAGTCTAAAAATAATTAAAAATCTTTAAAATTCCCAAAATATTATTTTACATCAGTAGGTATGAAGTTTGGTGTCAAAAATCAGGTTTAGATAGGCTTCATACTAATTATGCCATTTAAATACTAAAAAGTCCCTTAATTACGTTATTGAGCATAACTCCCATTTTAGACTTCCAATTGGTGTCAAATTTTTAGGACATGTCTAAATATTAGTAGTAAAGGTTTTAATCCAATCACATTGTTAAAAATCTCAGTTGTAAGTAAAAAGGGCGTTTATGGCATTATTAAGCATAATTACGATCAAGTGCATATAATTCAAACCATTAGGTACTATGTAATATAACTCCAGGGGGGTTATACTACTAAGTAATGTGGTCCTAATGGAAGCTTAAAACATGGGTGAATTAAGCTTAAACGGGTCAGAACTGAAAGTCAAAGCAAAAGTCAAGCTTTTGCGACTTTCGGTTATAAATTGACCTTAGACTATTAATTGTCGGGTTAGGACTGATAAAACATGTTTTAATATTAATTACCAAGTTATTAGAATGTTGAAATATAATTTAAAACCTCTGGTTTATTAATTTTAATCATATTCAAACATTCTGCCCAGTTTGACTTTTTGTCAAACTACTTTGACCCGACAATTGACCAGTCAAACGAGATAATTAGGAGGTGCCCTTTTAAGGGTTAATCACCTACACTAATGTGGTCTTATAACCACTTTCAATTTGATCAGTGGTTAAGCCACATGTAATTAAAACGAAAGTCAAACTAATTTTACGCTAAGTTTGACTAAAGAGTAATTAAGCTAAATTAGACAACTAAACAAGTAATTAGAAGCTTACTTAAGGTCCTAGCAAACTATTCTACACTTGGTGATCCTCTTCTACTGATGGAAGCTCCAGAGCAAGTCCCACAAGTGAAATGTTGCAAATGTGTTTCAAAACACAAGAACTAAGGTTCTTTATATAGCCAAATTCTTGAAGCTAGATCACTTCCAGGTGTAATAGGAGGCTCCAAGATCGACCCAAGTGTCTTAGCTACTCATTTAAACCGACTTACAGCTCCATAGGTCGATATCTTTGAGGTTAAGGCGGTAGAACTGGCCAAACCCGCACCTGGCAGCTATTTTCTGATCTGGGCACGCTGACGCGGGCCGCGTAAGATTTAAGGATATCTTACGCGGGCCGCATGGACAGGTAAAACCGGGAAGAATGTTTGAAAGCTGGCAGTTTCAGTCCCTGCTCGTTTTAACCCCTTTTTAACATAATTTTTGGCAATAGAGACCCTTGTAATTATTTTCTTGGGGCCCAAGGATGTATAAACAAACTCCGTTAGGCTCGGGTTCGTTAAATATCACTATGAAAGCAAGTTTCGTCAGGTTTACACTTTTGGCCCAAAGTCTTGAAATCACGCTTAACGATATCGAAACCACATAAAATTTATACCACTTATTCTTAAGAGTATATTTGAATATTTCGAAGCCTCGGTTTCGTTAAAAGGTCACTCAGAGGTCAGAATTGACATGTTGACACGTGTAACCCTTGTAATTTAATAATCTCCCGATTATTTTCATAAACAGCTTCTCATATCCAATCAATCACTCATTCAAGAATATATTCATCGTGTAAGGTCATTCAGAGGCACAAGTTTGGCATGTTGACACTTTTAGTCCCTGTGGTTTCATAGTTTCGTTATTCGACAACTTCGGCCTTTCAAACGAAATCTTTCGCACCTTTGGAGTTTAAGATACGTGTCTATATATAATTGGACACGTTTTTCCGTGGTGTTACAATTTCGGTCCAGACCAGTTAAAACATTTCTCAACAGAAGTATAGAAATACAGTGATATTTTGTCATTTCTCTTGGTATACTTAGCAGAGGACTTATTAGTAGCAAGAGAAGGTTTGGTGATAAGAAGACATTCATCCAACTGAAGGAAGTCTTTGAATTTTCCTAGCATCTTATGCAAACAGTTGGCTTGTATCATAGTTCCCTAAGAATATGAAACATCCCATTAAATAAAAAAGGTGTTATATTCATTTGGATATTCATATGTCCAAAAAAATTATAAGACAACTATATACGGTACCATCTCATCCATGAAGATAATATCAAGACGATATATTTCATTTTTGTTATCATTCATCATCTTCTTCAAAATGCTAACAATCTTCACTCTAATCGAATAGTTGTTTGAGAATGTATTAAGATCGTTAAGCATGCTAACCTTTGCAACCTCCATTTGAAGACTGTACATAAAAAAAAGAATAAGCAAAATATAAGTATTGCTAAACGTAATATGATAATACAATAAGCATGGATGTTCTTAAAAAATATCAAGGTTGGAATTCAAGCTTACCGATTATCCAATAAAAATTTTAACTAAATGTAGTGGCAAATGTAATTTTAAAGGTAGGGAGTGTATATCCTTATATGCCGCTTTATTAAAGTAATAAAATATTGGAAATGATATGCAAAGTAGGAAAAAAAAGAGAAAGAACGTCAATTTTAAATTACCATTTTGTATATTTAGAATTTCAAAATTACTGACTTGATTTCAAAGCAATTGTCATAATGACTTTTCTATATTTTATTTCAAATTTAATTAAGAAATAATAACCGTCAATTTGAAATTCACATTTTGCTTAACTCAAATGTCCAAAGCTCAAGAAATTAGCATTAATTACTGATTTGATTTGAAACAAATAGTCATTAACAATCAAATGTTTGAACCACTTTCAACAACACTATACCCAAACAATCAAGATGAGGAACTTAATAATCATCCAAGTGTATTTTGATTTTTATTTATTAGTATAAAGATGAAACAGCTGTTCAATTAATAGTACAGATCAAACCACTGAAGTGATGTGATAAATACTGTTACATATAAACAACTCTGGTGATAAACACTGTTACATATAAACACTAATGCCATAAAACCGGTTACATATAAAACACTGAGGTGATGACATCTAACAACCTAACAGACTATAAAACACTGATGCGAAAAACATTGTTAAATATAAACACTTAAACACTCTTAACATCCAAGTGTATAGGAATTTTATTAGTATAAAGAAGAAACAACTGTTCAATTAATAGTACAGATCAAACCACTGAAGTGATGTGATAAAAACAACCGTTCCTAAACACTGTTACATATAAACACCGATGCCATAAAAATGGTTACATATAAAACACTGAGGTGATGACATCTAACAACCTAACAGTCTATAAAACATTGATGCGGAAAACACTGTTACATATAAACACTGTTAACATAAACAAATAAACAAACATAGAATAACTAGAGTTGATGCTGAACCACTGTTGTAGTTTGACACTGTTGTTGGACGTCATAAATTTCAGATTTAATTTCAAAGGTACGTAGTGTATATTCTTATATGCTGCTTTATTAAAGTAATTAAATATTAGAAATGATATGCAAAGTAGGGAAAAAAAGAAAGAGAACGAAAATTTTAAATTACCATTTTTCATATTTTGAATTTCAAAATTACTGATATTATCAGTAACTAATGACTTGATTTGAAAGCAAATGTCATAATGACTTTTTTAAATTTTATTTTAACTTTAATCAAGATATAATAACCGCCAATTTGAAATTCAAAATTTGCTTAATCAAATGTCCAAAACTCAAGAAATCAGCATTAATTACTGATTTGATTTGGAACAAATAGTCATCAAGAATTTTTTTTTATTTTTTAATTTAACTTTTAATTTTATCATGAAAATAACGTTGGTGGAACTCTTATGTAATTGGAATGTAAAGATTAGGTAAAATGGTAATTTGATTGTAATTCTAGTTTTCATATGATAATTTCAATGTATCACTAATTAATAACATCAATAAGTAAAATGTGAGCAGTGACTATTTTTTAGGGAAACCGCTGATGGTCAATATCAGTGAATGTCAACATGTAAAAGTGAGCAGTGGCTATTTTTTCCGATCATTGGATACCAACCAGTTTTCGAAACGCTGATGTTTGGTCAGTCAGTGGTCAACATGGGGATTGAAGAAACAGAGGTTGTATTTCAGCAGTGGAATACTTTAAACAATCAAATGTTTGAACCAATTTCAAGAATACTATACCCAAACAATCAAGATGGGGAGCTTAATATTCATCAAAGTGTATACGAATTTTATTAGTATAAAGATGAAACAACTGTTCAATTAATAGTACAGATCAAAACACTGAATTGATGTGATAAACAGTGTTACATATAAACACTGTTAACATAAACAAAGATAGAATAAACACTGTTAACATAAACAAAGATAGAATAACTAATGTTGATGGGGAACCACTGTTGTTGGAGAGTGTTTCACATTTAGTTGATCAGTGCTTGTCTTCAACAGGATTTTGGTCTTGATCAGTGTTTTTTCGTAATTGAACAGTGGATGATGTTCATCAAACTTTATGTACAACCATCGTTATATCCAACACTTGTTAGGCATATCAGTGTTTTGACATATTAACTTGTTATAAACACTGTCATTGTAGGAAACTTAGCTGGGCAGTGCCTATTGTAGGAAACTTCAGTTTACCTACAAGAACTGATGAATTTAGAATAAATAACACAAACTATTGTTAAGTCAAACAGCTGATGGAAAACTTTTTAAGCACTGCTAGTAATTAAAACAAGGATAGTGATTAACAAAACTACGTTTAATTGCTCAAATTGAGATGACAGGAGATCTGCAAAGGATTACAAATGAATCAATGCACCAATAAACGGTAAATTAAAACGTTACAAATACCAAAAAATAAATCACACCGATTTAAGTTATCTTGGTGATGTCCTAAACTTTTGCGCTGGTGTCACCTATCAACACACCTGGTATCACCTTTCACATTTCCATCTCCTCAACAACCGTCTGGCAGAGGTTGCTTCTAATCAACAAACTCTATAAACCAACAAAAAAGCTTTGGAAAGACAAAGTACAAAACATATCAAAATAAATCTACTCGTAATCACATGATACAACAAAGCAAACATACCAGAGTCACCGATTAAGAGGAGCTTGTACAAAAGCGTTCATCGAGTACGATAAGAAACCCTAGGAGATATGTTTCTTCTTCTGAGGGTAGAAAAGGGCTCATCATGTTCAGTATGAGAAAATAGATAAAACGAAATAAAATTTCTGAATAAAAAAATAGATCTTACATGATTATTCTCTTCTTCAACCACTCGACGGTACATGATTTAGGGTTTCAAACGCAGATGTATCCAATAGAAGTAACCTCTGCCGTACATTGTTGAGGAGATGAATATGAGAAGAAGAAGAAGAAGAAGGATAAACATTAGAGAGAAAGAGGATCTGAACATCGATCGGAATAGAGCAGAGCAGAGGGAGAGAGAAAGCAAGAAGCCCTAAATGAGTAAATGAGGGAGGATTTAAATAGAAAAGGGCAGTGGTACTGTTGGGCGGGAAAAGAGGAAAAACGATGCCCTAATTAAGTGACACGTGGCCCAAATAACTTTCATTGATTATATATAATAGATTTTTTTTAAATCTGTTTTGTTTATTTCTTTTATTATATATTAAATATATTAGTAAAATTACTAATCTACCCTCATGTGCAAACCACATGTCATACTTAACTAAAAATTTTAACCAGGTTAGTGATAAAGGACCTAGTGTGCAACGCTTTTAACAAAAAAAAAAAGATTGTGACTGTAATTATTGAAGTTAAAGATCATCCATTGCAATCCGATATAAACATAAAAGACAAAAAGTGTAATTTACCCTTTTTAAATGGGTAGCCTCAAATATAATATGTTTTTGTGCTTTTCTTCATACATTTTTGGTTGGTTTACATTCTGACATAAATTTTGTTTTAAACCAAGTCGGATCAAACGTATTACGTTTTCATTAGATATTAAAAATTCGAGTAACTTCACATATCGATGCTGCCGCTTCGCGCCGTACCATTCTTTAACATATAGTTAATTTTCTGACGTACTTATTTTTATGTACATGTTAGTATAATTTAAAATTTGTTAACGTTTCAACGTAAATTTCTTTGGCAAATAAGTCGGATAAAATATAATACGTACCAATGGAGTGGTGTCCATTGGCAAAGGCAAAGCATTTAAACACCTTGGGAAAGGGAGGTCTTGGGTTCAAGTCACACAGACGACAGGAATAAAAGAAATTTGCCGTTCAAAAATATAAAATATAATACGTTTCCGTGCTTATTTTTATTTTATGTAGGTTTTTAGTTTTGTCTACTTTTTGACGTAAGTTTTATTCAGAAACAAGTCGAGTTAAATATAATACGTTTTTAATAGACGGTACAAATTCGAGTTATTTTACATTCCAAACATGCCACAATGCGCGAAAAAATTTACTAGTTATAAACAAATTGAATTCCCCCACGGAGTGCGTTAGGAATACGGTGTGTCCACAAAAAAAATTACATTTTACAGCAGTATCAAACCTTTTTATGTAAAAAAGAAAAAGTCTAAATGAAAAATTAAGTATTATCGAAACCAGAAAACCATAAAAATGAGCACCAGTATCCAAAATCAAAAACCAAAATAATGAATATGGTACATATGTTTAGACTTTAGTCAATATCGGTTAGAATCTTTACAGTTGCAGTAAGATATTAGTATGGCACCGATACTCATATAGGTTAGATACCAAAAATTCTTTATTTTGAAATACAACTCCATTTTCATAAAAAAAAATTGGTAGCGTGGAAGGCTAATCTTCTTTCGATGGGAGGTCATTTTGACTATAATCACTTCGGTCTATAGTTCAGTAGCTACTTGTTAGCTTTTTCGTTTTGGCTTCCTTAGAAAGTTAATTCGATCCTTCGACGTCCTTTTCATCATGTGCCATTTTGTACAAGGCATTTGGAAACAATGGGCCATATTTCATGTGGGGTTGCTACATGCTCTTAGCGATCGGTCTTCAAGTGGTTAAACATTTTTGGGTTGATTTGGTGAGGTCCAAGTGTTTATATTGGGATTTTCTAATGGCACACCCACTGTCTATCCGCACACTTTTTCAATTCAATACGCATCGTATAGGCCTATACGATGCGTATTGAAATAAAGTAAAAGACATGGCAGACTGACAGGTGCAGGTTATGTCTGGCGGCGGGGTTGATACGCATCGTATAGGCCTAAACGATGCGTATCAAAGCATTGTTTTTTTGAAGTTTATTTTTTGTTGTGTTGTGTCGAATGCGAACCTGAGAAACGAAAGGGATTTCGAGTAGTTGGTCGATGACATGATAGATAAAGATCTTGACACGATTATATCCATTTTCAAGTATTAGACTAGATAGTCCAAAATGAAATATATTAAAACCATTCAAGCCCACCAGTCTACAATGTGTTATGGTGAAAATTTTCAAGTTTGCACAGTGGGAGAAAAGACCAGCACCCCTGTCAGTATTGTCATAATGCAATGAGACATTAATGAGTGTTGGGATTGAACCCTATCAGAGGAACAGATAATTAAAGCCAAAACTGGATCAGAGCAGTGGATCCAGAATAAGCAGATGTTTACATACAAATCTCTCCCCTTGAAAGTGATTTCATATCTGCTGACCTCCTATCTGCTGATCTTGCAAAGTGCTGACCTACAACTGCTGTTCAAGTAAAAACCTGATGAACGACCAAAGCTCTGCTGATTCAATCTACTGCCTTGAGTCAAGTACTGCTGATCCGGACAAGCACTGCTGGGTTCACAGCAGTGGAAGGATGCAGCAGCTGTTTAAGTGTCTTTTATGTAATGAAATGTAATAGCAGTAGTTAGTACATCAGTGTTTGTATAGATCAGAGGTTAGAGTTTGTTAGGAGGTTAGATGTCACTTTCATGGTGACGTCAGCTAAGATTATCAGTGGTTTGCAAGTGCCTATAAATAGTTCAGTACTTTGTACTGTTCTATTAGCTCTTTTGCATCATCGTCTTCTTTGCACGAACAAACAACTGAGCTCTGGCTGAGGGGGAGTTTGCATTCATTCATCAATCATTGTAATCGTTATTGAAATAAATTCAATCTTCCGATTCATTGTGAAAAGATGTTTGATCAAAGTATTACTCTCGTTTGATTGTATGCAAAGTTTGTTTTCATCATAATTCCGCTGCACACTCATCCATTCTCATTTTAATTACAAACACAAAATACAATCAGAAACAAACTCAGATCCAACAATTGGTATCAGAGCCTGGACAGTCAAATTTGATTTAACAATCATTTTGACGTAAATAGTTCAGCTCATAACAGTTGATACTGATCGTTTGTTCGTTTGTTGAAAAACAGAGCAAGGATTAATCACCATTAAAGTTGATTTCTCAGTGTCTGTAAAACAACAACAAGAATGACGTCACAATCTCAGGATGATAAAAACAACATCGGCTCGCTTTTTAAACCACCTATGCTAAAAAGAAATGAGTACAACATCTGGCAGAGGAGGATGGGTCACATCCTCGCTCAACAAAGCACAGGATGTTGGAGGTCTGTCGTTTTTGGTCCTCATGTTCCCACAGTGCCAAGCGCTGAAGATGCTAAAAAGTTCGTTCCAAAACCAGTTGAAAATTATACCGAAACCGACTATCAAAAGTTCGAACTAGATGCTAAAGCTTTTAGCATCATAGCATCAGCGCTGCCCAATGAGATATATGCTGGACTGTTACACTGTAACAGTGCCAAAGAGTTATGGGACGCACTTAAGGAACAATTTGGGGGAACCGAAGAAGTCATAGAAAACAATAGGGAAATCCTGAACCAACAATATGAAACATTTTGTCATGTTAGAGGTGAATCACTGACACAACAATTTGAGCGTTTCAGTTGTCTCATCAGTGAACTGAGGCTTGCTAATACCACTTTTACAAACTCAACTCAAAATAGCAGGTTCCTCAGGTCACTGCCAGAAAAATGGGACACCATAGCTTTTGTCACCCGAAATTCACCTGAGTTCAAGGATCTGACCTTGACCCAACTCCATGGTCGACTCCTGACCTACGAAAGGGAGTTGAACCAGAAAAGGAAGTTACAAGAGTCAAGAAAAGCCGTTGATGATTATACATTCAGTAACACTGCTCTTCTGGGTCAAGAAGAATCTGGGAGCAGTGGTAAGGATCAGGGTTATGATCATTTCATTGACATAACTGCTGGGGCAAATTTTAACAACCCTGATCCTCACTCTGCTAGTTATGCATTCACTGCAAACGAAAACCAGATGTCAGACAATTTATGCTTTGAACTCAATGATTTGCAACATTTTGATCCCACTGACTTAGAGGAAATGGACATCCTGCACCAACTGGCTTTGCTAAGTGTTAGAACTAGCAAATTTTACAAAAGAACAGGGCGAAAATTCCCAGGTTTGCATGGGAATCTAAGGGTTGGGTTGGATAAATCGAAAATCAAGTGCTACAAGTGTAATAGGTTGGGACATTTCGCTAGGGAATGTAGGAGTCCAACTACTGGTCCCATAATTACTCATCCTAGCTCAAATCCTAGACCTCAAAACCAAAGCACTGTGCACTATGCCCAGTATGCCCCAGCAGCTCAAGTGAACACTGCTCCCTATGCTGCTGCCCATGTGCCAGTGCACTATGTCCAAACTACTGTTCCACAGATCCAATATGTTCAAACCCCTGTTCCCCAGGCACAAGTGCAGTCTGCACCTCAAACCACTACTCCAGCAGCAGTACAACCATCTTCAAAATCTTTTTCTCTTGTCACAATACCAAAACCTATTCCTCTCTCTTCAGTTCAAATGTACAAGCCCTTACCTCCTGCAGGTGTTCAATTTCCTCTTGAACTAGCAGCTGTTAGAGAAGAAATAAAATCTTTTTACTATGAGGATGACCCTGCCAAAAGGAGTTTGCCATCAATAAAAGGATATCCCTGGCCTAAAAATGTTGATGAATATTTGAAAATCAAGGCCAACCAAGCAGAGGATATCTCAAAAAGAAACACACAAGGGAAATCTGACAAAGAAATTTCAAGAAATTATCAATATCTGCTCACACAAGTCAGTTCCCTATAACAATTTGCAAAAAATGTCAGTCAACAAATTTCAGAAAGAGCAGCTGAAACTTTGAAGAAAGACTACATTGAAAGCATCATGGCTCACAAGAAGTACAAAGGAGAGAAATACATGTACAAAGAGTGGACTGTTCCTGAGCTTGAAAATGAAGCTGCAAGAATTCAAGACATGATAAAAAGGAAAGTCACTCACACTCCTCCTGTCTGGGCAAAGTTTAGAAAGAATGTACCTGACAAACAGGTAGAACTGAAAAGAATGAAAGAAGAACTGGTTGCTGCTGAATATGGAAACAAAAGACAAGTTGCTAGATGGAAAGAAGATGTGGTCAGGATCACCTACAAAAGGTTGGAGGAACTAAGAAAGAAAGATCCAAATGTTCCTCAAAAGCCTGACTATCCTGAAGCAGAGGTTTCAAAAAGACCAACAAAGCTGCAGATCAGGAGAGCCACTGCTCCAACTGGTGCTGCCATCTATAAAAGAAGGGCACACAAACAGTTGAGAGGTGAAACCATCCAAGAGATGATAAAAGGAGATGACCTTGTAAAAGAAGGCATAAAGAAAATGATCATAGAAACTCTTGGTTTGGATCAAACTGCAAGTACTGCTCAGCCAGTTTTGAATAGGCCAGCCTCACCAAATACTTCTGCAAATAAACATCTCCCAAGAAACCCACCAGGCTCAAAAATACAAAAGTGGGAAACTGACAAACAGACATGCGTATTGACTTTGCTCAGGTCTGGTGGAGAAGTGGGGAAAATATCAAGGGAACAAGCTCTTGGCTTGAGTCTTGAAGATTTGCAGGATCTCCTTGATCTTCCACTTAGCAGGGATGATGAAGACACAGATGCCCTAGACTTTGAACTACAATTTAAAGGTCAGATAAGGGAACTGTTGATGAGGCAATAAAGATTTCCACAATAATGAAGAGTTTTGGCATTATCTGTTCCAGGGGGAGATTGTTGGGATTGAACCCTATTAGAGGAACAGATAATTAAAGCCAAAACTAGATCAGAGCAGTGGATCCAGAATAAGCAGATGTTTACATACAAATCTCTCCCCTTGAAAGTGATTTCATATCTGCTGACCTCCTATCTGCTGATCTTGCAAAGTGCTGACCTACAACTGCTGTTCAAGTAAAAACCTGATGAAAGACCAAAGCTCTGCTGATTCAATCTACTGCCTTGAGTCAAGTACTGCTGATTCGGACAAGCACTGCTGGGTTCACAGCAGTGGAAGGATGCAGTAGCTGTTTAAGTGTCTTTTATGTAATGAAATGTAATAGCAGTAGTTAGTACATCAGTGTTTGTATAGATCAGAGGTTAGAGTTTGTTAGGAGGTTAGATGTCACTTTCATGGTGACGTCAGCTAAGATGCTCAGTGGTTTGCAAGTGCCTATAAATAGTTCAGTACTTTGTACTGTTCTATTAGCTCTTTTGCATCATCGTCTTCTTTGCACGAACAAACAACTGAGCTCTGGCTGAGGGGGAGTTTGCATTCATTCATCAATCATTGTAATCGTTATTGAAATAAATTCAATCTTCCGATTCATTGTGAAAAGATGTTTGATCAAAGTATTACTCTCGTTTGATTGTATGCAAAGTTTGTTTTCATCATAATTCCGCTGCACACTCATCCATTCTCATTTTAATTACAAACACAAAATACAATCAGAAACAAACTCAGATCCAACATTGAGATTTAAGCGTCGTGTTAAAACAGAACACAATCCCAGATTGTCTAAAGAAGCGCTTTTATCATGTGTCATGTGGTAAATAAATATCAAGGGTGTATACAGATCTCTATTCGGTCATCTTTCCAAGCTTTTACACATGAATATGTGGTTCCCAATTTGCGGAACATAATCCCAGATTGTCTAAAGAAATGCTTTAATCATGTGTCATATTAGATGCGTATCACGTGGGAGAAACTAGCTAGGACTTGACCCCTGAAGTTGTCATTTGATAATCACACGTGCTAATCACACGTGACAGTTCATTTGATAAAATACGTGGGAGAAAAGACCATCACCCTTGTCGTTCCGTATTTTCTCCTTTTCTAATTCTCGAAGAATCTCGTAACGTATTCTCTGTTTCTCTAAATCGTGTGTAAAATTATGTTTCTCTAATATGACACATGATAAAAGCGCTTCTTTAGACAATCTGGGCAATGATTTTTTTAAGTTTATTTTTTGCTGTGTTGTGTCGAATGCGAACCCGAGAAACGAAAGGGATTTCGAGCAGTTGGTCGATGACATGATTGATAAAGATCTTGACATGATCATATCCATTTTCAAGTATTAGACTAGATAGTCCAGGATGAAATATATTAAAACCATTCAAGCCCACCAGTCTACAATGTGTTATGGTGAGATTTTTCAAGTTTGCATAGTGGAAGAAAAGACCAGCACCCCTGTCAGTATTGTCCTTTAAATTCGCATAAACATATATTCATTTCATAACCTCCTCCTATAAATCAACCACAACTCACCCGAAACCGACCTCTGGATCACACATGATAAAAGCGCTTCTCTAGACAATCTGGGATTATGTTCCGTTTTATGACACATGATACGGCACGCTTACCTTAATCACATCTTCCATGGAGTCACAGATCCGAAAATAGGGCCCACAGATCTTCTCCTTTTCTAATTCTCGAAAAATCTCGTAACGTATTCTCTGTTTCTCTAAATGGTCAGTAAAATTATAAAAAAGAAAAACAAACTAGTGGTTTATCACCCTGTGTGAGCATTGGAAGCCCGACAAACAGTCTTGCAATTACATCTTCAATCGTGACCGCATTATTAATTATAATGAAGCAATGAAGATTGATTGTGCAAACTGCAACCAATTTTTACTACGGAAAAGGCGGCTATGCGAAATACAAACCCGACATGTCTTCTATGATGATTCGAAACATTCACGAACCACATTGGACTCAGACTCATACTACTCTAATATGACACATGATAAAAGCGCTTCTTTAGACAATCTGGGATTATGTTCCGTTTTATGACACATGATACGACACGCTTACCTTAATCACATCTTCCATGGAGCACAAATCTGACAATAGGGCCCACGGATCTTATGCCCACCCGAGACCGACCTCTGGATCACACGTGGGAGAGAAGACCAGAACCCTTGACGTTCCGTATTTTCTCCTTTTCTAATTCTTGAAGAATCTCGTAACGTATTCTCTGTTTCTCTAAATCGTCTGTAAAATTATAAAAAACAAACAAACAAGACATTGTTAAAAGGGAGAATCTATTCGAGGTGGTCAAACCTTTCTAAAAGTAGAAAAAAAATAAAATAGAAGAAAGTGTTCCTCTTTGTTACCAAGCATGTCATCTGAAACAATTAACAGGACATTGTTAAAAGGGAGAATCTATTCGAACAACTAACAATAAGAGTTTGTCTTTGTTACCAAGCATGTCATCTGAAATAATTAACAGGACATTGTTAAAGGGGGAATCTATTGGAACACCTGATCGAGAGAAACTTCTTCGAGCTAACTTCCGATATATCATCCTTCTTATCTTGCTATTAAACGAGGTATAATAGCTAATAAAATATGTCTAACTTTTAAAGGTTCTTTATATGCTTCTTTCCGGATGCATATCTGTGTCGAATAGTTTCTTAATAGATTCTGTCCGGTTTCAAAGCCGGTTGAGGATTACGAGTGTTCTAGACTCGTTCAAGGCATGCTTGTTTGTGCGATTTACAAATATAAGGATGCATTCCATGGTAAACGATGCAGCTGATGAAACCGAAGCTGTTATTTCTGTTGTTCAGTACTTCCGAGACGATTCAAGTGAGTCCTATGAAGCAAGTGTCTCTCTATTCAATTGAGAGGAATCATTACATTACATCCCCGTTGAAAACAAGTGGTTGTAATGATGGAACCCTTGATTTGAAAAACATTTTTGAGAAATTTATAGTTCAATACACATCGTATAGGCCTATACGATGCGTATTACCGATGAATTTACTGAAATACCCCTGTTTTTCTGATAAATTCAGGGTATTTTTGAGAAAATTGAAAGTTTAATACGCATCTTATAGGCCTATACGATTTGTATTAAGCTGATATACGATACAACATAGGCCTACACGATCGTATATGCCATTATTTCAAATTTAGTTTTATCGTGTTTCCCTCGGTTCGACGCGTATACGTGTCGTTTTTTGCCGAACTTTCACATATTTTGTCATTTTATGACATATACCTTCAACATAAGTCGTTTCGGTGCTGTTCGGTTGCGTGCGAATATCGTATTCTATGATTACGTACAGTTTTGTTTGAAATCCACTTGTGCTCCATAGTGCTGTGTTATATATATACGTATGTGGAAATATCGTTAGTCGTGTATTTTGACGTATTCTAACATATTTTTGCGTATTTAATAGTATTTTTTACGTATTTGAGCGTATTCTAACGTATTTTAGCTTATTTTAACATATTTTATGGTATTTTTACATATTTCGGCGTATTTTTACGTATTTTCATGTATTTTTTAGTAATATGACGTATATTAACATATTGCAGCGTATTTTAGCTTATGTTGAAGGATAACGCAAACAAGTTCTCCACAGTTTGTTATTCAGATGTCTATTCGGTCATCTTTCCAAACTACAACACACGATAAGTTTAAACTTTATAGTGTGTGATTTGACCAGCAAATGATTGGAGGTGATTTATACTTTTAATAAGCTGTCACAGTTGTCAAATTCGTTGCGTGCATTCATATTGTTTAGACAACAACAGATAATGAACGGATTGTTGGACTTCTTGTTCCAAATGCACGCCTCAATTCATCTTTTTTACTCTTTTCTTCGATTTCAACAAATCTTTTTAATAATCAGTACGCACGAATCTTTGTGTAGTTATTCGGAATGTTTCGGATCATCATAGAAGACGAAACTTCAGCAACCATTTTTCCTTTTCCTTCAATTTCGAGAACATTCTCCGTAACATGAAGACGTGTCGGGTTCTTCTGCTAGTGGTTTCTGTATTGAACCGAGAATTTGAAGTTCACAATACAAAGAGACCGCCTTGTTAATTTTAATGAAGCAATGAAGATTGAATCTGCAAACCGCAACCATTTTTTACCACGGACACGGTGGCTATGCGAAATACAAACCGCAATCGTTTGTGACTACGAGAAACACTAGCAAAAGAAACAAATATTTTTAGAGAAGCATTAGGATTCAAGGGTTTAGTTAGAAAATCTTTTCTTCGATTTCAACAAATCTTTTCATTTTCCTTCAATTTCGAGAACATTCTCCGTAACATGAAGACGTGTCGGGTTCTTCTGCTAGTGGTTTCTGTCGCAACCCCCGATCCCTTATCTGTCTCGGGAACGGGCGGTCGCGAGCCAGTTTTGGTGGTATCGCGTATTGTCGAATTTGGCAGCAGAAATTTTCATCAGGACCGTAGTTAGGAAATGTTTATCAGAGTAAAACCACCATTTATATATAAATAAACATATTGGGATGAAACCCAAGTTTTTATTACAAGCTGATTTACAGGGATAAATCCCATTTTATTTGAATTAAAACGCCTTCTTTATTTAGGTAACTTTTATAACCACTTTTCCAAGCCTTCAGTGTTGTCCAGCTGGCTTCTAATTGGCTTTCACATTGTGTTACCTGAAATGCGTTTTAAAAAACATTTGTCAGTGGGAAATACTGGTGAGTGAATCCCAGTTTAATAAAAAATTATTAATTTAATTTAAACTTAACAGTATTGAGGGCGATTACAATGTTTATATCTACCCAATTACTCATTCGGTATTGTCAATCCTGACTGGTGGGTCATATTACACATTGGCTAACCCTTCATCCAATGGTAACGTTACTCACATTTTGTATACAAACCCCCAACATACCGGCATTAATCGTAGAATTACAAAGACTCAATCACTGCTAAATTGCATTGTAAAATAGTTAAGGTTTTGTAAAAACTGTTAACAAAAAGGAGATTACTCACATTCCCGTCTTAGATTTTTCATAAGGGTTTCCTGGTGATAATCTATAATTTACACAAAAGCACACGTGTTAGTATAATAACCCATTTTAACATTAGTAATACCCTCCCCGAGACGGCATTCCAACGACTACATCGGGCAGAACCACGACAGCCGTTACGGAACCATAGATCAATCGGGCAGAGTATCTAATATGTATCCAGGGGTTATAATACTTACAACGGAGCAGAACTTCGCTATTTAGGGGGTATAATACCCGCGTATTATCTCTACTATTCAGAATTTGAGATTGAGAAACGATTGTGAGCGAATTCCGAATGAAATCCGATGCATTCTATATATAGTGCCTGATTCTGTCTTTCTCGCGGTCCGCGTAAAATAAAGGTAGGGCCTACGCGGCCCGCGTTGACTCCAGGTCAACGTGTAGCCCATCCGGATCACTATGGCTCGACATGTGTTGGGCAAGGTGGCGGCCCAGGGCTACGCCACATTTTGAGACTCACGCGGCCCGCGTAAGTGTTATGGGTATCTTACGCGGCCTGCCTCAACTTAATAATCAACGAAATCAGATTTCGACCTTCATACCGCCCGCGTAAAGGTTGGGGTGAGGTCTACGCGGCCCGCCTCAGCCCAAAATTTCAATTTTTATTTATTTTTAATACTATTTAAAATGTTTGAGGCCCGTTTTCGCGTATGGGGTGTATTTTTGGACATATTGGGATATTTTAAAATATATTAGGGTGTTGGAAAAATATTCAAGGGTGTCGGTTTATTTGAGGATTGTTAATGACTGATTTAAAAATCCTAGTGGTTTCACCATTAGTTGTCTCTACTAAACATTCTTGTGGTAGTTTAGTTAATGATTGATTTAGAAGTTTGCTATTAATAAAACTTTGGTTTGCACCAGAGTTAAATAATACTTTAGCAAAAACATCATTAACTAAAAACGTACCAGCTATGACGTCTGGAATCATCTTGGCTTCATCTGCAGTCAGAACAAATGCTCTAGCATTTTTAGTGTTCCTGTTGTTCACAGCTGGAGCCAATTTTGGAGAGTTTGGCTTGATATGACCTTGTTCCCCACAGTTGTAGCATACCCTGTTGTTGGCTTTCCTCCTGCAGTCTTCTTCCTTGTGTCCTGATATTTTGCAGAAATTGCAATAGATGGAGCATTTTTCAGAATGCTTCCTTTTGGAATGCTTGCAATAAGGTGCAGGGGTAGAACCTATATTCGTACGGTTGTAATTCCCAGAACGGAATTCTTGAGTAAGCCTCTGTGCTAGGTTTCTCTTCTAGTCTTCTTCTCGTGTACGTACTAATTCACCAGTCAAGGTGTTTGTTAATTCTACAGCTTCTTCTATAGTTTGAGGTCTAGCTGCCTTGACTACGTGTCTAATCTCTCCAATTAATCCCCAGATGTAACGGGAGATTAATACTGGTTCTGGTGATGCAAGGGTTGGTACTATTCTAGCATATTCAAAGAATAACTTTGTATACCCCTTTCTATCAACTCCATTCATCCTAAGATTTAGGAATTTGTTTGCTATTTGCTCTTTTCATTAGGAGGGCAGAATTTCCTTTCTACCATATTCCTAAATTCTTCCCATTCCATATTATAAACCCTATCACTTTCTCTAGACTGAGGGATAGTGTTCCACCATTCTAAGGCTGAATTCTTGAATAGATTGGAAGCAAACATTATCTTGTCCTCTTCCGCACATTTGCTTATTTTTAGAACAGCATCAGTCTTTTCTATCCAGCGTAGAGCTGCAATGGGTTCTTCATTTCCCGGGAATTCTATCGGTTTGCAGGACCAGAATTCTTTGTAAGAACAACTGTAAGACACGGTTCTTCTTCTTTTGGGAATGGGCACTTGAAGTACAGGGCCATTGTTCACGTTGTGTTCTGGTTCAATTGGTCGCTTACTGCTATGTTTACTTTTATTATTCGCTTCTTGAACTATTTGAAGAATAAATGGCATTGCATCTATAATTCCTTGTGCCACTATGTGTTGGATAGCACTATTATCCACTTGGTTTCCATTGTTATTGACGCTTGGATTCTCATTAACCAGGTTAATGTTACTATGGTTATCGTTATTCAGATTGTCTTGATTTCCTTCATCGGCCATCTGAATTTTAAACATTTACCCCGTATTAATATCACAAAATAATATTTTAATATAGTCAATCACATGACACACATTTTTGCCAAAAGCGTCGTTCATTGCGCCTATACTCTATTCATATACTATGCGTCTATTACACACTAGTACTGAAATAAAAATTATAAAACCAACTGAAATAAAATAGTAGTAGGCATCCGTATACACAAATTTTATTTTATTTTTATTTTATTATTTTTATAATATTATTATTATTACTATTACTGTCTCCATCATCACATTACGGATATGGATTCATCCAGAAATCCATATTGCGCTCGTCGTACTTCCAGACGAGTCGCTCTCCCACCTGTCGCATTCGTTCACTACTCTCTAAAATTTCCTCACCGAATGTCCTAAGTTCTTGGACGTTTTCTGCACTCATTGGGGGTGCAGGTTCTAGGACTGGGTTCGGAATCTGGGGTGCGGGTTCCTGATATGGGGGTGAAAGTGCCTGAAATCGGTAAGGATCTTCTAAGATCTCCCTAATGTATTCATCGTGGTAATAGGGATCTAAAGGGTCCATACCTGGATAGGCCCCTATGTTCTGCATGGGTGTGTCTTCATGGATAGGGTAACGTTGCACAAAGTCCCTATTGTCGTCCCACCAGGGGCCGTAATTTGGGTCTAGGGGGTTAGGTGCTCGTATCCTAGGGATTTCTTCCGGATTGAAGTCATGCATCTCTACTTGGTTTTCAGGGTTTTCTATCTCCATGGGTTGGTCAGGGATTGGCAGTTGTGGTTGGGGTGCTATTATTTGCTCCAGATTTGGGTTAGCTGCAGTAGTTGCTAGTATGTGGATGTTGGCTATACCCCTATTGATCATATCCTGGGCATAGGCACCTGTCTCTCTCTTGGCTGCTGCTAGTGCTCTCTGGTCTTGTAACTTTTTCATATGTTTTCTACGCTCGTGTGCCCCTCTACTGAACCATCCCCTCTTTTTCTGAGGAAATGGCTCTTCCGACTGAGCCTTAAACACAAAGATTCCTTCTTCCATATCAGCAGAGTACCCTGAGAGGGCAGGCTGAGAAGAGGAGGTGCCTTCGCTTCTAGGCGAACCAGACAATTGACGGTACACGTCAGATGGTCCTTGGTCACTCATACTGTAAACTAACAAATAGTCAAATAACACATAACAAATAAATACAATTATGCACGTATTTCCGTAATTTATTTCCTAACACTTTAATTTTTGATGTCAGCGGAACACCTCTGTGGCTGAATCAGTGGCTTAGCTCTGATACCACCTTCTGTCGCAACCCCCGATCCCTTATCTGTCTCGGGAACGGGCGGCAGCGGGCCAGTTTTGGTGGTATCGCGTATTGTCTAATTTGGAAGCGGAAAATTTTCATCAGGACCGTAGTTAGGAAATGTTTATCAGAATAAAACCACCATTTGTATATAAATAAACATATTGGGATGAAACCCAAGTTTTTATTACAAGCTGATTTACAGGGATAAATACCATTTTATTTGAATTAAAACGCCTTCTTTATTTAGGTAACTTTTATAGCCACTTTTCCAAGCCTTCAGTGCTGTCCAGCTGGCTTCTAATTGGCTTTCAGATTGTGTTACCTAAAACGCGTTTTAAAAAACATTTGTCAGTGGGAAATACTGGTGAGTGAATCCCAGTTTAATCAAGAATTATTAATTTAATTTAAACTTAACAGTATTGAGGGCGATTACAATGTTTATATCTACCCAATTACTCATTCAGTACTATCAATCCTGACTGGTGGGTCATATTACACATTGGCTAACTCTTCGTCCAATGGTAACGTTACTCACATTTTGTATACAAAACCCCAACATACCGGCAGTAATCGTAGAATTACAAAGATTCAATCACTGCTAAATTGCATTGTAAAATAGTTAAGGTTTTGTAAAAACTGTTAACAAAAAGGAGATTACTCACATTGTTGTCTTAGATTTTTCGTCAGGGTTTCCTGGTGATAATCTATAATTTACACAAAAGCACACGTGTTAGTATAATAACCCATTTTAACATTAGTAATACCCTCCCCGAGACGGCATTCCAACGACTACGTTGGGCAGAACCACGACAGCCGTTACGGAACCCTAGTTCAATCGGGCAGCGTATCTAATACGCATCCAGGGGTTATAATACTTACAACGGAGCAGAACTTCGCTATTTAGGAGGGTATAATACCCGCGTATTATCTCTACTATTCAGAATTTGAGATTGAGAAACGATTGTGAGCGAATTCCGAATGAAATCCGATGCATTCTATATATAGTGCCTGGTCCTGTCTTTCTCACGGCCCGCGTAAAATATGGGTAGGGCCTACGCAGCCCGCGTTGACTCCAGATCAACGTGTAGCCCATCCGGATCACTATGTAGGCTTGACATGTGTTGGGCCAGGTGGCGGCCCAGGGCTGCGCCACATTTTGAGACTCTCGCGCCCCGCGTAAGTGTTATGGGTATCTTACGCGGCCCGCCTCAACTTAATAATCAACGAAATCAGATTTCGACCTTCATACCGCCCGTGTAAAGGTTGGGGTGAGGTCTACGCGGCCCGCCTCAGCCTAAAATTTCAATTTTTATTTATTTTTATTACTATTTAATATGTTTGGGGCCCGTTTTCGCGTATGGGGTGTATTTTTTGACATATTGGGATATTTTAAAATATATTAGGGCGTCAGACAAATATTCAAGGGTGTCGGTTTATTTGAGGATTGTTACAATTTCTGTAACCAACTGGGAACCACATATTTGCTTCAAGATTTATGTATCTGAATCAGGTTCTCAAACAAACACCACTAAATATGAGTTGGTATTGAACCAAGAATATGAAGATCACGGTGCAGACATACCGCCTTGTTAATTTTAATAAAGTATTGAAGATTGGATCTACAAACCGCAACCGTTTTTGACTACGTAAACGGTGGCTATGCGAAATACAAACCGCAATCGTTTGTGACTATGGGAAACACAAGTTTTCTTTTTGAGCTTGATGGATGTCCGTTATCTCAACGCTTCTCCTTACATTACTGATCTGGAATTGGAGAACCGTTGTTAATTTAGTGCTTCTCAATCAGATATTATTTATTGAAACATCACTGAAACAGTCAGAAAAAACTGAAACAAACAGATATTATCTATCTGTGTGTGTCACATCCATCCTGTTATAGCAATGGATATTGTTTAATTTTACAGATTTGTTTCATATTGGCCATTATTCGACCGAATTTTTGAAGTACACCTTCTCCGATACCTGATCGTGTTTGGTGTTGTTTGCGATCGAATCATCGATGTCCTTTATGTCGATTTCAACTTCCATTTATCAAATAATAAAAACCCTAAGTGAAAATCCGATTTAAGAAACCCAGAGGAATCAGTTGTATAGTCGAGGAGAGAGAGAGAGATAACGTTTGGGCACTTCTTCTAATGGCGCCTCATTAGCGCTTTAACTACCAAAAGAATGCATACACAAATACTTATAGTGGACGAAGCAAAGAGACCGCCTTGTTAATTTTAATGAAGCAATGAAGATTGAATGTGCAAACCGCAACCATTTTTTACTATGTGAACGGTGGCTATGGGAAATACAAACCGCAATCGTTTGTGACTATGGGAAACACAAGTTTTCTTTTTGAGCTTGATGGATGTCCGTTATCTCAACGCTTCTCCTTACATTACTGATCTGGAATTGGAGAACCGTTATGTATTTGCTTGCTGATCTGGAATTGGAGAACCGTTGTATATCTGAATCAGGTTCTGAAACAAACACGACTAAAGATGAGTTGGTATTGAACCAAGAATATGAAGATCACGGTGCAGACACGGGGGAAGAAAGTCAGTGGACTGCCACAGATGAAGTCAAATGTGATCAAACATGGACATCAGACGTAAATCTTGAAGCAAATATATGGTTCCCAATTTGCGGAACATAATCCCAGGTTGTCTAGAGAATCGCTTTTATCAGGTGTCATATGGTAACAAGAGTATGCTATTCCAAGATCAATTCCAATTGCAGTTTTTTCAACTCTCCTGTTCCAAATGCAGCTGATGAAACCTGAGTTGTTATCTCGGTTCTTCGGTACTTTCGTGATAAATATACTGTTCATCTTCGTTATCCTTTGCTTTCTGCAATTTAAGCAGGCACGGAGGCTAAACATACTATTATTACATCCGAACGATTCAAGTGAGTCCTATGAAGCAAGTGTCGGTCTATTTAATTGAGAAGAATAATTGCATTACATCCCTGTTGAAAAACATAATCGATAAATTTAGGAAAAATGGGGTTGAAAGATGATAATCCAACAGTGGAGGATCTCATTCTACACCTTCGATAAATTCAGGGGTATTCTCAAATAATGTTTCCTAGATGTTTGAAGACCGACAAATGCCCAAAGTGCTGCTTCTTCGTTCGCGTGACGGTAAGCTACCGCGTGACAGGAAGCTACCTTGCAAAAATTAAAAAATTAAATCGACACCTTCAATACACATCGTATAGGCCTATACGATGCGTATTACTTTTTGGTAAGGGAACATTAGCAGCCTTTGGTGGACATAGAAGTGTGAACCCAATGCTACACCATGTGTTATACCCGTCCTTCATATTACATGCACCTCAATGCTACACCAAGACGTTCCTTCTAGATGTGGCTCAACCATTTCGAGAACCCAAAGCGAACAAAAAAAAATATGGAGCCCCTTTCCAAAGTTCACGTTATAAACCCGAATCCTCTTTGGGACCAGCAAAAACAAACAAAATAGTTTACATTTAAGGAAGTTAGTTTTTTATTTATGTTTATATATTTTTAATATATTTACTAAAACTAGATAGATTACCCGCGCTATGATGCGGGGTTTCGGTTGATATCTATTTTAGTTCAGTATAGCAACCGAAAGAAATATTCTCAAAAGAATATCGACATATGTTTTACAACGACCGACAATCATAAAAATAAATTTAAATTGGACAAGGGATGGGATGATTTTAAATTAATTGTAAATGGAAACGTAAACACTATCTTAATTATAACTTTAATAAAATTTACCTCCAAACATAAACTAACTTGAATTTAAACCGACACGTTCATTAGAGTAAGCGTTTAAAAAAAGTGTTTTTTAAGTTAAAGAATGATACGGCACGTTGCGGCGGTGCTGAAACGTAAAGTGACTCGAACTTATGCCATCTAATGAAAACGTATTATAGCTGATCCGACTCATTTTCGAACAGAAATTACGTCAAAATGTAGACCAAAGAAAACGTAAATAAATATAAGTATGAAAACCTATTATATTTGACCCGACTCATTCCTGAAAAAAAAATTATATCAAAACGTAGATCAACTGAACAAGTACAAATAATAAGCATAAGAACATATTATATTTGACTCAACTCATTTCCGGAGAAAATTAAATCAACTTAAATTTATACCGACACGTACATAAAAATAAACACATGAAACTCGGTTACAAAGTCTTTTAAAATTGAAGTGGTTATAAATGTCAACGTGAACGTTAAGAGGTAAAAGTATTAAAAAAATACAAAAAAAGTCAAAAAGTCAAATTACTATTCATGAAAGTTGCTAAGTATATTATAAACAATAATAATGTTTAAATGTTTAAATTAAGTTAACTTTTCTAACTTTTCTAGCTCACAGAATGATACACTTTAATTCGACAATAATGTCTATAGAAAACAAAAAACAACAAAACTTTAACAACCACTTAGATGTAAATGGAAATTAAAAAAAAATAGCACATGAAGCTATCATTCTCCCACTCAAAGACAACATGCATACCATATACCACGAATTACTTTACTCATGCCGTAAAAAACTCATATATAAGCATAAGTGTCATCCGTATTCCATGGTATACTAGGATTGTGCCAGATGCCGCATGTTGCGACGGTGATCCTTAGGTTGTTTATAGACGGCGAAATTATGGTTGTTTACAGTCTTAATGCATACACTATATATAATTATGATTTTAAGTGAGAGAACTACAAAGCTACTGGGTTTATATTAAATTCATTAGTCGGCATTAAAGGTGTTACAAAAGGCCGTCTTTGTGTCATATTTACCCCATAGGAAGCACGACCTAACGGCTACAAACCCTGAAATGACCATTCTACCCTGGTGTGCAGTGCACATAACATAACCTAACATATATTTCTAACTGGTTTTGTTCTAAAGGACATAACGTGTAACAATTTCAAACTTTAAGTATAAAAGTCATCAATTTTAAAGGTAAAGAATAGCGCCTGAAATTTGAAATTTGAGACAAACATAAAGGAAAAAACTTTTCATTTACTCTTAAATTAATAAGCTATAATAAAGAAATGGATTTACTACAAAACCACTATAAAAACCCATAGAATACTTAAAAATTGCTTTCCAATTTTCCATTGTGACGTTGTGTCAGTAGCTCCACTATATGGGCAGGTTGGATTTGAAGAGGTAAGGGCTACATTGAGTTCTCTCTCTTTTTGAACAAAATCATCCGTAAGATAGATTTGAAGAGAGATTTGCTTGTGAAGATAAAAGATGACTCGTATGAATCACCATCGTCGTCTTCAGCCGACTCTCAACACCTCTTCGCCACCATCAACTTGAGAACAAACTCCGCTTAGTCTGACCTGAACCCACCACCTCACAATCCGACGCCTCAGAGAAAACGTCGTTCTCGTCTCTAGCAATATCCACCAAAAATCTGAAAAAACAACCACCACCATCACCTACCGACACCACTTACCATCGTTGGGGAAGTTATTTGGCAGTAGTTCTACATGAGGTGGTGGTATAGAGGAGGTGGTGATGAGATCCGAAAACAGTGGTATCTAGTTCCGTTAAGAAAGAGAACAACTCAAGAAGTGAGGCCTTCTTTTGTAATGGCAGTATCGTAATTTTGTGGGTGCATTAGGACAATACTATAATTTGAATGTAATTCTGTTGTGTCGTACAACTTCAAATTCAATGGTCACGTGATATACGCATTGTGTTAAGAGAGAGGGTAGGTGTAAACCACCGACCTTTGTCTTTAATATTATATATATTTATTATTATTTTAAATAACTAATCGCTTTACTCATATGAGATTTGAACTCAAAACCAACTTGAACTCAAAACCAACTTGAACTCAAAACCTTCATAGTATTTAATTATTAAGATGCTCACTAACTCTATGTATTCATTTTGATTGCTAATATTAAACAAACTAATATTGAATAAGACTTCAAATAATTGATTGTGTGAATCAAAAACAAATAGCTAGCGTTTGGTATGCAGGATTGAGAGGTGGAATGAATGGACCATTGTAAGGGAATAAAGAAAAGAGTGTTTGGTTGGTTGATGGGATGGAATCGCCCATTTCAAAATGCATTTCCTTCCCTCTTTCACCCTTCATTAACAACACCACAACCCACCACTGTCGCCACCACCCACCACTACCGCCACGCTACCCACCATCATCACCCACCTCCACCTCCGTCGCCGCCACCTGCCACCCATCACTGCCCACCTCCATTACCGCCACTATCGTCGCCGCTTCCACGACCGCTACCACCTCTGACCACCGCCGCCACCACTATCGACACCTCTATCACCCAACACCACCGTTGCTATCAACACTAGCCACCGTTACCACCCACCGTCTTCGTGCCATTCACCACTGATTTTATTCTTTCATCTTTTCTTACCTACCAAATAGCAAAATGTAATGATTCATTCATTCTTACATGGTAACCAAACAAGACATGAAATGGTAATGATCAATTTCATTACCTCACCCATTCTATTACCTCGTCCAATCCATTATCTCGTCCATTCCATTCCCCGTCCATTCCATAACCCATAACAGACCCATAGTGATAGACAACATAAACGTTGAAGAAAGGGTCCAAACCCGGTCAATTATTGATGAGTTCTTGTAATAATGGAAAGTTGAAACCAAAACAGCTAGAACATGAATAACAAAAACACTAAAGCGATCTTGCCCTTTGATCACACATGCTTACCAAACCCTTTTGGATTCTCTGTTGGTGGCCTTCGTCTATGCACCTATAAACATAAACAACAACAAACCAGAAAGCAATCATCCATAATGCTAAGTATTTGCCTCGATGTGTTCTTGGAACATATGATGTGTACTTTCTTTTTGTCCCCAGTCAACAACAACAACAACCTTACCCAGTATAATCCCACCTATAGTCAGGCTATCGATAGGTTCTGGGAGGGTGGGATATAGGCAAGCCTTACCTCTATCCAAATGGATAGAGTGGCCGCTTCCAGTGAGACCACCGACTCCAAAAACATAACCAAGACACAAGATTCCAAGTAGCATACTCAGGCACATAACTACTATAAAAACGTAAAACTAAAATAATTAAAATACACACATAAAAAGTATTTCTTAGTAAAACTACGACATCAGCAAATTGCGAAAACCTATAAAAATGTCAAATAACTCCTCAAAGAGAAATTGAAAATTAACCTCCTAAGACAAGAACCTAAAACAAAACCAAGGCCACCTCCTCCAAGTTCTTAACCTTAATCCTACGTCTCCACGAAGTTCTATCCTCGACCATGTCTTCTTAAAGGTGCAAATCTAGCCAATCATGTCTAATCCGCTCATCCCAAGTCATTTTCGGCCTGCCTCTACTCCTCCTTCCCTCTACAGTGAGCGTTTCGATTGCTCTAACTGTGGCTGCTACATGTCTCCTCCTGACATGCCCTAACCATCTCAATCTCCCCTCCCTTATCTTATCTGAAATACTAGCAACCCTAACCTTTCTCTGAAAACCTCATTTCTTATCTTGTCCAACAGTGGCTGCTACACGTTTCCTCCTGACATGCCCAAACCATCTCAATCTCTCCTCCCTTTTATCTGAAATACTAGCAACCCATAATCTTTCCCTGAAAACCTCATTTCTTATCTTGTCCAACCTAGTGTGCCCACACATCCATCATAGCATCCTCATCTCTGCTACCTCTAGCATACGCTCCAGCATCCTCATCCATCTTGTGCCCAATTGTTGGTCAATATTCAAAGTCATTGCCACCAAGTGAAGGTGGTCTTGCATCTTCAAACGCCATTTTTTTATGTATAGTTCTTCCACACTTCATGTCCCAAAAATTTCCTTTAAAGAACACAACATTTTTCGCCACTGGAGTTTGTATAGTTGCTCCTACGAAATCAAATAGAGTGTCTCATACCAGAAAGGAAATGAACCGCCAGAGAGTGCAGATAATTAATCAGAGACACATACCTTAGTGTCGTTGGTCTTCATTGTTATGGAATGTGTAGTGCAAAAAGGGTAGCATAAGTCATCGTGTGTGCTCTCTCACTCTCTCTCTCTCTCTCAAATTTGTTGTCATCTATGTACTTACTTTCTTGAATCTTTGTCAGAAATGGATCAAGACATATGTATAGCATATGGCACAACTAGATGCAAAATGTTTGTGGGGAAAATGAGATTTCTGAAACTTCTTTTGGCTAAAATAAGAAAACTAAATTTTATACTATTTCTAGCTTTGCATAAAATATATTTGCAGCATTTTAAATACATAGGTAATGTGCAACATCTCAGCAAGTATTTAGTATATATTAATTATTAGTGGGATAGACCGTATAGTTGCATTATTGTTTATGGACCATTTACAAGCCCAAATAACTCTACATGACATATGTATCAAACTATTTGGGAATTAGGGCCCTAATCGATGGATTATTTCTCAGGGTGGCGTTCATCTTTAAGCTACTCTCATCTTCCTTCACCAACAATTCATTTTTTTCTCTGGATGTTCATGGACTCTCCTAACCAGGTGAGGTGGAGTTCCCTGAACTCCAAACCTTTTTTTAAACAATTAATTAATACCAATAAATAAATAAAAATAATAATTTGTCATTTTGTTTAAATAATCATATAATATAATATTTCATTTCATTAATACCAAAATTAGAAAACATCATAAGACTATATAAAAACATAAAGGTTATTATTATTATTATTATTATTATTATTATTATTATTATTGAGTGGGGTTCCTACATAAAGTGTGTTTTTCCTGCAAAGTATGGGAAGTGATCATGACCATTGGATGTGTGTGTTTAATGGCCGAGATTAAGTTGGTGGTATTTTTGTAATATTTGTGTCATTAATTAATTGTTATAATAGGTTAGAAGTAGTCTGATCATTTACCGTGTTTTAAATCAATCGAAAACTGCCAAAAATAACACACCTCCTATAATCTCGCATATTTCCTTCTCTCGATCTAAAACCCACTATCAATAACCATCTTGCATACCAAAATTAGCTAGAATCATGGATCAAGATTACAAATTCGACATGAAATACAAGCGTAAGAGGTAAGAGATGATCTATGACAACCCTCGAAAACAACCCTAAACGCTCCTAAAATACACCGTATATACTTAAACGAACTTGAATAACCTTAATTTTAACAAAAATCAAATAAAACAAGAAAATTGCCTCGCTAGCGGGACGCGACTAGCCTGGCCATAGGTCTCGCGGGGCGCGACTGAGACCCACCTGTCGAACCCCCCTTGTGCCACGTGTCCCTGTGCGTGTTAGATCTACGGTGTTGAGTCGCCAAGGCTTGGCCCTAGCCTAGATCCCTCATGGGCCGCGAGGGAGAGAGGGGGATGGGTCACGGGGTGCGAGCCCCCTGTTTCCAGCCTATAAATGGAGACGATCGGCCTCAGTTGCAAATCGTTCAACTTTCTTTTCTCTCTATCCCTATTATAGAAAAGTGTTGCTCGATATAATACCCCTAAAACACGAAGCTCTGCCTCGTTGTAAATATATTAACCCCGATCACTGATTCATTACCCTCCTCGATTGATTTAGGACTCCGTAACGCATGTCGAGGCTCTGC
Source organism: Helianthus tuberosus (assembly GCA_030545235.1). Lineage (NCBI taxonomy): Eukaryota > Viridiplantae > Streptophyta > Magnoliopsida > Asterales > Asteraceae > Helianthus > Helianthus tuberosus. Next base: position 144,371,581 of record CM060372.1, read on the forward strand.
CTGACTCAGTTCATTGGAGTTCTGTCTCGTGTTGTATGGAAAATGTGATTTGGGTTATCTTACTAACACGTGTGCATTCTTTAATTTTAATAGACTATATCAGGAACACCAACAGGAAGCTATAGTATTACTTAAGTCAGTATTGTGAGTTCATTCTCTTTTCTCACAGTTTATGAGTCATTCCCTTTTTCTACCAAACTGTTTTACAAAACCTCAAATGTTTTAAATTATACTTAACAGTGATTGAGTCTATGTATTCTAAAATTGATGCCGGTATGTGGGGTTTTGTATACACTACTTGTAATCCGTTACTATCGGATGATGATTTAGCGAATGAGTAACATGACCACAGTCATGGAACTGTGAACATGACAAATACTGAATGAGTATATTGGTAGATATAAACATTGTAATCGCTCTCAATACTGTTAAGTTATAAAAGCTGTTTTGATTAAACTGGGATGCACTCTCCAGTATTTCTTGCTGATAAAACCTTTTTAAAACACGTTTCAGGTAACTTAATGTGAAGCTAATAGAAGCCAGCAGGGGAGCACTGAAGGCTTAAAGAAGTGACTATAAAAGTTACCAAAATAAAAGTTTATGTTTTCAATAATTAGGGTTTATCCCTATAAATGTATTGTCAGTGAAACTTGGGTTTTATCCTAATTGTTTATTATAAAAATTTGGTGTTTGAAACTCTGAAACTATTTCCTAACTGCGGTCCCAATATTTTAATTCCGCTGCTAAATTAATAAACACCGATACCACTTGACTGGGTCGCGGCGCCCGCTCTCGGGTTAGGGGTCGGGGGCTGCGACAGAAGGTGGTATTAGAGCCAATGCAACTGGTTTAAGCCATTTAGGTGTTATGTTAATACCTAAATTTTAACCAAGCTTGTTAGGAAATACCATATTTGTTTCTGTGTAAATATGTATATTATTATTTTGTGTTATTTGACAATTTGTTAGTTTACAGTATGAGTGAGCTAGGTACTTCTGACGCTTACCGTCAATTGCCTAATTCCCCAAAGAATGAGGGAACCTCATCCTAGCCAACCTCAGGATACTCTGTTGATTCTGAGGAAGGAATCTTTATCTTTAAGGAACATTCTGAGGAACCATTCCGCCCCCCTAAAAAGAGAGGCTGGTTTAGTAGAAGAGCGCATAAAAGGAGGAAAAGAATGATAAAACTCCAACAACAGCGAGCAATAGCAAGAGCAAATAGATAAATGAATGCCCAAACCCAGGAAACTAATAGACCATTATGGGAGGAGGAGCTTGATAGGCAAATAGCTGATTTCCACATGTTAACAAATATACCAGCAGGCCCTAATCTCAACCAAATAGCTGAACCACAACTTCTGCCCTTATTCCCCAACCAACTAATGGAGTTAGAACCAAACCTAGAGAGAACCAATTCCCAATCCAAGCATTTGACCCCAATGAGATTCCTAGAATTCCTGCACCTAACCCTATAGCGCAGTATACCAAGCTGAACCGTTTAGACCCATGGTGGAATGACGACAAGGCAATTCAGGATATACTAAATAACCCATACTCTTACAGAGAACCCATACCACGTTACCCTGACCCAGTACCAGCACCATTACCACCCATGAGTCAAGAAAATGTGGAGGAACTTCGCTCATATGGCAAAGAGTTAGTTGAAGAAGGAAATAGGATTCGTCAGATAGGAGAGAAACTCGTCTGGAAATATGACGAGCGTGAGATGCAGTATTAGACAAGCAAGCACTTAGTATAATATATATATGTGTGTAATGTTGTACTTGATAAAAAATTTCAGCAGCTAGACTATATACACTAATATTTGTATATATATATATATATATATCGATGCATAGTATTAGTATTTTAAATCCAGATGTAATTTATACTAGATGCATATATAGATATAAATAGAAAGAATAAGTCGCAATGCTCGATGTTTTTTATCAATCTGCTTGCATGATTGTTTGTATTAAATCTTATTCTGTGATATTAATACCTGATAAACGTCTTTAATTCAGATGGACAACGAAGTAAATTAGGAAAACCAGAATAACGATAATAACGGGAATCAAGTGAATAAAAGTGTCATCGAACATATAGTAGCACAAGGAATCATAGATGCTATGCCATATATTATCCAGACTATTAAAAAAGCAGAAAATAATAATTCTATAATTGGAAGTAAACGTCAAACCACTGAACCAAGTCATAGCGTGAATGAAAATCACGGACCCCTCATCTAAGCTCCAATTCCAAAAAGAAGAAGAACCATATCCTATGATTGTTCTTATAAAGAATTCTTGGCCTGCAAACCAATAGAATTCTCAGGCAATGAAGGAACCATTTCAGCCTTGCGCTGGATAGAAAAGACAGAAGCAGTCATAAAAATAAGTAAATGTGCAGATGAAGATAAAATCATGTTTGCTTCTAATCTTTTTAAGAATGCAGCCTTAGATTGGTGGAATACCGTTCTCCAATCTAGAGGAAGTGACAGAGTTTATAATATGGAATGGACCAACTTTAAAGAGATAGTTGAAAGGAAATCCTACTCATGAAAAGGAACAGATTGCCAATAAATTCCTAAATCTTAAAATGATTGGAATAGTCTATAGGGAGTACACTACCATATTCTTTGAATATGCTAGGATAGTACAAACCTTGGCCTCACCAGAGCCAGTATTAATCTCTCGTTACATCTGGGAATTAATTAGTCAGATCAGACACGTAGTTAAGGCAGCTAGACCACAAATCATAGAAGAAGCAGTAGAATTGGCCAACACCGTGACTGATGAGTTGGTACGTACACAAGAGGAAAACCAGAGAAATAACCTAGCACAAAGGCCTACCCAAGAATTTTGCTACGGTAATTCCTACCGTGGAAAAGGTACATGTTCTTCCTCTTCACCCAACTGCAAGTATTTCAAAAGGAAGCACTCAGGAAGGAGCTCAATATACTACAATTTCTGCAAGATCTCTGGGCATAAGGAAGAAGACTGCAGGAAGAAAGCTAGCAATAGTCTATGCTTCAATTGTGGAGAAGCTGGTCATATCAAACTGAACTGTCCGAAACTAGCTCTAGCAACAAACAGCAAGGCTAAGGCAACCGAAGGACCTAAAGAGAATGCCAGAGCGTTCGTTCTGACAGCCGAAGAAGCCAAGATGATTCCGGATGTGATAGTCGGTACGTTTTTAGTTAATGATGTTTTTGCCAAAGTATTATTTGACTCTGGTGCAAACCAAAGTTTTATCAATACTTCTTTCTACAAACTTCTCAACCAACCATTAACTAAACTTCAACAAGACTGTCTGGTGGAGAAAGCAAATGGAGATTCTATTAAGATAAGTGAAATCATGCAGGGAGCAAGGATAGAAATTCTAAACCATAATTTTACTTCTAATCTGTTTCCAATGAATCTAGCCAGATTCGATGTTGTATTAGGGTGGATTGGTTGGCAGGCAATCATGGAAGTATTTTATGTGATCAAAAGTCTGTGCAAGTAAGTACACCAAAAGGTGAAAAGATCACGATTAAAGGAGATAAGCCAACCAGGTTAACAAAATTCATCTCTGTGATGAAAGCTGCAAGCTGTGTAAGGAAACGAGGAATAGTGTGTATGATTTCAGTAATCATTAACACTAAAGGAAAAGAATTAAAAGATATTCATGTAATATCTAAATTCTCAAACATTTTTCCGGAAGAGTTACCTGGATTACCGCCAGATCGGGAGGTTGAATTTAGTATTCACCTAATACCAGGAACAACACCGATTGCCAAAGCACCATATCATTTAGCACCAACGGAGATGCAGGAACTGAAGAAACAGTTGGACGAACTTCTTGAAAAAGGTTTTATACAACCTAGTTCATCGCCATAGGGAGCACCGGTGTTATTTGTCAAGAAGAAAAATGGATCAATGCGTATGTGCATTGATTACCGGGGATTGAACAAGGTTACGATTAAAAATCGGTACCCACTACTGAGAATCGATGACCTATTCGATCAACCTCAAGGAGCTCGATTCTTTTCTAAGATCAACTTACGCTCAGGATATAATCAATTGAAAGTACAGGAAGAGGACATTCCTAAAACTGCTTTTAGAACAAGCTACGTTCATTATGAATTACCGTCATGCCATTTGGTTTAACCAATGCCCCAGCCGCATTTATGGACATGATGAACAGGATATGTAAACCATACCTAGATAAATTCATAATTGACTTTATAGATGATATTCTAACTTACTCTAAGAGTAAAGAGGATCATGCAGAACATCTACATACACTTCTGACATTATTGAGAAAAGAAAAGCTTTATGCTAAATTCTCAAAATGCGAATTTTGGTTGCAAGATGTGCAATTCCTTGGACATCTGGTTAATCATGAAGGAATTCATGTAGATCCCACAAAGATCGAGGCGATTACCAAATGGATAGTCCCTGAATCGCCAACAGAAGTAAGAAGTTTTCTTAGACTGGAAGGATATTATAGACGTTTTATTCAAGATTTTTCTAGAATAGCCATTACATTAACCAAACTGACCTGCAAATCAGTTAAGTTTGAATGGGGACCAAAACAGGAGGAAGCCTTTAAGATTTTAAGGCAAAGGTTAACCAACGCACCGATACTCGCGTTGCCAGAAGGAACCGAAGACTTTATAGTCCATTGTGATGCGTCTAAGTTAGGATATGGTTGTGTGATAATGCAACGTCAAAAGGTTATAGCTTATGCGTCTAGACAGCTTAAGAAACATGAAGAGAATTATACAACCCATGATCTAGAATTAGGAGTTATAATTTTTGCCCTTAAGATTTGGAGACACTATCTATATGGTAGTAAGTTTGTTGTCTTCACAGATCATAAGAGTTTAAGATATGTTTTTAGGCAAAAGGAATTAAGTGTGAGACAGAGACGATGGATGGAGATTCTTAGTGATTATGATTATGATATCCAGTATCATGCATGCAAAGCTAATGTAGTAGCAGATGCTTTAAGTCAAAAGTATAATGAAAAGCCAAAACGAGTATGCTCTCTCAGATTAAATCTGCAGATACATTTAAATGATCAAATTAGAGAGATGCAGAAAAAACAATCAAGGACGATGCTGAAAGTTTAAAAGAAATGATTAAGGAATTAGAAAAAAGGAGCAGATGGAATTTGGAGATTCCATAAGAAAAGGATCTAGATACCTATTCAAGGAAGCCAAAGAAACCAAATTTTAGAGGAAGCCCATAAGTCTAAGTATACGATACATCCTGGTAGTGACAAGATGTATCAAGAGTTAATAAAGAATTTCTAGTGGATAGGAATGAAAAAGGATATAGCAAACTATGTTGCTAAATGTCTAACCTGTTCACAGGTTAAATCTGAACATCAGAAACCCCCAGGGTTATTGCAGTAATTAGAAGTGCCAATATGGAAAGGGGAATTGATAACAACAGACTTTGTTACCAAATTACCAAAGACACGAAAAGGTAATGATATAATCTGGGTGATTGTAGACAGATTAACGAAATCTGCTCATTTCTTACCGATGAAGGAAACTTTCAGTATGGAACAGTTAGCCAAGTTATATGTAATTGAAACAGTTTCATTACTTGGAATTCTTTTTATCTATTGTGTCTGATAGAGATAGTCGTTTTACATCTCATTTTTGGACAAGTTTCCAAAAAGCAATGGGAACCAGGTTAAATCTAAGCACAACTTACCATCCTGAAACGGACGGACAAAGCGAAAGGACAATTCAGACAATGGAAGATATGCTTAGAGCTTGTGTAATTGACTTTGGAGGAAATTGGGACCATTATTTACCATTAATAGAATTTTCCTACAATAACAGCTGTCACGGCCCCCGTCCCGGTTTTACCCGGTTCAGGAGCCGCGGGACAGAAACCCGTGGTATTTATTAATTGAGTTGACAGCGGAAGATTTATAGGATCTTTTAACACTTGAAAACTGCCCAAATATTTTATTTCATAATTTGAGATAAACCCCGTAATTCACAGTAGAGGAATTTCACAAGGAAGTTCCCTGGTTTACAAAACATGTTTATTCATTTTATTGAGCCACCTCTTCAAGCTTGTTAGTGCTCCGTAGCACGTTTTCCTTGATTCACAGCAGGTCGTCTGAAACATGTTTTAAAAATATTTTGTCAGCGGGAAAATACTGGTGAGTCACTCAAATTTGATAAAACGACACATAGTTATAAATTACAACATAAGAGTGATTACAATGGCTTTTATCTTATATTTATCTGGCGCCGTGTCACCTCCTGGTGACGATGGTCATACCACTATTGGGTCCTTTCACCCAAGTAGTGATGATTATCACTGTTAGGTTAATGAACCTAACCGTGAGATATTAGTAATGTGCACAATACCCCACTAGCCAGTGATTCAAGATATCCACGACTTAATCCCTGTAATTATAACTTTTTGAAAATAATTTAGGCTATTGTAAAACAGTTGATAAAAAGAGAATGACTCACATTACAAGTTTAACGGGCAGAGTTTTAGCCTACTGATAAGCCTTGTAACCCTAAATTAAATGACAATGCATACGAGATAGGTCAGTAACATAATACAACATTTACGATAACTCACGAGATTAAAACCCTCACGACGAATGACAAAGTGCAATACTTAAACATCCATTGAATTCGCGACGAATGACAAAGTATAGCCCTAATGTGGGCAGCACTTAAACATCCATCGGATTGGTTTCAGTCGATCGGACATTGAATCATAGCAGCGATCGAGTTAATACCCTGTATCGTAGCAGCGTTTCTCTACGTTGAAATGTGATTTTGAGCAGTAGAACTTTGTTTTTGATCAAAACTTTCGACACAGCTGAACTGCTCATGATCGGATCAATCTATAGCTGAAAAACAAGTTTTACGCGGCCCGCGTAAAACATACTTAAACCTTACGCGGCCCGCAATGGGCCCCAGTCTACGTGTAGGCTTCATGTGTCACGAGTAGGTTTGCCAGCTGGACAACACGTGGCCCGGAAAGCTTTATCCGGTCCAACTTAAGTTGACGCAGCCCGCGTAAACATATGCTTATGTTTTACGCGGCCCGCGAGAGACCAGAAATGTGATTTTCTTGATTTTTTTACATAGATTAGGGTTTCAGGGGTCCGGGTTTTCACTTACGGGTCATTTTGGGACATTTTTGAAGGTCCTTACATCCTCCACACCTTATTTAAAATCTCGTCCTCGAGATTTATTGAAATAAGTGAGGATACTTTCGCTTCATCTCCGATTCCAGCTCCTAGGTGTATTCAGGTCCTCTTTTCGAATCCCATTTGAACTTGACCAGTACCAATCGTTTGTGTTTGAGAAACTAAATTTTTATGTCTTCTATTTGAAGCGGTTTCTCCACAAACTTCAACTTTTCATTCACCTGTATGTCTTGAAGAGGGACTACCAGGGATTCGTCAGATAAACATTTCTTAAGGTTGGATACATGAAATACGTCATGTACCCCAGATAATTCTTCTGGTAGTTGTAAGCGATAGGCGACTGGTCCTATTCGCAGGATTACTGGGAATGGTCCTACGTACCTTGGACTCAGCTTTCCTTTCTTACCGAACTGAACTACTCCTTTCCAAGGAGAAACTTTTAATAGTACTTTGTCTCCAACTTGAAATTCTAGTGGCTTGCGTCGATTATCGGCATAACTCTTCTAGCGATCTCGAGCCGTTTTCAGTCTTTCCTTGATTTGAGTGATTTTATCGGTGGTCTCTTGCACAATCTCGGGACCTGATAACTGACTTTCTCCTATTTCTGCCCAGCAAACTATAGTTCTACACTTTCGTCCATATAGTTCTTCGAACGGGGCAGCTTCAATGCTTGAATGATAACTATTGTTATAGGAGAATTCAATTAAGGGTAGGTGGTTATCCCAGTTTCCACCAAAATCTATCACACATGCCCTGAGCATATCTTCCAGGGTTTGGATCGTCCTTTCACTTTGTCCGTCTATTTGAGGATGGTATGCAGTACTTAAATTTAGTCGGGTTCCCATTGCTTCCTGGAAACTGGTCCAGAAGTGGGAAGTGAAACGACTATCCCTATCTGATATAATGGAGAGTGGAACTCTATATAAGGTTACTACCTCGTCTACGTATAGCTTTGCTAATCTTTCCATGCTAAAGGTTTCTTTCATGGGTAGGAAATGAGCTTATTTAGTTAATCGATCCACAATTACCCAAATTGCATCATTACCTTTTCGGGTTTTAGGTAACTTAGTAACAAACTCCATAGTTATGAGCTCCCATTTCCATACAGGCATTTCTAATTGTTGTAGTAGACCTGAGGGTTTCTGGTGTTCTTCTTTGACTTGTGAACAAGTTAGACATTTAGATACATATCTAGCTATGTCCTTTTTCATTCCTATCCACTAGAAATTGTTTCTTAAATCATGGTACATCTTATTATTACCAGGATGCATGGTATACCTAGATTTATGGGCTTCCTCTAAAATCTTATTTCTTAACTCTCCTTGCATAGGTACCCAAATCCTTTTCTTGTGGAATCTCCAAGTTCCATCAGCCCCCTGTTCCAAGTCTTTTATTCTTCCTTTCATTCCTTCAACATCATCCTTGATTGCTGTTTCTTGAATGTTTTTCAGTTGTACCATTAAATCTAATTGTAGATTTAATCTAAGAGCACGAACTCGTCGTTGTTTCTCATGATACTTACGACTTAAGGCATCTGCAACTACGTTTGCTTTTCCTTCGTGATATTGAATATCACAGTCGTAGTCACTTAGAATCTCCATCCATCTTCTTTGTCTCATGTTTAATTCTTTTTGCCCAAATATGTATTTTAAACTCTTATGATCCATATCGACAGTAAACTTACTTCCATACAAATAGTGTCTCCAAATCTTAAGGGCAAAAATTATTGACCCTAATTTTAAGTCATGCGTCGTATAGTTTTCCTCGTGCTTTTTCAATTGCCTTGAAGCATACGTAATTACCTTCTTGCGTTTCATTAGCACACATCCTAATCCTAGCATAGAAGCATCACAGTAAACCTCAAAATCCTCTGTTCCTTCTGGTAAGGCTAGAATTGGGGTATTTGTTAATCTTTGCTTCAAAATCCTAAAGGCCGCTTCTTGCTTAGGTCCCCATTCAAACTTAACTGATTTACAGGTTCGCTTAGTTAAGGGTACAACTATTTTGGAAAAATCCTTAATAAACCGTCTATAGTATCCGGCTAATCCGAGAAAACTTCTAATTTCCATAGCTGATTGCAGGACCTTCTATTTTGGAGGGATCTACATGAATGCCTCCGTGATTCACCACGTGCCCTAAAAATTGTACCTCTTGCAGCCAAAATTCACACTTTGAGAATTTGGCGTAAAGCTTCTCTTTTCTTAACAAGGTTAAGAGTACATGTAGGTGCTCACAATGCTCGTCCTGACTTTTGGAATAAATAAGTATATCGTCGATGAAGACAATTACAAATTTATCCAAATACGGTTTACAAATTCTATTCATCATGTCCATAAATGCTGCCGGAGCATTTGTTAGTCCAAAAGGCATGACTGTAAACTCGTAATGACCATACCTAGTTCTAAAAGCAGTTTTAGGTATGTCTTCTTCTTGTACCTTCAATTGATGATATCCGGAGCGTAAATCTATCTTAGAAAAATATCTAGCTCCCTGAAGTTGATCGAAAAGATCATCGATCCTAGGTAATGGGTATCGATTCTTAATTGTAACCTTATTCAATTCTCTATAATCGATACACATTCGCATCGAACCATCTTTCTTCTTTATGAACAACACTGGTGCTCCCCAAGGGATGAACTAGGTTGTATAAATCCTTTGCTTAATAATTCATCTAACTGCTTTTTCAGTTCTACCATTTCAGTGGGTGCTAACCGATAAGGTGCTTTGGCTATCGGTGTAGTTCCAGGAATTAGATGAATTCTAAATTCTACTTCCCTATCGGGTGGTAATCCTGGTAGTTCTTCTGGGAATACATCTAGGTATTCTGATACTACTGGAATTTCTTTAAGTTCCTTACCTTTCGTATTAATGATTACCGAAATCATATACACCACTTCTTGTTTCCTTGAATAACTGGCCAACTTCATTACTGAAATGAATTTTAGTGATTTTCGTGGCTTATCTCCTGTAATCACCACTAATTCTCCTGTAGGTGTATGAATTTCTATGGAATTTTTATCACAAAGAATTTGAGCATGGTTGGCTACTAACCAATCCATTCCTAATACCACATCGAATCCGGCTAAATTCATAGGTAACAAGTTTGCAGAAAATTTATGACCTAAGAGTTCTATCTTTCCTTCTCGTAAAACCCTATTTATGTTAACAGAACTCCCATCTGCCGTTTCGACTATAAAAATATGCCTAAGGTTGGTTAAGGGTAAGTTAAGAGCTTGGCAGAATGAAGTATTTATAAAACTTTGGTTTGCACCAGAGTCAAATAATACTGTTGCATAAACGCCGTGAACTAGGAATGTTCCAGCTATCACGTCAGGAATTAGCTCTGCTTCCTGAGTAGTTAACTGGAAGGCTCTTGCGTTTTTCTTGGTAGTTCCTTCTGCAAGTTTGGCTTTGTTATCAGCTGGTTTGACCAATTTTGGGCAGTCTGGCCTAAAATGTCCAGCTTCTCCACAGTTGTAGCAGATTGTTGATTTCTTTCTCCTTCAATCTTCTTCTTGATGCCCCGGAATTTTGCAGAAATTGCAATACCCTTTGCATGTTCCAAAATGCTTTCTTTTGCAGGTATTGCAGAATGGAACAGTGGAAGATTGCCCAGTTCCCTTTTTCTTGAAATTGCTACTATTACCTACACGGAATCCTTGGGTAATCTTTTGGGCCACTTCCTTCTTTCTATTTTCTTCTCGCGTACGCACCAGTCCATCCGTCAAAGTGTTGGCTAATTCCACTGCATCGTCAATTGTGCGAGGTCTCACAGCTTTAACGATATCACGGATTTCACCAATCAAACCCCAAATATAGCGAGAGATAAGTACCGGTTCTGGCAAAGCCAGGGTTGGTACCACTCTAGCATACTCGAAGAATGTCGAAGTATACCCTCGACAGTCTACATCCACCATCCGGTGGTTCAAGAATTTATTCGCCATTTGTTCTTTCTCATATTCGGGACAGAATTTTCTTTCCACCAGCCGCTTAAATTCTTCCCAACTCATGGCATAGGCCATGTCACTTCCCTTGGTTTGTAATACCGTATTCCACCATTCTAGTGCCCCTTCTTTGAAAAGATGTGACGCGTACATGACCTTGTCTTCATCGGCACATTTACTTATTTTAATTACTGCCTCGGTTTTCTCTAACCAACGCAGTGCAGCAGTCGCCCCTTCATTGCCTGCAAATTCAGTTGGTTTACAGGCAAGAAATTCCTTATAAGTGCAACCAGGCGTTGCAGCTTTCATTCTCTTACAAATTAGGGCTTGCAGTACATCATTATCATTATTATTAACGTTGCCACCTCCATTTACACTATTACTGAAGTTGTCTTCATGAGTACGTTTGCTCGGAATAAGTGGTTGTGGTTCAACTGGATTTCGGGCAGCATCCATGATTGTTGGAATAGCATTGACTATTCCCTGAGCAACGATATTCTCGATATCTTGCCTATTCAGAAATTGATCTTCATGGTTTTGCTCAGATTGATTCACTTCATTAACAGGTTCATTACCAGCGTGTTCCATCTGGTAATTAATTTATATAAGTAATTAGCACAAAATAAATAACAACCAAACACAATAAATTAATCGCACATAATCACGTCAACACGTATAGCCAAAATTGTCGATTTTTCGACGTTCGACATTTTATATATTATAATATGCGTCCGTACACGCCAGTTATGTTACACAGGTTTTATTTTTAGTTATTTTACATAATTATATTTTTATTATTATATTATTATTTTATTATTATTAAACAAACACACCACACAACCACACACGACCCCTGTTAGCTGGCACTTCAGAAACGACATTCTCTTTCGTCGTATTTCCAGGATATCCTTTCTCCCACATCCCTAATTCGGTTCCCTGCATCAATCAGCTCCTCACCATAATGGCGGGGTTCAGCCAAGTTCTCGGAGCTCATAGGTGGGTGCAGTGGAGGCTCAGTGTCGAACTGTGGGAAAAAGGTATTAGGGTTATTCAGGAGGTTCTGAAATTGCCAGTCAGTAGTCCACCATTCTTCTTGTTCTTCTAGAGGTCGGGAGTTAACAAGGGGATCTGGAATAGCAAGTTCCAGATTGACTGGAAGTTGGGCTTCAGCTGGGTAATTGAAGAGAGTCTCATCGGCAGGTCCGATGAGGTCGCTAGTGGCTAGTTGGCGGTCCAGATCCTCCCAGGGTGGCATTTCCTGGGCTTGTTCTGAACTTTCTCTGATCTCTATTCCTTTGCCTTTATCTTTGGGATCTTCAGCCTTTATAACTTTCTGTGTTGCTGGCCTCTTCCTACGCACGCGCCTCCAGCCTACAAGTCTTCTTCTTTTATTCAGTTTAGGTTTTTCCTAAGGTTGGGCTTGGAATACCATTGGCTCTTCTGTGTTAGCCTGGTAGCCAGTAAAGGTACTGGTGGTATCCATATCTGAGCTATGGATAGAAAAGTTTTGAAGTGCTTCTGATAGTTCATTCATGTTGTTTAGCATACATGAAGAAACACACAAAATTCTAAGTTAAAATTTTATAAATTGGATTTTCACATAATCACAGAATGGCAAGCAGAAAAATTAAGTAGTTCTAAATACTTAATTGGCTTAAATTAGTGGCTCTGATACCACCTTTTTCTGTCACGGCCCCCGTCCCGGTTTTACCCGGTTCAGGTGCCGCGGGACAGAAACCCGTGGTATTTATTAATTGAGTTGACAGCGTAAGATTTACAGGATCTTTTAAAACTTGAAAACTGCCCAAATATTTTATTTCATAATTTGGGATAAACCCCGTAATTCACAGTAGAGGAATTTCACAAGGAAGTTCCCAGGTTTACAAAACATGTTTATTCATTTTATTGAGCCACCTCTTCAAGCTTGTTAGTGCTCCGTAGAACGTTTTCCTTGATTCACAGCAGGTCGCCTGAAACATGTTTTAAAAATATTTTGTCAGCGGGGAAATACTGGCGAGTCACTCAAATTTGATAAAACGACACATAGTTATAAATTACAGCATAAGAGTGATTACAATGGCTTCTATCTTATTTTAATCTGGCACCGTGTCACCTCCTGGTGACGATGGTCATACCACTATTGGGTCCTTTCACCCAAGTAGTGATAATTATCAATGTTAGGTTAATGAACCTAATCGTGAGAAATTAGTAATGTGCACAATACCCCACTAGCCAGTGATTCAAGATATCCATGACTTAATCCCTGTAATTATAACTTTTTGAAAATAATTTGGGGTATTGTAAAACAGTTGATAAAAAGAGAATGACTCACATTGCAAGTTTAACGGGTAGAGTTTTAGCCTACTAATAAGTCGTGTAACCCTAAATTAAATGACAATGCATACGAGCTAGGTCAGTAACTTAATATAACATTTACGATAACTCATGAGATTAAAACCCTCACGACGAATGACAAAGTGCAATACTTAAACATCCATCGAATTCGCGATGAATGACAAAGTATAGCCCTAATGTGGGCAGCACTAAACATCCATCGGATTGGTTTCAATCGATCGGACATTGAATCGTAGTAGCGAACGAGTTAATACCCTGTATCGTAGCAGCGTTTCTCTATGTGGAAATGTGATTTTGAGCAGTAGAACTTCGTTTTTGATCAAAACTTTCAACACAGCTGAACTGCTCATGATCGGATCAATTTATAGCTGAAAATGAGTTTTACGCGGCCCACGTAAAACATACTTAAAACTGCCGCGGCCCGCGAGGGGCCCTAGTCTACGTGTAGGCTTCATGTGTCACGAGTAGGTTTGCCAGTTGGACAACACGTGGCCCGGAAAGCTTTATCCGGTCAAACTTAAGTTGATGCGGCTTGCGTAAACATATGCTTATGTTTTACGCGGCCCGCGAGAAACCAGAAATGTGATTTTCTTGATTTTTTGACATAGATTAGGGTTTCAGGGGTCCGGGTTTTCACTTACGGTTCGTTTTGGGACATTTTTAAAGGTCCTTACAACTGCTATCATACCAGCATCAAACACTTTATGGACGGAAGTGCCAAACTCTAGTCTGTTGGGCAGAAATTGGAGAAAAGCAACTATTTGAACCAGAGATAGTGCAAGAAACATCGGAAAAGATTATTCAAGTCAAGGAAAGGCTAAAAGCAGCATGAGATCATCAAAAGAGTAATGCAGATAACAGACAAAAACCGTTGGAATTTCAAGTTGGACACAAGGTATTCTTAAAAGTTTCTCCATGGAAAGGAGTGGTCAGATTCGTTAAAAGAGGAAAGCTAAGCCCAAGGTATGTTGGACCTTTTGAGTTATCAAAAGAGTAGGACCAGTAGCTTACCAGCTGCAACTGCCAGAAGAAATGGCAGGAATACATGATGTATTTCATGTATCTAACCTCAAGAAGTGCTTAGCAGACGAATTATTAGTGATACCTCTTCAGGACATAGAGCTAAATGAGAAGCTTAAGTTTGTAGAGAAACCACTTCAGATTGAAGATAGAAAAATCAAAAATCTCAAACACAAGAGATTAGTTCTATTCAAAGTAAAATGGGATTCAAAGAGAGGACCAGAATATACTTGGGAGCTCGAGTCAGAAATGCAACGGAAATATCCACACTTGTTCCAGTAGATCTCGAGGACGAGATTTAAAACAAGGCGGGGAGGATATAACAACCCTCGAAAACATCCCTAAATGCTCATAAAATATCCTGCATATACTTAAACGAACCTGAATGACCTTTATTTTAACAAAAATCAAATAAAACAAGAAAATTGCCTCGCTCGCGGGCACGACGAGCCTAACCATAGGTCTCGTGGGGCGCGACTGAGACCCACCTGTCGAACCCCCCCCCCCTTGTGCCACGTGTCCCTATGCATGTTAGATCTACGGTGTTGAGTCGCCAAGGCTATGCCCTAGCCTAGGACCTTCGCGGGCCGCGAGGGAGAGAGATGGATGGGTCGCGGGGCGCAAGCCCCCTGTTTCCAGCCTATAAATGGAGACGATCGGCCTTAGTTGCAGATTGTTCAAATTTCTTTGCTCTCTGTCTCTATTATAGAAATGTGTTGCTCCATATAATACCCCTAAAACACGAAGCTCTGCCTCGTTGTAAGTATTTCAACCCTGATCGCTGATTCGTTACCCTACCTGATTGATCTAGGACTCCGTAACGTATGTCGAGGCTCTGCCTAACTCAGTTCATTGGAGTTATGTCTCGTGTTGTATGGCTAATGTGATTTGGGTTATCTTACTAACACGTGTGCATTGTTTAATTTTAATAGACTATAATCAGGAACTCCAACAGGAAGCTGTAGTATTACTTAAATCAGCAATGTGAGTTCATTCTCTTTTCTCACAGTTTGTGAGTCATTCCTTTTTTCTACCAAACTGTTTTACAAAACTTCAAATGTTTTAAATTATACTTAACAGTGATTGAGTCTATGTATTCTACAATTGCTGCCGATATGTGGGATCTTGTATACACTACTTGTAATTCGTTACTATTGGACGACGAGTTAGCCAATGAGTAACATGACCACAGTCTTGGAACTGTGAACATGACAAATACTGAATGAGTATATTGGTAGATATAAACATTGTAATCGCTCTCAATACTTTAAGTTATAAAAGCTGTTTTGATTAAACTGGGATGCACTCACCTGTATTTCTTGCTGATAAAAACTTTTTAAAACGCGTTTCACGTAACTTAATGTGAAGCTAATAGAAGCCAGCAGGGGAGCACTGAAGGCTTAAAGAAGTGGCTATAAAAGTAACCTAAATAAAAGTTTATGTTTTCAGTATTTAGGGTTTATCCAGTGAAACTTGGGTTTTATCCCAATTGTTTTTTATAAAAATTTGGTGTTTGAAACTCTGAAACTATTTCCTAACTATGGTTCTGATGTTTTAATTCCGCTGCCAAATTAATAAACACCGATACCACTTGACTGGCTCGAGGCACCCGCTCCCGGGGTAGGGGTCGGGGGCTGCGTCATGATCAAAGTCTTGTGTTTTATTGCACTTGATGTTGGATACTAGATGTGTTCATAGTAGTGTGTTTTAGTGATATACACAATGTGATGAACAAGTGACTAACTTGGTAAAGGTGTTTTTTTTTTACATTTATATTGTTTTAAGGATTGATGTGTTAAAGCTACATTGTGATTAATCCGACATATACATGTATTCAGTATGTTTTGTTGAAGACAACGTGTTTTTTTTAGTTTGATCATAGTACTGTGTTTTACTGTACTTGATGTTGGATACTAGGTGCGTTCATAGTAGTGTGTTTTAGTGATAAAACACAATGATGAACCAGTTACTGACTAATAAAACACAACGTGCCAAACCAGTTACTGACTGCTAAAACACAATGTAGGATGTGTTCGTAGCAGTGCTTTTAGTGATAAAACACACTATGACGCCATGGTTTTTTTTCAGCGAACGACGTTAGAAGAAGAAGAAGAAGAATTGCGACCTGAAGGATAAACAATGAATCGATCCTAATATAATTGTTAATTCAATTTTAAAGTGATATTTGGTTTCCATTTTTCCTTAAATTTCTCATGTGTTAATTATAATAAATATATACCATAAATAGAATAAATATCAAATTATCTTCTTGCCATTTTCATCAAAATAACTACTTTCTACATGTCATTATGTGGTGGCTTCATACACTTTGTAGGAAAAATTGGATTTGTCGCCAACTCCTACTCTATTACTATTACTATTTATCAAATTGGTTTTCCCTATCACTTTTAGTGTTCAATTCATTTCATGATTTCTTTAGTTGTACAATGTGTTTAAATAGTTGCACTAGCTGCATATCATAGGGAATGAGAGGGGGAGAAAGAGAGATATAGTCTCATCTCTCTTCCCCTCATAGCCATCTCGAATTTCGGTTTTCATTGTCGGGAAACCCGTTTCCTATCTTCAATTTCAGATATCATTACCAATATACGCGTTACCTATGTCGAAGTCATGATGTTTGTCATAGCTCTTCCTATTCTGGTTCCTAAAATCAGTGGTCATGCTTTGTGATATCGCCGATCTAGATCTCAATTTTGTATCGTTATAGTCGTCTTCCTTTTGAATGAGCGACCAATGATTTCAAGTTCATACAGACGATGAAGATGTGCATGTGACAAACACTCGAAAGCTTGTTCGCTCCTATTTCGACGTCATTTTACTTTTGAATGAGCTTGTTACAATGCGAAGATCTGCATATTGGTGTGGCATAATTAGTGGATAGCAAGTTGGGTTATCTGCTTGCCACCCCTTTTGCAGCCAAGTGTGGTCTAATGGACTCCTCTGAGCTGGCATTGGAATTTGTTCTTGGTTTTCTTTTGATTATGAGGTTGTTATATGAGCCGATAATTTCGTTTCACCTAGGTTATTTTGATTAGCTTATGGGGGTTGGGGAATCACCTTGGTAAGCCTCGTGATGTCGTGATCATACCGACACAAGGCGTGTGATCACGGTAGTGGTCGTGGTGCATGTGGTGTGTGTCATGCGTGAATGTGTAGTGTTGGTGTGTGTGTTTCAACTGTTATAGGACTTTTAAAAAATAAAAATAAAAAGAAACTTTCTCACACCATTAAATATCTAATCTTCTACCTTTTTTTAAACACACTCACTCTACAAACTTTCTCACAACTCTTAAAAACCTTCTACAATGTCGAGATGTTAATAGCGAGGTTCCGTTTATCGAAAGACTTATTTTTAAATATTGTGCGAGATATCAAAGCTCAATTTGAATGGTTTCAAAAACGTTACAATAGTAGGGGAAAAGGAGTTTCACGGCGCTACAAAAATGCACATTCGTGATTCGTCGACTTGCAATCAATAACGTTCCTGACGAATATGATGAAAATTTAGCTATGTCTGCTAAGAATTCAAGTGAATCTCTTGAATTTTTTGCAATGTTATTTCTAAGTTATACGGTACAGAGTTTCTATAAAGACCGACTAGACACGATACAAAACGTTTGTACGCCGCATTTGAAGCTAGATGGCACCTACCAGGGATGCTCGGTAGCATCGACTGTACGCATATTGTTTGGAGAAATTGTCTGACGAATTTACGAGGCCAGTTTATGAGAGGTGACAACAAAAACCAACGGTCATGCTCGTAGTGGTTGCATCACATGATTTATGGATTTGACATGCGTATTTGTTGAACCTTGTTCAAATAGTGACATTAATGTTCTACATCTATCACCATAATTCAACACCGAAATACATGGAACTGCCCTTCCGTGTCTATTTGTGGTCAACGGGAGACATTTTTGACACAACTTCTATCTTGTTGATGGCATTTACCCGACTTTGTCTATTTTTATAAAAGCTTATTCATATCCAATGGATGACAAAGAGAAATTGTTCAAGAAGTTGGAGGAATCGGCGAGAAAAAATGTTAAGCTAGCGTTTGGTGTTTTGAAGGATAAACGGTGTATAATAATCGACCGGTACGTGCAATCAAGCAATCGAAAATAATGAGCTTCATGTACATGTGTATTATATTACACAATATTATCTTCAAGGACGAGGGGCATGCAGTATCGCCAGACTACACGTTGGACCCTCCGACCCAGTTAGTAATTAGCGATGATGTTGTATTGGAGTTGTGGAATAAAACCACCCATTTACGACTATGATATCATTTGACGGAACACGTTGGTGTTTTAGATCTCCACTTTTCGATTTCGACGAAGAGTAGATTTAATTTTATTTTAGTTTTTAAAATTTGACTTGTTTTTTTTCTTGTAGGTTGTTTTTTATTTTAATTCGACTTTCGTATTTACTTTTATGTTTTTTATGTTGGTTTTTAGTTGATTTTATATTTTATATAGAAAGGAAATAAGTATAGTGATGGAATATGATTGGTGTTGCAAGTGTTTTAGTGATAATGTGCTAGAATAAGATGTCAAATTGTGATTGGGTGTGATAGTTTGATGAGTGCCCTTAGTGCCTTAAAGGTTGTGATGATGATTGATGTCAAGAATTGCATCTTGGCAGGTCATAACTGGAGGACAAACCTCTTTTGCAGCCATGTGTATGAACTCATCTGAGCCCTTTCTTCTACCCTAAATCCACTAGCATTGTTACTTAGTACTATTCCAGGGGGTAAATGTGAAATAATGAGATTAGTTGTAATAAAAAGGGCTAAATAGTCAGCAGTTAGAAGTTGGGGTTATATTATAATTGGTTTGTTAGTTCGTTAATTTGGTATTAATAATGATCATAACTGATCAAAATGGTAGCTTGGTTGATCGTCACTTCTTTTCTCTTTGTATTCTTGTTTCAGTCATATCAAGTGGTATCAGAGCTTCCGATCCTTAGAAGTTCTTGAATTCAAACCCTAATTTACCCAATTCAATTCAATTGTAGTCGGATTGATCGATTGTTCGATCGATTCATCATTGATTTCGTTTCAATTCTCGTAATTAATCAATTGTTCGATCAATTACCCAATAAGTCATCAATGCCAACCCGTAATCAATCATTAGTACAACATATTTCAGATCATGATTCAGTATTACAGCGATTAGAAACAGTCATCGACTCCAATTTAACAGAATTAGAAGCAATCAAATCGGCGATGAATCACAGTAATCAAGAACCAAAAGTAGTTAAGATTCAGATAACTCCTCTAAGCTGCAATCGCAAATGGAAGCAATTATGCAAGGGTTACAGTCCGTAAATAACATAAGAAACAAATTAATTAGTAGAAGGTCCTAATAATCATCAGTTCAATGATGGGGGGGGGGGGGCAATTACAGTTGTTTGGCAAAATTTGAATTTCCCAAATTCAATGGCACTAATGTGGAAGGTTGGTTATGCAGAGTGGAGCATTTTTTTCTTCATAGATGCTACACTTGAAAATCAAAAGGTAAGATGCGCTATCATTCATTTAGAAGATATGGCTTTACTATGGCTTCAAGCATTTACAAAATTTAGGGGGGTTCTATTAATGGGTTGACATGGTTTCTAGATTTGCAGTGACAATGGACTCTTATGCTATGGTTGCATTGGCTTCCGTTAAACAAACAGGTTCTATTCAAGAATTTTGTGATCAAGATTTGGCTCTAATTAGAGTGAGTATTCCTAAAGAATATGCTACTAGTAATATGCTATTAGTTTGTTCCTGAGGGCTCTTAAACCTGAGGTAGGAAATCCTATTAAACTACTACGACCAAAGACTCTTCCGAAAACATATATGTTGGCTAGAACACAGACTAATAATCACACACTATTACAACCTGCCACTTATAAAACATCTTATAAGCCAATGTATAAACCTAACGATTCTCATTCCAAACCTATCTTTAATCCTTCACCAATATCTTATACCAATTTACCCTTGTCACCTGCACCTCCTGTTAAGCCTAGATTCACTAAAACACTATCCACTAAAGAGATTGCAGAAAAAAGAGCAAAGGGGGAATGTTTTGGTTGTAATGAAAAGTATACCTCTACCCACCAATGTAAGAATAAACAGTTGTTTTCAATAGAAATATGGGATGATGATACTATAGAGGAACAAGTTAAGCCTGTTGTTCAGGAGATATTAGATCCTTAGAGATCTTTAAATGCTATAATGGAGGAGGTTTCTTATACAACAATGAAATTAACTAGCTCAATTTGAACTAATATCTTGCATATCCTCATAGATTTGGGGTCTACACATAACTTCATAAATGAAAAACTTGTTGCCAGAATGAAATCTCCTACAAAAGAATTACCACCAATGAAAATTACAAAAGCAGACGATAATTTGATGAGTTGTACCAAGATGTGTGAAAACATGAGATGGATGATGTAAGGTAACTCGTTTACCACTAATGTGTTACTCATTCCATTAGCCAATTATGATATGGTACTGGGTATACAATGGTTGCAAAGTTTGGATGATATAACCTGGATGATATCTTGACCAATTGTCATTCTCTAGCTAGTGCACAATTATTCAGTCTGCAACCAGTGCCTAATGAAAGTCACATTCATGAACCATTTGTACATGGATAGCAAGAATTATAACAAGTTGATAGTCTTTTAAAAATGTATGAGATGGTATGTGCTACCCCTACTGCTTTACCACCTAAAAGACTATGTGATCACCAAATTTTTCTTAAAGAAGGAGTCAATGTAGTTGCTCAAAAACCTTACAGATACCCTCCTGCCCAAAAATACCTTATTGAAAAAATGACACAAGAATTACTCGATATGGGCATAATTAGAGAAAGTACCAGTGCATTTGTTGCTCAAGTGGTTTTGGTTAAAAAAGAAGGATGGAACTCGGAGGATGTGTGTGGATTTCCTTAAATAGATGAACTGGGTGGATCTACTGTATTTTCGAAGCTAGATCTAAGATCAGCTTATCACCAAGTCAGAATGTATGATCCAGATATTTATAAAACAACCTTTAGAACTCACCAAGGCCACTTTGAGTTTTTAGTGCTTCCATTTGGATTACTAATGCACCAACTACATTTCAGGGCTTGATGAATACCACTTTTAAGCCTTTACTTAGAAAATGTGCCTTGGTATTTTTTGATGACATACTGTGTCACGGCCCCCGTCCCAGTTTTACCCGGTCCAGGAGCCGCGGGACAGAAACCCGTGGTATTTATTAATTGATGCGACAGCGAAAGATTTAACAGGATCTTTTAAAACTTGAAATGCCCAATTATTTTATTTCATAATTCGGGATAAACCCCGTAATTTACAATAGAGGAATTTCTCGAGGAAATTCCCTGGTTTACAAAACATGTTTATTTATTTTAACTGAGCCACCACTTCAAGCTTGATAGTGCTCAGTAGCACGTTTTCCTTGAGTCACAACAGGTTGCCTGAAAGATGTTTTAAAAATATTTTATCAGCGGGGAAATACTGGCGAGTTATTCAGTTTACATAAAATGACACATAGTTATAAATTACAGCATAAGAGCGATTACAATGGCTACTATCTTATTTTTATCTGGCGCCGTGTCACCTCCTGGTGATGATGGTCATACCACTATTGGGTCCTTTCACCCAAGTAGTGATGATTATCACTGTTAGGATTTATTAGCCTAACTATGAGAAATTAGTAATGTGCACAATACCCCACTTGCCGGTGATTAAGATAACCATGACTTAATCCCTGTAATTATAACATTTGAAAATGGAGTATTGTAAAATATTTGATAAAAAGAGAATGACTCACATTGCAGATTTAACGAGCAGAGTTAGCCTACTGATTAGCCTTGTAACCTAATTTAAATAACAATGCACACGAACTAGGTCAGTAACTAATACAGCATTTACGATAACTCACGAGATTAAAACCCTCACAATGAATGACAAAGTGCAACACCTAAACATCCATCGAATTCATGACGAATGACAAGGTATAGCCCTAATGTGAGCAGCACTTAAACATCCATCGGATAGTTTCAATCGATCGGACATTGAATCGTAGCAGCGATCGAGTTAATACCCGGTATCGTAGCAGCGCCTGGCTATCTTAAATTTTAAATTTGAGCAGTGAGACTTCGTTTTTGTGAAATGTTTTCGACACCAGTGGACTGCTCATGGCCAAACCTATTTATAGCTGATTTTTGGGGTTGTCGCGGCCCGCGTGAGCCATAAGCCCATCCTTACGCGGCCGCGAGGGGGTCTAGTCTACGCTTGCTGGGTCACGAGTAGGTGTGCCAGGTGGACAACACATGGCCCGGATGCTTATCCGGTCAAATCTCAAGTTGGCGCGGTCCGCTTATCCTTTACGCGGCCCGCGTAGGATCCGCTTATCCTTTACGCGGCCCGCCTGAAGACCAAAAACCTTGTTTTCTTGGTTTTTGATGTACATTAGGGTTTCATGGGTCCGGGTTTTCACTTATAGGTTGTTTAGGGACATTTTTGAAGGTCCTTACATCCTCCCCACCTTATTTAAAATCTTGTCCTCGAGATTTATTGGAATAAGTGAGGGTACTTTCGCTTCATCTCCGATTCCAGCTCCCAAGTGTACTCAGGTCCTCTCTTCGAATCCCATTTGACTTTGACCAGTACTAATCTTTTGTGCTTGAGAAACTTGATCTTTCTGTCTTCTATTTGTAGTGGCTTCTCAACGAATTTCAATTTCTCATTTACTTCTATGTCTTGGAGAGGTACTACCAATGATTCGTCAGATAAACACTTTTTGAGGTTGGATATATGAAATACGTCATGTACTCCAGCTAACTCTCCTGGTAGTTGTAAACGATAGGCGACTGGTCCTATTCGTTGTATTACCGGGAATGGTCCTACGTACCTTGGACTTAGCTTTCCTTTCTTACCGAACCGAACTACTCCTTTCCAAGGAGAAACTTTCAAGAGTACCTTGTCTCCAACTTGAAATTCTAGTGGCTTGCGTCGATTATCGACATAACTCATTTGACGATCTCGAGCCGTTTTCAATCTTTCCTTGATTTGAGTGATCTTGTCGGTGGTTTCTTGCACAATTTCAGGACCTGATAGTTGACTTTCTCCTATCTCTGCCCAGCAGACTGGAGTTCTGCATTTTCATCCATACAGTGCTTCGAATGGGGAAGCTTCTATGCTTGAATGATAGCTATTATTATAGGAGAATTCGATTAATGGTAGGTGGTCATCCCAGTTTCCACCAAAATCTATTACACATGCCCTAAGCATGTCTTCCAGGGTTTGGATTGTCCTTTCACTTTGTCCGTCTGTTTGAGGGTGGTATGCAGTGCTTAAATTTAGTCGGGTTCCCATTGCTTCCTGGAAACTTGTCCAAAAATGGGAAGTGAAACGACTATTCCTGTCTGATACAATGGAGAGTGGAACTCCATGTAAGGATACTACTTCATCTACATACAACTTTGCCAACCTTTCCATGCTAAAGGTTTCTTTCATGGGTAGAAAATGAGCTGATTTGGTTAATCGATCCACAATTACCCAAATCGTGTCATTACCCTTTCTGGTTTTGGGCAACTTATTAACAAAGTCCATAGTTATAAGTTCCCATTTCCATACAGGCATTTCTAATTGTTGTAGTAGACCTGAGGGTTTCTGGTGTTCTGCCTTAACTTGTGAACAAGTAAGACACTTAGAAACATATCTAGCTATGTCCTTTTTCATTCCTATCCACCAGAAATTATTTCTTAAATCTTGGTACATCTTATTGTTACCAGGATGCATGGTATACCTAGATTTATGGGCTTCCTCTAAAATCTTATTTCTTAATTCTCCTTGCTTAGGTACCCAAATCCTTTTCTTATGGAATCTCCAAATTCCATCACTTCCTTGCTCTAATTCCTTTATTCGTCCTTTCATTTCTTCAGCATTATCCTTGATTGCTGTTTCTTGGATATTTCTCAGTTGTTCCATTAAATCTAACTGTAGATTTAATATAAGAGCACGAACTCGCTTTTGGTTTTCATGATACTTACGACTTAAGGCGTCTGCTACTACATTAGCCTTTCCTTCGTGATATTGAATATCACAGTCGTAGTCACTTAGAATTTTCATCCATCTTCTTTGCCTCATATTTAATTCTTTTTGCCCAAATATGTATCTTAAACTTTTATGGTCTGTATAGACAGTAAACTTACTTCCATACATATAATGTCTCCAAATCCTAAGGGTAAAAATTATGGCTCCTAACTCTAAGTCATGAGTTGTATAGTTTTCTTCGTGCTTCTTCAATTGTCTCAAGGCATACGCAATTTCCTTCTTGTGTTGCATTAGCACACATCCTAATCCTAGCTTAGAAGCATAGCAGTAAACTTCAAAATCCTTTGTTCCTCTGGCAAGGCTAGAATTGGGGCGTTTGTTAGCTTTTGCTTTAAAATCCTAAAGGCCTCTTCTTGCCTAGGTCCCCATTCAAATTAACTGCTTTACATGTCAGCTTAGTTAATGGTACAGCTATCTTGGAAAAATCCTTAATAAATCTTCTATAATATCCAGCTAACCCTAGGAAACTTCTAATTTCCATAGCTGTTTGTGGGACTTTCCATTTGGTGATTGCTTCTATTTTGGAGGGATCTACATGAATACCCTCATGATTTACCATGTGTCCTAAAAATTGTACCTCCTGTAGCCAAAATTCACACTTCGAGAATTTGGCATAAAGCTTCTCCTTTCTTAACAAGGTTAAGAGTGCATGCAGGTGATGACAATGCTCATCCTGGCTTTTATAATAAATAACTATATCGTCGATGAAGACAATTACAAATTTATCCAGATACGGTTTACAGATTCTATTCATCGTGTCCATAAATGTTGCAGGAGCATTTGTTAGTCCAAAGGGCATGACTGTAAACTCGTAATGACCATACCTAGTTCTGAAAGCAGTTTTAGGTATGTCTTCTTCTTGTACTTTCAACTGATGGTATCCGGAGCATAAATCTATTTTAGAAAAATATCTAGCTCCTTGAAGTTGATCGAAAAGATCATCTATCCTTGGTAATGGGTATCGGTTCTTAATTGTAACCTTATTTAATTCCCTATAATCGATACACATTCTCATCGAACCATCTTTCTTTTTCACAAACAATACTGGAGCTCCCCACGGGGATGAACTAGGTTGTATAAATTCTTTGCTTAATAATTCATCTAACTGCTTTTTCAGTTCTAGCATTTCGGTGGGTGCTAACCGATAAGGTGCCTTGGCTATTGGTTTTCTCTAACCAACGCAGTGCAACAGTCGCCCCTTCGTTGCGTGCAAATTCAACCGATTTACAGGCAAGAAACTCCTTGTAAGTGCAACTAGGCGTTGCAGCTTTCATTTTCTTAAGGAGTGGGGCTTGCATCCCATTGTTGTCGTTATTAGTATGGTTGCCGCCTCCGTTTACAATATTACTGAAATTGTCGCTGATGTGTGCAAAATGCAACATATAAATAACATCAATTGTGGCATAAAACTAACCCGTTTTTAGTACTAATGTTGGAAAAAGTATGTTTTTGTCTTCCTTTTATATTTTCAGGATTAAATGAGCTCAAATTAACAAAAGAAACAAAAAGACAGCTAAATCTAACATAAATACAAGAAAAGGAACAAACGTGGCATGCCCGACCCCCCGACAGCATCTTCCAAAACAAAACCAAGAAGACAGAAGGCTGAACACGCCCCGTGCTCAGTGAACATGGGGGCGTGCCCAAGTGCCAGCAGAAAAGACAAAGCTGTAGAAGCTTCTATCACCCACCACGGGGCCGTGCTCAGCGGACACGGGGCTGTGGTCAACTCTAAGATTCGCAGGATCTAGGGAAATCTTGATAGTACAGATTTGCTTCTGCACACGGAGGCGTGCCCAGTGACACAGGGGCGTGGTCAACTGATGCAGACAAACTGCAATTAATGAAGAAAGAGAAGGATGTTGGACACGGGGTCGTGCCCAATGGACACGAGGCCATGCCCGAGCTACTGTTCAGCCTATAAATAGGGGTGCTTGGCTAAATTGCAAACCATCCCTTGGCACACCACCTCTCTCACACTTCACCCACCACCCACCACCACCATAACACCATCATCCACCAACATCATCCATTGTCCATCATAGAGTGTGTGAGTCATCTCGGGATCCAAGATTGATCGTAAGAGTTCTTGACAATCAAGGCCATGTTTGCCTAAGTCTCTTATATCACTTGGTGAAGACAAAGTGTCTAGTGTAATACTTTTTATTTTTAATCTTTTCGCACTTTTTACTTGGTTATGTATTAATGACTTTAATAACTAGTTTCTTATGTTGAAGGTGATTTTTCCTTATCATTTGTCCGTAGTGTCTTGGCATTATTTTACTGTCTATATAAAATAAAAGATTTTCACCATTCATATCTCCACGGTCTATATGGAGGTATGTTGGCTACCTGGTCGGGGGTTAAGGGAACAGTTTGGTAAGGGTCTTGCCTTGTTCAGTGTATAGATCCTGCAAGGACCTGGGTCAAATTTAGTAGGACCTCCTTCAATACTTAACGGTATTGGACGGCGGGGGTCCACACTCTTTGATCCCCTCATATGTAAGCTACTATTAATATTTTAACCCGGCTACTTAGGACTGTATCCCTGCTGACTCAGACTACTTAGCCGAGGGTAACGTCTCCTTCAAAATAGAGGCCTACCATAATATGCATTAATAACTTAATTAATTATCTTTTAATAATTCGACCCTTTAGGATTGTATCCTTGCTGACTCAAACTACTGGGTTGAGGGTAACGTCACCTTCAAAAGAGGGGCCTACTACAATAACTAAGATAATCTCTTAAAAAGTGCAAAAGTGCGGAAATAATCAAAGGTTACACTAAACACGAGTCGGAGCCAAGTGATTCATCTTGTCTATCTGTTTTTACTTTTATTTTATTTTCAGCATTTTAGTTAGTTTTTATTTTTCTAGTTTAAAACCTTTTTCTAACCTTTTGATTTGATTAGACGTCAAGGATAAACCGGTACTAAAAGCTCTTGTGTCCTTGGACGACCTCGGTATCTTGCCAACACAATACTACGCTCACGATGGGTGCACTTGCCCATATGTGTGTTTGGTGTTAGTAAAATATCGTGTTTTATAAATTTAAAACTTGACTAATGTGTAAAAAGGGCTTAAAAATATACTTAAATCGATATACACACCAACCCGCATCAAGTTTTTGGCGCCGTTGCCGGGGACACAAGGATTTTAAAAAAGTTAGGAATCAACGGCCTAATCGTTTTTTCTTATTTTTCTTTTTTTTTTTTAGGATTTTTCTTAGTTTTTCAGTTTCTGCAGAGCTCAGCACGGGCCGTGCCCAGCATTATCACTGGCAGTTTTTATTTTCCGAGTTACAGAGAGCTGAGCACGGGGCCGTGTCGGTGCAACACGGGGCCGTGTCCAACTCCCCAGTAACAGGGATCCGGAAAACAATCGCTGTACCTCCGACCACGGGCCGTGTTCACTGAGCACGGGGCCGTGGTGAACCTTCTGACCAACGTTCTTTTCTATTTTTATTGCAGGACTTGGAACCCAGGTGCCACATTTAAACTTCCTACGTAGTGTATGAGCTCCAGTTCTAGTAGAGACATAAAAGAACCTCTAGAAGAACCCAAACACTTTCTCAGAAAAAGACTTAAAGCTAAAAACCAAGAGAAAGTTTCGGGGGACCTACTTCCAATGGCGGACCAACGTACCTTCATGGATTACCTACGGCCCACTATGGGTAATCTCGGCGCCGCTATCAATGCACCGAATGTTGAAGCCAACAACTTCGAACTTCGACCGCATTTGATACAAATGCTTCAAAACTCCGCAACCTTTCATGGGCTTGTGGACAAGGATCCCCATCTACATATTACTAATTTCTTAGAGATATGTGATACCATTCGGATCAATGGAGCATCAAATGATGCTATCCGCCTTCGAATGTTTCCATTTTCACTAAAAGACAGAGCTAATGCTTGGCTTAACACCCTCCCAGTTGGTTCGGTAAACACCTAGGATGAACTAGCCCAAAAGTTTCTATATAAGTATTTCCCTCCTGCTAAAACGGCTAAATTAATGACTGAAATTAATACATATTCACAAGAGGATGGGGAATCCTTATATGAAACTTGGGAAAGGTTCAAGGAGCTACTAAGAAAGTGTCCTCATCACGGTCTTGCGGTATGGCAACAAGTATCCACTTTCTACAATGGGTTGTTGCCACACACAAGACAAACACTTGATTCTAGCTCCGGGGGACTTCTAGGTAATCGTCGCCCAAATGAAATATATAATCAAATTGAGGAAATTTCTCAAACCAATTTTCAGTGGCACACTCCCCGAGGCAATAAATCTATTGCCCCGGGCGCCCATAAGGTTGATGAAAGCACTTCTTTACAAGCCCAAATCGAGGCCCTTTCTTCAAAAATCAAAAAGTTAGAAATGCAAAAACGGCCTCGGTTATGGCTTGTGAGGGGTGTGGTGGACCACATGAAAATTGGAGTTTTATGAAAGACGTAGATGATCAAACAGAAACGGTAAACTACATTGATAATAGACCTAGGCCGTCGGGTCCCCCAACGGGTACCTACAACCAAGGATGGCGTAACCACCCTAACCTTGGTTGGAGAGATCCCGGCAATAGTAGTAACCAACAAAACCAACGAACTAACTTTCAACAACCACAAAACTTTTCTCAACAACAAGGTGGACGAGAAAGGCTTGAAGATACTGTATCTCGCCTTATCTCCGACACCGAAAAGAAAAACTCGGATCGATTTCAGCAATTGGAATCGAATTTTAGAAATCAACAAGCTAGCATTCAAAATATTGAAAAACAATTAAATGAAGTAGCTCAAAATTTCTCCGAGAGACCACAAGGCGCATTACCAAGCAATACCGAAACCAACCCAAAAGCGCAAGTACATCTCATCACATTGAGAAACCGAACCGTGGGTCCCGAGGAGGCTCCATTACCGCCAGCTGAAAGAAGCCAATCCAGCCATACCACGACTCCACCCGCGCCTCAACCAGAAAAGGCTTCTCCACCAATTCAAGAGCCCACTAAGACTCCTCCGGTTCCATACCCCGGTCGGTTAATTCGTCAAAAGACCGATGAGCAATTCGCAAAGTTCAAAAATTTACTAAAACAATTGCATGTTAATATTCCATTTATCGAAGTCCTAACCCAAATGCCTAAATATTCAAAATTTATGAGGGACTTCCTCACTCATAAAAGGAAAATTGAATCATTGCAATTAGTTAACTTAGGCGAAGAATGCTCCGCCTTAGTACTCAACAAACTCCCACAAAAAAAGATTCATCCTGGAAGCTTCACGATTCCTTGCTCGATTGGGGAATCCCCCATTCGCAATGCACTAGCCGATCTTAGGGCTAGCATCAACCTCATGCCCGCATCAATGTTCAAACGACTCGGCCTAGGAAAAACGAGCCCTACAAAGATGAGCATACAACTCGCCGACAGATCCGTCAAGTACCCACAAGGTGTCGCTGAAAAACTATTGGTCAAAGTCGATAATTTCGTCTTCCCGGCCGACTTTGTCATACTAGACATAGAAGAAGACACCGAAGTCCCTCTCATCCTAGGGAGGCCATTTCTAGCCACAGCCCAAGCAGTGGTAGACATGAATGACGGAACACTAACATTGAAGTTTGGGGACGAGGAAGTGAAGTTTGGAGTTGGGAAGAGAGTAGAAGACAAAGACCCGGTCAACTACATGAAGGTCATAGACTCAAGCTTGGATGACGCTCTCCGACGGTGTAGCATGGGATGCAAAACATCCCACTTGGGTGACATATGATCAGGCCTTAGGTCTAGCTAAGGACCCTTATAAACGTGGCGCACCACGGAGGCATTCCGCGGAACTATCCTTAGTTTAGTTTAGATTAATTTTTATGTTTTCTAGTTTAGTTTGAATTTTCAGGAATAAAATACACTCGGGATGGCGAAGGATAACAAGGGAAACTTGAACCAGCACCCCATGCAGGAAAACAGGGCCATCCGATAAAATTTTCTTCGTTACAGCAAGTTCAGCACGGGCCGTGTCCGCCCAACACAGCCCCGTGCTGCACAGTCTGCAGAAAATGCCCAGTTCAGGTAAACTGGACACGGGCCGTATTCACCCAACACGGCCCCGTGTCCAGGCTTCTGTTTCTCTTTTTAAACTTTGTTACTGGCGACTGAACACGTGGCCGTGCCCGGACACCACGGGGTCGTGTCCATACGCCCAGTAACACAATTTTTTGTTTTTTTTCACACCTTTTTACACATTCAATCAACCTAAAAACTTATTTTTGGGACACATTGAGGACAATGTGTAATTTAAGTGTGGGGGGATGCTAAAACCTTGAATCTTGCAAGTCCTAATAACAAGCCATACACAAAACTCTATTGGAACCGCTAATCACCCCAAATTTTTTCAAAAAATTTTCATTTTTTTTACTTGTCTAGGTTTAACTCGGGAATTTCAAGTTCTAAAAAGGTTATATTTTTACAAATTTACAACCGATAGCGTCGTGATAAAAAGAACCAACATAAGAAAATTATGAAACGGCATGACAAGCTTAGTTAAAATTTGATTATATATACTTGATCACATAAAAAAACCCATTCCCACAAAAGTGAGTTTTGAGCCTTTATTGAGCATACAAATATATATCTTTAAACTAAATGCTCTTTTTTTGTTTCTTGTGTGAATAGCCGCTTGGTTCTTACGACTCTAGAACTTGCCACGACGATACATTCCCGGTCCTTACCAACTTAAACCCGAGTAAGTAAATGATGGAGGCATTAGAACTAACCCTTTTTATTTCAACACCATTATTTTTCTTTTTTTTACCACATACCCAAAATCCTCCTAGTTAACCCCTTTAAGCCTAAACCTTTTTCATTTCATAACCCAAACCAAACACCCTTTCACCCACCAAAACCTTTTTTGTTTTTAACCCTTTTTTTTAGTAACAAGCTTGGTTTTTCGGTTGACTTTCCTAAAAAAAACGATGATGAAGCAAAAGAAAAATAAACAAACAATTTCATCCAAAAATAACTTTGTTTGAATAAAGGCTTCATCAAAATAAAAATTTCAAAAATAAAAAGTCTTACGAAAACCGACGCTTTTTACGCTTTTCGCCCTTTTACTAACCACTAACCCAACCACCTACCTTTAACCCAAGCCTAACCCTTCACCCAAAAAGTCCTCTTGATATTTACAAAGGTATATAGTTAAAAAGGAGGAGGATTGATTGCTTGGCAAGCCTATGGTAGGAGTAAGTTTCATGCCGCTCTCGAGTGATTCACTAAAATACATCTTCGGCCGAGTGTTGAGTGATCCCCGTGAGGAATGTGAACTTGTATATAAATGGAATTTTAAAAAGACATGTTATGCCCTAATAAGTAATTTATCTTATGAAAAGTTTTTAATAAATCATGACGAATAGGATTGTAAATAAATATAAATAAAACTTAATAAAGAATCTTGGAAATCCCGACACTCTATGACAAGCCCAAAAACCTTCTATTCTACCCATTCCATTTGGGAGTGTAAAGCCACATTATAAAGAGTTTTGCTTGAGGACAAGCAAAGATTCAAGTGGACACGGGGGCGTGGTCAACTGATGCAGACAAACTGCAATTAATGAAGAAAGAGAAGGATGTGGACACGGGGCCATGCCCGAGCTTCTGTTCAGCCTATAAATAGGGGTGCTTGGCTCAATTGCAAACCATCCCTTGGCACACCACCTCTCTCGCACTTCACCCACCACCCACCACCATCACAACACCATCATCCACCACCATCATCCATTGTCCATCATAGAGTGTGTGAGTCGTCTCGGGATCCAAGATTGATCGTAAGAGTTCTTGACAATCAAGGCCATGTTTGCCTAAGTCTCTTACATCACTTGGTGAAGACGAAGTGTCTAGTGTAATACTTTTTATTTTTAATCTTTTCTCACTTTTTACTTGGTTATGTATTAATGACTTTAATAACTAGTTTCTTATGTTGAAGGTGATTTTTCCTTATCGTTTGTCCGTGGTGTCTTGGCATTATTTTACTGTCTATATAAAATAAAAGATTTTCACCATTCATATCTCCACGGTCTATATGGAGGTATATTGGCTACCTAGTCGGGGGTTTGTTGGATCGATCGGTGACCCTAAATAGTCAGTATGAGTAGTTCATCATCAAGTACAAAGGAGGAATCAATGTAAAAGATGTCACCACAGCTTGTTCCTTTCTAATTGTCCTTTTATTGATCAATCCTGAGCATTAACACGTTCAAATGACAAACGGACAGCACCTCAACTCAGAACTAATGATCTAATTCCGCTCCAAATGAACACAGCACACACATATATATAGTGATGAGATTCCGCTTGAACATGCAACAAGTCGTTTCAAGCGAAATCACATGTGTTGATTTCGCTTGAACTGCACAATGACACTTTCAAGCAGAATCACCCACTTTTACATATAAAACCCTAAATTCTAACCCTGTGTGTTCGTTTATCCTATCTAGACATAAGACTCGATTAAGACGAAGTTAACAGACACTAGATGCACCAACAGACTCCCCCTTGGATGTTGACGAAGTCTTCGGCGTCGAGTCTTTAGTCTTTGTCTCTCTATCCAAATTGTCTTGACATAGTAAAATCTTCCTTCAATCTTTATCTTCAAACTTTAAACTCCCCTTTGAACGTTGATCCAGAATGTAGACTCCTCCTTTCGATGACTCCCCCTCTCAATCAGCTAGGATTTGAATTCTGGTTCAATCTTTGACATATTCATTTCCATGGGGATCTTGACTCCTGTTTCCTGCAAAATCTCTACCTAAATATAAGATATATGACAATAACAGTTTCAAACCATACTTACCATTCACCTTCATTTGATGATCTAATCAGTGTATAGAAATCCACTTAAGTATTCAGGTCCAAGTTAATGACCCTGATTACTCAATTTATCTACCAAGTCCAACTTAATGACCTTGGTTGATCTGAGACATTTCACACTGACATTTATTCAACTTTTTCAAACAATTTTCTGAAAATTTACAAGTTTCAAATTAATGAACTTGCTTTAACTTTTCAACTTTCACAAACTTGTCATTTTAAGCTCACAACTCATCCTCCAGCCCAGAAACTTCCTGCATCTGCTTCAATTCGAATCTGAAGATCAACTCTCCACTTTGATTTGTCGGAAAATAAAGCAGAAATGAAAAATCTTTTTGGATTTTGAATAAAATTCTAAACTAGAAAATGAAATACAGAACTAAAATTCAATAAAATGTAAACTATTTATAAACATATTTTTGGTGAGCGTGTTAGGGAATCATATCAGCTATTCGACAAGTCACAAGTACCGTTAAGCTTTGATTACATACTCAGAATTAAACAATTCGCTTAGATTGTCGATATACTGATCCACTTAAATTTTCACACACATTTCAATATGTCTAGGATACAGATTTAGTGTTTTAGAGACTTAAACTCATTCATGTGTCCCACCTCTTGAATATACTCCCGTATCCAGATCCCAATATTCATTCTTACAGGTGAGTATACCACAGATGATATCTGTAAGGGAATAAATTACGATCGAAACCGTGAGAGCTCAGGTCAGAACTTTCGTTCAGCAGAGAGATGACGGTTCGACTTAGGTGTGTCCCCTTTAGAGGATTTTTTTTTTACAACAGCATTGATTAGCAATTTTATTGTCTCGTCATTTTATGCTGAGGGCAGCGCTATATTTCAAGCAAGCGGTAAAGTATTCTCCGGGGACTAGGCCATTGCTTCCGCAAAATCAGAAGTCCCGGGATAATACCCCAGATATCACTGAGTATAAAGACCTAGTATCTAAGAAAGAGGGATCTTTCAAACAAGATTTCAGGGGTTACCTATATATCCAAGTAGTGTTCCCCACGAAATAAGTAAGTAAAGATTTAGATTTATATCCCGAACAAACCTACTAAATGTGTAAAAACCTATCGGCACATCATCAGCGAGACTGTTTAACGCATTTAAATTTTCCATTTCTTTAGCATATCGTAACTGTCAAGCCGATGTACTATCATTTTCCCTTTTTACACAAGCTCTTTTCTGGTTTTCTATTGTTTTTGGATTTTGAAAATATCTCATGTTTTTGGATTTTTGCCATTTTTTACTGTTTTTGTATTTTCTGAAAATATTACCCTATACTCTCCCCCTAAATACCAAAACAAGTAAAAAATCGACAAATCATTGCAGATTGCTTCTCAACATCATCATCTACAATGTCTCCTTCATCAACGACAAGAATCTCTTCCAACACCGATAAAAGCTTCATACCGTTCAATTTTAACAAGTATTGAAAACGAGTTTTATCAAACGCTTTGGTATGTAAATCAGCTTTTTGCTCGTCAGTGTGGATTTTCTCAATTCGTATCAACTTCTTCTCGAAACAATCTCGGATGAAGTGATGACGAATTTCAATATGTTTCGTTTTAGCATGATGAACTGGATTTTTAGTAATGTTAATCCTTGCCTCATTATCAACAAAGATAGGGGTGTTTAGAAATTGCAAACCGTAGTCGCGCATCTGTTGCTGGATCCACAAGATCTGAGAGCAGCAGCTGCTAGCAGATACATATTGCGCTTCACATGTGGATAAAGCCACAGAGGTCTGCTTTTTGCATTGCCAGGTGACCAATCGTGGTCCGAAAAACTGGCACCCCGCTGTTGTTGATTTAGCGTTAACTTTGCAGCATCCGAAATCGGAATCGGAATACCCTTCGAGCGTGAAATCGCCTTCTCTTGGACACCACAACCCCAACGATGGAGTTCCTTTCAGGTAGCATAATATCCTTTTCACAATCACCATATGCGATGCTCTCGAGTTAGATTGAAATCTTGCTGCGAGGCAGGTTAGATACATAATATCGGGTCTCGAAGCTGTCAAATACATCAGCGATCCAATCATGGAACGATACATCGTTTCATCTACCTTCTCTCAGGTGAGATCAGGGTTAATCCCATGGTTCGTCGCTAATGGGTTGGTTGCAGGAGTAGAACCTGACATCCCAAATTTCTCCAAGATATCATGAACGTACTTCGTTTGATGTATGAACATTCCTTTGGGTAGTTGATCAACCTGCAGACCCAAAAAGAATTTCATCTCACCCATCGATGACATTTCGAATTTCTGCTTCATAACTCGTTCAAAATCTTTGCACAGATTTTCATTCGTTGACCCAAATATGATGTCGTCCACGTATATTTGAACTATCAGAAGATGTCCGTCGACCTCTTTGGTGAAGAGAGTGGCATCCACTTTTCCTCGGATGAAGCTGTTGGCTAGTAGGTGTTGAGACAATGTCTTGTACCAAGCTCTCGGGGCCTGGTGTAAACCATACAGCGCTTTATCCAGCAAGTAAACCTTGTCTTTGTGGTTTGGATCGGTGAAGCCCGGTGGCTGTCCGACATATACCTCCTCTTTTACCTTCCCGTAGAGAAACGCTGATTTCACAGCTAGCTGATATACTTTGAAATTTTTCCAAGATGCAAATGCCAGGAAGATTCTGATCGCTTCTAGTCTAGCAACCGGAGCATACACTTCAGTGAAATCTATACCCTCCTGCTGACTAAAGCCCTGGACTACGAGTCGAGCTTTATTACGAACAACAACCCCTCTATCATCTCTCTTGCACTTGAACACCCACTTGGTGTTTATCTTCCTTTGACCATCAGGCAAGTATACTAACTTCCACACACCTAACTTCTCGAATTGACTCAACTCTTCTTGCATGGCATTGACCCAAGAATCTTTAGTTAGCGCCTCCTTGTATGTACGCGGTTCGATATGCGAAATAAAACAACTAAGTGAAAACTCAGTTTGTAAAGGAGCAACTGTAGAATAAAAACAAGTAAGGCCTTGGTCAATTTGACGTCTAGTGCGAACGCCTGATTGTAATTCTCCAATGATCAACTCCTCTGGATGGTATGAAAGTGTTCTCGGCATCACCTCGCTTAGAACATCTACCTCGCCTTCCAAATTTGTGACATTTTGATTTGCACCTTGTTCACTGACTGGGTTTGTTTGACTCAAAATCTGGATTTGCTCCCCCTCAGAATCCAAATCACTATGATCAAATACTGTCATGTTATTAGATTCTTGATTATCGTTAACTGCCGTCTGATTGTCAAGAGATTCCTGAATATCATTTTGTTCACGAGCATTACTTGGACCTGCTTCATCATCGTTCAAAGCTTGTCATTGACGAATAAAAGTTTCTGCTGGGAATCTTTCCTGCGATTCTTCATACTCTCTTAAAATACCCAACTCGTCAAAAAAATCATGTTCTTCTTCAATGTCAAACGAATCCCACAATTTATCATAATTAAAACGCCATGAGTCACCGGGATTCTGAGGCGGCATAGAATACCCCTGACACCCAACATGTTGTGCTTCGATGATCCACTTCAAGCTTGGAACAAAGACTCGTTTCAATGGACTTGAGTAACCCACGAAAATGCCTTCGATACTCTTTGTACCAAATTTTCCAAAAGACTCTAGAACGGTGCAGGGAGACCCAAACTGTTCAAGATACTTCAGGTTCGGTTTGCGGTTATTGATCAGCTTGAAACATGTCTTGTTGAATTTCTTTACAGTGAGAACCCGTTTGAGTGTATAGCAAGCGGCTGACACTGCTTCTGCCCAAAAATTGACT
The DNA here is from genome assembly GCA_030545235.1 of Helianthus tuberosus. NCBI lineage: Eukaryota > Viridiplantae > Streptophyta > Magnoliopsida > Asterales > Asteraceae > Helianthus > Helianthus tuberosus. Next base: position 144,408,890 of record CM060372.1, read on the forward strand.
GGTAGCTTTGAATCAGCAAGCATCGTCCTGGCTGTTTCAATTAGTGTCCTGTTCTTTCTTTCTGCTAGTCCATTTTGCTGCGGAGTGTAAGGAGCACTAAATTCTTGCAGTATACCTCTCTTATCACAATATTCTTCCATCTTGTTGTTCTTGAACTCTGTACCGTTATCACACCTGATTCTTCTGATACGGGTTTGGTACAAGTTTTCAATTTTTCTGAACAACGCCATCAAACTTTCAAACGTCTCATCTTTAGACTTCAAGAATGAAACCCACAAAAATCTGGAATAATCATCAGTTACCACTAGACAGTAGAGATCCCATGTAATACTTTTAACGTTTACTGGACCAAACAGATCCATATGGAGTCTCTCTAACGGTCTTGAGACTTAGTTGACTTTCTTTTTAGGATATGATTTCTTCTTTTGCTTTCCTTTGATGCAGCTAATGCACTCTCCTTCCAAATGAAAACCTTTCACATAAACACCAGTTACTAAGTCGTTATGCACCAGGTGATTCATTTTTCTCAAGTGAATATGGCCTATCTTTCGATGCCATAACTTTGACTCTTTTTCTGTTGCTCTTGACACAAAACAGTGAGCTTGACCCATGGTTGTAGTAGCTACACTCATGTCCAACACATACAGATCATTCACTCTAGGTGCCCTCATGATAATCCATTCTTCGGGAACAACAAATCCTGGTTTCAAGATCAAACATTCTTTGTCTGTAAAGTGCGTTGTGTACATGAGATCACAGATTTGGGAAATGCTCAGAAGATTGTTCTCAAGCTCGGCGATGTAATTCACTCTTTCAAACGTGACAATCCCATTGGATAACGTTCCTTCACCAACTATTCTACCACCTTGATTGCCTGCGAATCCCACATAACCTCCATTGAAATTTCTAACATCGTACAACAGGGCTGTTTTCCCTGTCATGTGCCGAGAAGCTCCACTATCCATAATCCATCGCGAAACGGATCTTGGAAGCTCCTGCACATATCACAAACACTTTAGTTAGATTTGGATGCTACCCAAGCCTCTTTTGACTCAGGTAGGTTGACTTTGATATGAGATTTAACAGTGTAAAGTGGCGGAAATTTTTTATCATTCATTTTCAAACTTTCTTCTGATCCAGCCTCAACCTTTTTGTACAAGACAAACTCATCTTTCTTAGGTTGACCGGTTGGTTGATCTTTCTTTTGAACATTCTTCTTCTTTGGTGGAGTAGAATATTGTTTCTCCAACTTTTCATAATAATCCAAAGAAACATCCATCTTTACCGGAGTGGTAGAAGACGATTGTTTTTCTGACTCAGAATCCTTTGGTTTAGATGAACTTTTTGGCTTCCATGTTTGTTGAGATGAAGCAACCCGTTTATAAAATTTGTCATTTTTAGTTTCCAACTTCTTAACAGGTTCAGTTTTGATCTTGGTGTTATCAGTTTTCAAAACCTTTTTCTCAACAACCAATGGAGCTTTTCCTTTTGTATCAACCTTCTTTTTCGAACTCTCAGCAACTTCAGACTTAGGCTTAAAGTTGGTACACTTTCATGCAATATGTCCAACTTTGTTGCATCTAAAACATGTACAAGTATCAACTACCCGACTTGTGCCTTCAGTCTGAGGTTGTGAGGCCCTCTCCTCAAAGAACTCTTCGTTTGACTTTGAAAAAATCTCAGACTCCTACTCGGAATGAGAACTCGAGCTCTTTACAAACACCTTTTTTCTCAGCAAACTTCTTGTTTTGAAAATTCTTTCTCTGATATTTCTTACCACCCTGATAACCACCCGACCATCTGTTTTGATTGTTGTTATAAAACCACGGTGGTACAATTGGTTTCTTATAGTAAGCTTTATCTTTTTCAAAATTCATTTGCCTCTTTGTCTGATTCAAACCTTCAACTTCAGACAGATCAATTTCAACCAGTTTGAAAACATTTTTCAACTTGTCCATATTAACATTCTCCAGTGGAAACTCAAAATCCAAATACAACTTATCTGATCCCGACATCTTGTACATGAAAAGAGTAGATTCTTCATTTAAGTTGTTTTTGTATTTTGGTTTCGGAATGTATTTGTCCAGAAAACACTCTTCATCCTCAACTGAATCACTATCAGACTTCAAAACACTTTTAGCCATACCTTTAACAATATCAGTTTGAACACTATCATCATATGAAGAAAATGTAACATTAATTGACTCTGGAAGTTTTATTTCATTCGTTTCATCCTCATCATTAACCAACCCGTACTTTTTCTTTGAAAACTTGTTTAACACTGGCGGTGGAACATGATGAAACCCAACCCCAGTTCCATCCGAGTAAACATCTTCGCCTGCTTTGTTTTTCCCGATGGGTTTAGGAACAATGTGTTGCAAAACACAGCTTGCGGAGCTGTAACTGGTTAATTTCAGATTGATACGCTCATTCTCAATCTTAGCTTCTTCAAACTGAAGCTTCAATTTAGCAATCTCATCCATTTGTTGGTTGATTTGCTCTTCTTTGTGTCTAAGAACTACAGTTAAATGCTCATTTTCTTTATTGGTTTTACCATTTCTTTCATCAGAATCTTTTACTGTTCGTTTTAGTTTTTCAAAATTTTCTGAAATTTGACGATTTTCAAGAATCAATTTTTCATTTTCTTTCTTAATTCTTTCTACTTCAATTTTATCATTTTCAATTTTCTCAGTTAAATTTAGCTCGATCATTTGAAGCTTTTAGCATTTTATCACGGTCTAGGATCTGATCTCCAACCTTTCTAACTCTTGTTGTCAGTTCTACAACCTTTGTATCACTAAGGTAAGTGAGTGTACTACAAAACTTGCAGTTTTTCATGCAACTTTTGCAGTCACTATCACCTTTGAATGTCTTACCTGTCTCACTTGTTGAACTAATTGGACTGACCTTGCTTTTAGACTCAATTTCAGACTTAGAGTCTACCTCAAGTTCCTTTGCAGCAAACACTTTGTCAGCCATCTTTCTCAAGTTTTTAGCTGTGAACTCTTGTGATGTATCAATGATCCCATCATCAATTTTCTTTAACTGCGGCTTCTTCTCTTTCACTTTTTCTTTTTCTTCTTTATCTACAACTTTCTCTTCTTCACCTCCCCACCATTCTCTATGTCTGGCTTATTCTTTTTCAGCAAATTCCTCAATGAAAGCTTCTATACTAAGAGTTTTCGAATCAATAGCAATGTTTCCTTGAGGATCCAGGTAACATTCTCTATCAGCATCCCATCTCTTTGCTCTCTTGGCTTCGCTAAACACCCTAGATAATCTCATCATCTTGAATTCTGCTTTCTACTTTCTGCTTTGGTATTTTTATTCTTCAGTTCTTGTGTCTTTGAAAGGAACTTCTTTTGCTACAAACGCATAGCCTACTGCATCTTCCTCCGGTAACACATCACTCCAATCGTATACCTCATCATCATGAATAACAGCAAGAGCTCTTGATTTTTCTTTGGGGGTATCTTCAAGCTGCTTCATTCTGGGGGGTTCAGATTTGTTTTGATGGTAGATCCCTCTTTTGTAGTAATCTTCACGGAATGGATTTGCAGTATCATCAGCAGGAGCATTATGACACTCACGTTTAAAGTGTCCTTTTTGTTTACATCAGAAGCACGTGACCTTTGATTTGTCAAAGCCCAATTTGGTGGAAGGTCCACCAATTGAATGTCTCCTAGTAATCTCCATAAATCGTTGTGCTCGTCGAACTGCACTGGCCATACACCACCTGATATCGATCAGTTCCATCTCTTCAGGATCTATTTGATCATAGTCCTCCATAGTCAGGTTGGTGTTTCCAATCTTGCCCGCCACGAGGCTCTCATACGATTCTAACACCGACGCTAAGAACACCATCTGTTGTTTTGCTGACTCTTCACTGAAATTTTGAGCGTTCTTCAGATCCACAGCAATGTTACATTGGAACAGATTCTTTGATGCAAATTGGCTTGGATTTGTTGAAGAAGATCCACTATGAAAACCACTGTGAGGAGTTTCTTGATTCACAATATTTGAACTCTCTGCAGAAAATGCTGTTCTTGGAGAACCAGTCTTTGGTAGATTCCCTCTGTAGTACAACTCCGCATTCTGCTGATAAGATGAGTGGTTAACTTTGCTAGATTTCTTAATCTCCAACTCGTGACTTTCCAATCTTTCGATAAGCAGATCCACTGTCAACTCTTCAGACTTGATAGTATTCTTCAGCATTAATGCAAAATACTGCCAATCTTGTTCATTCGGCAGCGAATCGAACAATTTGTCAACCAACTCTTCTTGAGTATATACAATTTTGTGTCTTGCCAGCTCCAATTTCAGATGCCCGAATCTCTCAATCATCTTGGAAACAGACTCGTTTTTTAAACAACCAAATAAATCAAACTCTTTTCTTAACAATTTCTTTTTTGTTTTTGACTATCTCAGCACTACCTACGCATTTTACCCTCAGATTCTCCCAAAGATCCTTTGAATTTTCATATTCAATTAATGAAATTATATCATTCCTCACAGACTGATGAATCAACGTGGTGCACTTTTGTTCAGCAATATATCTTTCAATCTCATCAGTATTTGTCAAACTTTCACCAAAACGTTCTCCTCTAACATAACCAATCTTTAAACTCTTCCAGCTTTGATATGCAAAAGCTTGAAGCCACTCGTCAAATCTTGTAGCCCACCTATTGTAATCTTCAATCGCCAACAGTTTTGGAGGTTTGTTGTATGTTCCATAGGCACTCTCAACACTTAATGTATCCGAAAGAGTCTTTCTTGCACTCGGAGCTTTCTCATTTGTGTTGTTTGACGTATCGTTTGAAGTATCATCTCCACCGTTTCCAGCAAAAGCAAACACGTCACAGAATGGATTCATGAACAAATCATCCATCTTTCACGTACCGGAAACAGTCAACAAACACTTAGAAAAATTTTTGATTTTGAAAACAACAATTTCAAACGGAATAAGCTCTCAAGCGAAATCAGCTTTACAAGCGAGATACCCACTCAAGCGAAATCAGGTTTTAAAGAGAAATCAACTTATTTCGCTTGAACTTTCAAGCAAAATCTGATTTCAAGCGAAATCTGATTTCAAGCAAAATCTGATTTCAAGCGAAATCTGATTTCAAGCGAAATCAGACAAAAGAAGCTAATTTCAAGCGAAATCAGCAGTAGTTTCAAGCGAAATCACGTGTAAGTTCAAGCGGAATCAGGATGATGTCAACATTTTCGAACAACTTTCAAGCAAAATTATCAAATTTTATCAGATTTTGTTCGATTTAAAGTCCAATTCTCTCAAGGATTAGTTAAAACTATGTTTCGCTTGATATGTGTGAGTTTTAAGCCATTTCGACCGTAAAATTTCGTTCAAATCAGAAAAGAAAGAGTAGAAGTGTGAGAATCCGGTAAAATCAAGCTAAATTGGTATGAACTCCTCGTCCTGAGCTCTGATACCACTTGTTGGATTGATCAGTGACCCTAAATAGTCAGTATGAGTAGTTCATCATCAAGTACAAAGGCGGAATCAATGTAAAAGATGTCAACACAGCTTGTTCCTTTCTAATTATCCTTTTATTGATCAATCCTGAGCTTTAACACGTTCAAATGACAAACGGACAGCACCTCGACTCAGAACTAATGATCTAATTCCACTCCAAATGAACACAGCACACATATATATATATAGTGATGAGATTCCGCTTGAACATGCAACAAGTCGTTTCAAGCGAAATCACATGTGTTGATTTCGCTTGAACTGCACAATGACACTTTCAAGACGAATCACCCAATTTTACATATAAAACCCTAAATTCTAACCCTGTTGTGTGCTCGTTTATCCTATCTAGACATAAGACTCGATTAAGACGAAGTTAACAGACACTAGATGCACCAACAGGGTTAAGGGAATGGTTTGGTAAGAGTCTTGCCTTGTTTAGTGTATAGATCCTTCAAGGACCTGGGTCAAACTACTTAGCCGAGGGTAACGTCACCTTAACAGACACTAGATGCACCAAACTCTTTGATCCCCTCATATGTAAGCTACTATTAACACTTTAACCCGGCTACTTAGGACTATATCTCTGCTGACTCAGACTACTTAGCCGAGGGTAACGTCACCTTCAAAAGAGGGGCCTACCATAACATGCATTAATAACTTAATTAATTATCTTTCAATAATCCGACCCTTTAGGATTGTATCCTTGCTGACTCAAACTACTGGGTTGAGGGTAACGTCACCTTCAAAAGAGGGGCCTACTACAATAACTAAGATAATCTCTTAAAAAGTGCAAAAGTGCGGAAATAATCAAAGGTTACACTAAACACGAGTCGGAGCCAAGTGATTCATCTTGTCTATCTGTTTTTGCTTTTATTTTATTTTCAGCATTTTAGTTAGTTTTTATTTTTCTAGAGTAAAACCTTTTTCTAACCTTTTGATTTGATTAGACGTTGAGGATAAACCGGTACTCAAAGTTCTTGTGTCCTTGGACGACCTCGGTATCTTGCCAACACTATACTATGCTTACGATGGGTGCACTTGCCCATATATGTGTTTGGTGTTAGTAAAATATCATGTTTTATAAATTTAAAACTTGACTAACGTGTAAAAAGGGCTTAAAAATATACTTAAATCCAAATACACACCAACCCGCATCAGTCACCGTGTGTACGTTTACTAGGAATAATTTGTTGAGGTTCAACTGGATTTCGGGCAGCAGCAAGGATTGCTGGAATAGCATTGGCTATTCCCTGAGCAACGATATTCTCGATATCTTGCCTATTCAGAAATTGATCTTCATGGTTTTGTTTAGATTGATTAACTTCATTAACAGGTTCATTACCAGCGTGTTCCATCTGGTAATTAATATATATAAGTGATTGGCAGAAAATAATTAATAACCAAACCTAACAAAACAATCGCACATAATCACACAAATACATATAGCCAAAATTGTCGATTTCTCGACTTCCATTTTTATATATTATAATATGCGTCCGTACACACCTGTTATCTTACAAAAGTTTTATTTTTAGGTTATTTCACATAATTATATTATTATTAAACAACTATTCCCATAACCATACTACCCCAGTCAGCTGGCATTTCAAAACGACGTTCCCTCTCGTCGTATTTCCAGGTGATTCTCTCTCCCACATCCCTAATCCTGTTGCCTGCATCATTCAGCTCTTCGCCGTAATGACGGACTTCTGCCAAGTTTTCTGAGCTCATCGGTGGGTGTAGTGGAGGCTCAGTGTCGAACTGTCGGAAAAAGGTATTAGGGTTATTGAGGAGATTCTGAAACTGCCAGTCGGTGGTCCACCACTCTTCTAGATCTACTGGTAGAGGTTGGGAGTGGATAATAGGATCTGGGATCTTAGGCTCTAAATCAACTGGAAGTTGTGCTTCCACTGGGAAATTAAAGAGGTTTGCATCGGCAGGTCCGATGAGGTCACTAAGTGCCAGTTTATGATCCAACTCTTCCCAAGATGGCATGTCCTGGTCTTGTCTGGAACTTTCTCCAATTTCTATTCCCTTGCCTTTATCTTTGGGATCCACACCGATCTCTATTCCCTTGCCTTTATCTTTGGGATCCACAGTCTTTATAACTTTTCGTGTCGCTGGTTTCTTCCTGCGCACACGCCTCCAGCCCACTAATCTTCTTCTCTTCTTTGGCTTGGGTTTCTCCGGACGTTGGGCTTGAAATTCCATAGGTTCATTAACGTTGGTCAAATAACCGGTAAAGTCTCTGGAAACTTCCACATTCACAGAATAAAGATTGAGATTCTGAAGAGCTTCAGACAACTCATTCATGCTGTTTAGCATATATGAAGAAACACATAAAATTCTATGTTAAAATTTTATAAATTAAATTTTCACATAATCACCGAACGGCAATCAGAAAAAATAAGTATTATTCTCAACATGCGTTTATGTAAAGTTTATTCTGGCTTGTAGGTGACATAGGTCCTGGTACTGGTTTGGCGATTCAACTATAAGTTAACATTTACTGTTGTAGTGGCTAACATATAAAGATTTGCCCATTGTTCATCTAATTCATTTTCCCATGGTGGGTTATTGCCTACTTCCTGAGTTTCCTTATTAACCATCACTCCTTTTGGTTGTGACTTCTTTATTTTCTCTTGGCTCTTTCTAATAATCCAACTTCTTTTCTTAGTGGTAAGTGGTTTCTCAAACTATGCCTTACGAACAAATATTCCTTCCTCAGTATCTGCTGAGTATCTTGAGGAATTTGATTGAAATGAAGTTTCCTTATCTTTTGATGAACTATCTAATTGATAATAGATGTCTGAAATTCTTTGCTTACCCATACTGTAAACAAATAGTCAAATAACACAAAAACACATAATTACAGGATGGTAATTAGGACAATTAAGTATTTCTAAATACTTAATTGGCTTAAATCAGCGGCTCTGATACCACCTTTTCCTGTCACGGCCCCCGTCCCAATTTTACCCGGTCCAGGAGCCGCGGGACAGAAACCCGTGGTATTTATTAATTGATGCGAGAACGGAAGATTTAACAGGATCTTTTAAAACTTGAAATGCCCGATTATTTTATTTCATAATTCGGGATAAACCCCGTAATTTACAATAGAGGAATTTCTCGAGGAAATTCCCTGGTTTGCAAAACTTGTTTATTTATTTTAACTGAGCCACCACTTCAAGCTTGATAGTGCTCCGTAGCACGTTTTCCTTGAATCACAACAGGTCGCCTGAAACATGTTTTAAAAATATTTTATCAGTGGGGAAATACTGGCGAGTCATTCATTTTACATAAAATGACACATAGTTATAAATTACAGCATAAGAGCGACTACACTGGCTACTATCTTATTTTTATCTGGCACCGTGTCACCTCCTGGTGACGATGGTAATACCACTATTGGGTCCTTTCACCCAAGTAGTGATGATTATCACTATTAGGATTTATTAGCCTAACTGTGATAAATTAGTAATGTGCACAATACCCCACTTGCCAGTGATTAAGATAACCACGACTTAATCCCTGTAATTATAACATTTGAAAATAGATTATTGTAAAATATTTGATAAAAAGAGAATGACTCACATTGCAGATTTAACGGGCAGAGTTTAGCCTACTAATTAGCCTTGTAACCTAATTTAAATAACAATGCACACGAACTAGGTCAGTAACTAATACAGCATTTACGATAACTCACGAGATTAAAACCCTCACAACGAATGACAAAGTGCAACACCTAAACATCCATCGAATTCATGACGAATGACAAGGTATAGCCCTAATGTGGGCAGCACTTAAACATCCATCGGATAGTTTCAATCGATCGGACATTGAATCGTAGCAGCGATCGAGTTAATACCCGGTATCGTAGCAGTGCCTGGCTATCTTAAATTTCGAATTTGAGCAGTGAGACTTCGTTTTTGTGAAATATTTTCGACACCAGTGGACTGCTCATGGCCAAACCTATTTATAGCTGATTTTTGGGGCTGTCGCGGCCCGCGTGAGCCATAAGCCCATCCTTACGCGGCCCGCGAGGGGGTCTAGTCTACATGTAGGCTTGCTGGGTCATGAGTAGGTGTGCCAGGTGGACAACACGTGGCCCGGATGCTTATCCGGTCAAATCTCAAGTTGACGCTGCTCGCGTAGGGTTCGCTTATCCTTTACGCGGCCCGCCTGAAGACCAAAAACCTTGTTTTCTTGGTTTTTGATGTACATTCGGGTTTCAGGGGTCCGGGTTTTCACTTATGGGTTGTTTAGGGACATTTTAGAAGGTCCTTACATACTGGTCTACAGTTCTTCCTTGTCTCAGCACTTAAAAGATTTAGAAGCGGTGTTTGAGCTATTCAAATCCAACTCCTTATTGGCCAAGAAATCTAAATGTGCATTTGATGGTTCTAGTGTTGAATATTTAGGCCATGTTATTACAAAAGAGGGGGTAAGTACATATCCAACTAAGATTGAGGCAATGGTTAATTGGCCTATGCCTTCAACCATTAAATACTTATGAGGGTTCTTGGGCCTAGCAGGTTATTTTAGGTGGTTTATTAACTCATCTGGATCAATTGCTAAGCCTCTTAACAAGTTATTGAAGAAAGATGCGTTCTTATGGAGTTTGGAAGCTCAACAGGCTTTTGAACAATTAAAAGTGGCTTTAACTACTGCTCCAGTTCTAACCTTACCTGATTTTTCCAAGGTGTTTATACTTGAGACAGATGCATCTTCTAAAGGGCTAGGTGTTGTGTTGATGCAAGATGGCCACTCTTTGGCATATGCTGGTAGGGCATTTCTATCAAACAACAAGCTATGTCTATGTATGAGAAGGAATTACTGGCCATTTTAATGGTTGTAAAGCATTGACATCATTATTTGATGCATAAGCACTTTATAATAAAAACATATTATAGGGTTTGAAATATCTACTGAAAAGTACACCTCTTCAACAGAAATAGTTAGCCAAGATCTTATGTTATGATTATGAAATTGTTTACAAAGAAGGAATTTAAAATAAGGATGCAAATGCTTTATCTAGGGTGGAAGGTTTGGCTTTGCTTAAAATGAACATGAGTTCCACTGATCCATGCTTATGGCCAAGAATTCAGACTAGTTGGTTTACTGATGCCAAACTGCAACAAATAATACATGATTTATATAGGTGTTAACTGTAACAAATAATTATTTACTGCAACAAATATCCGAAACTATGGTACTTGGGCACCCATGTAGCTTAAAAACATTGTGTTTTCCATTATGCTTAAAACAGAACTGATCAACATGTGTGCTCATTTGGCTCAGATGAGTGTTAACTCCTGATCAGGCTTATCTAATACTCATAGTAAATGATTACTCGGCTAAGTGGGAGAATGTAAGATTAAATATATTATGTTGTAATATTTAATCTAGTAGCCGTTATAATCATTTACATAATATAGATCAAAATATATAATGACCTATTAAATAATTAGTTGGTAATTGTTGATGGACCATATTACCCTTATTAACTAATTAGGTTTCCTCTTAGGTGCATATATAAGGAGACTAATGTAGAGGTTAAAAGGTTACACAATTTACACAACCTAATTATTCTCATAACATCAAAATCGATCTCCCTCTCCATAACCGAACTCCCTATTCGGTTTTCATAATCACCATCGATAGATTACACCCTAAGGAGGAACCAGATCAACTTGACAAGCATGTCGACTTCGATGTCTGCATCACTTACTGGATTCTCCACTGGCATGTCTGCAATCACGGGTATGTCTTCATATTTTCCATTATGCTTAAAATAGAACTGATCAACATGTGGTAGCAGAGCATATGTTGATTAATCAACTCTGTTTTCGTATCCATTATTCTGGGATTGAAATCTGGAAAACATAAACTTTTGAAAGCCTATTAAAATTCACAGCATGGTTTCGAGTTCTTTAAAGTCATCGAAAACACAGTTTCGATAAACTGAATTGGATAATCATGTGACTCGAAACCAATATGGGTTAATTTTTATGTCCGAAATCTGTTTTAGAGGCCTTAATTTTCAGGTTTTGGGTTCCAAAATCAAGTTTTATTTTTTTAGGGTTCATCATGTGTTCTTAGGAAAAATTCGAAATTCCTTTATGATTTGGAATATAATTTGGATTATTGAGTGTTTTTTCCTGTTTTGATCTGATTTTGTCTTCTAAAGATTTTCGAAAACTGCTAAAAGATAAACAGATTCTAGTGTTTGAAATATTTTGTTAAAATTAGATCATCACTAAAACAGGAAACCATATCTCGAAATCACTAAAAATTCAAATTTTTAGCTTTATCTCCACTAACAGCTGTTAATGAGTGATAGTCCAGGAAACGTCGAGTTTGACGGAGTTTAGTCCCGAGATGATCGGTTCGGTGATAAGAAATGAGTAGAAGATAAAAACGACTCCGAACAATCACTTATAATCTGGTTTCTATTGATAATATGAAAGACAAACCCGTGAAACCAGTTGGACAGCATGTCCCCTCTGGGATCCAAAAGCTTATCCAAATGGGAACCCCACAACCCTATTTATAGGCAACAGCCTATCCGCCCAAATGAACCTATGTCCATCCATCCGGATGGACTCCATCCGTTAACATAACCTATGGCGGATGGGGTTTACGGATAAACATGTTGTCCATCCGTCTGGATGGACTATGACAATAACAAAACCTTATCCGTTATTCACACTATTCTATATAATATTCAACACACGCTCTATATAGCCTATTCGCACAGTGGCGGACATACACAATATGCACCAACAGATTCCCCCTTGGCCGTCACTGTCGAATTGTCGTGTTGAAAACCTTGAGCTCTGTTTGAAAATTCTACAACTTTAACTAAACTGCAACTTCAATCAGGCATCTTAAAATCTTCAATAGATTCCCGTTGATTGATGATCCGGGTTTGCTTTTGACAGTGTTATGCACAAATTCCCCGTGAAATTAATCTTCAGGTCTTTGTTTGCACAGTTCCTGACTCCTCCTCTGATTTGCTAAACTGCAATCTTCATAAACAATCACCAACTTGAAACTAATAAATGCAGCAATCTCTGTTTAAGCTTTAGCCACATCCGAGTTCAGTTTTTGATATGACATTTCAGCACCACGATCTCGTATTCCGCTTGCTCGATCTAAGTATTGTACAAAAACCCAACTGGCAATTGATAGAAACTTTAAATACTATTCTGATTAATGTCAAATCTGTGATCACCCCTGAAAATCTGAAATCCCGTTTTCCGTGATCAACGTTAAGCACGTTCAAGAATGATTGATCCGTGTAAACGGTATTCTCCATAATCAGCAAATCTTCAACGGATAACGAATCATCTCGTAATGCATTAAGATCTTAGAAACATTCATCCATGATCAGATTCACATTCTTCCTCTTCAATCACGAAGACAGATGTATAGTCTTCTCCTCTAGTTCCGGCAGCAACTTAACCAACAAACATCTTCATTCCCCGGCGGTTACTCCGAAAAACAATTCATCTGCTTGAAGATTAACCATTCTGACACTTATACTATCACACATCTGTGATATCTTATAAGTATCCACAATATAGTGCACCTCCTGATGCTAATCCTGCTTACCGGCTTGACGAAGACCCGGGACTCAAACCCTAAGAAGTCAATCTAACCCTGATCTGTAGAGTCTGAACTTCCAATGATCACGAATTCACGAATCCAGGTCCTATGCATCTACAAACAATTCGGAAGTCTAAACTTCCCGAATACTGTTGTAGTGTTACGAATTTCAAAAATACTGGAATTTCATCTGAAATTTTTATTATCCCTCATTTTTGCAAATTCTGACGTATTATCACTGAATTTCCCCTCGAATTAGGCAATCTAGTTCTTTCTATTCTCTGAAAACCTGACTATGTTGAAAATATGACAATTTTTTCCTAAACGTCAGTTTTTCATCATTGCGGATTTTACGTTACGGCCCATTAATAGTCAGATAACCCAGATGATAAACATTTTTCACTAGTATCATGACTACCCACTAATTTCCACAATCTGTGATCGCATCATCAAATTTGTTCGCTGAAGCCCCAGACGGTGTCCCTGAACAACCCAGTTTGGTCGTTAAAATCTCAAAAAAAAATTCAATCACCAAATTTTTTCTTGAGACTCATCTCGTCAATGCAATCAAAAAATGCATTTTTTAGGCATTAGTCCATCAGTCCGAATGGAGTAGGTCCATCTGTCCGAATGGACTGATTTTGGAACGAAATGACTTTTTAACCCTAAATGTCCCCATCCGTCCGGATGTGTATATGGCCATCCGTCTAGATGTACTTCATCCGTCCGGATGGACCCTATCCGTCCAAATCTATTCGGTCATCTTAAGAACATTCCCAATCACATTTTTCGATCCAAAATCTTTATTTCTGGGAATTTCATGATGAAACTTAAAGGATTGTGCAAAAATCAATTCCGAATATAATGATGTCTTCAATTTCAAATTCCATCCGTGAATTGACCTTCAATTTGATGTTTTATTCAATTTTTAGGTCAAAACTCCCTACACATCCAAAATTCTTGAGCATAGGTGATTCAACGAACTGTTAGATCGACTGAATTGGTACCATAGCTCTGATACCACTTGATAGTCCAGGAAACGTCGAGTTTGACGGAGCTTTGGTTCCGAGATGATCGATTCGGTGATTAGAAATGAGTAGAAGATAGAAACAACCCGAACAGTCACTTATGATTTTGTTTCTATTGAAATATGAAAGTTTCAAACACGTGAAACCAGTTTGACAGCATGTCCCCTCTGGGATCCAAAAGCTTGTCCTAATGGGAACCCCACATCCCAATGTATAGGCAACAGCCTATCCGCCCAAATGAACCTATGTCCATCCATCCGGATGGACTCCATCCGTTAACATAACCTATGGCGGATGGGGTTTATGGATGAATATGTTGTCCATCCGTCCGGATGAACTATGACAATAACAAAACCGTATCTGTTATTCACACTATTCTATACAATATTCAACACACACTTTATATAGCCTATTCGCACAATGACGGACATACACAATATGCACCAACAATGAGTAGGTTTCGAGACTTAGAGAATAAGTTTTGAGATTAGGTGGTTTCAACTAAGGTTCCGACTGAGATTTTCTACTCGAAATCTCACTAAAATACGTGGACAACTGAGATTGCGACTGAGATTTTGACCCGCAATTAGGTGGTTGCGACTCGAAACCCCATAATGAAGTCGAAATCTCATTAAGGCATCAATCTTCATTACTTGAAACCAAGGTTTCGAGTGAGGTTGCGACTGCCATTAATGACTCGCAATCTGGTTGTTGCGACTCATGGCATTAGTAGCTCACAATCAGATTGTTGCGACTCGAAACCACATAATGAGTCGAAATCTGACTCGAAACCTCACTCGAGATCTCACTCGAAATCTCAAGTTGAGTCGAGATCTCATAACTGAGTCGAGATCTCGTAATCGAGTCGAGATCTCACTCGAAATCTAAGGCTGAACTCGAAATCTCATTACTTTATTGAGTTGTTAGTGTGAACTAAAATTTAGCTCGGGGCTTCGCTCCGAACCCCATACAAGGGGCACGTTGTCCCCCTGCACCCCCCCTCCCCCCACCGAGCGCTAACAGGTGGTTTGCTATTAAATAATTGGTTTTTGTAAATACTTAGTTAATTAATCAGAATCAGATAATGTTTTACAAAACAAAAATGGCTTAACTTGAATGAGCTTCTGATGTATCATTTCTAGCCAAAGCTGATTTGATACATCTATTTATCGTTCAAGTATTACGAAAGCTATGTTGAGTGTGCATTACAAACGTGAATGTCTTCATATCTGGCCAAAGTTGATTTAATTCATTCATGTATAGCATACTTAATAAGTGCATAACTAAAGTGATTGTCTCATTTCTAGCAAAGCTGATTTGTCACAATCACTTTGCACACATGCTTAAATGATTACACTTCTGGCCAATGCTGATTTGTCTTCATTTAAGTAGAATTTTAACTAAGTCTATTATTTTGATGTTAGTAATAGATAATATCACAGATTCATAATTAAAATGGTCACTATTTATGCATGCCTTAGTATTACATGCCTTAGATCACATTAGGACTTCTTGATTACTATCATAATTCGCTCATCTTATTTCCACTATCAGTACCCAATTGCGGGATTCCACCTTTTACTGGTGATAACTTTGTTGCATGGAAGGATACTCTCATGCTTACGCTTGGATTGCTGGACTTCGATTATGCTCTAAGAGAGAATAAGCCATCGGACCTTACTCCTCAAAGTACCGCTGCTGAGCAGTTGACTCATGAAAAGTGGACTAGGTGTAATAGCATGTCTCTCATGTTTATGAAGCAGTCCATAAGCAATGCAATCAGAGGAGCCATTCCTGATTCTGATGATGCTAAAACCTACCTGGCTTCTGTGGAGGCGCAATTCAAGGGGACGTCTAAGGCATACGCTAGTACTCTTATCCTTAAGGTGGTGACAACTAAGTATGATGGGAGGAGCGGCATTCGCGAACACATCATGATGATGAATGACATGGCCAATAAGCTAAAGGGGCTAGAAATGGAAACCAGTGATGGTTTCCTCGTTCATTTCATCATTACTTCACTTCCTTCATCCTTTGAAGTATTCAAAATCAATTACAACACTCAGAAGGACAAATGGATGATGAGTGAGCTGGTCGCTATGTGCGTACAGGAGGAAGAGTGTATGAAGATGGATCGCACAACTGATGTTGCTAACTTCACCACCTCTAACTCTAAGAAGAGGAAGAACAATTATCAAAGAAAGGATGCTTCCAAAGTCCAAAGGCCCAATCATAATATAAGTGCACCTTCTAACTCTAAGAACTCCTTAGGCAAAATCCACTGCAAGTTCTATAAAAAGACAGGACATATGCAGAAGGAATGCCCTGACTTTAAGGAGTGGCTGGCTAAGAAAGGTAACAATTATTTTATGATACTTGAGTGCTATAATTTAAATGTTCCTGCTAAGTCTTGGTGGTTTCATTCTGGTTCTATGGTTCATGTTACAAATTCTACGCAGGGATTCCTTTCAATCCGGAAGCTGGGAAGAAACCAAAGAACACTTAAGGTTGGGGATGATCGAGAATTAGAAGTGAAGGCCATAGGAACATTACAATTATTTATGAAAACTGGTTTATGTATTAAACTTTATGATACCTTATATGTTCCTAAGGTAACTCGAAACCTTGTATCAGGACCAAAGTTAGACATGGACGGTTTTATTGTTTCCCATGGTCATCGCAAACTCTCTATCCTCTATGATTCCGTTCTTTGTGATACTGGAATTCTGGATGGTGGTCTCTATAGATAAGAACTAGATGGTTATTTTTCCAAATCTTTGTTGTCATATAACATTAATGAATCACTTAAAAGGATGAAAGAGAAACGAGACTTAGAGACTTCATCCATGTTGTGGCATCAACGTTTAGGCCACATCTCAAGAGAGCGATTAAATCGTCTCGTAAAGGATGAAGTCTTACCTCCTCTCGATTTCTATGATTTTGGAACATGTGTAAAGTGTCTTAAAGGTAAAATGACATTAGTGAATAAGAATGGTGCCACTGGGAGCTCTAATTTATTAGAACTCATTCACACTGATATTAGTAGTCCTTACCAAATCACTGGCATAACTGGACATACTTCATTTATCACTTTCATTGATGATTATTCTCGTTACATGTGCTTGTATCTTATTAAGGAAAAGTCTGAATCTCTTACAACTTTTAAAGATTATAAGGCTAAAGTTTAAAAGCAATTAGATCGTCAGATTAAAGTTGTGATCAGATAGAGGTGGTGAATATTATGGAAGACATACTGATGTGGGTCAAGCTCGTGGTCCATTTTATGAGTTTTGTAAGGGCCAGGTGATTGTGAACCAATACACCATGCCTGATACACCTCAGCAAAATGGTGTCGCTGAACGAAGAAACTGCACCCTTATGAACATGGTGCGCCGCATGTTAGCCAACACTAGTTTACGATTATTCCTCTGGACTGAAGCGTTAAAAGCAGACGTTCATATACTCAATAGAGTTCCTTCTAAGTCTGTCCCTAAAACTCCTTATGAACTTTGGATAGGAAGGAAACCGAGCCTTAGATATATGAAAGTATGGGGCTGCATTGTTGAAGCAAAACTTCATAATCCTTTCCTAGGGAAACTTAACCCTAAAACAGTCACCGGTTTTTTTATCGGGTATCCTGATCTCTCAAAGGGTTATCGTTTCTATTGTCCTTCCTATGTCACCCGTATTGTTGAAGCCAAGCATGTTGCGTTCCTGGAGGATGTCAAGGTCAGTGGGAGCAGTACCAACCCTTACGAAGAATTGCAAGAAGTACAAAATGCGGGGGGAGAGACGCATCGCTTATCGTTACTCTGTGTACTCCTCTTGTACCCAATGCAACTGTTGCACCTGATGCTACTTCACCTGCTCCAAATTTACCTCCATAATCAGAACCTTATTATACCTCATAACGAAGGCACATCAAACACTCAAAACCAAGACAACGCTGAACCCGATAATCAACTCAGGAGATCATCTAGGCCCAGAAGGCCTGCTAATTGGGATGATTATGTTACCTACCTGACTGAAATGGATCCTGGAAAGCTCAATGATCCTATCTCTTACAATGAAGCCATTAGCAATGATCAGTCTTCTTAATGAAATAAAGCAATGATTGATGAGCTTGAATCCGTGAAGAAAAATGACGTTTGGGATTGATAGAATTACCCAACGGTGTCAAACCCGTAGGATGTAAATGGGTGTTCAAACAAAACTGGATACGAATGGGAACGTTGAACGCTACAAAGCGAGATTGGTTGCAAAGGGATACACTCAGAAAGAGAGAATTGATTATCAAGAGACGTTTTCACCTGTCTCTCGTAAAAATTCATTAAGGATCGTCATGGCCCTAGTAGCTCATTTTGATCTAGAGCTTCATCAGATGGACGTTAAAACTACTTTTCTTAACGGAGACTTAGACGAAGATGTTTACATGAAACAACCTGAAGGATTTAAACCTGAAGGTCAGGAGCATCTAGTCTGTAAGTTGAAGAAATCCATTTACGGGTTAAAACAAGCATCACGTCAATGGTACCTCAAGTTTGATGAAGTCATGATGAAACAAGGTTTTATAAAAAATCAAGTGGATTAATGCACCTACCTCAAGATGACTGGGAGCAACCTTACTATACTTGTCCTTTACGCAGATGATATTCTATTGGCAAGTAATAGTTTAAACATGTTGCATGAGTCGAAGCAGTTACTCTCGCATAACTTCGACATGAAGGATCTCGAAAATGCTTCTTACATCATTGCCATCAAAATTTACCGAGATAGACACAAAGGGATCTTAGGATTGTCTCAAAAGGCTTACATAGATCGTGTCCTTACACGTTATAACATGCAACGGGGCAAACCCTCCGTCGCTCCAGTAGTTAAGGGAGATGTTTTCGGTTCATTCCAGTGTCTGACAACAGAGGTAGAAAAGGAGCAAAATGAGTCAGATACCTTACACGTCAGTAGTCGGGAGCCTGGTGTATGCTTAAGTTTGTACTCGCCCAGATATCGCTTATATTGCTGGAATGCTAGACCGTTATCAAACTAATCCTGGTCTAGATCACTGGAAAGCAGCTAAGAAGGTACTACGATATTTGCAAGGGACGAAAGACTATAAACTGACTTATAGAAGAAGTGATCATTTGGAAGTGGTAGGCTATTCTGATTCTGACTTTGCAAAATGAAAAGATGACAAGAAACCCACTTCAGGCTATATATTTATGTTAGCACGCGGACCCATTTCATGGAAGAGTCATAAACAACAGTTGACCACAACTTCCACAATGATGGCAGAGTACATTGTTGTTTATAACGCAACCTGTCATGGAATGTTGCTTAGAAATCTGATCACTGGACTCAAAATCGTTAATTCCATTTCTATACCATTGAAGCTTTATTGTGATAACTCAGCTGACGTTAGTTTCACAAACAGTAACAGTTCGACTGGAGTTGGTTTATATCTCGATACAAAATATATGTTCGTACGTGAACGAGTTGAGGAAAATAATCTTTGTATTGAGTATATTAGTACTAAAGATATGCTTGCGGATCCGATGACTAAAGGTCTCCCTCCTAAAGTTTACGAAGAACATATTTGGAATATGGGATTTACTAAAGACCTTATTTAGCATATTGTACTAGCTTATGTTTTAATGAAATTTCCTCAGTTTGATTTTGTATGTCTCTAAGAATATGTTCAACCGGTATAATGACATATAGACAAATAAAGTTACAAATCAAATAAAGGGCTTATGCGTATTTTGATCATAACGATTAGGTTTTGAATTGAGGCTATAGTATGACTAATGGGGGTCCTGAGTTGAATGATGATTCAACAGATATATTTCTCTGCTATAGTTCTTGGTGTAAGGCTAAAATGAGTGTTACTCCTGATCAGGCTTATCTAATACTCATAGTGAATGATTACTCGGCTAAGTATGAGAATGTAAGATTAAATATGTTATGATGTAATATTTAATCTAGTAGCCATTATAATCATTTACATAATATATATCAAAATATATAATGACCTATTAAATAATTAGTTGGTAATTCTTGATGAACCATATTACCCTTATCAACTAATTAGGTTTCCTCTTGGGTAAAAGGTTACACAACCTAATTATTCTCATAACATCAAAATCGGCCTCCCTTTCCATAACCGAACTCCCTATTCGGTTTTCATAATCACCATCACTAGATTGCACCCTGGGGAACCAGATCACCTTGACAAGCATGTCGACTTCGATGACTGCATCACTTACTGGATTCTTTGCTGGCCTGTCTGCAATCACGGGTATGTCTTCATGTTTTCCATTATGCTTAAAACAGAACTGATCAACACCTTATATTCTTAATGAAACCAAGATTGGGTCTTTGGAGGAGTTGTTCAGGTTGAGAGAGGCTAAATTGGTTACTTTAAAAGCTAACTTAGCTAAGGCAATAAATCAAATGAAACAAATGGTTTGTAAACACAAGTCTAACAGGAAATTTAATGTGGGAGATTGGGTATGTGTCAACCTTCAACCATATACGCAGACAACCCTTAAGCAACATCATAATCATAAATTGGGACCTAAATTTTTTGGCCTTATTTGATTTTAGAGAAAATTGGCATTGTTGCATATCGATTAGACTTACCTGCTAATTCTCTCTCGAATACACCCAACATTTGATGTTTTGTTACTTAAATCAACTCCAGGTCCTACTGCATCTGTTACTCCATTACCACAAGATCCAGTTGTTCCTATTTAACCGAGAGCTATTTTGGATCGGAAGTTGCTTAAGAAGGGATCAAGAGCTGGAGTTTAAGGGTTGGTTCATTGGCAGGGATTGCCAGTTATAGAAGCATCCTGGGAAGATCTTATGGAATTGCAAGTGTGCTTCCCCAATTTTGAAATTTTGAGGACAAAATTCATGTTAAGAGGAGAGTATTGTTACCGATATAGTACTATTCCAAGGGGTAAATGTGTAATAATGAGATTAGTTGTAATAAGGGAGGCTAAACAGTCATTAGTTAGAAGTTGGGGGTTATAGGGTTAACTTTGTACAATAGTAACCAAGTTTCAAGAATGTTCTAATTAGGTCACTCATTTTTTTTTTGTTCCAATTAGGTCATTCAAGTTTCATTTGATGTTTCAATCCTAGATATTTTACCTAAATAGAAGGTTATACATCCTACATAGCATTTATTTAGGTTTTTTATTTAAAAAATTTGTTGACATGGCACATAAATGCCAAATGGGTTAGAAAAAATGCGAAATAGATTTAAAACATTGTAGAAAAGTTAAAAAAAATGCGAAAAAAAAATTAAAAAATGTGATTTTTTGTCAAAATCTCTAAAAGGTTATCAAAATTTTTATAAAATCGTGAAAAATAGTTATATGTCAGTAAATTTTTAATGAAAGAAAGTACTAATTACTCCTACACCAAAAGTATTTAAATTATAGTCATAAAAGAAGATAAACAACTAACCATAAATAAATGCCATGTAGGACTATGACCTACTATTCAGGTAAAATATCTAGTATTAGAACACCAAAATAAAGTAGAATGATCTAATTCGAAAAATAAATTTTATTAGTGACCTAATTGGAACACTTCTAAAACTTCATTACTATTCTATGGCATATTCTGGGGGTTATATTGTAATTGGTTTGTCAGTTCGTTAATTTGGTATTAATAAGGATCACAAATTAATGAAATGGTAGCTTGGTTGATCGTTACTTCTTTTCTCTCAGTATCTTGTTTCAATCATATCAAACATTACTACTGATTTTCATGTAGTTAGGTTACCTTTTGTTATTAGCCAAAAAAAAAGATTCAATTTGGGTTTATTTTAAGTATTTTGCATGACTTGGATGTGATATAATTACAGTGTATAATCCAGGGTTCTTAGAGCAACAATTTTCGTATGTATATATTTTGAACGATTGATTTTGATAATCTAGTGTTAAAACCATCTATTTCAGGTTCAGGACTTTATACTTTGATTTACTTGCATTTTGATTTACAACTATCAGTTTGAAGCTGAGCCAAGGCACTCGCACACAATCTGTTTCCATAAATGTAAGTCACATTTTGAGGACAAACAGCTACAGTGGCTTCTTCACTGAGGGGGCCTGCAAGACACAAGAGGTTTTAGTGAAATAGACAATCCCATTGGTTTCATCACAAAGTTTGGGAAACGGACAAAAGATTATGTTGAAACTGTGGAACATAGAGAACATTTTTGAGAGAAAGATTTGAGTTGAGAATAACAGTTCCACTTTTGAGGACTTTAATAATCTGCCCATTTGGAAGACCTATATGAATAGGTTGAGAAAGATATTGTACATCAGGCAAAATATTGTCATCATTGCACATATGGTCACTTGCTCCTGTATCAATGATCCATTTTGTTTTTAGAATAGAAGAATTACAAGCCATTATACCTGCAAAGTTGGCATGACTGATTTTAGAAGTATTGAAGGCATCTTCTTGTCCAGCCTTTTCAGTGTACGATTTTTGTAATAATTGCAGCAATTATCCTATTTGATCAGAAGTCAAACCATTGGATTCTTGTTCCTTTTGTTCAGTCACATCAGAAGCACTATTTGCAGAGAATCTTTTGTTCTTTGTGAATTTGAAGTCTTTTGGAAAACCAACAAGCCTGTAACATTTATTAGAAGTATGACCAGATTTTTTGCAGTGATAACAAGCAACAGCTTTCTTGTTTTCAGTTCTAAATTGAGAAGGTTGAGTAGTAACATTCATTGATGAAGATTCAGGAGCAAAAATATTAGTAGAATGTATTTCTCTTTGTTTCTCATCTTGAATAAGAATTGCATAAGCAGCACTTATTGAAGGAAGAGGTTTCATCATGAGAATGTTGCTTCGAACGCTATCATAACTGGCATTCAATCCCATAAGAAACTGCACTAATCGTTGATCCTCATCTCGTTTGGCAAAAACATGAGAAACTCCACATCAACAATTAGGAATAGAATTCAAAGCATCTAATTCATCCCAAATAGCTTTGATTTTGGTAAAGTAAGTAGCTATATCATTACTACCTTGTGAGATTTCACAAATACTCTTTTGTAACTGGTACAATTTAGCACCATTCACTTGTCCATATCTATCATTCAATTCATTCCATAATTTGCATGCAGTTTCAGTGTAAAGAACACTATCAGATATGTCTCTAGACAGAGTATTGAGAATCCAGGAGATTACCATGTCATTACATCTCTGCCATTGAGGAACAAGAGAGGAATCATTAGGTCTGGTTGAAACTCCAGTGACAAAAGATAACTTGTTCTTTGCTGAGAGAGCAATTGTCATCGCTCGTTTCCACGCACCAAATCCTGTTCCATCAAAAGATTTTGAAACTAAATTCATTCCAGGATTATCTGAGGGATGAAGATATAAAGGATTTGATGAATCAAGAGTAGTAACAGTTGTTGCGTCGCTTGTACTTGACATGATTAAACAAACGATGAAACGAGATTGAAAAGAAGAAAACAATGAAGAAAAAAAATGAAGGAAAGCACCGGAGAAGATGATCGGAAAGAGAATCCGGTAAGCAGATTAGACGGAAAATGAAATGAAAGACCGGAAAAGAACAGAAACAGATCGGAAAGAATGGAAAGAATCAGAGCAGAATTGCTCTGATACCATCTTGATTTTGACAGAAGATAAAATGGGGAAAGATTCTTATTCTCATTACTGCACTATTACAGATATATACAGGAAGAAGAAACAAACTTAACAAACCTAGCTAACTAGCTAACCACTGTCTAATAACCGTCTAACTAACATATTAACTTAACGGTCAACATTTATATATACACTTACATACGGCTATGGATGCTTGATGAATGATCGAATTACATGTTTCTGTATTTGATAACCCTCTTGATTTACATTTGAATGTTCTAATTTTTACATTTCATATTGAATGATGGGGCTCGTGAATTTCGGATTTACATATAGAGCTTGAGTATATTGAGTTGTTGATGACCCAGCTCGACATAATGCCACGGTGAAGGTTGATATTGTTATTGAGGGTTTTTTTTTCTTAAGCCATCTTATGCCTTTTTTTCAAAGTGGGTGTTTTTGAATAATTGTCATTGTTGAGTTGCCTATTTGAATTGTTGAATTATTTTCTAAAGTTGAAATTTGGGTCTGTTCTGTTTTGGATGTTGATCGCAATACATAGTGGTATATTGTTGTGCATTGTAAGAACATGAAATTCTTTTGCCTTTTAATTTTCAGAATTAAAATGCCAAAAACGATGTCGTTCACCTTGGTAAAGACCCATAAAGCCAAGTTGTTTGACTATCCTAATCCTACTCAAATCCGTAGGTTGAATTTTCAACAAAGTAGTCTTGTAGGAGACGATTGTTTGCACCGTCTCGATCACGCCCAAACAATCTTCTCGTGCTTGGGGGTTGTGGAACACCTAAAGCGGCTTGTGCAACACCAACAAGAAATTTCAAGTTATGTGTTCTTGTCATCAGACAACGAATCGGAACTTAATGATGATAACAACAATAAGATGCTAAAATATTAAAAATATTCTCTTTTACCAAAAAAAATAAAGTAACATCTTATTTGTTTTACTTCAATCAGAGGTGAGAGAAAAAAGAGATTTATAAGAGGGAAATCGATCCAAACTTCAAAATAAAATAGCATTTTATATAACTTTATGTTAATAGAAGTCTATAAATTATTACATGAAATATATAGTTTAAAAAGAGCAAAATCATTCCCATATATGGTTTATATTTGAACTAGTACAAAAACGGTATGATAAACAAGTCAAAATATATTACAACATATACAAGGCGGCTTTATATTTGGGCACTTCTTCATTCATCCACATTTTTATCAGTTGCATCCTAGCGTGGGGAAACTAGGACGTCAAGCGGAAATGCCTTGTCATTTGTCATTCCAGGAAGCGCGCTCATATCAACAGGTGCACCACTTTGAGTCGACATCTCAAAGTTTTGTAGTAAAGTTGCTAAAACCATATGTAACATTTGATACGCAAAAGCTATTCCAGGACAACACCTTCTCCCGGCCCCAAAAGGGAGGAACTCAAATTCAGTCCACTTCACATCGAAGGCCTTTTGGTCTGGGGTTAGGAACCTCTCTGGTCTAAACTCGCATGGGTCTGACCATACCTTTGGATCACGGTGGAGCTTCCACATGTTGGTTAGTAGCCATGTTCCTTTTGGAACATGGTAGCCAGCTATTGTGCAATATTTTGTAAAGGCTCTTGGACCTCCTAGGAATCCGGCTGGGTATAGTCGCAAAGTTTCTTTTACGATAGCTTGGAGATAGACCATGTTTTTTATATCTGATTCATTTACCTGTCTATCTTTTCCTACTTGTGTGTCTAGTTCTTCTTGAGCCTTTCTGAGAGCGTGACGATTGTTTAGTAGTAATGAGAGTGTCTACGTTAGCATGATTGTAGTTGTATCTGAACCACCCGCAATAAGGGTCTGAAAACATATCAGTTAGAATGCACATACATAAGATTAAAAAAGACAAATCCCAAAAATATATATATTTACCAGTCAAAGTTTCTCTGTGGTTGATATTTTCGCATTAAACATACATGTTCATTTATGGGATATGAAAAGTCAGTGTTCATTTTAAAAACTTTGTCTGGTCGTCCTAGGTTTGTTTATGGATTATACTGAATAAATATGTATCTACACACCTCACATGTGGTTTTAATCACGGTATCAGCATTGTAACCCGCTGTGTTATCGTCTTCTACTACTTCCATCATCACATCAATGAAGTCTTTTACCTCTGTTGCAATTCCTGAAGATCTTTTTCGGCGATGCTCTTCTAACCATTTCCCAAATATAGAATCGAGTTCCCTTGCAATTCGTTCCATTGTCTTTTTATATCCGCCCAAATCCAACCAATCCAAAAAAGGAAGAGCGTCAGCCACCAAAAACTGTCCGAGGTATTGGAACCACTCCCTTAGCACTCCACGACAACTCATCATCTCCTCCTCGTCTTTACTGTCAACTCCTCTAGTGTACCGTTTTCCGACGACCACTTTAAGCATCGTATTCATAGTCAAATCCCCAAACCATTTCTTCATTTCTACCAACACTTTCCCTTGCGCATCTCTTTTCTCCCTCCAAAGATCATGAATATTTTTAATTGCGCTTTCTAGTTCAACCACTCGAACAACCTTAAGCTTCTCAAGCCGACTTACAGACAACAACTCTTGAGAGATGATTTTACGTAACCCACGCCAATATGGTCCATAAGGAGAGAATGACAAATTTGAACCATCAAACCCCAATATCTTTGCAGCGACGTAATTCGGACGGTCAGAAACTATCACATCATGGGTAGTAAAGATCTCCTTAGCTATCTCCCAATTACTCACCACCAAGACTTTACGTATACCAAGCCGGATCATGAAGATGGGTCCACATCGGTCAGCCATGGATGACAAGGTTACATGGGGAAGATCAGGACCACTAAAAACTTTGAGGTGGCCTATTATAGGCCATGCACCACTTGCTTCAGGTGGAGTGGTAGTGGTTTTGTACAAGAACGATAAGTAGTAGAGGACTAGAATTATGGCAAAAGTTGAAAGAATGAGTGTGTAATTCTCTTGCAGATAGGAAAGATCCATGATACAACTATTGCTTTGTTAGTATTGAAAGATTGTAAATTTGTGCTTAAGTGACAAGTTGTGAGGATATACTTATAGTCACTTTCGATCTATGAATTACCACAGATACTTACAAAATTGATAGGTCAGCTATATATGTTTATTATCGATGTATTAGTAAATGAAGTAGTTGGGGACAGGGTTAGGTTATACTTAGCACTCTAAAACGATTGTTTTGGCTGGTTTCTGAAATTTTATAGATAGTTAGATGATTGATCAGTTCTACTCTTTGAATTCGCTAAACAATAGAATATAACAAGAAAAAATTTGTATTCATATAAATAAGTTTAATTTTCCGATTTTATCATATATGGATGTATTTGTGTCACATATATGAAATTACACAAATACACATATTCATTATGATTCAGTTTGAAAATCTTTGGTCTTCATCTTCGGTCTCTGATTGTAAATTTAATAATTTATTATCACGATATTTGACAATATATAATAACTTTCTGTTTTTTTTTTTTTTTTTTTTTTTTTTTTTTAATAATTAATATTCAATATATAAGGTCAAACAAATTACACCAAGATAGCCGGTAAGCGGGCAACAAGCTGCGCCGCTACCCCCTTTTGAATAGCGAAACCTAACCTAGTAAAAACGAAACCCCGATCTCTAGGAGACGAAATGTTGCTGTGAAAGAGGTATAAATGAACAGAACGAACATGAACATAGGCATGTTTGTGTTTGTTCATTTAACTTTAACCGAACATGAATACAAATAAGAACAAATAATCAAACACATTTTTTGTTGTTTTCGTTTATTAAGAAAATAAGAATGTTCGTGTTCGTTTATGTTCATTCATTTAAACTCTAAACGAACAGTTCACGAACATAAACAAACAAACATAAACGAATATAATTTAACAAAAAGTAAATTACGATTTTGGCCCCTGTGGTTATATCATTTTTACCCTGTTAGCCCAAAATAGGATTTTTTTAACATCTGTGCCCCATGATCTCTATAACTAACTATTTTGACCCCTGAATCTAACTAAATCCATTACCCTGGTTAATTATTTGTCACATGCAACTCACATGTTGGGTATATTTGTAAATTCACCTCTCCCTTTACTAACACCTATTAAAAACCACTCTCTTTCTTCTCCCTTTTCTCCTCAACCCACCACCACCTCCTCAACCCACCTGCAACTTCATCGTAACCATAACCACCACCATGGCTTCCTCCACCTCCTCCACCCCGCTTCTCTCTCCTCCCAATCTGAATCTCAGTCAATAGCAGCAGTTAATCCGACCAATCTGAATCTCAGTAAGTCACGTAGTCTCAATCTAAATCTCTTTATCACTTTTCTAGATAGATTCTGTGAATATCTGTTGTTTACTGAAAAATTATCTGGTATATTCGTACTGTTTCGTAATTTGATCTGTCACAGGAATTAGATTTGATTAAATTGATGTAAAATATTGTAATATGTTCGTAATTTTTCAATCGATGATTGCTCAATGAAAATATGATAATGTTTTTACACCATTAATGATGTTCTTAGCTTCCATTACATTTTTGTTTTCTGGATTTGAAATCTGATGTGCTCATCTAGTACATTAGAATGGAGTTTGAATGTGTGTCTGTTGATTGTTAATTCAATGTAATAAGCTGCAGATTTGCTAGGCAGACGGAGTAATGGCTGGCGGTCACTTGTTTAATGTCGGTTGCTTGGGTTTTGATTAAGGGGAAATTGAGGGGTTTTGAGAGGGAGAGAGAGGTGGGATGGTGGTGGGTGGGGAGGAGAGAGAAGCGGGGTGGAGAAGGTGGAGGAAGCCATGGTGGTGGTTATGGTTACGATGAAGTTGCAGGTGGGTTGTGAAGGTGGTGGTGAGTGGAAGAGAAAAAGGGGAAGAAAGAGGGGGGTTTTTAATAGGTGTTAGTTGGTGAATTTACAAATATACCCATCATGTGAGTTGCATGTGACAAATAATTAACCAGGGTAATAGATTTAGTTAGACTCAGGGGCTAAAATAGTTAGTTATAGAGATTATGGGGGCACAGATGTTAAAAAATGTTATTTTGGGCTAATAGGGTAAAAGTGATATAACCACAGGGGTCAAAATCGTAATTTACTCTTTAACAAACAATAAACAACACAAATGAACCTAATTGAAGAAACATAAATGAACACAAATGAAAATAATTTTGGAATAATGGATTTTAATAATCCTAACTATTAGCAGTTGGCCGGCAATGGTCCTAACTTCAAAAATAACCAGTAGTGGCCCCACATTTTTACATATTGTAAACCAATGGACCTTTATTAATAGAAAAAGAAAGGATGACAAAAAGAAATTAAGAATCTGTTAATAAAGGTCTATTGGTTTACAACATATGAAAAGGTGTGACCACCAATGTTTATTTTTTGAGTTGGGAACGTTATCGGCCAACGGCTAATAGTTGTGATTATTAGAATCCAGTATTTCAATAATTTACTAAACATAAATGAACATAAAATAATTTTTATATAATTAGTGATTAATTACGATAAATTCCATTGGAAAATCCGTTTTTATTACTAGAAAACTCAATTACCAATTGGTTACATCTGTATAAGTAGTTAGAAAGTTCATTTTATGCTTAATATTTATATAAATATAATTACTTATTTACTTAACTTAAAACGAACATAAATGAACACAGGTGAACAAACAAAACATGTGTTCATGTTCGTTCGTTTATTTAAATGAATATAAATTTGTGTTTAGTTTCGTTCTTTATCAAATAAACGAACTTCAATTCCTGTCGAGCAAGTTCACAAACATTTTATTAATGTTTGGTTTATTTACAGGCCTATCTGAGTATCTGCATACTCATACAAGACAGCTTTTTCTAGACATCCTTAAAAATTACATAAAATTCTTTTTTATTAAGTATGTAGTATCTAGATTTATATAAACAGCAAATTTCTTTTAATCATTTGTCGTATGTGAGTCTTGAACACAAAATCTTCCTCTTTTAAACTAAGTGTGTTAAAGATTTTGTATTTATTAATAGACCACCACCTCATTCATATAAACAATCGTATTTGTTGGAATAGGTTGATGCTAGCTTATATTATAATCCGCACTAAGTTGTTAGAGCATTCTCATTCAGTCCATCAACTTAACCTTTATCTTTAAAAAATAAAAAAAGCTTCTAAAAATCCACTCCAACCAATCCACTATATATGTTCTCTAACCTTATATATTAAAAAGAAAGTACAGTAGCTTTTCATGTATAAAAAGCTACTGTACCTCTCCATTTCCAACAAACACCTTCTTCATGTCTTCTCCCGCTTCTTCTTCATGTCTTCTCCCGCCAGCCCCTCTCCTACTACACATCACTAGCAACAAAATCCTCCTTTAGACGGGATTTTGGATTATTATTATTGTGACACTTGACACAAATTGGCCTCCATTTTTGCCAGTTGAGCTCCAGCCTCCTTCACCACGACGACCGACGACGACCACCGATTTCATCCACACAATCACCACCTCTAATCACCATTAACAGTTACCCTCTTCCCCTTATACTTTCACACTTACAATTCCCCCAAATTTCTCAACTATGCATCCTTTCTCTCTCTAGGGTTTTTAATTTCTATCAATCAAATCCCCTCGCATACAAATTGAGGTAATTTTAGTAAGTTTACTTACATTGAATCACTCATGATCAGTTTAAGTTTCCAACTGCTTTTGGATTTTATCAAATTGTTGTAGTTAACCCTTCCTTTGACTTGATTAGGATTTGTTGTTTTTGAGGAATTAGTTGTTTTAGCAGTCCAATTTTGATATATTCACTGGAGTTAACCTTGAAAGTTACTTGTTTTGTCAGATGATTTTGTTTAATTTGGTTAATGTAGGTGGTTTAGGGTTTCTGATTAGCCATGTTATATTATATATATCTGCCTGTTGCAAAGTAAGAATTTTTAAGACTAGTTTTGCTGTTAAAATTTAAGGGAAGTATATATATATATATATATATATATATATATATATATATATATATATATGCGCTCGCTCTGAGTAGTGACGAAATAGAAACGGAAGAACCTCTTGCAAAATGCACATACATAAGAATCTATATATATTGACCTGTGCTTGAGCATTTACATTGGTACTTATGATCACTTCAATTTTGTGCTTCAAGTTCTGTACAAGAATGAGTGCCTAGTGGATATATTACAGAAAATACGCTTGTATGGGCTGAAGGAAGGAGTGAGTGGCAACCACTGTCATGTGTTTCACTCTTGTATGGGCTGAAGGAAAGAGCGATTCCCAGTAGGTTTGCTAATACTGGATTTGAAGATGTACAGGAAGAACTCAACATGCTATTACAGGTATCCCAGTAGGTTTGCTAATATATGATGCTAGAATTCAGTAGAATTCAGAATATTAAAGCATGGTGCTATTGTGCTACTCTTTTTATCATCATTAAAAGTTAAAGATGTCATATAATATAATTCAGTTGTGTATAAAAGGATTTTGATTCTTTTATGTTTTCTTTGTAAATTGAAATGGCATATACTATTTGTAATTTGTATTAGACCACACGGTGTGGGCGTGAAAAATAGTTAATAAAAAAATGGCCAGCAACTTGCAGAAACGCTGCAGCCTACAGTGCCGAAAAACGCTGCAGTTTTTTAAGGTTTTTATGCTGAAAAAACACACAGTTTTGTGGCGTTTTATTGCTGAAAAACGCTGCAGTTTTTTAAGGTTTTTATGCTGAAAAAACACCCAGTTTTGTGGCGTTTTATTGCTGAAAAACGCTGCAGTTTTTTAAGGTTTTTATGCTGAAAAAAGCACGCAGTTTTTTAAGGTTTTTATGCTGAAAAAACACGCAGTTTTGTGCAGTTTTATTGCCGAAAAACGCTGCAGTTTTTTAAGGTTTTTTTGCTGAAAAAAACCTGCCAGTTTTTGTCGTTTTTTTGCTGAGAAACGCTGCTGAAAGCTGCCTTTTGTTGACGTTTTTCGCTGAAAAACCGGCACTTTTTGGCGTTTATAACAATTTTTTACTTATAACATGTATGATGACAGGTTGAGTTAATTGCACGTTTGATCAAATGGTTCGTACATTCTTTCGCAAATTGTTGAGATACCTATCTTCGGATGATGATAGCGATGATGATCTTTACGAGGATGTCGAAGAACAATGTACTCGCAAACGTCGTAAATTTATTCGACGCAATCATATTCAGGGACATGAGCGTTTATATCGTAAATTGGAGAAAATATAATAAGACAAAATAGATAGTAGTTAAAATTGTAAATTGGAGAAAGAGAAGAAATGATAAAAAAAGAATATAGAGATAGGTATGGGGTGTTGGATGTGGAAGGTTTTTTAAAATATGATATAAATTTTAAAAAGTAAGCAATTTTAGTTAAATTACAAGGGTAAAGATGGTGGATTGGATGAGAATGCTCTTAGTGTGGTAAGTTGAATATGACGAAATAATAAGATAAGAACAAGGACTTTTAACCATTTAATAGGACAAATATTAGATAAGGACAGATATTTTTCCAAATTATCGGTCTTGTATTGAACGATTGATAAGAACAGATATTTTCCCAGATTATCGGTCTCGTATTGGACGAATCAAAGTTGTATCAAAAGTGGTATAAGTATTTCAGTTCGGTAAAAAAACAAGATCCAGACCGGTATTTTTTCGGCATTTCGGTATTTAGTACCGACTAGGGTGTTCATCGAATCAAATATCGAATTGCTCGAATCAAAGAATTTATTTTATGCTTGAATTCGTATTCAATTCAAATTCGATTAAGAACTAGCCAACTTGATTCAAATCAAAATACCAATTCGAATTCGATTCTAATTCTATTAAAATTTCAAATCAAATTCAAATAAATTCGTTTTGATTCAAATTCGATTAAAATATGTAATACATATGGGCTTTGTAATGGATTTGATAACGGACCATTTTAATACTTAGAATAAATTTTGAGCTTAATTAATATTATAGCCCAATAAAAGTTATATATGTATTATATATAAGAATAATTCAAATTATGTTAAAATATGTAATAAATTTGTTTAAGTTATGGGCTTTGTAATGTGTTTGGTAATGGACTATTTTAATACTTAGAATTAATTTAGAGATTAATTTATACTATAGCACAATAAAAGTTTAATATCTATTATATATAAAAATAATATATATATATATATATATATATCTAACTATTATATACTTTAATAAAATATTATCCTCAAATCTAAATTGCTAATTTAATATATTTTTAAAATAAATACCTCTCTAATCTACTTATTTTATATTAAATATATAAATAATAAATTAATATTAAATATTATCCTAATTTATTAAAAATTTAACTTTTTTTATTATTTGGTATATAAAATTATATTTATTCAACTCGTGTAAAACGCGGGGTTTTTAAGAATATAATTTTTTTTATCTGGTAGATTTTTCAACCCGACTATACACGGGTTTTTTAAAGATACGACGTTTTTAGTATTTAATATATAAAATTACATTTATTTATAGTTTAATAAAATATTATCCTCAAATCTAAATTGCTAATTTAATATATTTTTAAAATAAATACCTCTCTTATCTACTTATCTTATATTAAATATATAAATAATAAATTGATATTAAATGTTATCCTAATTTATTAAAAATATAACTTTTTATTATTTGGTATACAAAATTATATTTATTCAACTCGTGTAAAACGCGGGTTTTTAAGGATATAATTTTTTTAATTGTTAAATTTTTCAACCCGACTATACATGGGTTTTTTAAATATACGACGTTTTTAGTATTTAATATATAAAATTACATTTATTTAGAATATAATTTTTTTATTATTTGGTAGATTTTTCAACCAGACTATACACGGGTTTTTTAAAGATACGACGTTTTTAGTATTTAATATACAAAATTACATTTATTTAATTTGTGTAATACGCATGGTTTTTAAAGATATAACTCTTTTTTAGATCTACTCAACACGTGTAATATACGGGGTTTTTAAGGATGTAATTTTTTATTATTTAGTAGATTTATTCAACCCGATTATACACGGGCTTTTTAAAGATACGACATTTTTAGTATTTAGTATACAAAATTACATTAATTTAATCTGTGTAATACACATGGTTTTTAAAGATATAACTTTTTTTATTATTTGATATATAAAATTACATTTATTTAACCCGTATAATATACAGGGTTCATAAAGATATAACTTTTTATTATTTAATATATAAAATTACATTTATTCAACCCGTATAATACACGGGGTTCTAACCTAGTATATATATATATATAGGCTAAGGCTAGATAGAAAACCCTCTATTTTGAGAAAACCCATAGAAAACCCAACCTCCCGACATTTTTTTTTTTTTTTGAAAAAAATAACACATGTAATATACATGTTTTTAAGAGTTTTGGGCCAAAAAAAAACCAAAAAAGCGCCGAAGGAATGTTTTAAAAAAAAAAAAGTTTCAGCAAGTTTATGCCTTTTGTGCCTAACACATGTTAGTCACCCGAAGCATGCTGAAATTTGTTTATTTTTTTTTTAAACATCCCTTCGGCGCTTTTTTGTTTTTTTGGCCGAAAACACTTTAAAACATGTATATTACATGTGTTATTTTTTTCAAAAAAAAAATGTCGGGAGGTTGGGTAAAAATGGGGGGAGATTTGAGTTTCCAGAGTTTTCTAAAAATTTAAGGGTTTTCTATATAGCCCAGCCCTATATATATATATATATAGAGAGAGAGAGAGAGACCAGTTAACGTACATTACGGCTTAACGTACGACCAGTACGCGACCAAATTACGCACGTTATTTTGAAAATAACACACGTTATAAACTCAAAAAAACCTAATCACGCATGTTGAAAACAATAATCACGCACATTATCACGCATGCCCTACCTCCCAATTCAAAAATCGTATCCACTGTTCTACGATCTGAAACCATTGTTACTGCCCTCTGACTCCAATTTCGATGAAATTGACCGAACAATAGCCTATTTGAAGTGAAACGAAAAGAAAATTGAAACGGATTGGACGAAATTGATCAAACTCAGGCTAAATGAAAATTTGCATATAATCACGCATGTTATATCAAAATAATCATGCACGTTGTCGTGTGTGATGTACTTTAAGCCGCAATGTATTTTACACTTTCTCTCTCTCTCTCTCTCTATATATATATATATTTATATATATATATATATATATAATTCTATTTTGAATTTTGAATCGAATTTAAAATTATAAAACTATATTTAAAATTATAAAATTGTATTCCATACTCGAATTGAATCTAACTAGGAATAACACTAGCGCGCGTTGCGGGGGTACATTATAAACATCGAATAGATTAGTCTAAACGTTATGTGATGTGTTAATTATATGAAAACGTGCATTTCGACATATCTAATCGAACTCAATGTAATGTATATAAGCATTGCGATTAGATCAAAACATAAAGTAAATCAAATTTATACCGTACAATCATAACGTATTATATAGGATCCAACTTATACATAGAAAACATAAGGGGTATAACGGAAAAGCTGACACGTATAATCAAGAGAGATTAATTAGAACTTTTGAAAAAAAGAAACCACAATTCAACTCCACTCGGTTTGAAACAAAATTAACGAAACATTCATAAAATAAGCACGAAAACAGATTATATTAGACCTCACTCATTTCCCAAAAAAGTTTACGTTGAAACATACCCCAACTCGAATTTATACCGAAACGTACATAAAATATGCACATAAAAGATGTTTTTTTAAAACAAAAAGCATTATACTTTATAAGTTTAGGTCAAAACGTAGAGTAAATCGAATTCATACCGACACGTACATAAAAATATGCACGTAAAAATAGGTTTTTTTTAACTAAAGAAGGTATAGGGGTGAACTCGAAACAAATTATTTTTAGTAAAAAAATTAATAGGTTAAATATGTTTGTAAAATCGTGCCAAGTATCCCCAATGTTACACAACCAACAACAGAAGAGCTTGTAAAATAAAATAAATAAAAAAAGAAATAAATAACACTGAACGAAAAACATACGTAAAATCGTTGAGTCACGCACACCCGTGGCGGTGTGTTAATGCGAAGAAATTACACCGAAACGTAAAATGTAGAAAGAAAAAAAACTAAGTTGATTTAGGGCCCCGCGCATTGGAATGCACTTGTCAAACGTAGAATAATAGACGTGTTGCGACGTGCCTGTCAAACGGGAAAAACAGAAAAAAAAAAAAAAAAAAAAAAAACGTTGAACTACAGAGACGCACAGTTGCGACGTGTTAGCTCATGAAATTTTAAATGAAACGTAAAATGAAAAACTTGCAAAAGATAAAAAGTATAGGTGATCAAAGTTGAAAATAAAAAAGTATCGGGATTAAATTACAAATAAGTAAAAACTTTGAGTTAAAAGTTAAATTTTGGATTGAAAATGAAAAATCAAACTTTGGTTATTTATATGTGGTAATTACAAAATAATAATAATAAAAGTAAGAGAACAAAAGATGCTTCAGTGGGGTAAAGTGTAAAACAAAAAGTTATGTGATGATACAGTGAAATCGGAAAGATGAGTGTCGCAAACCCATGTTGATATTTGATATATATAATAATGTGAATTCTTGATAATGGAAACTGATCCTTCATAATCAAATCGAGTTAAATGAAATTTCGAATTTTCGAATTCGATAAGTATTGTCAGCAACCCTACCTACTAGAAATGTAAAGAGTTTTTTTTAGCAATTTCCATAAAAATCGACTAAATATTTCCTTATTTGTCATCCAAAATTCACATCCTTATCAAAATAGGCATTCGAAAATCAAATCGAATCACACAACCATAACGATGTTATCCTTATCCAATCTTTAACTTGGTGCAAATCGAATCACACAGCCATAACGATGTTATCCTTATCCAATCTTTAACTTGGTGCAATTGTTTTGAATTTTTTGCAAGGGGTTAATCAATTCAATGTTTTAGAAGCCGGTTTCTAAATAACATTCTGACAACTATTTAAAGCTTGTCATGCTATGTGGCAAGTCTTTTTTTTTTTTTAATAGTAACCTCATCACTCAAATCTTGTCATGTGGCAAGCCTTTTGTGAATAGTATTCTCACCATTTAAAGCTTGCCATGTGACAAGTCATTTTTTTTAATAGTAACATCACCACTCAAAGCTTGCTTTGTGGCAACCCTTTTTATTCGTTTAATGAATATTACCATCTCCATTCAAAGCTTGCCACGAGGCAAGCTTTTTTTCCCATTTATCCATCTTTTATCAAAATACCGGTATAGTCCTGTTCGGTCTCGGTATATAAAGGTAAAAATCGGTACCAGCCTGGTACAGAAAACATCAAATGTCGGTACCAAATTGATATTGAAAATTTTTAGTTCGGGAAATTCGGTACTCCTAACCAATACTATTTGTTCATCCCTAATCACGGGTATCGTACAAACATCAATGGTATCGTACAACCTTTTTATTGATTTTCTTCAACTTTTAGTGTTTCCTTTTTTTTAGTTTCAGCACTAGGGATGAGTTCGGTGCCAAACGATATTAAATCGGTACTGGTACCGAAAATACCGGTAACGGTACGGTATATGAAGGTAAAAACTGGTAGCAGACCGGTACAAGGAACGCTAAAAGTTGCTACCGAATTGACTTAAAATCTTTCGGTTCAGGAAATTCGGTATTTTTTTCCATTTATCCATCTTTTATCAAAATACGAGTACGGTCCTGTTCGGTCTCGGTACATGAAGGTGAAAACCGGCACCAGCCTGGTACAGAAAACATCAAACGTCGGTACCGAATTGATATTGAAAATTTTTAGTTCAGGAAATTCGGTACTCCTAATCAATACCATTTGCTCATCCCTGATCATTGGTACCGTACAAACACCAACGGTATCGTACAACTTTTTTATTGATTTTCTTCAACTTTTAGTGTTTTTTTTTTTTTTTAGTTTAAGGGCTAGGGATGAGCTCGGTGCCAACCGATACTAAATTGGTACTGGTACCGAAAATACCGATTACGGTACAGGTATATGAAGGTAAAAACTGGTAGTAAACCGGTACCAGGAACGCCAAAAGTTGCTACCGAATTACCTTAAAATCTTTCAGTTCGGGAAATTCGGTACCGGTACCCAATATCATTTGCTCATCTCTGACCACGGGTGTCATACGAACAACATCATTACCATAAAACTTTTTTTGTTGATTTTCTTTCGGTTATCTTATACTGTTTTTTTTCTTCATTTTCTTTTTATTCTTGTCAGCGGTTGTGTGCGTAACGCGCTCATGGTGATTTCAAAACACATGTAAACATATACTAAATGACAAAAGAAGTTCGCCGCAACGTGCCCATAGTGATAAACCTAGTTGGGTTGAGTTATGAAACGGTTTAACCGTTTAATCCGGATTGTACTAGGGGTTAACCGGGTTACTAGTTAACCCTATAATCTCATAAAAATACAAATTCATCTAAACTGTTATGAATGCATCCATTATTAGTGACTATCCACATTTCTAACTCCTATGTCACATTTATGTTTGTATTAATGTTATAGCCTATATATAGTGACTCATGTATTTTGTATGAGATATATCAATAAAAAATTCATCTCCCATTCTCTCATTCTCTTCTATACATTGCTAATATGTTCTAGTTATAACACAACACGTTATCAGCACGAAAGTGCTCGAATCATCATTGGTTTTAATCGTTGATTAAAGTCTCGGTTAACCCATGTCGTTGATGATGTTTTGTTGATAAAAGTATTGGTGGCCCGAGGTGTTTTCAACGAAGATTGGATTTCGTAGACATGGTGATTGAAAAGTGATGGAGATACTATTTCCTTTAGTTATTTCAAGATAAGTTTTTTTTTCCACCATACATGTTTATCTACATAAGGTACTACTCTTATACCTATATTGCTTCTTGTTGAATATGCCTTGTCTTTTCAACTTGATTTTACCATGATAAGAATAATCGTTAACCAGAATGAGATTTTTGAAAGTCGGTTAGACAGGGGATGTTCAAATCCTACTCATAATTTTCATTTTCATTTTCAATGACCTTTTCTAAGAATAAATGATCATCACGGTATTGAAAAAGAATAGGAAATATAAGTTTAATATATACATGGCACTTGTTACAGAAACCCGATGAGAAAATACTTGTTATTAATTTATTAAGTCTAATCTTATCTATTTGCTAGTTATATTGCAAGCTTATTCCTTGGTTTAGAAATTGATATATAGTTTGATAAATTCTTTTTATGCATGTTTAATATATAAACCTTGAAAATAAAAGTTGTATTATGATATCCATGATCTTGCATTTACTTGTTGATTATATTATTTATATATATTTTAAAGTTATATATATTATTTAGTTTTAATTAATATAGCATAAATTCAATTTAAGTTCTAATATATAACTTATGAGTGTGGATTGAATATTATTAATTATAAAATTAATTTCGATTTCCTCATCATTAATTCATGTTGATGTATATTTACCTATTTTTTTCAATTTATGAAATGAGTAAATAGTAATTAAATAGCCTTTTATTGTTGTTCTAATAAATTGTTTTTAGTATATTTTATGGTTAGTAAATAGTAATTAAATAGCCTTTTATTGTTGTTCTAAATTTTATACAACAAATTACGTTTCAAAGAGACATTACAAATTCTAAATCATTATGTGCTTTTATTATTATGGTTATGAGTTTTGATATCATTATGTGCTTTTATTATTATGGTTATGAGTTTTGATTGGTCCATTAATTAGT
Organism: Helianthus tuberosus; assembly: GCA_030545235.1. Taxonomy (NCBI): domain Eukaryota; kingdom Viridiplantae; phylum Streptophyta; class Magnoliopsida; order Asterales; family Asteraceae; genus Helianthus; species Helianthus tuberosus. The sequence goes on from CM060372.1 coordinate 144,448,518, forward strand.
TTTTGTTATTAGTATTTATACAATTTATGATGACTACCAAAATACAATTTGTATTAAAAGGTGATGTCTAATAGTTATATTTGAAGATAATCATTAATTAGTTTTTGTTATTAGTATTTATACAATTTAGTGCAATTATGTTAATGAATTTACAATAATGCACATGTTTATATGATAATATGTTATAATATGACAACTACTTAGTTAAATTGTTATTACAATTGTATAAGCCTTTTAGTTGCTATTTGATATTTAAATATGTGATTTGATTCTATGAAATATTTGTGTGGTAAAAGATATTATTTGCAAATTAACATGACACTAAATTTCTCAAGATGCCTGTTATATTTTCTTGAGCAACAAAATTTATTAGTATAAGAAAGCTTATTTACGAGTAATAAAGATTCATATGTTATTATATGATCGAGAAAGTTGATAGTGACATTTGTTTATATTTTAAACTATAGTGACAAATATGTGTATATATGATATACTTGTGATCTTTAATATTTTTTTTCTAGACATGACAAGCAAATTAATATGAGCTTAATCTCTTTAACACTCACACACACATATACGTATACGTATAATGTCCCAGGATTGTGTGTGATTTATATATGTAATTGATATGCATATAAATTGTGAATAATTAACATGCATATAACTTGCTTATGGGTAGATATTACGGATTTCATTTGTTTAGCAATACTTCTGTTGGTCTCATTGTTTTAGATAGCATATATGTTATATGTATTGCCTTTTGACAAGTTAAATGTGCTAAATAAATTAATACAAATTTCATTGGTAGCTGTTATGCTTTAGTGATTTGATATTTCAGCTTGTTACAATGCTATGCATAGTCAACATAATTAATTGTATGGTTATTCTTCTAATTGCTTGTTGTTGCTAAACAAATATTAATAGACATTGATATAGTCATTAGAAATGTGCGCTCACATGAAAATGATGAAAAATAGCTATGAAAATAATTAGTGGACTTTAGCTTAAGTAAACTACTCTGATGTTAGTTACTTAAATTGATAGATAATAATTCATTTGAGTTAGTGTTGATGCTCACATGAATCCTAAATCAATGATGAGAACCCGAAGTTCTCCCAAATGTATACAAAGTCCTGTTTGTTTTTAATAATGATTTTTCAAATTCAACCCAAACTTTAGTTCATCGCACTTGGCGTTTTTGGCTAACATATAGCCTAGTGATGGAAAACCTTATGAATAGTACATGTTTTCCCTCTAAACAAAGGCTAAAACTATAATATTTCACGTGGTAGAGACGCTATTGATACTATTTCACGTGTTAATAGCATATTAAATGCTCCAGAAGAGCATCGATAGTTTACCCGCTAAAATCGAATTTTGTAATTCATAATGCATCATATTCTAATGTATACCGAAGAAATTTATTAAGTTTCCACTATGTTTGAATGAAAAGTCATCACCTTGGAATGGTGTAAAAGAAAATGTACTGAATATCTAAAATATATCATATAGCAAATATGGCCAGAAGACTATATTAGAAGTTACTAGAAATGATACTAATTTTCCACAATATTCAATTAAATCAAATATGGTGAGTAACCAGAAGTTACTAGAATATTTATACATTCACCACATGGCATGACCAAATAGGTCATCAAGATAGCATCATGATATGCTAAACAATCAAACATGCTAACTGGTACCTTAGCACCTCTAAGTAATCTAAAAACATTGCTCCCAAAATGCCTTATCATATGTCTAGTTAGTTTTTTTTTTTTTTTTTTTTGTGGCAAATAAATTCTTATGCCCCTCCAAACAATAGACTCCTACAAACAATCCCTCTTATATGGGACCATTGAAATGTACAGTTGTGTGGATTGTGGCATTCATACATGGTTACATGTGAGTTTTTAGCTACCCGTATGTAGTATATGCCCAACACTATGGAATGTTGTTTTTTTACATGGTTTAACATTGTTCTTTGACAACCCAATTGTAGGGACCATTGTTGGGCACAATGTGAAATATAATGAGAGGCATACGTAGTCGAGACGGAATTCGTCGATTGATTATATCAATTCAAAACCAACTGCTTATCACAAATACTTCCCATTGCAACTGGTCTCCTGAAGAGAACCAAGTTTCCATTTTTTTATATATTTTGTTGTGCAGCCTATGTACCAATAGCACCACCATAACATATAAATGTGATATGTACATCGTATTCCCAGTCTTAGGGGGAGACAATAAAATGAAAGACTGGTAACATAAAAAAATGCATCATATTATATATCGACCCCTGAAGTGGTTAATGCAAATCTGAAGTCCAAAAGAAAGAGTGTGTATTTGCAAATAATAACAAATGAAATACAAGATGCATTCACTAACACAAATAAGGTGACAAAGTCACATATACCAGCTTAAACTTATCTGCTCGAATGGAAGTACTCACAAAATGATTATCATATTAATAAATTATGAGAGATAAATCGGTTCCAAAAAGATAAAACCCACAAACACAAAAAGAGCAGAGTAACGCAGTTGATGTTAACCCCAAAAGAGGTGGCACACAAAACACCATAAGTGGTTGCATACAAAACCCCAGAAGTGGTTGCATACTAAACCTTAAAGAAGGTTGTTGTCAAAACCCCAAAAGAGGCTAATGGAGTTCTAAAAGAAACTCTAGTACCAAACAAATATGAGATCGCGATGAATTATGTACAAAATAAGTACAATATGGAACCGTAATGAAACACGTGTAAAATGATATATTTGATTATGCTATAGCAATAGATGTAATCGATGAAAAAAAAAGATTACATATATAGAAAGTGTGCAAGAGTGTACGCACACAAATAGCGAAAATGGCTACATGACTTAAGGTTGAACTAAATTTGCTCGACAAACTAAACGTTTTCGAACCAGCAGTTCGAACACCCATAGACGTCAAACCAGTAGGTTATAAATGGGTGTCTTTAAATAAAAGGAAACGTAAATAATGAGTTTTTGCGATGTAAGGCACGCATTTTAACATAAAGATTTTTCCCAAATCCCAGCAGTTGATTACGAGGAAACGTATACCCCTGTAGTGGATGCGATAATCTTTAGATGTTTAAGCAGCCTCGCAATCTCAGAATGACTTCAGATAAAACAACTTATGGATGTCATCACCGTATACATGTACGAGACAATTGCAAATGACATCTGTATGAAAACCCCTGAAAGATTAAAAAATGCTCAAAGCATTATGAAACAATAACCCCATATGTGTATATATATGAATCTTAAAGGAAATTACTCGTATGTGGTACAGTCGACTATACTCTGAAAAGAGAGGTATAATTTTGATAAATTGAGCTACATCTATTTAACAAGATTTCACTCTTACAGTGATAATTTGAATGACCTTTACAAAGTGTAGTTATCCTCGACCTGTAGTTTCGAGTATATATGTACTATTTTTGCTCATCAATCTGACTACATCTAGAAGATGTTATATAGAAAAAGCTCATTCGTTGAGTACATGAATGATTGTCTGATCGCTTGACATAGAAAAAATATTCTTATCAACCCCAAGAAAAGGATGTTGAACTACTTAGTCAAGAAGTACCATACTTAATTGCGATCAGAGCATTGACATATCTTGCAAACAAGACAACATCTGATATTACGTTGTATTGGTAAGATTACAGTTCTAATCTCAAATGTTGCACTCTTTTTCCCTTCTCTAAGTTTTTCCCATTGGGTTTTTCTTGGTAAGGTTTTTAACGAGACAACATAACTGATCCAGTAGTATCAGTTTATCTTATAGGTCCCGAAGTACTAATTTAACATCATCATAAATCATGTTGTTAATTATGTATAATGCGTAGTGCACTCTTTTCCCTTAGCTACGGTTTTGTCCCATTGGGTTTTCCTGGCATGGTTTTTAACGAGGCAGAATTATAAAGCGCATTAAATAATTATTTGACATATTTACAAACTCGAGACACGGGATAGTTCCACAAGAACAATATGACGTCCTAGGTTATGATTGATATATATTAGACTCGCATAGAGTTCGATCTCAATCCAGATACAAGTTATGAAGGTCGAAGATTTCAGCATATTTAAGAAGTATGTAGATTAGAGTTGATCAAGAGAAGCTCAAGCTATACTGTATGAAGACAATGTAGACAACAACACCCAAATCAAAGAAGACTACGCCAAATATCAAGTCAAGCAATTGTCACAGAAGATTGGATTCAATATCATCAAGATATACAAGTAAAATTGAGGGGGAGTAACGTACCCATAATATACACAGTGTATATACTCTTTTTCTTTAATGAGGCAACATACCTGATCCAGAAGTATTAGGGGGAGACAATACAAGCTGCACTCTTTTTCCCTTAGCTGAGGTTTTGTCCCACTGGGTTTTCCTAGCAAGGTTTTTAACGAGGCAGCATCACCAAGCGTATTAAAGAATAGTATATCATCATGTGGATAATCAAGGGAGAGTGTTATGAATGCATCCATTATTAGTGACTATCCACATTTCTAACTCCTATGTCACATTTATGTTTGTATTTATGTTATAGCCTATATATAGTGACTCATGTATTTTGTATGATATATATCAATAAAAAATTCATCTCTCATTCTCTCATTCTCTTCTATACATTGCTAATATGTTCTAGTTATTACACAACATAAACAACAATCAAATATCAATTAAGATTTATGTAACTGAACAATAATGATGGAATATTGGAATGGAAGGCATACATTAATCACCGGAAATATGCAAGGTCAGTATTACCTTAATATCGTATTTTATCAAAATTAAAAAAAAACAATTTTAAGATAATGCAAACTGGTTCAACAGTTTGAACTGGTAGAACTAGATTTACCGCCGACACATAACACATACCGTATTTGGTTTTATCGACCTTTATCATACCGTGCGTGTGTCCAGTATCCGGTTTAACTGATTCATACCGGTATTTAAACATGGAATATTGAATTTTAATAATCCCAACTATTCGCCGTTGGCCGCCAACAGTCCCAACTTTAAAAATAACCACTGGCAGTCCTAACTTTTAACATATTGGCCTCCAATGGACCATGACTAACAGAACCCTAATGTCGTTAGTCTCCGGTCGTCGGAAAAATGTTTTTTGGCCAGAAAACTCATGTGTGGCCGGAAAACTCAATATTTTTGTTCCGGACCTCTTTGTAACCTTATTATGGACCCTATGGGAACCATTTTCTAGTAAAAGCTCCAATTATTAAAGTCACCGGAAAACTCATTTTTCACCAGAAAACTCAACTTTTTGCCGGAAAACTCAACATTTTCTTCCCAAATTTCTTTGTAACCTTAGGTCGGACCTTTAGATACCTTTTTTCTGGACAAAAACAGTTTTCCGGCGACCGAAGACTAACGGCGTTAAGGTTCTGTTAGTCAGGGTCCATTGGTGGCCAATATGTCAACAGTTGGGACTGCCAGTGGTTATTTTTGAAGTTAGGACTGTTGGTGGCCAACGACAAATAGTTGGAATTATTAAAATCCAATATTACTTAAAACATTGGTCCAATTTACATAGGTTTGGTGAAAATTGTCATCACCATCAAAATGTTTAAATCTTACATGTGGCACAATGTGGTTTGCGTTTCTTGCCATTTAAGTTCACTTGACTAACACCGTTAGTACTTATCTGTTAACATGAAGGGTATTTAAGTCTTTTCAAATGGTGTACAAGTTATTAATGCATGGTACAAGTTATTAAGCATTTACATCCCACACTCTATGTTACTCCCCATATCTAAAATATGAAGGAATGTATAGTTTTTCTCTTAATTAGCTTTCACGTCCCATTCTTAATTTTACTCTTCCAAAATATATAGTAGAGACTAGAACGTAATAGTAACTCTCTATATATAGAGGGTAACTATTCATCCTTATTTATAAACATGTAAATATATAGGAAAAAATAATAAAACAAGTGTTTGTAAGTAAGACATACATTGAAATGGAAATAGGATTTGAGATGTTTTAAAATATAAACAAAGTCAAGAGAAAATGTGTAGGATCGTATTCTGACCCGAACGAGTCTATCAGAGGAGTCTCAATCAGTTACAGGTGCGGAAAACAAGTAACTAACGTAGAAACAGCTAGATCTTCACTTAAATCACCTTGTTGATTGATATAACAACGTTTACAGCAAATCTCACACCGGCAGCACCTCGGTATGGAAAACAAGAACGCTACAAATGATTTCGCTCCTAGGGTATATATAGGGACTAGGTTTCGCTCATATGGACATGTCCATAAAAGCGAAACCCCCCATTGTACATATAAGCGAAACCATCTTCTAGGTTTCCCACATACGGACATGTGGTTTCCCACATATGGACATGTGGTTTCCCACATATTGACATGCGGTTTCCCACATATGGACATGCGGTTTCCCACATATGGACATGTGGTTTCCCACATATAGACATGTCCATATATGTGAAATCAACTTTCTCAGGAAATCTCATACAATGTGCCCTAATCTAACATTCTAAGACTAAGACTCGATACAAGACGAAGTCGACAGATGTATGCACTAACAGACTCCCCCTCAGATGTTGACGAGTCTTAAGTGTCGAGTATTCGCATCTTCAGTCTTGATCTGTCTCTGGGCTTCACTCTCTCAATCTCTTCTTGCAAGTCTTCAGACTCCCCCTTGCGATATGCTGGCATTTCTTCAGTTCATCAGCATCATCAGCTTTAGGATCGTTGTCTGACTTTCCATCTAACAGCTTCTCAATATCAATCAGCCTGACTCTTCATGTCTCAAGATCATTGCCTGGATACCTCCAATCAGAGTCCTCAGGTATCGGAACTTGACTTTCATCCAGTTCAGATCTCAGGAACGAATACCCTGGCTCATTCTTTCCTGCAAAAACTCTACCTCAAAGTAAATTTCTCTCACATACATATTTCAAACATATAACTTTGCACTAACTCAGACTCACCTTCAAAACCCAAACAAAATGATTTACAGAACAATCTGATGAACCATTTGAAGATTTGACAAAAATAATCAGTTTTAAAGACAAACTCCCCCTCAAATTATGTTCATCATGTTTAGCACTCAAAATTTTGAAAATAAGCTTTTCAATATCAGTCGTCAAAAATCTTTTTGAATTTTCTGAAATTTTATTCTAAAACACACTGAAAATCTTTTTGAATTTTGAAATATTAAGAAATGCAGTAAAGAAATATTTACAAACAATATTTTTGTGAGTTCGTGTAAGAGGATCATATCAGTTTATGAGACAAGTCACCAACACCGTTAAGCTATATTTCAATTTAAGTTTTAAACAATTCACCTAGATTGTCAGTATACTGGTCCATTTAAATTTTCACACAAAGTTCAATTGATCCGAGATACGATGTTAATGTTTTAATGACTTGAACTTATCCGTGTGTCCCACTTCTTGAATATACTCCCGTATCCAGATCCCAATATTCAGTCTTACAGGTGAGTATACCACAGATGATATCTGTAAGGGGTTATAAATTATGAAGAATCATGAGAGCTCAGGTCAGAACTACCGTTCAGCAGAGAGATCATGACTCGACTTTTGGGTGTGTCCCCTTTAGAGGATCTTTTGAATTACAACAATAATGACTAACAATTTTATTGTTTCATCAATTTGCTGAGGGCGGCGCTATATTTCAAGCTTTTGCGGAAAGCATTATCCGGGGACTAGGTCAGTACTTCCATACAGCAGAAGTCCCGGGATAATACCCCAGATATCATGGAGCATAAAGACCTAGTATCTCATAATAAGGGACCTTTCAAACAAGATTTCAGGGGTTACCTATATATCCAAGCAGTTTTGTTACCCACAAAATAAGCAAGTTTGATTTTTAGGTTTATATCTCGTCACAATCTACTAAATGTGCAAAAACCTACTGGCATATCCGCAGTGAGATTGTTTATCACATTTTAACTTTCCAATTCTTTAACATGTTGTGACAGCCCACTGATGTACTATCATTTCCTCTTTTTTGACACAAAAACTCATTTTTTATTTTATCATGTTTTTGGCTTTTTCAAATTTTCTAATGTTTTTGGATTTTCTGAAATTTTCTACTCCCCCTAAAATGCAAACACATTAAAGAAATTTGAAAACTATCTAAGCTCTTGACCCACTTGAAGAAAATTCAAAACAAACTGTACAGAAACATGACAACCGATATCAAATCGCCTCAATTCACCATTCACTAGGCATAAACAATCTGAACTCCCCCTTTCACAAACTATTTTCTCATTTAGATTTCAAAACACTTAAGTTTGTTTTAATCAAAATGATTTTTCCGGAAAATGAGTTTGTTTTTACCACTTGTAAGTTTACCACTTGTTTAAGTACGGGGATATGGTTCATCATCTTGTCAGTTTTATCAACTGTAGTAAATCAAGTACAACTTAATGTCCTTGATTCACTGTTTGCAATCAAGAAACCTCTAAACGACTTGTAAGAATAACCACTTGTAGATATAACCAATCAATACCAATTGTAGGAATGAGTCATCTACATTTTACCCATCAAAATGCTGATTCCTGCTTCGCACTTACCAACCAGGAAGCTCCGGCGTAGTCATTCAACCTGTAAAATTTTAACAATTTCAAGCATTCTCAAAACAACTTTATTAAACATGAAAGATGCCGATTCCTGATCCACGATTACAAACTTGGGATCTCCGGCAAGTCAGATTCTTCAAGTAAAGAACACAGACACCCAAGCTTGACCAGCTTTGGGTGTAACCTTTTCAACTTCACTAGGGGTTGGGCTGTAAGTTGCTTTCTTTGTAGCATAAAAATCTTTTACCCCTTTAACCTTCCCATCAACCATCTTTTCAAAAAAATTCTTTACATTCCCATTAAACGCTTTTTCAACATCAAATTCATTCTTTTCAGAATAAAATTGATTTGAGATCTCAACCTTTCCAATTTTTGATTTAAAATTCCCAGCTCTCAATGGTGGAAAATGAACATCATCCATTAGAGGCACTGAGTTTTCACTTTTTACGTCAACCTGTGGCTCCTCTGACTTTGTGGAATCAGATTCATCGCCAGATTTTACATCAGATTTCTTAACAACCCATTTTTGGTTGTCAAGTTTAACACTTCGCCTGTAAAATCTCTTCGAACACTCACCAACTTCAAATATTGAATTTTTGAAAACTTTAAATTTTTCAGTTGATGGTTCGGTTTTATCAACAATAACTTCTTTCAGTTTTCCAGAAACTCCCTGTTTTATATTGGTCGCTTTTGGGCAGTTCCATGCAATGTGACCGACTTCATTGCATTTAAAACAGGTTCTGGTCTCTTTCTTATGATAAGCTCCATTCTTTTCCTTCTCAGCAAGAAAATCTTGATTTGATTGTCTCCAGAATGAGCTTTTCTTCTCCTCTTCAGCAGATGGACCTGAAACAAATTTTGTATATGTTTTAGAAACTTTTTCATTTTTATAGTTTTCAGGTGGAATAAAACCAAGTCCTTTCTTTTTGTAGCTACGACTGTGGTTTGGTTTCTTTTGAAAACCAGAACCAGAATTGTAACCCTTTTTCTTGTTCAAACGTTGTTGTACTCTTGAGGTGTAAGGTTTAGGTTTTACATTAAGATTTTCATCTTTTATTTCAGAAATATTAATTTCTGTTAGTTTGAAAACCTTTTTTATCAAATCAGTTTTGACACCTCTTATTGGAAACTCTTTATCAAAATATAATTTGTCAGAATCATTCAAAGTGTATACAACTTCAAATGTTTCGTCATTCAAATTAGATTTTGACAACAAAAATTCTTTACTATAAACCCGTTTTCCCGATGATTTTGAACTCTTTTCTGACGAACTCGAACTCCCGACTGATTGACAAGCACTTTCAGACTCGGACTTTGACTCTGACTCCCCATCCTTATCCAACACCTGATCGACCACTCGTTTTATCAGTTCGGACTCATGATCTGTATCGGACGTTGTGAATGTGATGTCAATATTGTCAGGTAAAACATCGGTTATCTCGGATTCTAACTAAATATTGACTGCCTGTTTTAGTTCTTCCTCATTAGGTTTTCTAGGCGAGTACCCTTCCCAAATCGGAGGCGGACACTTATTATAACAGACACCCTGTTTCTTACCAGTATCCTTTTTTCTTCTTTGGCTTTGTTTCTTCACTTTTAAACGCTTCAAATCCTTCAACTGTTGGATAAATTCTATCAATTATGTAGTCACAACCTTTGTAACTTTGCAGCAATCTTCTGATTCTTTCATTTTCAGTTGCTTCACTATCCAACTCTTTCTTCCATTTTGCACATTCTTCTATGTATAAGTTGATCTCTTTCTGCTTTGTCATCATGGTAGCATTCATCATCTTCAAAGCTTTCTCTCTTTCAGAATTAGTCTTCTCCAGACTATTCACATGTCTGTTCAATACATCATACGACTTTTTCAAATTCTTTACATCAAACAACAATTGTTCTTTCAACTAACCTCTCATCTTTTTCGATACATTGTTTACAAGACTCTAAACATGTAAGACAGGCTTTTGTGATTTCAATGATCTTCTCGACTTCAACTATCTTTTCAACTTCCACAATCTTCTCAATCACTTTGACCTCTTTCATTTCCTTTGCAGCTTTCCTTTCTTTCAGTTTCTTCAATTTTTCTGCAAAAATAAAATTCAAAAGTTTCAGAAGATAAATGAGTTTTTTTCCCAAATTTATTTGTTCCATCTCTTCATCACTATCACTTGTTTCTAATGAACTATTTTCAGATGAAACAGATCTTTCATCTTCATTTTTCTCTTCATCAGATAACACTTCCATCCATTCCTTCAACATTTCTGGCTTTTAAACAATATGTGCAATAAAAGCTTGAACATTTGGATCAGCTGGAATGAATTTGTCCCAGCTAAAACCTTCAGCCATTTTCTCATCATCTTGATCAACGATGCCATAATAAGCTTTCCTGTTTGCATCCTCGATCATTCTTCCATGTGCCGTTTGAGCTTCTTTTTGTTGATTCGGTTGATGAGTGATCTGCTGATAAATGGTTTTCCTATAATAATCATCTTTCCCGGACGACTCCTTTGCTCCTCTCGGCTCCTGATTCTTGCATTCTCTTTTAAAGTGGCCTTTCTCCCTGCAACGAAAACAGACAACTTTAGATTTATCAAATCCTAGATTAGAAAGGTTTGCATCCAAGAAATCATTTCTTCCTGTAACCAATCTAAATTTTTCTGCTCTCCTCAAAACACTAGCTAAGGCCCATTTAATATCCATCAGTTCCAGCTCCTCTGCATCGATTTGGTCATAATCTTCCTTTGTAAGCATCGGATTACCAATTCTTCCGGCAATCAACCCTTCATAAGACTCTAATGCAGTGACCAATAATCCCATATGATTCTTTACAATCTCTTCAGAATAATTTTGTCCATTTTGAAGATGTAAAGCCACATTGCACTGAATTAAATGACCATTTCCAGCAGATGAACTTTGAACACTTGGAGGATTCACCGTTGAGAACCCACTAGTGTTGACTGATCCTTGACTGCTTGGTGTAGATTGATTTCCAGCACTAAATGCAGTTTGTATCTTTGGACTTGCTTCAGCAATTTGAACATTTCCTTTATAGTACAATTTAATATCTTGTTGATGAGTAGAACTGTTCATTCTAGCAATTTTCTGCTGCTCCAGATCCTGTGCCTCCAACTTCTCTATAAACTGTGCAATCGATAACCTGCTAAACTGTCCGGAATTCTTCAATATCATCAGATATGTACCCCATTCCTTTTGCGGTAACGCGTCAGCAAGCTTTTCAACCCATTCTGCTGGAGTTTTTGTAATCTTCAACTGTGACATGGTGCGTACAAGATGACAATATCTTTCAATAAGAGTCTTGGTTGTCTCACCAGGCATGCAATTAAACAATTCAAACTCTTTTTTCAGCAATGCTGCTTTACTCTGTAACATCTCAGTACTTCCCTCAAATTTCTTTTTAAGAGCTTCCCAGATAGAATAAGCATTTTCATCATGTTGAAGCAACACAAATATATCCTCTTTAACTGCTTGTTGTAACAAATTTATCAACTCCCACTGAATTCTTTGGCCTCTTATATTCAGTTTCGATGCTCTCCCAAGCTTTTAGATGATTCGCCTGAACCCAATTCTCAAACCGTTTTTTCCATCCGTGATAATCCTCAATTCCCATAAGTTTCGGGGGTTTTTGCATTGTTCCGGTTTCATTTTCCATTGTCATGGTTTTAGTAATGTCGGATGGACTAGCCAGGGATGTAGCAAAAGCGTTGTAGAACTCAGGATCCATGATGACTTATCACGTTTTTCAAGATCGGTGACAAATAAGCGAAATCAGACGTTTGTGCACAAAGAGCGAAATCCTAGATGTTCACAAGAGTGGAACCCTGATGTTCACAAGAATGGAACCCTGATGTTCACAAGAGTGAAACCCTGATGTTCACAAAAGCGCAACCTCCTAATGTTCACAAAAGCGGAACCTCCTGATGTTCACAAAAGCGGAACCTCCTGATGTTCACAAAAGCGGAACCTCCTAATGTTCACAAAAGCGGAACCTCAAGATATATGTGACACAAAAGCGAAACTAGGGTTCTTTAGGTTCACAAAAGCGAAATCATGTTTACAAATGAGCGAAACCCCTTCATAATATCTGTATGAGCGAAACCTAGTTCGAAGGTAATTTGGTCCATTTTTAGTCCAAATTTCAGTGTGAAAATTTCAGGGGTTTATCTATGATCAATTATCTACAATCTGTGAAATTTTGAGCGGATTCCGACCGTAAAATCTCGTTCTGATGAAGAAAGAAGGTGTAGAAGTAAGAGTTTATGAAAAAATCCAGCAAATCTCTGTAGAACTCCTCCTCCTGAAGCTCTGATACCACTTGTAGGATCGTATTCTGACCCGAACGAGTCTATCAGAGGAGTCTCGATCAGTTACAGGTGCGGAAAACAAGTAACTAACGTAGAAATAGCTAGATCTTCACTTAAATCACCTTGTTGATTGATATAACAACGTTTACAGCCAAATCTCACACCGGCAGCACCTCGGTATGGAAAACAAGAACGTTACAAATGATTTCGCTCCTAGGGTATATATAGGGACTAGGTTTTGCTCATATGGACACGTCCATAAAAGCAAAACCCCCCATTGTACATATAAGCGAAACCATCTTCTAGGTTTCCCACATACGGACATGTGGTTTCCCACATACGGACATGTGGTTTCCCACATATGGACATGTCCATATATGTGAAATCAACTTTCTCGGGAAATCTCATACAATGTGCCCTAATCTAACATTCTAAGACTAAGACTCGTTACAAGACGAAGTCGACAGATGTATGCACTAACAAAATGGTGTTTTTTATTTAAGTTATATAGATGGAGATGAAGAAAGGGATGTGAGTCCTCCAGGAGCATTCGCATTAGACTCTCCATACTCCTTTCCATCTATAAAACATATTGAAATACATGTGTTTTATCTTAGAGTAAACTGCAATTTGCGTCCCTGAAGATGTTGGCCGGTGTTTAGGTGAGTCCCCAAAGTAAAAAAGTTTGCTTCTTAAGTCCTCAATCATGTAAAAACGCTAGAACTTGAGCCCCCACCCCCCAAACCCAGTTAGGTTTTAAGGTTAAATGATGAGTTTACACTTAAAATTGAGCATCCATGTGATAGTAGAGTTGTTGACATTTGAGTCCCCTGACTAGTCTATTGAATTTACCCGCCAATTTCAAATTCAAACGACGAATTGTGAGTCCCTAAGGTGTTCAATGAGTAGTGAAACACGTCCCTAGGGTCTCTAATTCTCATAAATTGACACGTAGAAAAAAATATGTTCGTCAAAGGAAAATTTTTTAAAAAATTTTAGGAACTCCAGAGTAATTTTATTAAAGCCAAGAGTAGTAGTGTTTTTCCACAAATAGCAAACGCTCACTATTCCCCCGGCTTGGGCGGGGTGTTTGGCTGAATATTTCTCGGTTTGACAGCATGTACGTATGTGTCGCAACCCCCGACCCCTACCCCGGGAGCGGGCGGCCGCAAGGACAGTATCAGTGGTATCGGTGTTTATTAATTTGGCAACGGAAATTAACATCAGGACCATAGTTAGGAAATAGTTTATCAGAGTTAAAATACCACACTTTTATAAATAATAAATACATGGGAAAAACCTAAGTTTCCATTACAATATATTTATAGGGATAAACCCTAATTTATTGAAATAAAACTTCTTTCTTATTTAGGTAACTTTTATAGCCATTTTCCCAAGCCTTCAGTGCTCTCCAGCTGGCTTCTATAAGCTTCACATTAAGTTACCTGAAACGCGTTTTAAAAGGTTTTATCAGCAAGAAATACTGGCGAGTGCATCCCAGTTTAATTAAAACAAGCTTTTATATTTTTACAGTATTGAGAGCGATTACAATGTTTATATCTACCCAATTACCACCTACGGTACTGTCAATCCTGACTTGTGGTCATGCTACTACTCACAGTGTAGTAACAAGTAATGTATACAAAACCCCAACATACTGACAGTAATTGTAGAATACATAGACTCAATCACTGTTAATTGTACTTTAAAACATTTGAGGTTTTGTAAAAACAGTTTACAAAAATAAGATGTACTCACTTGGCTATTTTTAGGTAATACTACGGCTTTCTGGTGACTTCCTGGTTATAATCTATTAAAATTAAACAATGCACACGTGTTAGTAAGATAACCCAATTTACATTAGCCATACCCCCTAGACAGAACTCCAACAACTGAGTCGGGCAGAGCCTTGACATGCGTTACGGAGCCCTAGATCAATCGGGTAGAGTAACTAATACGTAACTGGGGGTTATAATACTTACAACGAGGCAGAGCTTCGCGAATTAGGGGTGTACTACTAGAAAGAAACGGAGATTCAGAGAGATGGAAATTTCGAAATTCAATCGAAATGGTGCAGAAATTCAAGTCCCAGGCCAGGCTTTATATACCCAAAATGGTTCGCTCCCGCGTGTCACGATAGAAACGTGGCACCTTTCACGTGTCGCCTGAGAGACCTATTTTGCCTAGGCCTGCCTTGCTGTGTTTCTAGCTCTGTTGTGTCGACGACTTTGGGTTTTGACACGTATAAGTACCTTTCGCGTGTCGCGGAAGGTTTAGGGGTACCCCCCCCCCCCCCCCCATGACCCCCCAACCCTAAATCCTGATTTTTCATTTTGGTTCTCGTCGTACATGTTTTAGGGTCTCAACTAGGGTTTCTTGTAATGTATTTTTGAGTGTTGTTACATCCTCCCCACCTTGTTTTAAAGCTCGTCCTAGAGATTCACTGGAATAAGTGTGGATACTTCTTTTGCATCTCTGACTCTAGCTCCCAAGTGTATTCTGGTCCTCTCTTGGAATCCCATTTTACTTTGACTAGAACTAGTCTCTTATGCTTGAGATTCTTGATCTTTCTATCTTCAATCTGTAGTGGTTTCTCTACAAATTTGAGTTTCTCATTTACCTCTATGTCCTTAAGAGGTACCTTTAATGATTCATCTGCTAGACATTTCTTGAGATTACATACATGAAATACATCATGTATTCCTGCCATTTCCTCTAGCAGTTGTAGCTAGTAAGCTACTGGTCCTATTCTTCTAACAATCTCAAAAGGTCCAATATACTTGTGGCTTAGCTTTCCCCTTTTTATAAATCTGACCACTCCTTTCAATGGAGAAACTTTTAATAATACTTTATCTCCTACTTGAAATTCCAATGGTTTTCGTCTGTTATCAGCATAACTCTTTTGATGATCACGTGTTGCTTTTAGTCTTTCCTTGACTTGAATAATCTTGTCCATTGTTTCTTGTACTATCTCTGGTGCAGACAGTTGCTTTTCTCAAATTTCTGCCCAACAGACTGGAGTTCGTCACTTTCATCCATAAAGTGCTTCAAATGGCGCAACATTGATACTGGTATGATAGCTGTTATTGTAGGAAAATCCTATTAATGGTAAATGATCGTCCCAATTTCCTCCGAAATCAATTACACAAGCTCTAAGCATATCCTCCATTGTTTGAATTGTCCTTTCGCTTTGTCCGTCCGTTTGAGGATGATAAGTAGTACTTAGTTTTAACTTGGTTCCAATTGCTTTTTGGAAATTAGTCCAAAAATGAGAAGTAAAACGGCTATCTCTATCAGAAACAATAGATAAAGGAGTTCCATGTAATGAAAATATTTCATTTACATATAATTTGGCTAATTGTTCCATACTGAAAGTTTCCTTCATTGGTAAGAAATGAGCAGATTTGGTTAATCTGTCTACAATTACCCAGATTGTATCATTTCCTTTTCGTGTCTTGGGTAATTTGGTAACAAAGTCCATTGTTCTCAATTCCCATTTCCATATTGGCATTTCTAGTTGCTGCAATAAACCTGAGGGTTTCTGATGTTCGGCTTTAACCCGTGAACAAGTTAGACATCTAGCAACATAGGTTGCTATATCCGTTTTCATTCCTATCCACCAGAAATTCTTCCTTAAGTCTTTATACATTTTATCAATACCAGGGTGTATCGTATACTTAGCCTTATCGGCTTCTTCTAAAATTCAGTGGCGTAGGTTTCCTTGTTTGGGTATCCAGATTCTTTTCTTATGGAATCTCCAAATTCCATCTGTTCCTTGTTCTAATTCCTTAATCATTCCTTTTAGTTTTTCAGTATCGTCCTTGATTACTGATTCCTGTATTTCTCTAATTTGCTCGTTTAAATGGCATGACTATAAATTCATAATGACCATACCTTGTTCTAAAAGCAGTTTTAGGAATGTCCTGTTCCTGTACTTTCAATTGATGATATCATGAGCGTAAATTGATCTTAGAAAAGAATCGAGCTCCTTGAAGTTGATCGAACGGATCATCGATTCTCGGTAATGGGTACCGATTCTTAATTGTGACCTTGTTTAATTCTCGGTATTCAATGCACATACGCATTGATCCGTCCTTCTTCTTGACAAACAAGATTGGTGCTCCCCATGGTGATGAACTAGGTTGTATGAAACCTTTCTCCATAAGTTCGTCCAATTATTTCTTCAGTTCTTGCATCTCTGCTGGTACTAAACGGTAGGGTGCCTTGGCAATTGGTGTTGTCCCTGGTAGTAGGTGAATTCTGAATTCAACCTCTCTATCTGGCGGTAATCCAGGTAACTCTTCTGGAAAAACATCGGAGAATTGAGATACTACGGGAATATCTTTCAATTATTTTCCTTTAGTGTTAATGATTATGGAAATCATATACACTGGTGATCCTTTTTCTTGCATAACTTGTTGTTTTCATCATAGAGATGAATTTTGTGGATCAGGTTGGCTTATCTCCTTTAATTGTGATCTTTTCACCCTTTGGTGACTTTACTTGTATTGACTTTTGATCACATAGAATGCTGGCGTGATTGGCTACCAACCAATCCATTCCTAGTACGATATCGAATCCAGCTAGATTCATTGGATAAAGGTTAGCAATAAAATTATGGTTTAAAATTTCTATTCTTGCTCCCTGCAAGATTTCAGTGATCTTAATAGATTCTCCATTTGTCGTTTCTACCAGACATTCTTGTTGAAGTTTAGTTAATGGTTGATTAATAAGTTTGCAAAACGAAGTATTAATAAAACTTTGGTTCGCACCAGAGTCAAATAATACTTTAGCAAAAATATCATTAACTAAAAACGTATCAGCAATCACATCCGGAATCATCTTGGCTTCTTCAGCAGTTAGAACAAATGCTCTGGCATTCTTAGTAGCTTTGATGTTTGTTGCTAGAGCTAGTTTCGGACAGTTCGGTTTGATATGACCAGTTTCTCAACGGTTGAATCATAGCTTATTACTGGGTTTCTTCCTGCAGTCTTATTCCTTGTGTCCTGACATTTTGCAGAAGTTGCAATATATTGAACATCTTCTTGAATGTTTCTTTTTGCAGTACTTACAATAAGGTGCAGAAGTAGAACCTGTATTTTTCTCACGGTTGGAATTGCCGTAGCGAAATTCCTGGGTAAGCTTTTGGGCTAGTTTTTCTCTGTTTCTCTTCTTGTGTACGTATCGTTCATCAGTCAAGGTATTGGCTAGTTCTACGGCTTCTTCTATGGTTTATGGTCTAGCTGTCTTAACTACGTGTCTGATTTCACTAATTAATTCCAGGATGTAACGGGAGATTAATACTTGTTCTGGTGAGGCTAGGGTTGGCACTATTCTAGCATATTCGAAGAATACGGTAGTGTAACCCTTGTAGTCTATTCCAGTCATTTTAAGATTTAAGAACTTATTTGCGATTTGTTCCTTTTCATGAGGAGGACAAAATTTCCTTTCAACTTTGTTTTTAAAGTCCGTCCATTCCATATTGTAAATTTTATCACTTCCTCTAGACTGGAGAATAGTATTCCACCATTCTAAGGCTGCATTTTTGAAAAGATTAGAGGCAAACATAATCTTATCTTCCTCTACACATTTGCTTATTTTTAAGATTGCTTCGGTCTTTTCTATCCAACATAGGGCTGCAATATATGGCTCCTTCATTTCCAGAGAATTCTATTGGTCTGCAAGACCAGAATTCTTTGTAAGAACAACCATATGACATGGTTCTTCTTCTTTTTGGAATAGGTAATTGGAGTAGCGGTCCATTATTCACGTTGTGACTGGATTTAGTAGGTGGTCGTTTACTCCCACTATTAGTTTTATTATTTTCTGCTTCTTTAACAGTCTTGATGATATATGGCATAGCGTCTATAATTCCTTGTGCTACGATATGTTGGATGGCACTGTTATCTATTTGGTTTCCATTATTATCATTATTCTGGTTTTCCTGATTTACTTCGTTGTCCATCTGAATTATAAACATTTATCAGCTATTAATATCGCAGAATAAAATTTAATGTAAACAATCACGCAAACAAATTGATCAAAATCGTCGAGCATTGCGACTTTTACTCTTTTCATATATATATATATATATATATATAGGGTCGGGATTTGGAGAAAATGGTAGAAAGTGTGAGAACGGTGAGAACGCTTATGGATCGTCCGATTAAAACAATCTATGGACTAGATTGGTGCGGTGGGGTTTTCGTAAATAACATCAATTTTATTACGTGGACGCGCCTCATTAAGGGTAAAAGGGTCTTTACACTTCTATACGAAAACGCCATACTGATGAATAAAATGCCATTACGGACCAAATCACATTGCTATATAAACAAAAAACATCCAAGACATAAAAACACACCCCCAGAACCTGAAATGCCATGTTTTCAACTATATACCATTCAACTTACAAACGCCAAAATCACCAAAACATCAAACACAACTACTTAAAAACGCCATATTTTCTACTATATACCATTCATCTTAGAAAACGCCAAAACACTCAAATATCAAAAGATTCGAAAAGATCGACGGTTCCTTCAGATACACTATTTCCTTAGTAAAACGCCAAAAATGCCAAATATCGTTTCTTGTATATTCAAAATATTATTCTACGCCAAAGTTTCGGATAATGCTTTCTACCCTGAGGTGCTGGGACTCAAATAACATTTTGCTGCATGAGATTGACAAATCATAAACAAAAAGATGTTGGGGTCAGACTTATGTCATTTTCTGTGTTTTCTTCTTGATGAATATTTTAATGGCATGAAAAGACGAATGACACTAATGAGTTGTTTGAAGATACATATTCAAAAAAAAAACTCATGTCATTTTGTCTTTCCAAACGGCCACAAAAACACAAGCATGGCTAAGACAAACCACCAGCGAACATGATTCAATGAAGAAAGAGACTGATGACAGTGAAGATTTGGAAGATGAATTGTTTTTATTTTTATTTTTTTAATTTTCTTTTTCTGTTTTTTGCTATGTATTTTTGAACTTAGAATAAAAAAAATACATTATCTTAATAAAACGCCAAAACAGTCATAATGCATACAAAAACGCCATAAAATGGAGTAAAAACGCCAAAAACTCGCAAACTATAATGAAAGTAATTTGTAAAAGTATTAATTAATAAAAGCTAAAAATGGGAAAAAAAAAACGCCAAAAACTACTTAAAAACATTCAAAAACGCCAAACCTGGGAGATGAAAGTCTGTGACCCTGAAAACTCATAAAAAGCTTAACATAAAAAACAGTAAAAATACATAGTAAACTGAAAAGACGGCTACTTTATTAATATCATTTAATATAAATAAAAAACCGCCTAAACTACGCGCCAAAAACATCCTATAAAGAGAGACTTCTCTGCACAAACAACTTATCACAAAACCAGAAACAAACGCCATTTTCCCTAGAAACCATTCACTTTAAAAACGTCAAAAAATCATCATCATCATCATCATACTCAGTATATCCCACCAATAGCAAAGCTAAGGTAGGGTCTGAGGAGGGTAAGATGTAGACAGCCTTACCTCTACCCCGTAGGAATAGAGAGGCTGCTTCCAGTGAGACCCCCGGCTCGGTAGTAGTTTTGCATCAAGCCTTGGACATAAGGCACATAACACTCAGCAATTGGGACAAAAGCCGATTAGCGCATGTACCCCCTTGTCTTTCGGTTATCAACGCCACCACATGATGCATGATTAACCGTCCCTCGCTTTTTAACGTTATTTTCACGAAATTAGTAAAATAACGTTAAAATTAGTGCACTTTCACTTTTGCCCCCCCAAGGGCCCACACATATATACATTATATGCGCATATCAAAAAATAATACTTAAAAAAGCCACAGATGCAGAACCTCGATTCTCCTATATTGAGTATTGATCTGAGTGCGGTTTCACTGAATGGATTCTTCTGTGAGTTAGGTATCTCTATAATCTTTTGCTGAATGAGATGGACAAATATTCAAGATAAAGAGACTGATGACACTGATATGACATCATGTCACTTTGTTCTTGATTGATATATGGATGGCATGAAGGGATCAATACATTAGAGCAGGCGTTGGTCTTCAACATGTCATCAAACAAGTATATATCCACCCACCATAAAGGATGCCACAAAAAATAAGCATCTTCTAAAGACGGTCGTTATGTAAGAAAATAAGGATCTACATAAGGCATTCAAAAACAGGTTCAAAACGCCAAAAAAGTTAAAGTAGAAGAGGCTGATGACAGTGGAGATTTGAATGAGAAATTAGATTTTAATTTTTAATTTTTTTTCATTTTCTATTGTTTTGTTATGTAATTCTTTCTTGATTATCATCTAATTCTCTGCTATTTTAAAAAAAATTGAGTATAAAACGCCAAAAACTACAAACAACAAAACGCCTGATAGTTTGAAAACTGTGAGAACGAATGCTAGCAAAGTATGAGGTTGCTATATAAAATGCCAAAAAACGCAAACAAATAATTACTGGAAAAATCAACACTAATTGACAGATGAAAATTGAAAAGAAACAGTAAAATAAAGAGACGGTATCATTTATTGCCAAAAAATATTATAGTTATATTAATGCCACAATGCCACTACATAGAAAATTGAAATTTATTTATATTCTCAAAACGCCATAATTGTCTGTCACATTATAGGCCTGTATTCTAAATGGCAAAACACTTGATATAATAAATCAACAAAATTACTGATGTTTTTTACATTAAAATTCTGCATCCTGATCTAAAAAACAATAGAAACGCCAAAACAATACTTAAAACTCCAAAATGTTTAATATAATTCTTATCTAAAAACAATAAAAACGCCGCGTATTTATTAAATGCCAAAAAAATGAAAAGATGAACGGACACGCGTTAATAAAAAAGAAATATAAAAGGACAAAAAAGCCCCTCCGCCTTTCTATAAGCGGCGTGACACGTGTTAGGCCAGGAAGCGTTCTCACACTTTTGAGCGTTCTCACACTTTTAAGAAACTAACATTAATGCACATGCAACTTCCCCCCATCTTTTTTAAACGTCAATAACTTTTTATACGTAATTTTGTTTTAAAAACTACACCATAATAACGAGGATTTTTTTATCTTTAATATGAGTACCATATTGCTATACTTATATAGAGAAAAAATGTGTTTCGATCAGATGTTTAGTCCATGATGTTTTGTCTATGTTCATACAGTGGTGTTTTAATTGTATTGTGATTCAAAGCGTGGTGTTTTAAACACGTACTCGAAAGCGTGGTGTTTTTTTATCTATTGGAATGTAGGTTTTAAAACACCATGGTGTTTTATCATATGGAATCTGGAACATATACTAGTATGCAGATGTAAAACACCCCGCATGCAGGTTTAAAACACCATGTACAATAACCATACTGAACATTATACTAAGAACACATTCTTGAAATGGAGGTAGTGTCTTTAATAGTGTTATATACTTATTGAATGGTGTGATATAATTATTGAATGGTGTTATATATGTGCTGAATGGTGATTTTGCAGTGTTATTCGTAGTGTTTTATAGAGATCTTTAAAATGGTGTTATATACTTGTTGAATGGTGTTATATATTTATCGAATGGTGTTATATAATTATTGAATGATGTTATATGCGTGCTGAATGGTGGTTGCAGTGTTATTCGTAGTGTTTTTATAGAGATCTTTAAAAAAAATCATGTTCCTATAAATAAGGTGGCGGTTATTAAAGGTTTTGAATTAATTGAATCAATGATAAAATTACTTGTTTACCCTTTTGAATTAATTTAGATTGAGGACACATGTCATCTCAACAATATTTCTCACACTTCTCACACTTTTAACCTTTTTTACAATAACCTTACCCTATATATATATATATATATATATATCACACTTTTAACCTTTTTTACAATAACCTTACCCTATATATATATATTACAATCTACAACGGAAATTTGAACACACTACTAGTTATGCATCAATAAATATTAGATTATCTATATTTTAGTTGATTTGATATATAGGGGAAGGTTCAAATGAAAACCACTTTTATTGTAAAAACTCGAAAACTAACTAAAAAAAACCTAAAAAACACACCAAATTTTTTTTTACAATTTTTTTTATTAAAAATCGCTATTTTTTATATATGAAAAAAAAAATTTCAAAAAAAAAAATTGAAATTTTTTTTATATATATACTGGCGAGTGCATCTCAGTTTAATCAAAACAAGCTTTTATATTTTTACAGTATTGAGAGCGATACGGTACTGTCAATCTTGACTTGTGGTCATGCTACTACTCACAGTGTAGTAAAAAGTAATGTATACAAAACCCCAACATACCGACAGTAATTGTAGAATACATAGACTCAATTATTGTTAATTGTACTTTAAAACATTTGAGGTTTTGTAAAACAGTTTACAAAAATAAGATGTACTCACTTGGCTATTTTTAGGTAATACTACGGCTTTCTGGTGACTTCCTGGTTATAATCTATTAAAATTAAACAATGCACACGTGTTAGTAAGATAACCCAATTTACATTAGCCATACCCCCGAGACAGAACTCCAACGACTGAGTCAGGCAGAGCCTTGACATGCGTTACGGAGCCCTAGATCAATCGAGTAGAGTAACTAATACGTAACCGGGGGTTATAATACTTACAACGAGGCAGAGCTTCGCGAAATAGGGGTGTACTACTAGAAAGAAACGGAGATTCGGAGAGATGGAAATTTCGAAATTCGATCGAAATGGTGCAGAAATTCAAGTCCCAGGCCAGGCTTTATATACCCAAAATGGTTCGCTCCCGGGTGTCGCGACAGAAACGTGGTCACCTTCCGCGTGTCGCTTGAGAGACCTATTTTGCCTAGGCTTGCCTTGCTGTGTTTCTAGCTCTGTGGTGTCGACGATAAGTACCTTTCGCGTGTCGCGAAAGGTTTAGGGGTACCCCCCCCCAAACCCTAAATCCTGATTTTTCGTTTTGGTTCGTGTCGTACATGTTTTGGGGTCTCAACTAGGGTTTCTTGTAATTTATTTTTGAGTGTTGTTACAGTATGTGTTTGGGTTACTTGCATATACTACTCTTAGCACGATCGCAATAAAAATTACATCCAGACGTAAATAAAAATATGCCCGTCAAGGATATTTTTATTAATAAAGTTTAGGAATTGTAGAGTAACTTTATTAAAGTCTTTGTTTGGTTTTAAAAGAAGTAGTTGACCACCAGTCTTTTGCACTAGATAGCACAGATGTAGCTTCATTTAAATCATAAAAGATTTAAATGAACATACAAATATTTAGACTGGGCAGCGGTAGAATCAGAAGGCATCAAAGGTAGATCAGGGGGTGAAGGTAGATCAGCGGGTATTTGGTCCATATGGAACAGCGAGATTTTCAAAGTTTCCCAAGTACTGAACCAAAGTAATTACCTCATGGTTACGAGTACAATTTTATGCGAACCAGATGTGCTGAACGTAGTGAACAAATAAGCTCCCAATGATGCAAGTCAGAGAAAGGAGTTGTGGAAGGAACTCATCACCCTAAGGAATAACTACGGAGGCAAGTGGATAATGTTAGGCGATTTCAACGAAACAAGATAAGAAGGCGAAAGAATAAAATTTGTTTTTGTTCGGGCCAATGCTTTGGCTTTCAATCATTTTATCAGAGAAACTTGGTTAATATAATATAATATGAGTGGATGCAGTTTCACTTGTGTATCGAGTGACCATTCAAAGATGAGCAAAATCGATAAGAGTATTAGTGTACAATTATTTCATGAACAAATGGGTAACCACAAAAATAACGGCATCGACGAAACTACATTTGGATCACAGCTCGTTAACATTTATTTGCACTATCGATAATTTTGTGGCTATCCCATTCAAGATTTTCAAGTCATGGTTACATAAAGAAGGCCTATCGGTAGCAATCAAGAGAGGTATTCAAGCATAAATCAGAATTGGTGACCCGGACGTGACACTAATACATAGGCTAAAAAACATTAAAGAGGAGATAAAGGCGTGGAAAAAGGCTAATAAAGAAAAGAATGGTAAAGAACTATCCGAAGCAATTACTCACTTAAACCTACCGGAAGAAAAAGCTAGTAGTAGATTATTAACTGAAGAGGAGAAAAAGAAGCGAGTCGATCGCAAGAAGATGGTACAATGGGTCGAAGAAGATAAGTGTAAAGATTTGGAGCAAAAGGCGAAAATAAAGTGGGCTCAATTTGGTGACAAAAATTCTAGCTACTTCCACAGGAAAGTCAACGCGAGACTATTAGCAAATAGAATCATAGGAAATTAGGAATAGAAATAAACGGTGTCGCAACCCCCGACCCCTGCCACTGGAGGCGGGCGGCTGCGGCCTACTTAGAGATGGTGGTTTCGGTGTTTATCAATTTGGCAGCGGAATTTACATCAGGACCGTACTTAGGAAATATTTTATCAGAGTAAAATACCACATTTTTATAATATTAAACACATGGGAAATTCCCAAGTTTCCATTACAAACATTTTAAAGGGATAAACCCTATTTTATTGAATAAAAACAACTTCTTTATTTAGGTAAATTTTATAGCCACTTTTCCAAGCCTTCAGTGCTGTCCAGCTGGCTGCTATTTGGCTTTCACATTTTGTTAGCTGAAACGCGTTTAAAAACATTTTGTCAGTGGGAAATACTGGTGAGTGAATCCCAATTTAATCAAGACAGGTAAATCAGTTTTACAGTATTGAGGGCAATCTCGCAATTACATTTGTTTATTTTTCTACTTTAATTACCACCCACGGTACTGTCAACCCGACTTGTGGTCATGTTACTACTCACAGTGTAGTAACAAATTTTGTATACAAAACCCCAACATACCGATGATCATTGTAGAATACAAATACTCAATCACTGTTTAATATAATGTAAAACATTTGAGGTTTTGTAAAAACAGTTTGCAAATAGGTTCACAAAAAGGAGATTACTCACATTGCAACTTTAGGGTTTTCCTTTGTGATTTCCTGGTTATTATCTATTAATTAAACAATGCACACGCATTAGTATAATAACCCAATATTTACATTAGTTAAACCCTTCCCGAGACAGAACTCCAACGACTACGTCGGGCAGAGCCTCGACAGCCGTTACGGAGCACTAGATCAATCGGGCAGCGTATCTAATACGTAACTGGGGGTTATGATACTTATAACGAGGCAGAACTTCGCTAATTAGGGGGCTATAATGCCCGGGAATTACTTATACTATCAGAATTTAGAGAGAAAGTTGTGTGAATGAGCGAGTTGCAACTGAAGTCGATCGAATTTATAGGGTCTGAGCTTGACTTCCTCGCAGCCCGCGAAGGTTACATAAGGGGCCTTCGCCTCCCGCGACGTAAGGTGTGTAGGGCCTAGCTATGTCCAGTCAACACTATAGGTTCGATAAAACACCTGACACGTGGCAGCAGGGAGTGCGCCCTGGCCTTGAGCTGTCGCGCCCCGCGTAGAAGACCATAAAGGTCTTCACGGCCCGCGAGCGCCACCAGAATTTCATCTTTATTTTATTTTTATGAAATTAAAGGTATATAGGGTCAGATCTCGTATACGGGGTGTATTTTAGGATGTTTAGGGACATTCTAAATATTTTAGGGGTGTCGGATATATTTCAGGAGGGTTGTTATATCCTCCCCACCTTGTTTTAGAACTCGTCCTCGAGGTCTACTGGAACAGGTGTGGATATTTTCTCTGTATCTCTGATTCAAGCTCCCAAGTGTATTCCGGTCCTCTGTTGGAATCCTATTTTACTTTGACTAGAACCAGTCTCTTGTGTTTGAGATTCTTGACCTTTCTGTCCTCAATTTGTAGCGGTATTTCTACAAACTTAAGTTTCTCATTTACCTCTATATCCTTAAGAGGCACTACTAGTGATTAATCGGCTAAGCACTTCTTGAGAATAGATCATGAAATACATCATCTATTCCTGCCATTTCCTCTGGCAGTTGTAGCTGATAGGCTACAAGTCCTATTTTTCTAATAATCTCAAAAGGTCCAACATACCTGGGGCTTAGCTTTCCCCTTTTGATGAATCTTACCACTCCTTTCCAAGGAGAGACCTTTAATAACACCTTGTCTCCTACTTAAAATTCCAATGGCTTTCGCCTGTTATCAGCATAACTCTTCTATCGATCGCGTGCTGCTTTTAGTCGTTCCTTGACTTGGATAATCTTGTCCGTTGTTTCTTGTACTATTTCTGGTCCAGATAGTTGCTTTTCTCCAATCTCTGCCCAACAGACTGGAGTTCGGCACTGTTGTACATAAAGTGCTTCGAATGGTGCAACATTGATAATGGTATGGTAATTGTTATTATAGGAAAATTCTATTAATGGTAAGTGGTCGTCCCAATTTCCTCCGAAATCAATTACACAAGCTCTAAGCATATCTTCCATTGTCTGAATTGTCCTTTCGCTTTGTCCATCCGTTTAAGGATGATAAGCTGTGCTTATATTCAACTTAGTTCCCATTGCTTTTTGGAAACTTGTCCAAAAACGAGAAGTAAAACGACTATCTCTATCAGAAACAATAGATAAAGGAATTCCATGTAATGAAACTATTTCATTTACATACAGCTTAGCTAATTGTTCCATACTGAAAGTTTCCTTCATCAGTAAGAAATGAGCTGACTTAGTTAGTCTGTCTACAATCACCCAGATTGTATCATTACCTTTTTTCTCGTTTTGGGTAATTTGGTAACAAAATCCATTGTTATTAATTCCCATTTCCAAACCGGCATTTCTAACTGCTGCAATAAACCTGAGGGCTTTTGATGTTCAGCTTTAACCTGTGAACAGGTTACACACTTGGCAACATAAGCTGCTATATCCTTTTTCATTCCTATCCACCAAAAATTCTTTCTTAAGTCTTGATACATTTTGTCATTTCCAGGATGCATCGTATACTTAGACTTATGGGCTTCCTCTAATATACGGTAGCGCAGGTTTCCTAGTTTGGGTATCCACATTCTTTTCTTATGGAATCTCCAAAATCCATTTGTTCCTTGTTCTAGTTCCTTAATCATTCATTTCAATTTTTCAGTATCATCCTTGATTACCGATTCTTGTGCTTTTCTAATTTGTTCATTTAAATCTAGTTGTAGATTTAATTTAAGATAACGTACTCTTTTTGGCTTTTCGTGATACTTTCAACTTAAAGCGTCGGCTACTACATTTGCCTTTCCTACATGATACTGGATACTACAATCGTAATCACTAAGAATTTCCATCCAGCGTCTTTGTCTCAAGTTTAACTCCTTTTGCCCAAAAATATATATTAAACTCTTATGATCGGTAAAAATTGTAAACTTACTACCGTAAAGGTAATGTCTCCAAGTTTTCAGGGCGAAAATTATGGCCCCTAACTCCAAATCATGGGTTGTATAATTCTCTTCATGATTCTTAAGTTGTCTAGACGCATAGGCTATAACCTTTTGATGTTGTATTAACACACATCCATAACCTAACTTAGAAGCTTCACAATAGATTACAAAGTCTTCAGTTCCTTCTGGTAACGCTAATATGGGTGCGTTGGTTAATCTTTGCTTAAGAATTCTAAAGGCTTCTTCTTGTTTTGGTCCCCATTCAAACTTAACAGATTTACAGGTTAGCTTAGTTAAGGAAATGGCTATTCTAGAAAAATCTTGGATAAATCTTCTATAATAACCAGCCAATCCTAGGAAACTTCTAACCTCGGTTGGTGATTCAGGGGTTTTCCATTTAGTAATTGCCTTAATCTTTGTGGGATCCACATGAATTCCTTCATGATTGACTAAATGCCCAAGAAACTGTACTTCTTCTAACCGAAATTCACACTTCGAAAACTTGGCATAAAGCTTTTCTTTTCTTAATAAACTTAGGAGTGCATGTAGGTGCGCTGCATGTTCCTCTTTACTCTTAGAGTAAATGAATATCATCTATAAAAACAATTATGAATTTATCCAAATATGGCTTACATATGCGGTTCATCATGTCCATAAATGCGGCTGGGGCATTGGTTAAACCAAATGGCATGACAGTAAATTCATAATGGCCATACCTTGTTCTAAAAGCGATCTTAGGAATGTCCTATTCCTGTACCTTTAATTGATGATATCCTGAACGTAAATCGATCTTAGAGAAAAATCGAGCTCCCTGCAATTGATCAAACAGATCATCAATTCTCGGTAATGGGAACCGATTTTTAATCGTGATCTTGTTCAATTCTCGGTAATCAATCTACATACGCATTGACCCGTCTTTCTTTTTGACAAATAAGATCGGTGCTGCCCATGGCGATGAACTTGGCTGTATGAATCCTTTTTCCTAAAGATAGTCCAGTTGTTTCTTTAACTCTTGCATTTCTGCTGGTGCCAAACGGTAGGGTGCCTTGGAAATCGGTGCTGTTCCTGGTAGCAGATGAATTCTGAATTCAACTTCCCTCTCTGGTGGTAGTCCTGGTAATTCTTCTGGAAACACATCTGAAAAATGAGATACTACGGGAATATCTTTCAGTTCTTTTCCTTTAGTGTTAATGATTATGAAAATCAAATACACTAATGATCCTTTTCTTACATAACTGGATGTTTTCATCACAGAGATGAATTTTGTGGATCTAGACAGCTTATCTCCTTTAATTGTGATCTTTTCACCTTTTGGTGAATTTACTTGGATTGACTTTTGATCACATAGAATACTGGCTTTATTGGCTAGTAACAAATCTATTCCCAATACAATATCGAATCCTGCCAGATTCATTGGATAAAGGTTTGCAATAAACTTTTGATTTAAAAATTCTATTCTTGCTCCCTGCAAGATTTTGGTGATCTTAATGGTTTCCCTATTTGTTGTTTCTACGAGACATTCTTGTGGAAGTTTAGTTAATGGTTGATTGAGAAGTTTGCAAAATGAAGTATTAATAAAACTTTGGTTCGCACCAGAGTCAAATAATACTTTAGCAAAAACATCAATAACTAAAAACATACCGGCGATCACGTCCGGGATCATCTTTGCTTCTTCTGCAGTCAGAACAAATGTTCTAGCATTTTTGGTAGTCTTGTTGTTCATGGTTGGAGCTAGTTTCGGACAGTTTGGCTTGATATGCCCTTTTTCTCCACAGTTGAAGCACACTCCATTACTGGGTTTCTTCCTACAATATTTTTCTTTGTGTCCTGGTATCTTGCAGAAATTACAGTAGGTGGATCATCTTCCTGAATGCTTCTTCTTGTAGGCCTTACAGTAAGGTGCGGAGGTAGAACCTACATTTTTCCATGGTTGGAATTTTCATAGCGAAATTCTTAGGTAAGTCTTTGAGCTAGGTTCCTCCTCTGGTTCTCTTCTTGTGTACGTACTAATTCATCAGTGAAGGTATTGCCTAGTTCTACAGCTTCTTCTATAGTTTGTGGTCTAGCTGCCTTGACTACATGTCTAATCTCACTGATTAATCCCCAAATATAACGGTAGATTAATACTGGTTCTGGTGATGCAAGGGTTGGCACTATTCTAGCATAGTCGAAGAAGGTAGTAGTGTACCCCTTACTATCTACTTCAGTCATTCTAAGGTTTAAGAACTTATTTGCTATCTGTTCCTTTTCATTGGGAGGACAAAATTTCCTTTCAACCATGTCCTTAAACTCATTCCATTCCATATTGTAGACCCTATCACTTCCCCTAGATTGGAGGATAGTGTTCCACCATTCTAATGCTGAGTTCTTAAACAGATTAGAGGCAAACATTATCTTATCCTCTTCTGCACACTTGCTTATTTTCAAGACTGCCTCAGTCTTTTCTATCCAACGTAGAGCTGCAATGGCTCCTTCATTGCCCGAGAATTCCATTGGTTTACAGGACCAGAATTCTTTATAGGAACAACCGTAAGACTTGGTTCTTCTTCTTTTTGGAATAGGCACTTGAAGTATTGGTCCATTGTTTACGCTGTGTTCTGGTTCAGTAGGTGGTCGTTTACTTCCATTATTACTTTTATTATTATCTGCTTCCTTAACCGTTTTGATAATATATGGCATCGCATCTATAATCACTTGTGCCACTCTATGTTGGATGACACTGTTATCTACTTGGTTTCCATTATTATCGTTATTTTGGTTTTCTTGATTCACTTCGTTGTCCATCTGAATTTTAAACATTTACCACGTATTAATATCACAAGACAATATCCAATACAAACAATCACACCACAAGCATATTGATCCAAAATCGTCGTCATTGCGACCTTTACTCTATTTTATATATGCATCTATATCTATTACAAATACAACTGGAATTGAAAATACAATACTAATGTGCATCAGTAACTATAAGATTATCTATTTAGTTGTTTATAATTATATTTTTTTCAAAACTTACACACACACACACATATATATATATATATATATATATATATATATTTATATTATTATTATTACTACTACTGATAGGGGCTCATCCAGTATTGCATGTTGTGCTCGTCATATTTACAGACGAGTCTCTCCCCTACCTGTCTTATTCTCTCACTTCCTTCTAAAATCTCCTCACCAAAGGTGCGGAGTTCTTGCACATTCTCAGTGCTCATGGGTGGTGCGGGTGCTGGTATCAGGTCTGGGTATTGTGGCATGGGTTCTTCGTAAGGTGAAGGGGTAAGGTCCTAAAAACCTCATAATAAGTATTTGAGACCATACCACAACCTGGCCTTTTAACCTTGCGCGGCCGCGCACTGGTCTTACAAAAGGAAGAAAGTAACCAGCAATCTATAGTCGCGCGCCCAAAGGAAATCATAAATCCTTGCGCCTTCTCCCAATAGCAAAGGATAAAAATCCTGAGATCAATACTTCCGCCTAAGTATCCAGACTTGGATATTATTCTACCCAGATTTGGATTTGTTATTCAGTGGTCTCCACACGATAAAAATACCACACTAGATTACAGCAGTAATCTTCTAGAAGAAATACAATCGTGCACCACCCAGACGATTATAACCGTCTGGACACGTGCCATCACCACAGGCACCCCTGAAATCACAACGAAGGCATGCAATTGGAGAGTAATCTCCACTTGATCACATCACACGTGGCAAATCCCCAGCCTTTGATCTAGACCACGATCCGTGTGCTCTCACGTCGGATCAAAGAACTTAAACGGAAGGAAATGTAACCGCTTACGGGGTTAGCATCTTCCGTTAACTTTTCACTAACGGGTTTTCCCGCCTAAAACGACTCTCGGCTATAAATATGAGAAACAACCCAGGTATGAATTCAAGTTACACACACTTCTCAAATACATTCTCTTCTTCATCACCAATACTTATTCTCACACCGGAGTCGGGTCAAGGAGAGAACCCTTTTCTCCCCTTGGTGAGGCTAACGGTGCTCTTTTTTGCAGAGCTTTCGGAGAAGAAGATCAGCTGCAACTGAATCAATCGAGAGAGAGCTAACCTTTTTATGCGGATTCAAACCCCCTAGATATTTCAGTTCCGACCATATATCTAGTGTTTCTTCATTGGCGCCCACCGATTCCTCTGTTTTCTAGTTTTTATCTCGTTTCGATTCAGTTCGTTTCATTTTCTCTTTTACACATGGCAGAAAATTCGTCATCTCACCGGCAACCTGGTCCTCGACCAAACGTCGGAAACAATTTACAAATAAGAGGATCCCCAGAACATTGGTTTAACAGATGCCAAACTGCTTTAGACACAATCGTTATACAAATCGCCAGATCTGATTTCCCAAACCTCAGATCTGGAGAAAAAATCAACATTACAGTATTGGACCCACCAACACCACGTTGGGGGGACATCCAATCCAGTCAATCCAGATATAGCAGTTATCAGAAACCTAAACAAATACACATGGTTCAAGGAGGTCCGTCACGAAGACCAAATAAACGAAACTATGATCAACATTGGAGGGAACAGCAAGTTGTGTTTCCTGTTGTTCCTGGGGGCCCTCAGGAAGAACGACCAGTGATTATTACTGGTATCTTCGGACATTACCAGACGGACTATATGTTTATAGATCCGGGAAGCTCGATGGGCATCATATACGAGCAATGTTTTAAACAGCTAGACTCGGAAGACAAAGCACGTCTAGAACCGGTAGATTTTCCCCTCACCGGATTCTGCAATGAAGCTGTATTCCCATTAGGGAAAATAGCTTTTCCTGTGACTCTATCAGATGGCGAGCATTCACGAACAGTCACAGTCAATTTCATGGTCATGCCAGCAACTTCACGCCATGATGTCTTGCTTGGAAGAAGGTCACAAAGAGAATTTAGCATGATCACTTCTATTCCACATGCTGCATGCGGATTTCCAACGGAAACCGGAGTTGCAATTTTATACTCAAGTAAAGAAGTCATGTACGTGGACGACGAGCCACCAACAAAGGTAGTCAAACCTTCGGCATCAAACGAACCAGAGAAATGGGTCCTGAACAACAAATACCCAGAGCAGACCATTCTGTTAGGACACGCCATTTCACCGGCAACACGAATACAACTGAAAGAATTGTTGTCTAACAACAAAGATATATTTGCTTGGTGTCCAGCAGACATGACTGGAGTCCCACGCGACATCGCGCAACATTTTCTAAACATCAAACCATCAATGGAACCTGTTGCTCAGGGGAGGCGCCGTTTTAGTGAAGAAAAAGCAAAAGCCATGGACGAGCAAGTAGCAGAGTTACTTAATGCGGGAATCTTACGCGAAGTAAAATACCATACATGGGTTGCCAACCCAGTCGTGGTACAAAAACATAATGGCGGATGGAGAATGTGCGTCGATTTCAAAGACCTGAATAAAGCATGCCCGAAAGATTGTTACACGCTTCCAGAAATAGACAAAAAAGTCAACTCTCTAGCATCATTCAGATGGAAGTACTTTCTCGACTGTTACAAAGGATACCATCAGGTCCAGATGAAGGAAGAAGACGAAGATAAAACCGCATTCCGCACAGACAAAGGCATTTTCTGCTACACTAAAATGCCCTTTGGCCTGCGCAATGCTGACGCAACTTATCAACGTTTAATGGACACAGTTTTCAATAGCGACATTGGCAAGACAGTTGAAGTATACATGGATGACCTCGTCATCATGAGCCATGAGGAAGACTCAATGCTCAACAATATTCAGCGCACATTCGACTCTCTGCGCAGCGTGAATTTAAAGCTCAACCCAACAAAATGCTCCTTCGGCATGGAAGAAGGAAAATTTTTGGGTTTCATAGTCACAAGAGATGGCTTTAAAGTAAATCCAGAAAAAGTACAGACTATCCAGCTAATGCCTTCACCCGCAACTATGAAAGAAATGCAAAGGCTCGCTGGACGCTTAGCATCCTTGAACAGATTCTTGGCTAATCATGCGGCAAAATCTTATCCATTTATCAGTACGCTACGAAACTGTGGAAAGAAAACTCCCTTTCAATGGACGCCTGAAGCAGAAGCAGCATTCAAACAAATGAAAGAATGTTTAATTCAGTTACCAACGCTGACTGCGCCAAAAGAAAAAGAGCCACTAATCTTATACCTATCAGCCGCGGAAGTAGCGGTAGGTGCAGTATTAATGGTAGAACGCGAAAACATTCAGACTCCAATCTACTATATCAGCAAAATGCTCACCGGCCCCGAAACTCGTTACTCAATGATAGAAAAATTGGTTCTAGCACTAGTACACGCATCCCGACGCTTGCGCAGGTACTTCTCAGGCCATGTCATCACGGTTCTCACAAATTACCATTTAGGCCAAATCTTGTCAAAACCTGATGTGGCGGGAAGATCGGCTAAATGGGCCATTGAGCTGGGAGGATACAACATCTTTTACAAGCCAAGACCAGCAATCAAAGGGCAAGTTTTAGCAGACTTCGCCACCGAAGTTCCCATCGATAAAATACAAGAATGTGAGGCAATCCAGAACCCTACACCTGTTTTCGACGACAGAGTCTGGACCTTACACACAGATGGCGCTTCCAATGATGATGGAGCGGGAGCAGGCCTCCGATTGGTCAGTCCGGATAATCACGAGCTTACATATGCCATACGCTTAGACTTCCAAAGTACCAACAATGAAGCAGAATACGAAGCATTTTTAGCAGGCCTTCGTCTAGCACTCAAAATGGGGGCAAGAAATCTTGAAGCCAACGTTGATTCAAAGCTAGTAGCCGAGCAAGTTAACGGTCACTACGATGCAAAAGGAGAAGCTATGGCATTATACCTTGAACAAGCGCGGATGTTAATCAGCCAATTCCAAACGTTCAAAGTTAACCACATAAACAGAAGCGAGAACAAACACGCAGATGCACTGAGCAAGTTAGCCGCTACCAGCTTCAAGCACTTAGCAAAGGAAGTACGCATAGAGGTACTGTCCAACCCTTCTATTCATCTTAAACAAGTAAACGTCATAGAAATGGGAAATCCATCCTGGATGTCCCCAATTATCTCGTACCTTCAACACGGAAAACTTCCGGAAGGAAAGGCAGAAGCTCGAAAAATACAACACAAAGCGATAAATTACGAGATGGCGGATGGCGTCCTCTACCGGAAGTCATTCATGGGACCATTATTACGCTGTGTTGATAAAACAGACGCCCAATACCTGGTCAGAGAGATCCATGAAGGTTTATGTGGACTACACGCGGGACCGCGCATGGTCGTGGCAAAAATAATGAACGCCAGGAATGCATATGGATGCAGTTGATTTATTAAGGAGATGCGCAGCCTGTCAACGCCATGCACCAAAGACGCTCCGACCAAAGAATCCACTAATACCCGTCACGTCTGCTTGGCCATTCCAACAATGGGGCATCGATCTTGTTGGCCCATTTCCTGACGCGCCAGGCGCAGTAAAATTCATCATTGTGGCGGTCGATTACTTCACTAAATGGGTAGAGGCCAAAGCCTTGGCTTCAACCACAGCAATGGTAATCCGCAAATTCATATGGGAACATATCATTTGCAGGTTTGGATTACCATTGCGCATTATTTCTGACAACGGCACAAACTTCGCCTCAGAAGATCTTCAAAAATGGTTCAAAGAAATGAAGATCGAGCATAATTTCGCTTCCGTCGCGCATCCACAAGCGAATGGTCAAGTAGAAAGTGTAAACAAACAGATCGTTGACGGTATAAAAGCGCGACTAGGGACAGCACGCAGAGGGTGGGTCGACGAACTCCCCAGCATCCTTTGGGCGCATCGAACAATGCCAAAGACTAGCACAGGCGAAACTCCGTTCAGTCTAGTCTATGGGTCTGAGGCCGTCATTCCAGCCGAGATCGGCCTACCATCACCGCGCATGATAGCTATGGAAAAACAGAACAATGAACAAGAGCGAAGAATGGATTTAGACCTTCTGGAAGAAAGGCGCGAGAATGCCGCCATAGCAGAAGCAAGGTACAAATCCAAACTCGAAAAATACTACAACGCGCGCGTCCGCGTATGAACCTTTGTCCCCGGTGATTTTGTTTTGCGCGACAATGAAGCTTCAAACGCTGAAAAACCGGGCAAACTAGCGCCAAAATGGGAAGGGCCATACATCATCAATGAGGTCCTAGGCAAGGGGGCATATACCCTAAAAAGGATCGACGGGACCCTAGTTCCCCGCACCTGGAACGCACAACAGTTGCGCAGGTGTTACATATAAGACAGTCTAAACAAGCGGAAGAACATACAGGCAGTGTATTTCTTTTTTATTACGAGCCTTGCGCTCTTATCAATACAAACATCATCTTTACTTACGTCACTGTTTATTACAAATTGCCTGTAATTTCTTTGGTTCACGCGAAAACAATATGGTCAAACATTGTACACCTCATGAACAGTCTAAATCAGGCAAGCTATCACGCCTTTTGGACAAACGTTCACACATGAGCACAATACCATCTCTCATTCGCCCTACCTATCCAAAAGAAATTAAACACATGCAACATATTGTAATCCAAACATACAAGAATCAAACGGAAGTAGTAGTATACCACAATATACATATCATCAAAAACGTGTAACATAAACACTTAACAAGATCATAGCAATGATCTTCAAAAATTGTTCAGTACCAAAGTTACAAAAAACATTAACAAAGGACGAAGAACTAATCCTGAGGTTAAAAACCTAACCAACATTGGAATCATCATCAACAACAGACACCTGCTCACACCGACGAGTTTTCCGGCGTTGATATACCAGACGGCATCCTCCTTTCTGAAACATCGGAAATCGAGCCATCAAGCTATCAGCATCCAACACAACACCAGCATCATCAGTATCCGTATGCTGAAGAACTTTACAGTCAGAATTAACAGCTGCCAGAATAACAGTTTCGAACGGAGTCTTTGCTGTAACTAAAGGTGGAGAACGAGAAAGAAGCATGAGGCCTTCAGCAGCCTCGTAAACCCTGAAAACATCCAACAAAAGACGAGTTTGGTAAGAACGCTTCATCTTCGTTGCTAAAAACCAAACCAGAAGACAAAGTATCTTGAATATATATAAAGGAACTCAACCTAGGGAAAGGGGAAACCTACTCATCATTAACTGTCAGAACTACATCACATCAAAACGGCGCTACAGGAACCAGAGTCATATCCTCATTAATGAAGACTGACAAAGCGCCATCACCCATCCCAATATAAGAGGACAAACTCTTGGGAAATACTAACTTTTACTGCAAACAGACGTCATCACACGTCAAGGTATGATTGAAAAGTTCACATTTTCCTCCCTCTTTTGAAAAATTAAATCTTCTCATAGAAGACTTCTTATTTCTCGCGCCCAAAAGCATTTCCCTCTCATAAGTCCAGTGCTCCACTTATTTGCATAAGTACAACACTAGACTGGGGGGACTTGAAGGGGTAAGGTCCCAAAAACCTCATACTAAGTATTTGAGACCATACCACAACCTGGCCTTTTAACCTTTTAACCTTGCGCGGCCGCGCACTGGTCTTACAAAAGGAAGAAAGTAACCAGCAATCTATAGTCGCGCGCCCAAAGGAAATCATAAATCCTTGCGCCTTCTCTCAATAGCAAAGGATAAAAATCCTGAGATCAATACTTCCGCCTAAGTATCCAGACTTGGATATTATTCTACCCAGATTTGGATTTGTTATTCAGTGGTCTCCACATGATAAAAATACCACACTAGATTACAGCAGTAATCTTCTAGAAGAAATACAATCGTGCACCACCCAGACGGTTATAACCGTCTGGACACGTGCCATCACCACAGGCACCCCTGAAATCACAACGAAGGCATGCAATTGGAGAGTAATCTCCACTTGATCACATTACACATGGCAAATCCCCAGCCTTTGATCTAGACCACGATCCGTGTGCTCTCACGTCGGATCAAAGAACTTAAACGGAAGGAAATGTAACCGCTTACGGGGTTAGCATCTTCCGTTAACTTTTCACTAACGGGTTTTCCCGCCTAAAACGACTCTCGGCTATAAATGAGAAACAACCCAGGTATGAATTCAAGTTACACACACTTCTCAAATACATTCTCTTCTTCATCACCAATACTTATTCTCACACCGGAGTCGGGTCAAGGAGAGAACCCTTTTCTCCCCTTGGCGAGGCTAACGGTGCTCTTTTTTGCAGAGCTTTCGGAGAAGAAGATCAGCTGCAACTGAATCAATCGAGAGAGAGCTAACCTTTTTATGCGGATTCAAACCCCCTAGATATTTCGGTTCCGACCATATATCTAGTGTTTCTTCATAAGGGTACGGGTTCTCTAGAATCTCCCTGGTGTATTGGTCGTTATCCCAGTAGGGGTCTAGAGGGTCAAGGTCTGGGTAGGGTGCTACTGTGTTTTGCGTTGTTGATAATCACTATGGTCATCAAACCATGGGTCATAGTCTGGGGGATGGGGTGCTGGTACTCTAGGGATTTCAGCTGGGTCAAAAGCAGGTGCTGGAATTTGATCTGCTGGGTTTGGCTCAATTTCCATAGGTTGTGTGGGAAATAGTGGTAACAGCTGGGGTGCTATGAGTTATTCTAGATTCGGGTCTGCAGCTATGGTAGCGAGTATGTGGAAATTGGCTAGTCTCCTATTAATCATATCCTGTGTTTGAGCATTCATTTCTCTATTCGCGGCTGCTAAAGCTCACTGTTGCTGAAGTTTTCTCATCCTTTTTCTACGTTCATGAGCTCCTCTGCTCAACCACCCTCTCTTCTTGGGAGGGAATGGCTCTTCAGATTGTGCTTTGAATACGAAAATCCCTTCTTCGGTATCAGCCGAATAGCCCGAGGGGGTAGGCTGTGAAGAGGTTCCTTCGTCCCTAGGAGAGTTGGACAGTTGACAGTAAGCGTCCAAAGGTCCTTGGTCACTCATACTGTAAACTAACAAATTGTCAAATAACACAAAACAATAATATACGCACATAATCCCGTAGATAATTTCCTACCATAATGAATAAAATTTTGGTGTCAGCAGAACACTTATGTGGCTGAAATTAGTGGCTGTAGCTCTGATACCACCTTCTGTCGCAACCCCCGACCCCTGCCACGGGAGGTGGGTGGCTGCGGCCTACTCAGAGATGGTGGTATCGGTGTTTATCAATTTGGCAGCGGAATTTACATCAGGACCGTAGTTAGGAAATATTTTATCAGAGTAAAATACCACATTTTTATAATATTAAACACATGGGAAATTCCCAAGTTTCCATTTCAAACATTTTATAGGGATAAACCCTATTTTATTAAATAAAAACATCTTCTTTATTTAGGTAACTTTTATAGCCACTTTTCCAAGCCTTCAGTGTTGTCCAGTTGGCTGCTATTTGGCTTTCACATTTTGTTACCTGAAACGCATTTAAAAACATTTTGTCGGTGGGAAATACTGGTGAGTGAATCCCAATCTTAATCAAGACAGGTAAATCAGTTTTACAGTATTGAGGGCGATCTCGCAATTACATTTGTTTATTTTTCTACTTTAATTACCACCCACGGTACTGTCAACCCGACTTGTGGTCATGTTACTACTCACAGTGTAGTAACAAATTTTGTATACAAAACCCCAACATACCGACGATAATTGTAGAATACAAATACTCAATCACTGTTTAATATAATGTAAAACATTTGAGGTTTTGTAAAAACAGTTTGCAAAAAGGTTCACAAAAAGGAGATTACTCACATTGCAACTTTAGGGTTTTCCTTTGTGATTTCCTGGTTATTTGTCGCAACCCTCGCCCCCTATCTGTCCTGGGAAAGGGCGGCCGCGAGACCAGTTGTGGTGGTATCATTTTGTTTATCAATTTGGCAACAGAAATTTCATCAGGACCGTAGTTAGGAAATATTTATCAGAGTAAAACTACCATATTTTATATTAATAATCACATGGGTAAAACCCAAGTTTCTTATTACAATATATTTATGGGGATAAACCCTATTTTATTTAAAACATCGTCTTTTAGGTAACTTTTATATCCACATTTTTCCAAGCCGTCAGTGCTCTCCAGCTGGCTTTCTTCTAATTTGGCTTTTACATTTTGTTACCTGAAACGCGTTTTAAATACATTTGTCAGTGGGAAATACTGGTGAGTGAATCCCAGTTTAATCAAGAAGATTTTCATCCATTAACAGTATTGAGAGCAATCACATTGTTTATTTCTACCCAATTACACATTCAGTATTGTTAATCCTGACTGGTGGGTCATATTACACATTGGCTAACTTGTTGTCCAATGGTAACGTGTTCCACATTTTGTATACAAAACCCCAACATACCGGCAGTAATTGAATACAAAGACTTAATCACTTCTTAATCACATTGTAAAACATTTAAGGTTTTGTAAAAACAATTTACAAAAAGAAGATTACTCACAAAAAGGTTTACACAAAAAGAGGATTACTCACATTGTTGTCTTAGGTTTTCTGTAAGGGTTTCCTGGTGATTATCTATAATTTACACAAATGTACATATGTTAGTAAAATAACCCATTATTTACATTAGTAATACCCTCCCCGAGATGGCATTCCAACGACTACGTCGGGCAAAACCTCGACAGCCGTTACGGAACCCTGGATCAATTGGGCAGCGTATCTAATACGTAACCGGGGTTATAATACTTACATCGGGGCAGAACTTCGTTAATTAGGGGGGTATTATACACAAGGATTATGCCTACTATGTGAAAATTGAGACAAAGAGAAGAACGTGAGCGATTTGAGACTGAAGCCCGAACTCCCAATTTATAGGGCTGTAATCCGAGTCTCACGCGGCCCGCGTAAGAGTAAGCTTAGGCTTACGCGGCCCGCGTCGTAGGGGGTCTAGGCCGTAGTTGATCCGGGTCACGGTATAGGTTCAACACGTTGCTGCCACGTGGCGGCTCAGGGCCGCGTCTGATCTTGTAGTTGTCGCGGCCCGCGTAAGAAGTAGCCAAAGGCTACGCGTCCCGCGACAGCCTTTAAATTTTTGTTTTTATTTTATTTTGAATGCTAGATTGTATTTTGGGCTCGGTTTTCACATACGAGGTGTATTTTAAGATATATGGGAATATTTTAATATATTTTAGGGTGTCAGAAAAATTCAGGAGGGTTGTTATATCCTCCCCACCTTGTTTTAGAGCTCGTCCTCGAGGTCTACTGGAACAAGTGTGGATATTTCCTTTGCATTTCTGGTTCAAGTTCCCATGTGTATTCTGATCCTCTTTTGGAGTCCCACTTCACTTTGACCAGAACCAATCTCTTGTGCTTGAGATTCTTCACTTTTCTATCTTCAATCTGTAGAGGCCTCTCTATGAATTTTAACTGCTCATTTACCTCTATATCCCTAAGAGGTACTACTAGTGATTCATCAGCTAAACACTTCTTGAGATTAGATACATGAAATACATCATGTATTCCTGCCATTTCCTCTGGCAGTTGTAGCTGGTAGGCTACAGGTCCTATTCGTCTAATAATCTCGAAAGGTCCAACATACCTAGGGCTTAGCTTTCCCCTTTTGATGAATCTTACCACTCCTTTCCAAGGAGAGACTTTTAGTAAGACCTTATCTCCTACTTGAAATTCCAATGGCTTTCTTCTGTTATCAGCATAACTCTTTTTTCGATCACGTGCTGCTTTTAGTCGTTCCTTGACTTGAATAATTTTGTCTGTTGTTTCTTGTACTATTTCAGGTCCAGATAGTTTCTTTTCTCCAATTTCTGCCCAACAGACTGGTGTTCGGCACTTTCGTCCATAAAGTGCTTCAAATGGTGCAGCATTGATACTTGTGTGATAACTGTTATTATAAGAAAATTCTATCAATGGTAAATGATCGTCCCAATTACCTCCGAAATCAATTACACAAGCTCTAAGCATGTGTTCCAGTGTCTGAATTGTCCTTTCGCTTTGTCCGTCCGTTTGAGGATGATAAGCGGTGCTTAGATTTAACTTGGTTCCCATTGCTTTTTGGAAACTTGTCCAAAATGAGAGGTAAAACAACTATCTCTGTCAGAAACAATTGATAGAGAAATTCCATGTAATGAAACTATTTCATTTACATATAATTTAGCTAACTGTTCTATACTGAAAGTTTCTTTCATTGGTAGGAAATGAACTGACTTGGTTAGTCTGTCTACAATCACCCATATTGTATCATTACCTTTTCTTGTTTTGGGTAATTTGGTAACAAAATCCATTGTTATCAATTCCCATTTCCATACAGGCATTTCTAACTGTTGCAATAAACCTGAGGGTTTCTGATGTTCAGCTTTAACTTGTGAACAAGTTAAACACTTTGCAACATATGCTGCTATATCTTTTTTCATTCCTATCCACCAAAAATTCGTTCTTAAATCCTGATACATCTTATCACTTCCAGGATGCATCGTATACTTAGACTTATGTGCATCTTCTAATATATGGTAACGTAGATTTCCTAATTTAGGTATCCACATTCTTTTCTTATGGAATCTCCAAATTCCATCTGTTCCTTGTTCTAATTCCTTAATCAATCCTTTTAACTTTTCAGTATCATCCTTTATTACTGATTCTTGTGCTTTTCTAATCTAATCATTTAAATCTACTTGTATATTTAACTTAAGAGAATGTACTCTTTTTGGCTTTTCGTGATACTTTCAACTTAAAGCATCAGCTACTACATTTGCTTTTCTTGCATGATACTGGATATTACAGTCAAAATCACTAAGTATCTCCATCCAGCGTCTTTGTCTCATATTTAATTCCTTTTGCCCAAAGACATACCTTAAACTGTAAGGACCTGCAAAATTGTCCATCGACGACCCGTAAGTAAAAACCCGGACCCCTGAAACCCTAATGTGCATGAAAAACCAAGAAAACAAGAATTTTAAGTTTCAGGCGTGCCGCGTAAAACGTAAGCTTAGGATTACGCGTGCTGCGTCAATGTGAAGTTGACCGGATAAGCGTTCCAGGCCACGTGTCGCACACGTGGCGGACCTACTGATGACACGCTTGCCCTACACGTAGACTAGGGGTCCTCGCGGGCCGCGTAAAACTCATGTTAATTTTTACGCGGGCCGTGTAAAACTTAAAATGTTGCTATAAGTAGCCTGTGCATGGGACTTGCTTCTGTGTTTGAAATTTTAGTTTCAAAAGTCCATATTCTACTTAAAAACGAGTATTAAGGGGTCACGACGCTGCTACGATACAGGGTATTAACTCGGTCACTGCTACGATACAATGTCCGATCGATTGAAACCGATCCGATGGATGTTTAAGTGCTGCCCGTATTTGGGCTATGCTTTGTCATTCGTCATGTGGGTTGTGATTTCGTGAGATTATCGTAAAGAGTTGTATTAAGTTACTGACCTAGTTTCGTGTGCATTGTTGTTTAAATTAGGTTATCAGGCTTATCAGTAGGCTAAACTCTGCCCAGCTAAACTTGAAATGTGAGTCATTCTCTTTTTATCAACTGTTTTACTAAATCTCCAAGTATTTCAAAAGTTACAATTACAGCGATTAAGTCGTGGTTATCTTAAATCACTGGCAAGTGGGGTATTGTGCACATTACTAATTTCTCACGGTTAGGTTTACCAACCTAACAGAGATAATCATCACTACTTGGGTGAAAGGACCCAATAGTGGTATGACCATCGTCACCAGG
This sequence comes from Helianthus tuberosus, assembly GCA_030545235.1. Classification (NCBI taxonomy): domain Eukaryota; kingdom Viridiplantae; phylum Streptophyta; class Magnoliopsida; order Asterales; family Asteraceae; genus Helianthus; species Helianthus tuberosus. The sequence continues at coordinate 144,492,509 of CM060372.1, forward strand.
GTATGACACGGTGCCAGATAAAAATAAGATAGTAGCCATTGTAATCACTCTTATGCTGTAATTTACAACTAATGTGTCATTTTGTTTAACCTGAATGACTCGCCAGTATTTCCCCGCTGATAAAATATTTTTAAACATGTTTCAGGTGATTTACTGTGAATCAAGGAAAAGTGCTACGGAGCACTAACAAGCTTAAAGTAGTGGCTCAGTAAAATAAATAAGCATGTTTTGTAAAACAGGGAATTGCCTCATGAAATTCCTCTATTGTAAATTATGGGGTTTGCACCAAATTATGAAATAAAATAATTGGGCATTTTTAAGTTGTAAAAGATCCTGTTAAACTTCCGCTGTCAACTCAAATAATAAATACCACGGGTTTCTGTCACACCGGGACGGGGGCCGTGACAGAAAAAGGTGGTATTAGAGCCACTGATTTAAGCCAATTAAGTATTTAGAAATACATAAATTTTCTGATTGCCATTCTGTGAATCTAAGTTGATAAATGAAATTTTAACTTAGAACTGTGTGTATGTTTCTTCATGTGTGCTAACAGCATGAATGAGTTGTCTGAAGCTCTTCAGAATCTCACTATCTATCCTCTGACATGGAAGTTTCCGAGGGCTTTTCCGGTTATTGGGCCGACACTGAGAAACCTATTGAATTCCAAGCCCAACCTCAGGAGAAACCCAAGTCGAAAAAGAGAAGGAGAATCGTAGGCTGGAGACGCGCACGGAGGAAGAAGTCAGCCGCACAGAGGGTTAAAAAGACGGAGGACCCAAATGATAAAGGGAAAGGAAAAGAGATCAGGGAAAGTTCAGGGCAAGCCCAGAAAATGCCACCCTGGGAGGAGCTTGATCGCAAACTGGCAAATTGTGACCTCATCGGACCTGCCAATGAAGACCTCTTCAATTACCCCGCCGAATCACAACTTCCAGTTAACTTAGCACCTGCTATGCCAGATCCCATTGTCAACCACCAACTTCTTCCCGGAGAGCTGGAGGAATGGTGGACAAGTGATTGGCAATTTCAGAATCTCTTGAATAACCCTAGCACCTTTTTCCCCCAGTTTAACCCAGAGCCTACACCAAACCCACCTATGAGCACTGAAAACTTGGCTGAACTCCGCCACTATGGCGAGGACCAGGTGGACGCAGGAAACAGAATCCGGTAAGTGGGCGAGAGAATATCATGGAAATACGACGAGAGGGAACGTCGTTTCTGAAGTGCCAGCTGACAGGGGATCGTATGTGGTTGTGTGATTATGTGTTTAATAATAATAAAATAATATTAAATATTAATCCAAATATAATCATGTAAAATAACTTAAAATAAAACTTTTGTAATATAACTGGTGTGTATGGATGCATACTAATATATAAAAATATCAACGTCGCAAAGTCGACAATTTTGGCTATATGTGTTAACATGATTATGTGTGATTATTTTATTGTGACTGGTTATTATTTAGTTTATTTTGTGCAAATAATTTATATTTTGATAATTACCAGATGGAACACGCCGTCAATGAGCCAGTTAACGAAGTTAATCAATCCGAACAAAACCATGAAGATCAACTTCTTAATAGGAAAGATATAGAAAACATCGTTGCCCAGGGAATAGCAAATGTTATTCCAGCAATCCTTGTTGCTGCCCGAAATCCAGTTGAACCTAAACCTACTACTCCCAGCAAACGTACTCACGGCGACAATTTCAGTAATAGTGTAAATGGAGGCGGCAACATTAATAATAATGATAATGATGTGATGCAAGCCCCATTTCTTAAGAAAATGAAAGCTGCAACGCCTGGTTGCACTTACAATGAATTTCTTGCCTGTAAACTAATCGAATTTGCAGGCAATGATGTTGGTTAGAGAAAACCGAAGCAATAATTAAAATAAGTAAATGTGACGAGGAAGACAAGGTCATGTACGCGTCACATCTTTTTAAGGAAGGGGCACTAAAATGGTGGAATACGGTACTACAAGCCAAGGGAAGCGATATGGCTTATGCCATGGATTGGGAAGAAGTTAAGAGACTTGTAGAAAGAAAATTGTGTCCCGAATATGAAAAGGAACAAATGACAAATAAGTTCCTAAACTACCGGATGGTGGATGTTGATTGTCGAGGGTATACTTCGACATTCTTCTAGTATGCTAGAATTGTACCTACCCTGGCTTCACCAGAACCGGTACTCATTTCTCGCTATATTTGGGGTTTAATTAGCGAGATTCGTGATATTGTCAAAGCTGCGAGACCCCGCACAATTAACGATGCAGTAGAACTAGCCAACACCTTGACCGACGGACTGGTACGCACAAGAGAAGAAAACCGGAAAAGGAAGTGGCCCAAAAGATTACCCACGGATTCCGTGTGGGTAATAGTAGTAATTTCAAGAAAAAGGGAACAGGGCAACCTTCCACTGCTCCATTTTGCGGTACCTGTAAAAGAAAGTATTTTGGAAGATGCAAAGGATATTGCAATTTCTGCAAAATTCCAGGGAATCAAGAAGAAGATTGCAGGAGGAAGAAATCAACAATCTGCTTCAACTATGGAGAAGCTGGACATTTTAGGCCAGACTGCCCCAAATTGGTCAAACCAACTGACAACAAAGCCAAACCTGCAGAAGGAACTACCAAAAAGAATGCAAGAGCATTCCAGTTGACTACCCAAGAAGCAGAACTCATCCCAGATGTAATAGCTGGTACGTTCCTAGTTCACGATGTTTATGCAAAAGTATTATTTGACTCTAGTGCAAACCAAAGTTTTATAAATACTTCATTCTGCCAAGCTCTTAAAGTACCCTTAAACAAACTTAGACAAGTTTTTACTGTAGAAACGGCAGATGGAAATTCTGTTAACATAGATAAGGTCTTGCAAGAAGAAAAGATAGAACTCTTAGGCCATAAATTTTCTGCAAACCTGTTACCTATGAATTTAGCCGGATTCGATGTTGTGTTAGGAATGGATTGGTTAGTAGCCAACCATGCTCGAATTCTCTGTGATAAGAATTCCATAGAAATTCATGCACCCACAGGAGAAGTAGTAATGATTACAGGAGATAAGCCACGTAAGCCAATGAAGTTCATTTCTGTAATGAAAGTTGCTAGTTATTCAAGAAAACAAGGAATAGTGTATATGATTTCGGTAATCATTAACACTAAAGGTAAGGAACTTAAGGAAATTCCAGTAGTATCAGAATACTCAGATGTATTCCCAGAAGAACTACCTGGATTACCACCCGATAAGGAAATAGAATTTAGAATTCATCTAATTCCTGGAACTACACCGATAACTAAGGCACCTTATCGGTTAGCACCCACCAAAATGTTAGAATTGAAAAAGCAATTAGATGAATTGCTCAGTAAAGGATTCATACAACCTAGTTCATCCCCTTGGGGAGATCCAGTGTTGTTCGTAAAGAAGAAAGATGGTTCGATGCGAATGTGTATCAATTATAGGGAATTGAATAAGGTTACAATTAAGAATCGATACCCATTACCTAGGATTGATGATCTTTTTTTATCAACTTCAGGGAGCTAGATATTTTTCTAAGATAGATTTACGCTCCGGATACCATCAGTTGAAAGTACAAGAAGAAGACATACCTAAAACTGCCTTCAGAACTAGGTATGGTCATTACGAGTTTACAGTCATGCCCTTTGGATTAACAAATGCTTCTGCAGCATTCATGGACATGATGAATAGAATCTGTAAACCGTACTTGGATAAATTTGTAATTGTCTTTATCGGAGATATACTCATTTATTCCAAAAGTCAGGACGAGCATTGTGAGCACCTACATGCACTCTTAACTTTGTTAAGAAAAGAGAAGCTTTACGCCAAATTCTCGAAGTGTGAATTTTGGCTACAAGAGGTACAATTTTTAGGACACTTGGTGAATCACGAAGGTATTTACATAGATCCCTCCAAAATAGAAGCGATCACCAAATGGAAGGTCCCGCAATCACCTATGGAAATTAGAAGTTTTCTAGGGTTAGCCGTGTACTATAGACGGTTTATTAAGGATTTTTCCAAAATAGTTGTGCCCTTAACTAAGCTAACCTATAAAGCAGTAAAGTTTGAATGGGGATCTAGACAAGAATAGACTTTTAAGATTTTAAAGCAAAGGTTAACAAACGCCCCAATTCTTGCCTTACCAGAAGGGACCGAAGATTTTGAAGTTTATTGTGATGCTTCTAAGCTAGGATTAGGATGTGTGCTGATGCAACGCAAGAAGGTAATTGCGTATACCTCAAGGCAATTGAAGAAGCATGAGGAAAATTATATGACACATGACTTAGAATTAGGATCAATAATTTTTTCCCTTAAGATTTGGAGACACTATCTGTATGGCAGTAAGTTTACAGTCTATACAGATCATAAGAGTTTAAGATACATATTTGGGCAAAAGGAATTAAATATGAGGCAGAGAAGATGGATGGAAATTCTAAGTGACTACGACTGTGATATCCAATATCACGAAGGAAAAGCAAATGTAGTCGCAGATGCTCTAAGTCGTAAGTATCATGAAAAGCAAAAGCGAATTCATGCCCTTAGATTAACTTTACAATTAGACTTGATGGAACAACTAAAGAGTGTTTAGGAAGCAGCAATCAAGGATGATGCTAAAGGAATGAAGGGAAGAATAAAAGAATTAGAACAAGGAAATGATGGAATTTGGAGATTCCACAAGAAAAGAATTTGGGTACCCAAGCAAGGAAACTTAAGAGATAAAATTCTAGAGGAAGCCCATAAATCTAGGTATACCATGCATCCTGGTAATAATAAGATGTACCAAGATTTAAGGAATAATTTCTGGTGGATAGGAATGAAAAAGGACATAGCTAAATACGTCTCTAAGTGCCTAACTTGTTCACATGTTAAGGCGGAACACCAGAAACCCTCAGGCCTACTACAACAATTAGAAATGCCTGTATGGAAATGGGAACTAATAACCATGGACTTTGTTACTAAGTTACCCAAAACCAGAAAGGGTAATGATGCGATTTGGGTAATTGTGGATCGATTAACCAAATCAGCTCATTTTCTAACCATGAAGGAAACCGATAGCCTGGAAAGATTAGCAAAATTGTATGTAGACGAGGTAGTATCCTTACATGGAGTCCCATTCTCCATTGTATCGGACAGGGATAGTCGTTACACTTCCCATTTCTGGACTAGTTTCCAGGAAGCAATGGGAACCCGACTAAATTTATGTACTGCATACCATCCCCAAACAGACGGACAAAGTGAAAGGACGATCCAAACCCTGGAAGACATGCTCAGGGCATGTGTGATAGATTTTGGAGGAAACTGGGACAACCATTTACCTTTAATTGAATTCTCCTATAACAATAGTTATCATTCAAGCATTGAAGCTGCCCCGTTCGAATCACTGTATGGAAGAAAATGTAGAACTCTAGTTTGTTGGGCAGAAATAGGAGAAAGCCAGTTATCAGGTCCTGAAACCGTACAAGAAACCACCAACAAGATCACTCAAATCAAGGAAAGACTAAAAACGGCTTGAGATCGCCAGAAGAGTTATGCAGACAATCAACGCAAGCCACTAGAATTTCAAGTTGGAGACAGGGTACTCTTGAAAGTTTCTCCTTGGAAAGGAGTGGTTCAGTTTGGTAAGAAAGGGAAACTGAGTCCAAGATTTATAGGGCCATTCCCAGTAATCCAGAGAATAGGACCGGTCACCTATCGCTTACAACTACCAGAAGAGTTAGCTGGGGTACATGACGTATTTCATGTATCCAACCTCAAGAAATGTTTATCTTATGAGTCCCTGGTAGTACCTCTTCAAGACATAGAGGTAAATGAAAAGTTGAAGTTCGTAGAGAAACCACTCCAGATAGAAGAAAGAAAGGTTAAGTTTCTCAAACACAAAAGATTTTACTTGTCAAAGTCAAGTGGGATTCGAAATGAGGACCCGAGTATACCTGGGAGCTGGAATCGGAAATGAAGCGAAAGTATCCTCACTTATTTCAGTAAATCTCGAGGACGAGATTTTAAATAAGGTGGGGAGGATGTAAGGACCTGCAAAATTGTCCATCAACGACCCGTAAGAGAAAACCCGGACCCCTGAAACCCTAATGTGCATGAAAAACCTAGAAAACAAGAATTTTAAGTTTCAGGCGGGCCGCGTAAAATGTAAGCTTAGGCTTACGCTGGCCGCGTCAAAGTTAAGTTGTCCGGATAAGCGTTCCAGGCCACGTGTCGCACACGTGGCGAACCTACTGATGACACGCTAGCCCTACACGTAGACTAGAGGTCCTCGCGGGCCGTGTAAATCTTAAAATGTTGCTATAAGTAGCCTGTGCATGGGACTTGCTTATGTGTTCGAAATTTTAGTTTCAAAAGTCCATATTCTACTTAAAAACGAGTATTAAGGGGTTACGACGCTACTATGATACATGGTATTAACTCGATCACTACTACAATACAATGTCCGATCGACTGAAACCGATCCGATGGATGTTTAAGTGTTGCCCGTATTTGGGCTATGCTTTGTCATTCGTCGTGAGGGTTTTGATTTTCTGATTGCCATTCTGTGAATTTAAGTTGATAAATGAAATTTTAACTTAGAACTGTGTGTATGTTTCTTCATGTGTGCTAACAGCATGAATGAGTTGTCTGAAGCTCTTCAGAATCTCACTATCTATCCTCTGACATGGAAGTTTCCGAGGGCTTTTTCGGTTATTGGACCGACACTGAGAAACCTATTGAATTCCAAGCCCAACCTCAGGAGAAACCCAAGTCGAAAAAGAGAAGGAGAATCGTAGGCTGGAGACGCGCACGGAGGAAGAAGTCAGCCGCACAGAGGGTTAAAAAGACGGAGGACCCAAATGATAAAGGGAAAGGAAAAGAGATCAGGGAAAGTTCAGGGCAAGCACAGAAAATGCCACCCTGGGAGGAGCTTGATCGCAAACTGTCAAATTGTGACCTCATCGGACCTGCCAATGAAGACCTCTTCAATTACCCCGCCGAATCACAACTTCCAGTTAACTTAGCACCTGCTATGCCAGATCCCATTGTCAACCACCAACTTCTGCCCGGAGAGCTGGAGGAATGGTGGACAAGTGATTGGCAATTTCAGAATCTCTTGAATAACCCTAACACCTTTTTCCCCCAGTTTAACCCAGAGCCTACACCAAACCCACCTATGAGCACTGAAAACTTGGCTGAACTCCGCCACTATGGCGAGGACCAGGTGGACGCAGGAAACAGAATCCGGTAAGTGGGCGAGAGAATATCATGGAAATACGACGAGAGGGAACGTCGTTTCTAAAGTGCCAGCTGACAGGGGATCGTATGTGGTTGTGTGATTATGTGTTTATTAATAATAAAATAATAATAAATATTAATCCAAATATAATCATGTAAAATAACTTAAAATAAAACTTTTGTAATATAACTGGTGTGTATGGATGCATACTAATATATAAAAATATCAACGTCGCAAAGTCGACAATTTTGGCTATATGTGTTAACATGATTATGTGTGATTATTTTATTGTGACTGGTTATTATTTAGTTTATTTTGTGCAAATAATTTATATTTTGATAATTACCAGATGGAACACGCCGTCAATGAGCCAGTTAACGAAGTTAATCAATCCGAACAAAACCATAAAGATCAACTTCTTAATAGACAAGATATAGAAAACATCGTTGCCCAGGGAATAGCAAATGTTATTCCAGCAATCCTTGTTGCTGCCCGAAATCCAGTTGAACCTAAACCTACTACTCCCAGCAAACGTACTCACGGCGACAATTTCAGTAATAGTGTAAATGGAGGCGGCAACATTGATAATAATGATAATGATGTGATGCAAGCCCCATTTCTTAAGAAAATGAAAGCTGCAACGCCTGGTTGCACTTACAAGGAATTTCTTGCCTGTAAACTAATCGAATTTGCAGGCAATGATGTTGGTTAGAGAAAACCGAAGCAATAATTAAAATAAGTAAATGTGCCGAGGAAGACAAGGTCATGTACGCGTCACATCTTTTTAAGGAAGGGGCACTAAAATGGTGGAATACGGTACTACAAGCCAAGGGAAGCGATATGGCTTATGCCATGGATTGGGAAGAAGGTAAGAGACTTGTAGAAAGAAAATTTTGTCCCGAATATGAAAAGGAACAAATGACAAATAAGTTCCTAAACTACCGGATGGTGGATGTTGATTGTCGAGGGTATACTTCGACATTCTTCTAGTATGCTAGAATTGTACCTACCCTGGCTTCACCAGAACCGGTACTCATTTCTCGCTATATTTGGGGTTTAATTAGCGAGATTCGTGATATTGTCAAAGCTGCGAGACCCCGCACAATTAACGATGCAGTAGAACTAGCCAACACCTTGACCGACGGACTGGTACGCACAAGAGAAGAAAACCGGAAAAGGAAGTGGCCCAAAAGATTACCCAAGGATTCCGTGTGGGTAACAGTAGTAATTTCAAGAAAAAGGGAACAGGGCAACCTTCCACTGCTCCATTTTGCGGTACCTGTAAAAGAAAGTATTTTGGAAGATGCAAAGGATATTGCAGGAGGAAGAAATCAACAATCTGCTTCAACTATGGAGAAGCTGGACATTTTAGGCCAGACTGCCCCAAATTGGTCAAACCAACGGACAACAAAGCCAAACCTGCAGAAGGAACTACCAAAAAGAATGCAAGAGCATTCCAGTTGACTACCCAAGAAGCAGAACTCATCCCAGATGTAATAGCTGGTACGTTCCTAGTTCACGATGTTTATGCAAAAGTATTATTTGACTCTAGTGCAAACCAAAGTTTTATAAATACTTCATTCTGCCAAGCTCTTAAACTACCCTTAAACAAACTTAGACAAGTTTTTACTGTAGAAACGGCAGATGGAAATTCTGTTAACATAGATAAGGTCTTGCAAGAAGAAAAGATAGAACTCTTAGGCCATAAATTTTCTGCAAACATGTTACCTATGAATTTAGCCGGATTCGATGTTGTGTTAGGAATGGATTGGTTAGTAGCCAACCATGCTCGAATTCTCTGTGATAAGAATTCCATAGAAATTCATGCACCCACAGGAGAAGTAGTAATGATTACAGGAGATAAGCCACGTAAGCCAATGAAGTTCATTTCTGTAATTAAAGTTGCTAGTTATTCAAGAAAACAAGGAATAGTGTATATGATTTCGGTAATCATTAACACTAAAGGTAAGGAACTTAAGGAAATTACAGTAGTATCAGAATACTCAGATGTATTCCCAGAAGAACTACCTGGATTACCACCCGATAGGGAAGTAGAATTTAGAATTCATCTAATTCCTGGAACTACACCGATAACTAAGGCACCTTATCGGTTAGCACCCACCAAAATGTTAGAATTGAAAAAGCAATTAGATGAATTGCTCAGTAAAGGATTCATACAACCTAGTTCATCCCCTTGGGGAGCACCAGTGTTGTTTGTAAAGAAGAAAGATGGTTCGATGCGAATGTGTATCAATTATAGGGAATTGAATAAGGTTACAATTAAGAATCGATACCCATTACCTAGGATTGATGATCTTTTTTTATCAACTTCAGGGAGCTAGATATATTTCTAAGATAGATTTACGCTCCGGATACCATCAGTTGAAAGTACAAGAAGAAGACATACCTAAAACTGCCTTCAGAACTAGGTATGGTCATTACGAGTTTACAGTCATGCCCTTTGGATTAACAAATGCTTCTGCAGCATTTATGGACATGATGAATAGGATCTGTAAACCGTACTTGGATAAATTTGTAATTGTCTTTATCGAAGATATACTCATTTATTCCAAAAGTCAGGACGAGCATTGTGAGCACCTACATGCACTCTTAACTTTGTTAAGAAAAGAGAAGCTTTACGCCAAATTCTCGAAGTGTGAATTTTGGCTACAAGAGGTACAATTTTTAGGACACATGGTGAATCACGAAGGTATTTACGTAGATCCCTTCAAAATAGAAGCGATCACCAAATGGAAGGTCCCGCAATCAGCTATGGAAATTAGAAGTTTTCTAGGGTTAGCCGTGTACTATAGACGGTTTATTAAGGATTTTTCCAAAATAGTTGTGCCCTTAACTAAGCTAACCTGTAAAGCAGTAAAGTTTGAATGGGGATCTTGACAAGAAGAGACTTTTAAGATTTTAAAGCAAAGGTTAAAAAACGCCCCAATTCTTGCCTTACCAGAAGGGACAGAAGATTTTGAAGTTTATTGTGATGCTTCTAAGCTAGGATTAGGATGTGTGCTGATGCAACGCAAGAATGTAATTGCGTATGCCTCAAGGCAATTGGAGAAGCATGAGGAAAATTATATGACACACGACTTAGAATTAGGATCAATAATTTTTGCCCTTAAGATTTGGAGACACTATCTGTATGGCAGTAAGTTTACAGTCTATACAGATCATAAGAGTTTAGGATACATATTTGGGCAAAAGGAATTAAATATGAGGCAAAGAAGATGGATGGAAATTCTAAGTGACTACGACTGTGATATCCAATATCACGAAGGAAAAGCAAATGTAGTCGCAGATGCTATAAGTCGTAAGTATCATGAAAAGCAAAAGCGAATTCATGCCCTTAGATTAACTTTACAATTAGACTTGATGGAACAACTAAAGAGTGTTCAGGAAGCAGCAATCAAGGATGATGCTGAAGGAATGAATGGAAGAATAAAAGAATTAGAACAAGGAAATGATGGAATTTGGAGATTCCACAAGAAAAGAATTTGGGTACCCAAGCAAGGAAACTTAAGAGATAAAATTCTAGAGGAAGCCCATAAATCTAGGTATACCATGCATCCTGGTAATAATAAGATGTACCAAGATTTAAGGAATAATATCTGGTGGATAGGAATGAAAAAGGACATAGCTAAATACGTCTCTAAGTGCCTAACTTGTTCACAAGTTAAGGCGGAACACCAGAAACCCTCAGGCCTACTACAACAATTAGAAATGCCTGTATGGAAATGGGAACTAATAACCATGGACTTTGTTACTAAGTTACCCAAAACCAGAAAGGGTAATGATGCGATTTGGGTAATTGTGGATCGATTAACCAAATCAGCTCATTTTCTACCCATGAAGGAAACCTTTAGCCTGGAAAGATTAGCAAAATTGTATGTAGACGAGGTAGTATCCTTACATGGAGTCCCACTCTCCATTGTATCGAACAGGGATAGTCATCACACTTCCCATTTCTGGACTAGTTTCCAGGAACCAATGGGAACCCGACTAAATTTAAGTATTGCATACCATCCCCAAACAGACGGACAAAGTGAAAGGACGATCTAAACCCTGGAAGACATGCTCAGGGCATGTGTGATAGATTTTGGAGGAAACTGGGACAACCATTTACCTTTAATTGAATTCTCCTATAACAATAGTTATCATTCAAGCATTGAAGCTGCCCCGTTCGAAGCACTGTATGGAAGAAAATGTAGAACTCTAGTTTGTTGGGCAGAAATAGGAGAAAGCCAGTTATCAAGTCCTGAAACCGTACAAGAAACCACCAACAAGATCACTCAAATCAAGGAAAGACTAAAAACGGCTCGAGATCGCCAGAAGAGTTATGCAGACAATCGACGCAAGCCACTAGAATTTCAAGTTGGAGACAGGGTACTCTTGAAAGTTTCTCCTTGGAAAGGAGTGGTTTGGTTTGGTAAGAAAGGGAAACTGAGTCCAAGATTTATAGGGCTATTCCCAGTAATCCAGAGAATAGGACCGGTCACCTATCGCTTACAACTACCAGAAGAGTTAGCTGGGGTACATGACGTATTTCATGTATCCAACCTCAAGAAATGTTTATCTTATGAGTCCCTGGTAGTACCTCTTCAAGACATAGAGGTAAATGAAAAGTTGAAGTTCGTAGAGAAACCACTCCAGATAGAAGAAAGAAAGGTCAAGTTTCTCAAACACAAAAGATTGTACTTGTCAAAGTCAAGTGGGATTCGAAATGAGGACCCGAGTATACCTGGGAGCTGGAATCGGAAATGAAGCGAAAGTCTCCTCACTTATTTCAGTAAATCTTGAGGACGAGATTTTAAATAAGATGGGGAGGATGTAAGGACCTGCAAAATTGTCCATCAACGACCCGTAAGTAAAAACCCGGACCCCTAAAACCCTAATGTGCATGAAAAACCAAGAAAACAAGAATTTTAAGTTTCAGGCGGGTCGCGTAAAATGTAAGCTTAGGCTTACGCTGGCCGCGTCAAAGTTAAGTTGTCCGGATAAGCGTTCCAGGCCACGTGTCGCACACGTGGCGAACCTACTGATGACACGCTAGCCCTACACGTAGACTAGGGGTCCTCGCGGGCCGTGTAAATCTTAAAATGTTGCTATAAGTAGCCTGTGCATGGGACTTGCTTCTGTGTTCGAAATTTTAGTTTCAAAAGTCCATATTCTGCTTAAAAACGAGTATTAAGGGGTTACGACGCTACTACGATACATGGTATTAACTCGATCACTGCTACAATACAATGTCCGATCGACTGAAACCGATCCGATGGATGTTTAAGTGTTGCCCGTATTTGGGCTATGCTTTGTCATTCGTCGTGAGGGTTTTGATTTTGTGAGTTTATCGTAAAGAGTTCTATTAAGTTACTGACCTAGTTTCGTGTGCATTGTTGTTTAAATTAGGTTATCAGTCTTATCAGTAGGCTAAACTCTGCCCAACTAAACTTGCAATGTGAGTCATTCTCTTTTTATCAACTGTTTTACTAAATCTCAAAGTATTTCAAAAGTTATAATTACAGGGATTAAGTCATGGTTATCTTAAATCACTGGCAAGTGGGGTATTGTGCACATTACTAATTTCTCATGGTTAGGTTTACCAACCTAACAGTGATAATCATCACTACTTGGGTGAAAGGACCCAATAGTGGTATGACCATCGTCACCAGGGTGTGACATGGCGCCAGATAAAAATAAGATAGTAGCCATTGTAATCGCTCTTATGCTGTAATTTACAACTAATGTGTCGTTTTGTTTAACCTGAATGACTCGCCAGTATTTCCCCGCTGATAAAATATTTTTAAACATGTTTCAGGTGATTTACTGTGAATCAAGGAAAAGTGCTACGGAGCACTAATAAGCTTGAAGTAGTGGCTCAGTAAAATAAATAAGCATGTTTTGTAAAACAGGGAATTTCCTCGTGAAATTCCTCTATTGTAAATTACGGGGTTTGCACCAAATTATGAAATAAAATAATTGAGCATTTTCAAGTTTTAAAAGATCCTGTTAAACTTCCGCTGTCAACTCAAATAATAAATACCACGGGTTTCTGTCCCACGGCTCCTGAACCGGGTCACACCGGGACGGGAGCCATGATAGAAAACGGTGGTATTAGAGCCACTGATTTAAAACAATTAAGTATTTAGAAATACTTAATTTTTTCTGATTGCCATTCTGTGAATTTAAGTTGATAAATGAAATTTTAACTTAGAACTGTGTGTATGTTTCTTCATGTGTGCTAACAGCATGAATGAGTTGTCTGAAGCTCTTCAGAATATCACTATCTATCCTACTGACATGGAAGTTTCCGAGGGCTTTTCTGGCTATTGGGCCGACACTGAGAAACCTATGGAATTCCAAGCCCAACCTCAGGAGAAACCCAAGTCGAAAAAGAGAAGGAGAATTGTAGGCTGGAGACGCGCACGGAGGAAGAAGTCAGCCGCACAGAGGGTTAAAAAGACGGAGGACCCAAATGATAAAGGGAAAGGAAAAGAGATCAGGGAAAGTTCAGGGCAAGCCCAGAAAATGCCACCCTGGGAGGAGCTTGATCGCAAACTGGCAAATTGTGACCTCATCGGACCTGCCAATGAAGACCTCTTCAATTACCCCGCCGAATCACAACTTCCAGTTAACTTAGCTCCTGCTATCCCAGATCCCATTGTCAACCACCAACTTCTGCCCGGAGAGCTGGAGGAATGGTGGACAAGTGATTGGCAATTTCAGAATCTCTTGAATAACCCTAACACCTTTTTCCCCCAGTTTGACCCAGAGCCTGCACCAAACCCACCTATGAGCACTGAAAGCTTGGATTCCGTGTGGGTAATAGTAGTAATTTCAAGAAAAAGGGAACCAGGCAACCTTCCACTGCTCCATTCTGCGGTACCTGTAAAAGAAAGCATTTTGGAAGATGCAAAGGATATTGCAATTTCTGCAAAATTCCAGGGAATCAAGAAGAAGATTGCAGGAGGAAGAAATCAACAATCTGCTTCAACTGTGGAGAAGCTGGACATTTTAGGCCAGACTGCCCCAAATTGGTCAAACCAACTGACAACAAAGCCAAACCTGTAGAAGGAACTACCAAAAAGAATGCAAGAGCATTCCAGTTGACTACCCAAGAAGCAGAACTCATCCCAGATGTAATAGCTGGTACGTTCCTAGTTCACGACGTTTATGCAAAAGTATTATTTGACTCTGGTGCAAACCAAAGTTTTATAAATACTTCATTCTGCCAAGCTCTTAAACTACCCTTAAACAAAATTAGACAAGTTTTTACTGTAGAAACGGCAGATGGAAATTCTGTTAACACAGATAAGGTCTTGCAAGAAGAAAAGATAGAACTCTTAGGCCATAAATTTTCTACAAACCTGTTACCTATGAATTTAGCCGGATTCGATGTTGTGCTAGGAATGGATTGGTTAGTAGCCAACCATGCTCGAATTCTCTGTGATAAGAATTCCATAGAAATTCATGCACCCACAGGAGAAGTAGTAATGATTACAGGAGATAAGCCACGTAAGCCAATGAAGTTCATTTCTGTAATGAAAGTTGCTAGTTATTCAAGAAAACAAGGAATAGTGTATATGATTTCGGTAATCATTAACACTAAAGCTAAGGAACTTAAGGAAATTTCAATAGTATCAGAATACTCAGATGTATTCCCAGAAGAACTACCTGGATTACCACCTGATTGGGAAGTAGAATTTAGAATTCATCTAATTCCTGGAACTACACCGATAACTAAGGCACCTTATCGGTTAGCACCCACCGAAATGTTAGAATTGAAAAAGCAATTAGATGAATTGCTTAGTAAAGGATTCATACAACCTAGTTCATCCCCTTGGGGAGCACCAGTGTTGTTCGTAAAGAAGAAAGATGGCTCGATGCAAATGTGTATCAATTATAGGGAATTGAATAAGGTTACAATTAAGAATCGATACCCATTACCTAGGATTGATGATCTTTTTTATCAACTTCATGGAGCTAGATATTTTTCTAAGATAGATTTACGCTCCGAATACCATCAGTTGAAAGTACAAGAAGAAGACATACCTAAAACTGCCTTCAGAACTAGGTATGGTAATTACGAGTTTACAGTCATGCCCTTTGGATTAACAAATGCTCCGGCAGCATTCATGGACATGATGAATAGGATCTGTAAACCTACATGCACTCTTAACTTTGTTAAGAAAAGAGAAGCTTTACGCCAAATTCTCGAAGTGTGAATTTTGGCTACAAGAGGTACAATTTTTAGGACACATGGTGAATCACGAAGGTATTCACATAGATCCCTCCAAAATAGAAGCGATCACCAAATGGAAGGTCCCGCAATCAGCTATGGAAATTAGAAGTTTTCTAGGGTTAGCCGGGTACTATAGACGGTTTATTAAGGATTTTTCCAAAATAGTTATGCCCTTAACTAAGCTAACCTGTAAAGCAGTAAAGTTTGAATGGGAATCTAGACAAGAAGAGGCTTTTAAGATTTTAAAGCAAAGGTTAACAAATGCCCAAATTCTTGCCTTACCAGAAGGGACAGAAGATTTTGAAGTTTATTGTGATGCTTCTAAGCTAGGATTAGGATGTGTGCTGATGCAACGCAAGAAGGTAATTGCGTATGCCTCAAGGCAATTGAAGAAGCTTGAGGAAAATTATATGACACATGAGTTAGAATTAGGATCAATAATTTTTGCCCTTAAGATTTGGAGACACTATCTGTATGGCAGTAACTTTATAGTCTATACAGATCATAAGAGTTTAAGATACATATTTGGGCAAAAGGAATTAAATATGAGGCAAAGAAGATGGATGGAAATTCTAAGTGACTACGACTGTGATATCTAATATCACGAAGGAAAAGCAAATGTAGTCACAGATGCTCTAAGTCGTAAGTATCATGAAAAGCAAAAGCGAATTCGTGCCCTTAGATTAACTTTACAATTAGACTTGATGGAACAACTAAAGAGTGTTCAGGAAGCAGCAATCAAGGATGATGTTGAAGGAATGAAGGGAAGAATAAAAGAATTAGAACAAGGAAATGATGGAATTTGGAGATTCCACAAGAAAAGAATTTGGGTACCCAAGCAAGGAAACTTAAGAGATAAAATTCTAGAGGAAGCCCATAAATCTAGGTATACCATGCATCCTGGTAATAATAAGATGTACCAAGATTTAAGGAATAATTTCTGGTGGATAGGAATGAAAAAGGACATAGCTAAATACGTCTCTAAGTGCCTAACTTGTTCACAAGTTAAGGCGGAACACCAGAAACCCTCAGGCCTACTATAACAATTAGAAATGCCTGTATGGAAATGGGAACTAATAACCATGGACTTTGTTACTAAGTTACCCAAAACCAGAAACGGTAATGACGCGATATTGGTAATAGTGGATCGATTAACCAAATCAGCTCATTTTCTACCCATGAAGGAAACCTTTAGCCTGGAAAGATTAGCAAAATTGTATGTAGACGAGGTAGTATCCTTACATGGAGTCCCACTCTCCATTGTATCGGACAGGGATAGTCGTTTCACTTCCCATTTCTGGACCAGTTTCTAGGAGGCAATGGGAACCCGACTAAATTTAAGTATTGCATACCATCCCCAAACAGACGGACAAAGTGAAAGGACGATCCAAACCCTGGAAGACATGCTCAGGGCATGTGTGATAGATTTTGGAGGAAACTGGGACAACCATTTACCTTTAATTGAATTCTCCAATAACAATAGTTATCATTCAAGCGTTGAAGCTGCCCCGTTCGAAGCACTGTATGGAAGAAAATGTAGAACTCCAGTTTGCTGGGCAGAAATAGGAGAAAGCCAGTTATCAGGTCCTGAAATCGTACAAGAAACCACCGACAAGATCACTCAAATCAAGGAAAGACTAAAAACGGCTCGAGATCGCCAGAAGAGTTATACAGACAATCGACGTAAGCCACTAGAATTTCAAGTTGGAGACAGGGTACTCTTGAAAGTTTCTCCTTGGAAAGGAGTGGTTAGGTTTGGTAAGAAAGGGAAACTGAGTCCAAGATTTATAGGGCCATTCCCAGTAATCCAAAGAATAGGACCGGTCACCTATCGCTTACAACTACCAGAAGAGTTAGCTGGGGTACATGACGTATTTCATGTATCCAACCTCAAGAAATGTTTATCTGATGAGTCCCTGGTAGTACCTCTTCAAGACATAGAGGTAAATGAAAAGTTGAAGTTCGTAGAGAAACCACTCCAGATAGAAGACAGAAAGGTCAAGTTTCTCATACACAACAGATTGTACTTGTCAAAGTCAAGTGGGATTCGAAAAGAGGACCCGAGTATGCCTGGGAGCTGGAATCGGAAATGAAGCGAAAGTATCCTCACTTATTTCAGTAAATCTCGAGGACGAGATTTTAAATAAGGTGGGGAGGATGTATGGACCTGCAAAATTGTCCATCAATGACCCGTAAGTAAAAACTCGGACCCCTGAAACCCTAATGTGCATGAAAAACCAAGAAAACAAGATTTTTAAGTTTCAGGCGGGCCGCGTAAAACGTAAGCTTAGGCTTACGCTGGCCGCGTCAAAGTGAAGTTGACCGGATAAGCATTCCAGGCCACGTGTCGCACACGTGGCGGACCTTCTGATGACACGCTAGCCCTACACGTAGACTATGGGTCCTCACGGGCCGCGTAAAACTCATGTTAAAGTTTACGCGGGCCGCGTAAAACTTAAAATGTTGCTATAAGTAGCCTGTGCATGGGACTTGCTTCTGTGTTCGAAATTTTAGTTTCAAAAGTCCATATTCTGCTTAAAAACGAGTATTAAGGGGTCACGACGCTGCTACGATATAGGGTATTAACTCGATCACTGCTACGATATAATGTTCGATCGATTGAAACCGATCCGATGGATGTTTAAGTGTTGCCCGTATTTAGGCTATGCTTTGTCATTCGTCGTGAGGGTTTTGATTTCGTGAGTTTATCGTAAAGAGTTGTATTAAGTTGCTGACCTAGTTTCGTGTGCATTGTTGTTTAAATTAGGTTATCAGGCTTATCAGTTGGCTAAACTCTGCCCAACTAAACTTGCAATGTGAGTCATTCTCTTTTTATCAACTGTTTTACAAAATCTCAAAGTATTTCAAAAGTTATAATTACAGGGATTAAGTCATGGTTATCTTAAATCACTGGCAAGTGGGGTATTGTGCACATTACTAATTTCTCACGGTTAGGTTTACCAACCTAACAGTGATAATCATCACTACTTGGGTGAAAGGACCCAATAGTGGTATGACCATCGTCACCAGGGTGTGACGCGGCGCCATATAAAAATAAGATAGTAGCCATTGTAATCGCTCTTTTGCTGTAATTTACAACTAATGTGTCGTTTTGTTTAACCTGAATGACTCGCCAGTATTTCCCCGCTAATAAAATATTTTTAAACATGTTTCAGGTGATTTACTGTGAATCAAGGAAAAGTGCTACGGAGCACTAACAAGCTTGAAGTAGTGGCTCAGTAAAATAAATAAGCATGTTTTGTAAAACAGGGAATTTCCTCGTGAAATTCCTCTATTGTAAATTACGTGGTTTGCACCAAATTATGAAATAAAATAATTGAGCATTTTCAAGTTCTAAAAGATCCTGTTAAACTTCCGCTGTCAACTCAAATAATAAATACCACGGGTTTCTGTCCCACGGCTCCTGAACCGGGTCACACCGGGACGGGGGCCGTGACATAAACTGTTATGGTCGGTGAATATGGTAAACTTACTACCGTAAAGGTAATGTCTCCAAATTTTAAGGGTAAAAATTGTAGCTCCTAATTCCAAATCATGGGTTGAGTAATTCTCTTCATGATTCTTAAGTTGTCTAGAAGCGTAAGCTATAACCTTTTGACGTTGCATTAACACACGTCCATAAACAAACTTGGAAGCATCACAATATATTATCAAATCCTCAGTTCCTTCCGGTAACGCTAGTATGGGTGCATGGGTTAATGTTTGCTTTAGAATTCTAAAGGCTTCTTCTTGTTTTTGTCCCCATTCAAACTTAACAGATTTACAGTTTAACTTAGTTAAGGGAATGGCTATTCTAGAAAAATCTCGAATGAATCTTCTATAATAACCAGACAATCCTAAGAAACTTCTAACCTCGGTTGGTGATTCAGGGGTTTTCCACTTGGTAATCGCCTCGATTTTGGTGGGATCTACATGAATTCCTTCATGATTGACTAAATGTCCAAGAAATTGTACCTGTTCTAACCAAAACTCACACTTCGAAAACTTAGCATAAGGTTTTCTTTTCTTAGTACACTTAGAAATGCGTGCAGATGGGCTGCATGTTCCTCCTTGCTTTTAGAATAAATAAGAGTATCATCTATAAAGATAATTATGAATTTATCCAAATATGGCGTACATATTCGGTTCATCATGTCCATAAATGCAGCTGGGGCAATGGTTAAACCAAATGGCATGACAGTAAATTCATAATGGCCATACCTTGTTCTGAAAACGGTCTTAGGAATGTCCTCTTCCTGTACCTTTAATTGATGATATCCTGACCTTAAATCGATTTTTGAGAAAAATCGTGCTCCTTACAATTGATCAAACAAATCATCAATTCTTGGTAATGGAGAGCGATTCATAATCATGACTTTGTTCAATTCACGATAGTCAATGCACATACGCATTGATCCGTCCTTCTTTTTAATGAATAATATCAGTGCTCCCCACAGCGATGAGCTTGGCTGTATGAATCCCTTCTCCAACAATTCGTCTAATTGTTTCTTTAGTTCTTGCATTTCTGCGGGTGCCAACCGGTAAGGTGCTTTGGCAATTGTTGCAGTTCCTGGTATCAAATGGATTCTAAATTCAACTTCTCTATCTGGAGGTTATCCTGGTAGTTCTTCTGGAAATACATCTGAAAACTGGGATACTACTGGAATATCCTTTAATTCTTTTCCTTTAGTGTTAGTGATTATAGAAATCAAATACACTAATGATCCTTTTCTTATATAACTTGATGTTTTCATCACAGAGATGAACTTTGTGGATTTAGAGGTTTTATTTCCTTTAATTGTGATATTTTCACCTCTTGGTGAATTTACTTGAATTGACTTTTGATCACATAAAATACTGCCTTTATTGGCTATTAACCAATCCATTCCTAACACAACATCAAATCCTGCCAGATTCATGGGGTAAAGGTTTGCAATAAATTTCTGATTTAAATTTTCTATTCTTGTTCCCTGCAAGATTTAAGAAATCTTAATGGTTTCCCCATTCGCTGTCTCTACTAGACATTCTTGTGGGAGTTTAGTTAATGATTGATTAAGAAGTTTGCAAAATAAAGTATTAATAAAACTTCGGTTCGCACCAGAGTCAAATAATACTTTAGCAAAAACATCATTAACTAAAAACGTACCAGTGATCACATCCGGGATCATCTTCTTTGCTTCTTCTGCAGCCAGAACAAACGCTCTAACATTTTTAGTATTCTTTGGGTTTGTAGCTGGAGCTAATTTTGGACAGTTAGGCTTGATATGACCTTGTTCTCCTCAGTTGTAGCATATCCTGTTGTTAGGCTTTTTCCTGCAATCTTTCTCCTTGTGTCCAGATATTTTGCAAAAGTTATAGTATATGGAGCATCTTCCTGAATGCTTTCTCTTGCAATACTTACAGTAGGGTGTAGAGGTAGAACCTATATTTCTCCCACGGTTAAAATTTCCAGAACGGAATTCCTGGTTAAGCTTCTGGGTTAGGTTCCTCCTTTGATCCTCTTCTCGAGTACGGACTAATTCATCTGTCAAGGTGTTAGCTAGTTCTACAGCTTCTTCTATGGTTGGAGGTCTAGCTGCCTTGACTACATGTCTAATCTCTCCAATTAATCCCCAGATGTAACAGGAGATTAAAACCGGTTCAGGTGAAGCAAGGGTTGGTACTATTCGGGCATATTCAAAGAATAATGTAGTATAACCCTTACTATCACAATCATCCTAAGGTTTAGGAATTTGTTTGCTATCTGTTCCTTTTCATTAGGATGACAGAATTTCCTTTCTACCATGTTTTTAAACTCCTCTCATTCCATATTGTAAGTTCTATCACTTCCCCTAGACTGGAGGATAGTGTTCCACCATTCTAGTGCTGAATTCTTAAACAGATTGGAAGCAAACATTATTTTATCCTCTTCCGCACATTTACTTATCCTTAAGACTGCCTCGGTCTTTTATATCCAGCGTAGAGATGCAACGACTCCTTCATTGCCCGAGAATTCGATTGGTTTACAAGACCAGAATTCTTTATAAGAACAACCGTAAGACATGGTTCTTCTTCTTTTGGGGATGTGCACTTGAAGTACGGGTCCATTGTTTATGTTGTTTTCAGGTTCAGAGGGTCGCTTACTATCATGCTTACTTTTATTTTCGGTTTCCCTAGCCGTTTTGATAATATATGGCATCGCATCTATTATCCCCTGTGCCACTATATGTTGCATAGCACTGTTATCCACTTGGTTTCCGTTATTGTTGTTGTTCGGATTCTCATTATCCAAGTTAATGTTACTCTGGTTATCGTTATTCTGGTTTTCCTGGTTTACCACATCGTCCATCTGGATTTTAAACATTTACCAATTATTAATATCACAAAATAATTAATAATTTAGGCAACGATCACACAGTACACATTTTGGCCAAAAGCGTCGAGCATTGCAACTTTTACTCTTTCTATTATAGTATGCGTCAATTACACACTAAGACTGAAATTAAAAATTTACAATACTACTATGCATTACTAACCACAAGTGGTCTATACTACAACATATATTATTATTATTATTATTATTATTATTATTATTATTATTATTATTATATATTCATACAAACATATTATATATTATTATTATTATTACCAACTTCACCATCTCCTTAGTGGTCTAGATTTATCCAGTAATCCATATTGCGCTCGTCGTACTTCCAAACGAGTCGCTCTCCTACCTGCCTCATCCTCTTACTACTCTCTAAAATCTCTTCTCCGAAAGTCCGGAGCTCATGCACATTTTCTGCACTCATTGGGGGTGCAGGTGCTGATACTGGGTCTGGATACTAGGGCATGGGATTCTCCTGAGGGTACGGATTCTCTAAGATCTCCCTAATGTATTCATCGTTATCGTAGTAGTAGGGATCTAGAGGGTCCAGACCTGGATAGGCTGCTAAGTTCGGCATGGGTTCGTCATTTAGGTGGTAGTGTGGCACATAATCCCTATGATCATCGAACCATGGATCATAATCTGGATCTAAGGGATTAGGGGTTGGTATCCTAGGTATCTCCTCAGGGTTGAAATCATGCATTTCTACTTGGTTTTCGGATTGTCTTCTATCTCCATCGGCTACATAGGGAACAAAGGTAAAGGTTGTGGGGCTACTAGTTGTTCCAGGTTTGGGTCGGCAGCAGTTGTTGCTAGGATATGAAAATTGGCTAAGCTCCTATTAAGCATATCATGTGTATGGGCATCTGACTCTCCCTTAGCGGCTGCTAGGACTCTCTGCTGTTGCAACTTTTGCATTCTTTTCCTACGCTCGAAGGCTCCCTTACTGAACCATCCTCTCTTTTTCTGAGGCAATGGCTCTTCAGACTGAGCCTTAAAGACAAACATTCCTTCTTCATTATCAGCGGCATACCCAGAGAGGGCAGGCTGTGAAGAGGTACCTTCACTCATAGGTGAATCGGACAATTGACGATACGCGTCTGAGGGTCCTTGATCACTCATACTGTAAACTAACAAATAGTCAAATAACACACAATAGTAAAATACAGATATGCACGTATTTCCATAATTAATTTCCTAACAATTTGAATAATATTGGTGTCAGCAGAACACTTCTGTGGTTGAATCAGTGGCTTAGCTCTGATACCACCTTCTGTCGCAACCCCCGCCCCCTATCTGTCCCGGGAACGGGCGGCCGCGAGACCAGTTGTGGTGGTATCATTTTGTTTATCAATTTGGCAGCGGAAATTTCATCGGGACCGTAGTTAAGAAATATTTATCAGAGTAAAACCACCATATTTAATATTAATAATCACATGGGTAAAACCCAAGTTTCTTATTACAACATATTTATAGGGATAAACCCTATTTTATTTAAAACATCGTCTTTTAGGTAACTTTTAAAGGCACATTTTTCCAAGTCGTCAGTGTTCTCCAGCTGGCTTTCTTCTAATTTGGCTTTTACATTTTGTTACCTAAAACGCGTTTTAAAAACATTTGTCAGTGGGAAATACTGGTGAGTGGATCCCAGTTTAATCAAGAAGAGTTTCATCCATTAACAGTATTGAGAGCAATCACATTGTTTATTTCTACCCAATTACTCATTCAGTATTGTCAATCCTGACTGGTGGGTCATATTACACATTGGCTAACTCGTTGTCCAATGGTAACATGTTCCACATTTTGTATACAAAACGCCAACTTACCGGCAGTAATTGAAGAATTACAAAGACTCAATCACTGCTTAATCACATTGTAAAACATTTAAGATTTTGTAAAAACAATTTACAAAAAGGAGATTACTCACAAAAAGGTTTACACAAAAAGAGGATTACTCACATTGTTGTCTTAGGTTTTCTGTAAGGGTTTCCTGGTGATTATCTATAATTTACACAAATGTACATATGTTAGTAAAATAACCCATTATTTACATTAGTAATACCCTCCCCGAGACGGCATTCCAACGACTACGTCGGGCAAAACCTCGATGGGCAGTGTATCTAATACGTAACCGGGGTTATAATACTTACATCAGGGCAGAACTTCGTTAATTAGGGGGGTATTATACCCGAGGATTATGCCTACTATGTGAAAATTGAGAGAAAGAAAAGAACGTGAGCGATTTGAGACTAAAGCCCGAGCTCCCAATTTATAAGGCTGTAATCTGAGTCTCTCGCGGCCCGCGTAAGAGTAAGCTTAAGCTTACGTGGCCCGCGTCGTAGGGGTCTAGGCCGTAGCTGATTCGGGTCACGGTATAGGTTCAACACGTTGCTGCCACGTGGCAGCTCAGGGCTGCGTCTGATCTTGTAGCTGTCACAGCCCGCGTAAGAAGTAGCCAAAGGCTACGCGCCCCACGACAGCCTTTAAATTTTTGTTTTTATTTTATTTTTAATTCTAGATCGTATTTTGGGCTCGGTTTTCACATATGGGGTGTATTTTAAGTTATATGGGAATATTTTAATATATTTTAGGGTGTCAGAAAAATTCATGAGGGTTGTTATATTATTATCTATTAATTAAACAATGCACACGCGTTAGTATAATAACTCAATATTTACATTAGTTATACCCTTCCTGAGACAGAACTCTAACGACTACGTCGGGCAGAGCCTCGACAGCCGTTAAGGAGCACTAGATCAATCGGGCAGCGTATCTAATACGTAACCGGGGGTTATAATACTTACAACGAGGCAGAACTTCGCTAATTAGGAGGTGTAATGCCCGGGAATTACTTATACTATCAGAATTTAGAGAGAAAGTTGTGTGAATGAGCGAGTTGCAACTGAAGTCGATCGATCCTATTTATAGGGTCTGATCTTGACTTCCTCGCGGCTGGCGAAGGTTACATAAGGGGCCTTCGCGCCCCGCGACGTAGGGTGTGTAGGGCCTAGCTATGTCCAGTCAACACTATAGGTTCGACACAACACCTGACACGTGGCAGCAGGGGATGCGCCCTGGCCTTGAGCTGTCGCGCCCCGCGTAGAAGACCATAAAGGTCTTCGCGGCCCGCGAGCGCCACCAGAATTTCATTTTTATCTTATTTTTATGAAATTAAAGGTATATATGGTCAGATCTCATATACGGTGTGTATTTTAGGATGTTTAGGGACATTCTAAATATTTTAGGGGTGTCAGAAATATTTCAGAAAGGGTTGTTATAAATGGAGCCTGGGTTACACAACAAGAACTAATATAAGATGAAGCTAGGAAATTTTTCAAAAGAATGTTTGAAGAATCGCTGAAAACGAGACCTAAAATCAGTTCTCTTGGGTTTACAAAAGTACCAGAGGAAAACATTGAAGGCCTAATCACACCCTTCTCGTCTATAGAAATAAAACGTGTGGTCTGACAATGCGGTTCGGATATTAGATAGAATCATAGGAATAGAAATAAACGGAGCTGGGGTTACACAACCGGAACTAATATAAGATGAAGCTAAGAAAATTTTCAAACGAATGTTTGAAGAATCGCTAAAAACGAGACCTAAAATCAGTTCTCTTGGGTTTAGAAAAGTACTAGGGGAAAACATTGAAGGCCTAATCGCACCCTTCTCGTCTAAAGAGATAAAACATGTGGTCTGGCAATGCGGTTCGGATAAGGCCTCGAGCCTAGACGAGATGACTTTCAAGCTTATCAAACATCACTGGAATCTGCTGGAACAACATTTCAAAAAAGTAGTGGATTTTTTTATCAACACTGTGAGGACCGTTTTCGGTTCTTGTGAACGCTCCGACCGGCTTCCTAGATCCTACTATCACATGCGAAATCCGTTTAATAGGTGAAGACAATCACTGAGATACCGTGGAAAGATCTTTTCATTGATTAGAAACAAGTTACAGATCCTGGAAAAGATTCGACAGAGTTTCCCCTCTGTTTCCCAAAAGTTACATAAATGAGACCCCAGACCTCCTATTTATAGACATCCTCCATCCGTCCGAACCTAGGAGCGGATGGACCTGCATCCGTGTGAATCAACCACATGTCCATCCGTGCGGATGGACTATTTTACATACAAAATTCATTTTTCGCAACGGATTTTAATCTAAACATACTTTAAGCTATACAATAAGACTCAATACAAGACGGAAGCTACAGACATATACATTCACAACACCGGAAGCTCAATCGGGGTACCACCTCTTCATTTATCACACTCATACCTAAAGGTAGCGATCGGTTGGAGTCTTGTACAAAACAATTTCGAAGCTTCTTGCAAATAGAATCAAATTAATCATAAAAGGTTTAATAAGCGAAACTCGGACGACTTACATCGAAGGGAGAAATATTCTCGACGACATTCTTACGTTAATGAGCTTGTGGCTTGGGCCAAGAAGAGTAAAAATGAGCTCGTTTTATTCAAGATGGACTTACACAAAGCGTACAATTCGATGAATTGGGACTTCTTGTATGATGTATTACATCAAATGGGTTTCCTAACAAATGGGTGTCGTGGATAAAAGGGTGTCAAAATTCAGGGAGGGCTTCGGTATTGATTAACGGCTCACCGTCAAGAGAGTTTGATATAAAGAGAGGGTTGAGACAAGGTTATCCGATAGCTCCATTTTTTTCATCATTACAATGGAAGCGCTCCATTTAATCATGGCCAATGCGGTAATAAGTGGGGCTTTCAACGGGGTGAAACTATAAACAACAGACTAAGGTTAACTCATCTATTTTTTTTGGATGATGCTCTGTCTTAGGGACACAAGTCGGAAGAAGAATTTAGAAACTCAGCAAGAATTTTGAGATTGTTTCAACTCACCTCGTGACTCAAAGTGAACTTAGAAAAAATTATGGTTTTCGATCAGATATGCATCAAAAGGATGTTCAGAAAATTGCAAGTTGCTTAAGATGCTCGTTTGGTTCCCTTCCGTTCGCTTATTTAGGATTACCTATCGGAGCGAGTATGAAGAGAAGATCTCATTGGCATTCAGTTCTTGATGAATTTAATTCACGACTTTCCACTTGGATACTTCGTCATCTTTCTTTTGCAGGTAAAATAACACTGATTAAAGCGGTCCTTGGAAGCATCCCAACGCACTATCTATCTATGTTCCAGGCACCAAATAAGATAATCAACTAGCTGGAAAAATCCAAAGGAACTTCTTACGGGGAACAAAATATTCGACAAAAAGAATTAGGTGGATTGCATGGGAAAAACTCACAAAGGCTGGAGATAAAGACGGGCTAGGAGTGGGGAAAATCAAGGATACGAGCACGACACTACTCATAAAGTGGTGGTGGTGGTTAAAGAAAGAAAAGGATTACTTATGGGCAAAACTCATATTAGCATTAAACAGTAAAGGCAAGGCAAACAAGACAGTACCTCTTTGCAAATCATTAAATGGGTCATGCAGAAGCATAGCGGGTATCCAATCAGAACTACTAAAGGCCGGTTTGGAAATTCACTCCTATATTAAGGTTTGGGTAGGAAACGGGAAACTAACCAGATTTTGGCTCGACAATTGGACTTAAGAAGGCATCCTATGTGATGTTTTCCTAGAACTTTTTGGTGCCTCTTCAAACAAAGGATGTATTGTTTCTTCTGGGTGGGACGCTCAAGAGGCTTGCTGGAACATAAGATGCCAAACGATGACAATCCCACAGTTACAACAAAAGACACAAATGTATGCACTACTCGACCAAACATCCATCACGGAAGCTGAAGACAAATGGTTCTGGTGCGGAACTGAAGACGCAATGTTCACAATAAAATTCCTAAAGAACTGTTGGAAATTTGTGAAAATAGCAATTTTCACAAATATAGGAAATGCATTTTTCCTATTTTTGGACTAGAAATAAATATAAGAAACTGAGGGGTTTTATATATTTATTTGTGGGTTTGTGTTCTATGTTGGAAGAGCTTCGCAACGAACTAAACCGTGTCCAAAACGGAGCTAAGATGAATGAGATATCGATGCTCAAAGTTTGGAGTTTGAAACATTGAATGTTGAAATAATGGGAAAGTGGCACATTGTCCCACATAGGAGGAGAGATGAAACTTAAAGAGATATCTAAGTGGGAACACTCCATCCTTAATGTTTCATGGAAGCACACACTAGTGTACTCGCAAAGGGTGCGGAGCATTCGCACACGCTCGCGCGTGGCATGGGCGATGGGCGCAAAGTGGCTCTTTGATGACGCACTTTGCACTTTGATGGCGTGCGTGGCAGAAGCTTCCAAACTTTAATGACAGAGCAGTTTCATTTCAGCATTTGAAACAGACGAGTCAAAGGGTTTTGACTGAAAATTAAATGACGAATTAAAGTGCATTGAAGACGTTTAATGCAATTTAATTCTCCTATTTAATTCGTTTTTATGTTTCATCCAGACCTGCAGTATAAATAGGAGGCCAACCTGCTGCAGAACACACACCGAAAACACCAACATATGCAAAACATTCTCTGCGGAATCTTCTTCCTTTTCTTTCTTGTTTCGAGGTATACCTTCGGGTTTCGTCAAATCCGGCAGTGCGACTGCTAGGCTGTTGTATCCTGGAAAAAAACGAGTTCTCCTGGGAGACTCGAAATTTATTATAAGGGACCCGTGTCTAACACGATACTCAGCCAAGAACTTTTTTGTATTTTGTAATTTCGTTCTTGTTTATCTTGTATTTCAGTTGTAACTGTATTGTAATTTACAGCTTTATTCTGTTCTGTTTCTATAATTCAAGTTAATAAAAGATTTTTATTCATTTTATACGAACGGGTTCCTACAGAAACAATTGAAAGAACTCGATTCTGCTCGGATTCAAAACACGTCGGCTCCTTCAGTAACTCTTGTAGCAACTCTGAACGAGTTATGGAACCCTTGGGTTCCTAGGAAAATCAACTTCTTCTCTTGGAGGGTTTTAATGGATAAAACTCCCACTAAAGTAGCTCTGAAGAAAAGATGCATGAACACACTTGAGGATGGTTGTGTATGGTGCAATATCGGCAAAGACGAGCCTAACCACATTATGGTTAACTGTCATATTTCCAAAATCATCTGGTGGAATATTATGACGTGGATAAGAGCTCAAAACCATCCGGCTCCTCACAACCTCTCGAGTGCGTTCAACTTGGGTAACTCCGTGGGCTCCAATCAGATACAAAAAAGATGCATCTCGTCTATTTGAATGACGGTAGTGTGGGTACTTTGGAGAAAAAGAAACGACAAGGTATTCAACCAAAGGGAGGCACAAATTCATAGCATCATAGAAGGCATCTAGACTTTATCTTTTCTTTGGGTTAAAAACATAGAAGGCATCAAGACTTTATCTTTTCTTTGGGTTAAAAATAGGTCCAAATTACAGGGGGTTACGTGGGAGAATTGGTGTGAGTTCAAAGTTTGTGGTTAAAATCTTAATATTGAGGATTGTATGTTCGAACTTTGTACAGCGCCCTTAGCATCGTGTTAAGGGTCGTGTTTCTTTCTCTTTTAATGTATCAGTCCATTTTCCGGCCAAAAAAAAATTAATCATTCTGGTAAAATCGATTTGAAACCCATTAAGTTCGCAAATGTAAGTGGTTAAAATTGTAAAAATCACTTTGGTGGTTCTATGACAGATTCTAATGCTTCAAGGACTATGTCAAAGTGATCTTTTCAAAACCGAAATAATCTGCATTAAAGAAATAAGATTATAAGACTCAAGTGCAGAAGTGCAGTGCTGAAGACTAATACTTTGTTGAAAGTTTTATAGTGTTACAGATTGTTATTTTCATGCCTACAAATCGAACATTTTATCATCTCTATAAATGTTTGTGAGTATACAAAGAGATAAATCTATACCATATAATAAAATAAACCAATTTTGGGACACTTGTCATTATTCTAGACCATCCTTAATTGTAGATAATTATTATTTAATTTAAATTATTAAATATCAATTAAATTATTATAAATCGTATCAACCCTAAATTATTGGCATAAACTTAACTTAAAATCGTAAAGTCTTATCTAAACTAAAAAACATTCTTTTACTTAATAGTAGATAAATATGCTATAACTTATATTTTAAAATTATAACTTTCAACTCTCGATGTTCTGATCCATTTATTTACAACCTAACCCCTACACGCTCATTTTTGTCATTTTTAATTATAAGGTTTTTTGTTCTTTATATTTTCAAAACAAAGTAATAGAAAATCCAACTATTTTCTAAGTGGGGTAAAAAATTAAAGTCCTTAAACTTAAGTTCAAACCGTAAAGTCTTATCTAAACTAAAAAAACATTGTTTTACTTAACAGTAGATAAACATGCATATTATTTATTGTTAATGTTATTACTAAAAAGCATTGTTTCCCTTAACAGTAGATAAACATGCATATTATTTATTATTAATGTTATTATTGTTAACTATGAGAAATTATATTAAACAACTTATTAATCAAACCAAAAATTTTAAATAGTATTAACCTAATTTAAAAATAATAAAAAAAATCCATTTTGATTTAGAAAGATTTTTTTAACAATAGATAAACCCGTGTAATACACAGGGTTTTTAAAGATATAATATTTTTTATTATTTGCTATATAAAATTAGATTTATTAAACCCGTACAATACACAGAGTTTTTTTAAAATATAACTTTTTTTCTATTTTGTATATAACTACATTTCTTCAACCCGTGAATACACAAGGTTTTTTTTTTAAATATAACTTTTTTATTGTTTGGTATATAAATTTACATTTATCAAACCTGCACAACAAACGAGGTTCTTAAAGATATAATTTTAAAGATTTTTTTAACAATAGATAAACCCGTGTAATACACAGGGTTTGTAAAGATATATCATTTTTTATTATTTGCTATATAAAATTAGATTTATTCAACCTGTACAATACACGGAGTTTTTTAAAATATAATTTTTTTATTATTTAGTATATAAAATTATATTTTTTTTCCACCCGTGAATACACATGGTTTTTTTTTAATATAACATTTTTATTGTGTGGTATATAAAATTACATTTATTCAATCCGCACAATAAACGAGGTTCTTAAAGATATAATTTTTTATTATTTAACATATAAAATTATATTTACTCAACACGTATAATAAATGGGGTTTTTAAAATATAATGTTTTTTTTTATTTAGTATATATAAAATTACATCCATTCAACCCGTGTAATACACGGGGTTCTAACCTAGTAAATTAATAAGTTAGGTGTTTACGAGTAAGATACACATGAAAAATGAGATGTAATAGGTTAAACAAAATTTTAAGATAAATTCAAAGAAAAATAATATTTAATTAAAGGGGGTTTTCTCATATTTATTGAGTTCACTCTTGAATTTGTGTATAGACATTATAGCCGAGTGAAGATAGATATGATCGGGTGGTTCCGCTAGTGGTACGATGATACCCTTGTGATAAAAAAAAAGTCTTTATTATCATATGATCAATTTAAGATGAATGTCTTAAATTGTCATAACTAATAACTAAAAATGCAATCAAATATCATATTATTACAACTTCAAATAGCACAAGCAAGGAACACTATTGAACCATTTAGTTACGCCTTGTTATTTGATTCCGATTAAATACAAAATATGCCATACCCTCAAATATGGCTGTAAACGAACCGAACGAACACGAACAAGGTCATGTTCGTGTTCGTTCGTTAAGGAAATTAACATGTTCGCGAACTGTTCATAAACGCATACCGAACATAAGTTTATGTTCGTGTTCGTTCGTTAAGGAAATTCAGTTGTTCATGAACACTGTTCTCGATAGGGGTGAGCAGAGAACCGAAATAACCGAACCGTAACCGAAATAACTGAAAAAACCGAACCGAAAATTTCAGTTCGGTTTTTGGATAACCATTTTCAATAACCAAAAAAAACCGAATCGAACCGATAAGTTACAATCCATATATTTTTAAGTTTAATTTGTTTAAATGTTTAATCCAATGCTAGTAGAAATTATTAATTTTATTCTTGAATGTTAAGTATTTATAATAAAAACATGGCATGTTTATTTATAATTGAAGTGATCTATTTATTAGCTACAAGAAATAACAAAATTTTATATAAAAATTAAATGATCTTCAAATTATTATAAAAGAAAATGTCTTAATAAAAACTTTAGAGAAACATAAAAATAGATTAGAAGGTTAGGTTTATGTAAACGATATTAATTAAAGAAGTTAACTATAATAACTTAAATGTAAACATATAATAAATCTTCTTATATTTTAAATTATACTTTATATTTTTTTTGAATCTTACATAATTTTGTTCCAAAAACCGAAATAACCGAAAAACCGAACCGAACTGACATAGAAACCGAAAAAACCGAAACCAAACGGTTTTTAAAAGCCAAAAACCGACATTTCGGTTTCGGTTTTGATTTTACCCAAAAACCGAACCGAACCGTGCACACCCCTAGTTCTCGAACACAAACGAACGCAAGCAAATAACAACGAATGTAAACGAACATTTAACTTGAAAATAAAAAATAAAAAAAACATTGTTATCCTTAAACATTGGATATAAGTAGTTAAATACAACCATCAAATGATAAATCAAAACACAAGAAGTCTACTACACCACTAAATGATAAATCAAGGTTAACTAACCTAGACATAATTATCCCAACAAATTTCTTCAAGTGTCCGAATTTTAGCTAACTTAAAAAAAGACAAAGTTTCAAGTTTTCAATATATTTAGATAAAAGATTTATTATTTTTAATATAACCAAACGAACACGAACGAACGAACATGAACAAACGTAAACGAACATATTACCGAACGTTCACGAACGCAGTCGAATGAACGAAACCTGTGTTCGTGTTCGTTCGCTAAGCTAACCGAACAAAATATTTTGTTCGTGTTCGTTCGTTAAGCTAATCGAACGAACATAAACGAACTTCCCGCCAAACGGTTCATGAACTGTTCGTTGAACGTTCGGTTCGTTTACAGCCCTACCCTCAAATGGTAGAAGCACATCCACACAATCACTTTTAAAACGCACACCCAAACAACCTTAAGAAGGAGAGAACTTTGTCGGGTCTTCTTGAAGATTTAACTTACGTTTTCGATACTATACCTAATATGAACACAGAATGTGTGATAAATTTTAGACGGTTTTTTGGCATCCAAACGATTACATTGCTGGTTAAATTGTCCTGGAAACGAGCTTAGCATTTTGATATATACTTTGATGGCACATTGCTTTTTCGTTCTACAAAACGATTGAAAGATATAAGATGTACCATAAGACGGAAAATGGGTACAATACACAGTAGATCTTTCTTCCAGCCTCTTTTTACCCGTGTAAGCAACTTCCCCAATAAACAAAACCGACCTGTATAATAGAAATTATTGACGAATATATGAGCATAATCTTTTCGAATATAACTTTGTCAATTTCTATAAGCAAATACGTGTTAATCATAGATTAATAAGAAACTTAAATAAAACGATTTATGATGTTTTGTGGATTCTAGAATCTATAAATTATGTGACATGTTAGAGATAAAAACACATCTATAATCTGCTGATTTAATCTATTTAACATGTTAGAGATAAAAACTTATCCGGAATTCACTTCTTTATTTGACCCGTAGAGAGAAAAACATATCCGGAATCCACTAATATATTTGACCAGTTAAAGATATAAACATAGTCGGAATCCACTAATTTATTTGGCCCGTTAGGGATAAAAACATATCCGAAATCCACTATTTATTTGACCCATTAAAGATAAAAACATATTTGGAATCCACTTCTTTATTTTGATAAGTTTGAGAGAAAAACATATCCGGAAGCCACTAATTTATTTGACTAGAGATAAAAACATATCAAGAATCCACTAATTTATTTGACCCGTTAGAGATAAAAAAAAATTATCCAAAACCCACTAGTCCGTTTGACACGTTAGAGATTTAAAAAAAACAAAAGATAAATATTTTTTTAAAAAAAGAAAAACATATCCAGAATACAGTAGAGGTATAAACATATTAAGAATCCACTCATTCATAAGTAAACAAAGTTGAAATTACCGACAATGCAAATAATTACTGAAAAGGTAAAATGAGTACTCACCAGAATATGACGCCTTTCTATCAACACGACACGTTCGCTAATGCATTAGAAGGTCCCGTTCCAGTTTCATAATCAAGATTAATGCCATTCTTTCCAACACTTGTTATGTGGACCCGCATCTCACATTTACCAACAAGCTCGAAAATGCAAATATCTCCGAGCTGTATGTCATTATCCCGAACAAACGCCATCCACCCTCCACAAATAGTATGCAATGTTTGTACTTTAAGAGTCGGGACTGAATTTACCGTCCAGCATTCTCCTTTCAAATTGTGAAGGATGATCTCTGTTCTGTAGTTCGGAAGGTGTTCCATAGAAAACCGAAACGGAATTTTCTGTTTATTTACATCAAAGAAAAAGTTATGCTAAAAATGTGAATCAATAGACTTAACTGCCATTTTCGTCCAGTCCAAGCCAAATTTCAGATTTGTACTATTTCCGTTCCTGACATTCTTGAAACATGCCAGTTCCGTTCAAAAAAAAAACTAAACGTCTGTTAAAACCTGTTGTTTAATGAAGGGTAAAATCCTCATTTTCCATTTTTCTTTTATTTTCCCTTTTTAAACCCTATTAAAATCTCACCCCTTTTTTAGGAAAAAGAAAATTGACGTTTTTACCCTTCATTAAACAGCAGATTTTAACATGCGTTAGTTTTTTGGACGGAACTGGCGTGTTCCCAGAATATCAGTGACGGAAATGGTACAAATTTGAAATTTAGCCTGGACTAGCATAGACCACAGGGACGAAAATGGCAGTTAACTACTTAACTCTACATCATATGAAATTATGAATGAAATAACTCGATATTTTTATGTAAACCCACCAGAGTGTAAGATCCACCTATGTTGAACTTTTTCATGACCCGAACAAAATAAGGAAAACTAGAAATGAACGATTCAGCGGCTATTTTTTCCTCGGGTGCTGATTTCATTGACGTAAACCCTGTCATAGAAGAACCCCTGTTTTCTTGAAACACTCTTGCTTTCCCTATCAATATTTGAGATTAAATAATGAAACAAATTATATAGTTAATAGGAAAAGTTGAATGAGTAAAATGCTGTTTTTGTCCTTGAGATTTGGCCACTTTTGCGACTTTTGTCTAAATGTTTGTTTTTCCGCATCTGGCTCCAAAATGTTTTAAATCTTGCCATTTTCATCCAACTCGTTAACTCCATCTATTTTTTAACGTTAAGTCAGGGGTATTTTCTTCTTTTTAGACATTTTTGTGATGATATAAACGGTTTGGGTAGGGAGAAACTAGAAAGTCAACAGCGGTGGATCTTTTTTTCTTATAGTGTTTTTTGTTTTAATAAAAGATGTCTAAAAAGACGGGAATGCCCCTTATTTCACGTAGAAAGATGGATGGAGTTAACGAGCCGGATGAAAATGGCAAGATTTCAAACCTTTTGGATCCAGATGCGGAAAAACAAAACTTTGGACGAAAGTCGCAAAAGTGGCCAAACCTCGAAGACAAAAATGGCATTTTACTCAAACTAAAGTTATACCTGATTTTCCATTAACGGTTCTTAATTGTGAACCAACCGACCCCTTCGCTGCAATACCAAGTTTGACTTTTTCAATGGAGAAAGCAAACTTTTGACTTTCAGTCAGAGCAGGAGTCTGTGTTTTAAGTGATTTTCGTTTGACTTTTTTAGTCAACCTTCCGGAAACTTTATAAGCAGCAGCATTAGTTGACCCCTTAAGATCAGTATGTTCATAGTCTTGTAATTCTTGTCTAACTCTAAGAATGTTAACGCGCATTTCACACTTGCCGACAAGTTCAAATATGCAGACGTCTCTAATGTTAATGTTGTTACTGCGAACAAAAGCCAACCACCCGCCACAGAACGTATGTGATGTTTGCACCCGTGTGGTTGGAATTGAATTAACGGTCCAAGATTCTCCTTTTAAGTTGTGTAACACGATTTTTACTTTGCAGTTTGGAAGGTACGCCATAGCAAATTGATATGGAACATTCTGCATGATATGAATAGCAGGTCAGGATCAACACAACGATTGTTAATTATCATTATTATTACTAAAAAAACAACCCTTAGCTACAGTAGCTAAGAGTTTTGTCTTTCAGTGGTTTTCTAATTATACCCCCTGTTATTTACTATATTTACTATACAACCCCTCAACTCTAACTTTCTTATACATGTTTAGTCCCTATACTTTAATAAAGTTTTTTTCCTTCGTAAATTAACTTTTCTTATATACATGTTTAGACCCTCTACTTCAACTTTGCTAATATACATGTTTAGTCCCTCTACTTTAACTTTGCTAATATACATGTTTAGTCCCTCTACTTTAATTCCTTTCCATCTTTTGCCTTTTAGTATTTTTTCCTCGCTAACGTGATAAACCAAACCGACTCCAACGGAACAAAATCATTGCCGGTATCCATATTAGCAGAACCAGTATTTTTATTTTTTTGCTTTTAGTCTTTCGTCTTTTAGTGATTTTTCCAAATACGTACATTGACGTTTCGATGTTCTTTTCCCCATGGTTCTACGTTATCTCTTTCGATTGCTACACCCAGTGTCGGTATTGTACTAATAATCAAACTCCCGCCGCAATGCGGGGGTAAAAACCAAAAAATTTCTAGTTTTATTACTGTTTATAGACTTTCCCGACATAATTGAGCATGAAAAGAGATTTAAAAAGGTGAAAATAAGAGCTACGCACCATAGTATATGAACCGCTTATGTTAAACCTTTTCATAACTTGAGTAAAGTGCGGAAAACTTGAAGTAAACGATTGCGCTATCTTATCCGCTTCAGAAGCTGATAACCGACCCAACTCATCATCATTAGGGCATACCTCTGCAATTAAGATTCATTAAAAATCCATACACAACCACAACACAATATCCACTAAAAAGTAAATAAAATAACAATCACTTTAACCTGATATCGGCATAACATTGTTCAGGGGACTCTTCATCGCGCCGCTACAAAAATCGGCATTGTTTAAAAAATCCGCAACTTCACATTGTCCATTTAATCCATTAACGGATTCTTGTAACCCAAATTGTATTTCATGAGCGGGTTGTGAGCTTCTCGCTTTCTTTGGCACGCAGTCAACCGTGTTATTAAACAAAGACGCGTATTCGCGTTCGCGTTCTCTTTTTTTACCAAAATGTTGATCGAAGATGCTTAGATCTTGATGACACTCAGCAGAAAACGCGGTTTCTTTTTCGCACGAACTTTGGTCGAATATTTGTAATGTGAAATGCAGGTTACCATCGTATCTGAAAACTAAAGAGTCACCGTTTTCTAAGAAGTGATCTCTCACAAAACTTGCCCATCCATTTAAGATGAATAAGCCGTCGGTTTCCTGTGCCAAGTCAGCATGCCACGTGTTTCCGCTTGGACCCGTTAAATAAACTGTTCCAGTTGTTTTTCCCTCCAAATGTTTGACAAATTTTGAAGGTATTTTCTGTAGGTAATCAGTAATCACCAGACACCAATTACAAGAGGATATTTTTCATCTGTATCTTATTTTGACAAATATACACATGATTTCAGTCAAGAACATATGATTTCAACAAATCTATCAAAACTTATGTTTCCAAAAGTGCGCAGGTCCTTTCGCTTTTGTGTTGGTAAGGTGTGATCTGTGCCTTTTGGCGCAGTTAAGGAGCAAAAGGTGCACGCAAAAACGGCTTAAGGCGCAGGTGAAGCGCGTGCCTCATGTACATGACAACTTTTTGTGCACTAGGACATTGTACAACAGGCTTTTTAGGTTGTACATGTAGGTAATTTATATATAAAGCTTATTTATAGCTAAATTTTGGATAGGATGCTAGAAACCTATGAGAAACATAAAAAAAATTAGAGTAAACTTCCATTTTGCTCCCTGTGATTTGGTCATTTTAACGGTTTTGCCCCAATAGTTTAAAAGTAGTCATTTTCCTCCCTAATTTTTCTAACTTATCGTCATTTTGCTCCCCGCCTCTAACTCCATCCAAAAAATCCATTAACTAAAAGGGTATTTTGGTAATTTTATAGATAAAAGCAAGGAAATGTAAAGTCTTTTTACCTAAATAAACCTATAACTTGTTTATTTACATGTATATAAGTAATTCTTTTCTGATCCACCATCTTTCCAACCACTCTTTCTACCGACCACCACTATCCACCACCACCTGCCGACCACGACTACCACAACTTTTAACTAAATGTTTTAATTGAGTTAGAGCCAGGGAGAAAACAACTGAAATACCCCTACTTTTAATTGAACGTTTTAACAGAGTTAGAGCCAGGGAGCAAACTGGCGACAAACTCGAAAGATCAGGGAGGAAAATGGCTATTTATAAACTATTGGAGCAAAACCGTTAAAATGACCAAGCCACAGGGAGCAAAACGAAAGTTAACTCAAAAAATTATATAAGCATCTTGCGCCTTGCGGACGAAAGCGTGCGCTTTTACACTTTACGCCTCCTCGGTGCGCTTCTCGCTTTCTAAAACCAAGATCAAAACAATGTAGTATCTAAACAAATCAGGCATGAATCTGGTGATTAAAAGCAGTTTACTTTTTATAATTTATACATTAATGATAACATATTAACATGATAACCCCCAATTTGTTAACTATACTATACTGATCCCTAACTAGAAATCTGTAAATGCAAACCCTAAAAGCAAGAATCAAATGATAAAATATGTATTGAAGTTGAATGATGAAGTAAGAGAACACAAATAACAACAAAGTGATGTAACATTGTGTTAGAAATTCATGATGCGTATAAAAATAAGATAAAAGAAGATTAGAGTACCAACCAGTTTATGGATGGAAAGATTAGGGTTGAAGGGGTTGATAAAATGAGGTGGTGGTGCATTCATGGTGTTTGTTTGTTGGAAGGAATCAAGTGGTGTAAAACCCTAGAAATGATGAGTTGATGACATTTGCTGGATGCACCGTCAATTGAATTGAATTGAATCAATCTCTTTCGTCACGTGAGACTTTGAAGATATACACAGTGGAGAGAGAGAGGGCAATACAGAGGGTGTACCTTAAACCAGAAGAGAGAGAGAGAGAGAACGAACGAGGGAGAGAAAGAGTAAGAGGGAGAGAGAGAGAGAAAGGTGGGGCCACGAAAAAGGTAGGACAATGTAACCAATAATATAATTTTGAGGAAACTGCAATTTTACACCCTGAGGTTAGGGGTGATTGGCACTTCTACCCCCCTAAGGAAATAATTGCAAAAATACACCCCACTGTTAACCCTTATGTCGCACTTCTACCCCCCGCCGTTAAATTGGGTTAACAGTCAACATAATAAGGTAATGGTCAAAGGGTAGAATGGTCATTTTGCTATTAATGTGAATCTTCTTCTTCACAACACCCCTATAAGTAACATAAAGAAGCACAATTACCCCCCCCCCCCCACCTTCCCACCATCGTCCCCAAACCCTGCGATCGGTCATCTTCTCCGGCGATCAGTCTTCACCGGCGATCAGTCTTCACCGGCGATCAGTCTCCACCGATCAGTCTTCTCCTCCGGCGATCAGGGATCTCTTCCGATCAGTCTTCTCCTCCGCTATCTCCTTCAATGCCGGTTGTGTGTTGGCTAATCCGCTATCTCATCCGCCACACCGCAGGTATAATAGGTCATTGTTAGTTAATCATGGTCAGATTTAGTAGTTATCATGTTATAAACAGGGTTAGGTCTGATTTGGTTCACTGTTGGTTTTTTTACAGTTGACCTGACGATGAGCTTATCAAGCTCATCATTGGTGGTCCACCTGGTGGTCTCCGTGTTTGGGAGGCATGTCCTCAACTTCCATTATCCACCGGAGAGTTGAGCGGATGTATTTTGTAGGTTAAGTTAACTTTGAAGTAGGATAACTTTTGCAGCAGCTAGACAATCATCATTTTGTATGTTAACTTAGCATTAGCAAGTTAGACAATCATCAGTTTGTATGTTGATGAAAATGATGTTTAATCCATCATTTTGTATGTTGATGAAATTGTTGTTTAATCCAGAAGTCTGATGTTTGATGTTTTGATGAAAATGCTGTTATAGGTTGTTGAAATGTGGAGTAGGTTAGTTGTTGAAATGTTGAAATGTGCAGCAGGTTATAGGGTGGGTGTTATGATCATACAGTTACATGATCATACAGGTTAGATGTGCAGTTGATGATCATACAGTTACATGATCATACAGTTGATGATCATACAGGTTATGATCATACAGTTACATGATCATACAAGTTAGATGTGCAGTTGATGATCATACAGTTACATGATCATACAGTTGATGATCATACAGGTTAGGATCATACAGTTACATGATCATACAGGTTAGATGTGCAGTTGATGATCATACAGGTTACATGATCATACAGTTGATGATCATACAGGTTAGGATCATACAGTTACATGATCATACAGGTTAGGTGTGCAGTTGATGATCATACAGGTTAGGATCAAAAAGTGCAGTTGATGACAGTTACATGATCATACCTGCTTGAAGTTTAAGCACATGAAACCTATAAACATGCAGCAGGTATGTGCCTTTTTGTAGGTTAAGTTGTAGGTTAACTTAACTTTTTGTAGGTTAAGTTGTAGGTTAACTTAACAGTGGTCAAATGTGCTAATGTTTGATGACAGTGGTCAAATGTGCTAATGTTTGATGACAGTTACATGATCATACAAGTGTTTACAGCTAATGTTTGATGACAGTGGTCAAATGTGCAGTTGTTAGTTGTTGGTTAGTCCATTTGATGATCATATATTTCAGGGAAAAGGTGTAAGTATTCACTTGCTAGCCATATGAATGTGTAGTTGAATGTGCAGTTGATGACAGAAACCTGCTAGCCATAATATGCAGATTACAGTTGAATGTGCAGTTGAATGTGCACTGATGCTTGAATGTGCAGTTGAATGTGTGTACTGATGCTTTGATGTGTATACAGGTATTTCAGGGTGTGTACACTGATGCTTTGATGTGTATACAGGTATTTCAGGGTGTGTACACTGATGCTTTCATGTGTATACAGGTATTTTTGAATGTGTATACTGATGCTTTCATGTGTATACTGATGCTTTCATGTGTATACAGGTATTTGAATGTGTATACAGGTATTTTTGAACAAGTATGATGTTTGATCAAACTGGTTTGATGTTTGATCAAAATGAACAAGTATGAATGCTTTAATGAATTGATGTTTTGTTTCAGATTACGTGTTCAAAATGAAACTATTAGGTTTTAGATAAAAAAACAGGTTCAGAATTTTGGTTTAGAATCATAGAACATGTATTTGATTTTGGCGGGAAGGGTTTTGTAAATCTCAGGGGGTAACTGTGCGACTTAACAGGAATGTTGGGGGGTAAAATGTAAGGGTAGTATAGTAATTTTAACTTAGAGTTAACAGACTGTTAACCCAATTTAACGGCGGGGGGTAGAAGTGCGACATAAGGGTTAACAGTGGGGTGTATTTTTGCAATTATTTCCTTAGGGGGGGTAGGAGTGCCAATCACCCCTAACCTCAGGGTGTAAAATTGCAGTTTACTCTATAATTTTAATGGCTTATTAGATTTTAGGAAAATTGGTTTTTAATAAACCAACCTTTGCCCCATTGGTAATTAATAATCCTACCTACAGAATTGGTAATTAATAATCCTACGTTTCATAAAAATTCAAAAAAATTCTAAAAAAATCAAAAAAATTCAAAAAAATCATAAAAATTCAAAAAAATCAAAAAAATCATAAAAATTCAAAAAATTCAAAAAAAGCAAACGTTTCGACGCGCACCGTTTCGAACCGTACCACCACCACCGCCACCACCACCACCGCCACCACCACCACCGCCACCACCGCCACCACCACCACCACCACCGCACCGCCGCCACCACCGCCACCACCACCGCCACCGCCACCACCGCCACCACCACCACCACCGCCACAGCACCGCCACTACCACGCCACCACCGCCACCACCACCGCACCGCCGCCACCACCACCACCACGGTCGAAAACGGTCCGGGTCGAAACGGTACACGTCGAAACGGTACGGGTCGAAACGGTCCGGGTCGAAACGGTCCGGGTCGAAACGGTACGGGTCGAAACGGTACGGGTCGAAACGGTACGCGTCGAAACGGTACGGGTCGAAACGGTCCGGGTCGAAACGGTCGAAAACGGTCCGGGTCGAAACGGTCCGGGTCGAAACGGTCCGGGTCGAAAACGGTACGGGTCGAAACGGTACGCGTCGAAACGGTACGGGTCGAAACGGTCCGGGTCGAAACGGTACGGGTCGAAACGGTACGCGTCGAAACGGTACGCGTCGAAACGGTACGCGTCGAAACGGTACGGGTCGAAACGGTCCGGGTCGAAACGGTCCGGGTCGAAAACGGTTCGGGTCGAAACGGTACGCGTCGAAACGGTACGGGTCGAAACGGTCCGGGTCGAAACGTTTGCTTTTTTTGAATTTTTTGAATTTTTATGACTTTTTATGATTTTTTATGATTTTTTTGATTTTTTTGATTTTTTTTGAATTTTTATGATTTTTTTGAATTTTTTTGATTTTTTAGATTTTTTTTTATTTTTATGATTTTTTTTTATAACTACAGGGACTGTTTGTGTAATAAATAAAACTTAAAACTAGTAAATTATAACTACAGGGACTGTTTGTATAACAAATAAAACTTAAAAACTAACTTCAGTTAAAAAAACTAACGGAGGTCTATTGAGTACCAACATATTGAAACGTAGGATTATTAATTACCAATTCTGTAGGTAGGATTATTAATTACCAATGGGGCAAAGGTTGGTTTATTAAAAACCAATTTTCCTAGATTTTATCACCTCTAACTACTGGCTATTGGCAACTGTCACCTCTAACTATTACTTTGACGTCCGTCACCCCCAACTTAACATTTAGTGTGTTCTTATAACATGTCGTTAACTAATCACTAAATTTTGATCTGTTACTACGCTTTTTAGGGTGTCATAGGGATCTTAGGAATGTTTTAGAGATCTTCGGACACCGCCAAAAGTATAGTAACATGATCAAAAGTTAGTAATCTGGTGACAGAACACACTAAGTGTTAAGTTGGGGGTGGCAGCGGCCAATAGCCAATAGTTAAAGGTGATAGAATCCAATAACCCAATTTTAATTAGTGTTTAGCTAATTTTAATGAGTCTAGTCTTTCTCTTTGGAAGGCCTCGACTTTATCCATCGGGGAAAAGTCACCTTGATAAAATCCGTGATGGAGTATCTTTCAAATTATTACTTCTCGTTATTTAAAATTCTGGTTGATGTTATTAAAAACTTGAGTCGATGATTAGGAAGTTCTTATGGGGTGTCTCGAATGGCACTTCAAAGACCCATTGGGTTGCTTGGGACCGGGTGGCGTCTCCGAAGTATACCGGAGGTATTGGGCTGAAGAAGTTAAATCTTATTAATGACGCCTTATTTTTAAAGTAAGGATGGAGGTTCAAGACCGATAAAGATTGCCTCTAGGCTAAAACTATTTCGGCTTTACACTCTGCTGGGCGTACATGGAATTTTTTACCGTCTCGTGCAGCGCTGAACAGGGTGTGGGGGAAAATTGCTAAACTCGCTTCGAAACCAATGGTGGGAAGGGCAACTTTCAGGTGTTTTATGAATGGGTTGTGGGGAATGGGTTTGATATATATTTCTTGCTTGATCCTTGGCTGAAGCCGAATCCATTTAAATTCCTTTTTCCTAACATGTTCAGGTTAGAGATGGATAAAAAAATGCAGGGTGAAAGAGCGGGTGGTTAGACCGATCTCGAAGCCGGATGCGGCGTGGAGGTGGAGAAGTGCTCCGACTACGAATCTAGAGTTAGCCGAATGGCCAGC
The DNA here is from genome assembly GCA_030545235.1 of Helianthus tuberosus. Classification (NCBI taxonomy): domain Eukaryota; kingdom Viridiplantae; phylum Streptophyta; class Magnoliopsida; order Asterales; family Asteraceae; genus Helianthus; species Helianthus tuberosus. The sequence goes on from CM060372.1 coordinate 144,536,332, forward strand.
TTGTATTCGCTAATGCGTGAGGTCATGTTGGAAGATAAAGACGATAAATGGAGCTGGCTCGGCAATAAGGAGGGTAAGTTTAGCATGGGATCTATAAAAAGACTTTACGAGTCTAATATCGATTATAGTTCCAGGTTTGTTTGGGACTGGTGCAAATGGATTCCTCTTAAGTGCAATCTTTTCGCGGGATATTTTACCGTTTTGTGCAGCGCTGGATGGGGTGTGGGGAGAATTTGCTAAACTCGCTTCGAAACTAATGGTGGGAAGGACAACTTTCAGGTGTTTTATGAAGGGGGTTGTGGGGAATGGGTCTAATATATATTTTTGGCTTGATCCTTGGCTGAAGTCGGGACCGTTTAAATTCCTTTTTCCTAACCTGTTCAGGTTAGAGATGGATAGAGATGGATAAAAAATGCAGGATGAAAGAGCGGGTGGTTAGACCGATCTCGAACCCGGATGCGGCGTGGAGGTGGAGAAATGCTCCGACTACGAATGTAGAGTTAGCCTAATGGGCCAGCTTGTATTCGCTAATGTGTGAGGTCATGTTGGAAGATAAAGACGATAAATGGAGCTGACTCGGCAATAAGGAGGGTGAGTTTAGCGTGGGATCTATAAAAAGACTTTACGAGTCCGATATCGATTATAGTTTCAGGTTTGTTTGGGACTGGTGCAAATGGATTCCTCTTAAGTGCAATCTTTTCGCGTGGAGGGCTGAGTTGGGCAGAATTTCCATGAAGGAAGTTTTAATGAAGAGAGATATCCCGGTTGTGAATGAGTTGTGTCCTCTTTATGGCTCGGAGATGGAGACTGTCACTAGGAGTGCAATAGAGCCGAGCTACTCGAGTTCGGCTCGAAAAAAAGCTCGAACGAGCTCGAGCCCGAGCCTAAAAACAGGCTCGTTTAGTAAACAAGCTCGTTTAGTAAACAAGCCCGAGCTTCTCTTATGGAGCTCGAGCCAGCTCGCAAGCCTTAATGAGCTTTCTTTTTATATATTTTTTATTAATATATTAAACATATATTTAAATAATAATATTTACCATTTATATAAATATAAAAAATAACTAAATTATATGTATAACAGTAATTATAATAAATAAAAATTAGTTAAAATATACTAAACGAGTCGAGCCCGAGCCAAGCTCGAGTTAGAAAAATTACCTTCGAGCCGAGCTCGAGTTTTAGGAATTAAAGCTCAAATTGAGCCGAGCTCGAGCTCGAGCTTTCATATGTTAAACGAGCTCGAGCCTGGTCGAGCTCGGGCTCGGCTCGTTTGCACCCCTAACTGTCACGCGTATCTTTACTGCTTGCTGCGTGGTTACGGTTCTATAGCAGAAGATTTGCAGGTGGTGCAAAACGTCGTTTCTCTATGCGTTTTTGTTTCGTGACATTTTGGAGAACCACAATGTAACACCCCGAAAAATATAAAACTTTATATTACAATTATAAAGTAATAAATAAACGAGAATTTACTAACTAGAAATTTTTAACCTAGTTAGTTAAAAGACTAGAAATAGCTTATGATAGGGTTAAAAGCTATTAAACAATATGTTAAACAAAGTTGAGGGGCTTAAGTTGTAAGAATTGAAACTTGACTTTAATTAAAATAAATAAAACAAACCAAACACCCCAAAAAGGGATGTCTGGTCGACTAGAACAAGCAGGGGCGACACCCCACTTTCAAACTCTCAAAATTCTACTTGAACTCTCAAATTGGAGGTGCAAATCTGGTCCAAACGAAAATCCGAGCATAGAATCGTGATCCTCATCACAAGAGGATTACAAGGTATGTAAAATTTAAGGAAAACTCTCAACTTGAAATTTTCATGAATTGGGAAAAATCTGAAATTAGGGTTGCATGTGTATGTTATGATGATTAAGGAACAACTATAGTGTCTAGGTGCAAACCCTAGACCAATAGAAGTTGAAATCATAAGAAATTTTGGTGAATTCATGAACACCATTGTAGGTGATTAATGGGATATGTGTAAATTGATGAACACTAGGATATTGGGTGTTAATCTTGTGTAATTTGACAATTTGGAAGTGATTTCAGAAATCTAGAAGCTAACAATCATGTAAAATGTTGATTGAGGTGAAATTAGGGCTAAATGATAAGCTAGAAACTTGTCATATAATCATGTGAAAAATCTGCCCTTAAGGTGTTTGTGAAAATGCCTCAAAGAAGGCTTAAAATAGAAATTTAAAGATTAAACGCATAATTATGATGTTTCGGTGTATTATGCGATATAAGGTTTAAAGAGAGTTCTAAACATGTCTTGAATTGAACTCGATAGGAAATGATACCGGAACGTCGAGTGGACAAGCCGGTGGTGATTTGCGGTTAAAGGGCGTACACTAAGGTATGTAACTTGATCCGTTACATTCGTTGAATTATGAATAAACTATGCGTTATTGATAGAATTTATATTGATTATGGTTGGAATGTGAATTGATAGACTTAGTATAGTCAACGAACCAAATTGGTAGTCATCATAAGTGGATGGTTCCACAAGATGAGCCAATGGATCTATTGGTGTGAAAAATTGTAGTTTTAAACGTTCTAGTAGTCGATAATGGCGATAATAATCACAAAGGCATTAAACCATGAAATTGGTAAGAAATGCGGGTGATAATAAGCCCCGGATGTTGGGCATAAGGCGCCATAGGTTTATTAGTTAAAAGGTAGTAAAATGTGTAAGGTTAGAATGGGTCGAATAATTACATAGTGACATATGGTCTTTCGGTCCGTAAATTAAATTTTGGGTATCAAATTTATAATAGTTATGTCGGTAATGAATTTACAGACATATAGGAAGAAAAATCACTTAAAACGGACTTACGAGTCAAAAGATATGGCCAAACGAAGTTAAAAACTGGATTTTCCGGAGCTGGCAGCAAATGCAGCTCACAAGAGTTGAGCTGCTGGAAAACATGACCCCCCGCGCCACGCGGAAGGCCACCCGAAATACTCTGCGACACGCGGGAGGTCCTCGCGGCCCGCGTAAAACCTCTCGCGGGGCGCGAGCGACCTGGATCCGAATTTTTCATTTGTTTTCAAAAGTTTTGACCCTAGATTTCAATTCATGTTTTAATATTGTCACAACTAACCTTTGATGTGGTTTTGACATTAGGTCAGGTTTGGGAACTTACAGATGGCGATCAAGCATATGATGAAGAACCGAACACTACATTTTGAAGCTTCCACAACGTCTTAAATCTTTAGTACTTTTGTGTATGGGTTGTAAACACTTGTTAAACAACTTTTAAAATGTTTTAACTTAGTCATTAGTTGACTAAGGTTGATGTTACTTATGAACTTTGTTTATGAAAGTCATGTTACTTAAACAATATTTTATTTAAAACGGTATAACCTATTACAAAAATCAAGTCAAATTAGACGGGTGTTACACACAATCATTGCGGTTTGAAGGGGAAAGAAAAGGAAGCATACCAGGGAATAGTGATTACTACTTGCTGGAGGTTATGGAAAGCTAGGAACGAGTTAATTTTCATGGGTAAAGATGTTAAGGTTGAAGATATTTTTAGTGACGCCAAGGCAGCGAGCTTTCTTTGGTTCAGAAATAGGTCCAAACATAAACATGTTGCTCGGGAAGAATGGTGTAAATTTGTAATTATGTAGTTGGTTGTTTTGTGGCCACCCGGTTTTCAGGTTTGCGCTGGTTTTAATGGAGTTCACTTTTAAAAAAAAATATTTTTCTTAAACGGCTAATGCAGCTGGTTTCGAAGATATTCATTTTCTCGAAGCAAGAACAAACTCTTAAACTCTGTCCCAAGTTCGTTTCCTTCTAAGTAGTGTTTACTCCCATTATATATGTATTACATTTAGTAGAGATTAAACTAAAGACCTTAAAGTGGTGATGGCTGGATTAATCGAATAAAAGAATAGATCCGGAGCCCAGGGCCGTTCCTACATTTTTGGAGACCCTAAGCGAACTACGAAGTGGAGACCCTTTTGCAAAATTATCCTTTTCAACATAGTTAGTAACCAAACTCTCCTCCTTTACCCGGGCTTGGGACCGACAATTATAAACTAAAAAGTTTATAATTGGCGAAGTTAAACATTTTTTTAAAGTTATATGTTTTCTATAGATATAGTATATGTTTAAATAAAATTTATTTTTCTATGTTTAACTAAGGCAAATTGTTTGATGAAATAATGTAATCAAGTTCTTCTAAAAAAACCTTTTTCATTTGACCTAATAGTTATACCGTTTCAATAGAGATAAAGAGGACCCAGGGAAAATCTATATATCTAACATCAGGAAAGTCGACATCTCACTTCAACAGGTAAGGTTTGTGTTGTGCGCCTGTGCACCTGTAAGGACATGCACGAAAATGTCCTAAAACATTTCGTAAGTGAGAACCCGGACCCCTAAAACCCTAAATTTCATAAAAATCAAGAAAATCAAGTTTTATTAGTTGGTCGCGGGCCGCGTAAGAGTTAGGCAGAGCTTACGCGGGGCGCGACAGCCCTGGAATCTCTGGATAAGTATGTGGGACACGTGTCGTTACACGTGTCAAGACTATTCGATGACTCAGCCGACCTAGACTCCCTCGCGGGCCGCGAAGGAGAAGCAAATATGCTTCGCGGGCCGCGACGCGCCCCAATCTCAGCCTATATATTGAGGTTTTCAGCTTCATTTCAAATCGTTCAATTCTTTTCTTTCTCTTGCTCTCTTGTTCTGTCATTCTAATGTCAGAACTTCTAAACTTCGAAACTCTGCTCGTTATCAGGGTAATGACTCTAATCACTGACACGGTACTATATCCGATTGATTGAAACCGATCCAATGGATGTTTAAGTGCTGCCTGTATACGGCTATACTTTGTCATTCGTTGTGGGTTTTGATTTCGCGATTATCGTTAAAGATGAATTGGGTTAATACACTAATACGAGTTCCATTATATCTAGAATTAGAACTCATCCTCAGGGAGTGGTTTAATTAGAATGCTTAGCGATTAAGTAAACCTAGTGTTTAAGTAAACGTAATGGTTAAGTAAAACTTAACAGTTAAGCAAGCTAAGTAAGCTAATTAATAGATTAAGTAAATGATGTAATTTACCAGTAAGATTAATTAAGCTAAGTAAGATTAATTAAGCTAAGCAAGATTAATTAAGCTAAGTAAGATTAATTAATCAGCTAAGTAAGTTAATTAGTTAAATCGTTAAGTAAACTTAATAGTTAAGGAAACTTAATGGTTAAGGAAGGAATCTGCCTTACCTATAAATAGGAAGCTTAGGATTCATTTTTCTTTGCTCATCCTTCTATTCTTCTCTCTATACGTTGGTGTTCTAACCAATAATCACCGATACGATATTCTTTCCGATCGATTCGGGAACCAACTAACGAATGCCAAAGTGCTATCTAAATAAGACTATACTTTGTGAATTTCGTTAAGGTTCTGATCTCGTGACCATCGTTAGGTTTGATATGGTTTTACACTAATACGTATTCCACTCTGTTAAACTACATGTTCAACTATCAGAAAACTCCGATCCATACCATACTATCAAACAAGATGTTTAATCATCAGAAGATTCAAGAAGCTTGTTAAATCAAGACTGCATGCTTATAACGTGAGTCATTCTCTTTTTATCAAATTCCTTTACAAAACCCTAAATGTTTTCCAGTTATACTTTGCAGTGATTAAGTCTTTGCTAATCTTTAATTACTGGCAGTATGTGGGGGTTTTGTGCACATTACTACTAACGATTTATCACTTTAGGTGGGCAAGCCTAATTTAGTGATATGTCCGCAGTCATAGATCCAGCCGAGTGACAACTGAACCAGCTAATTATAAGATAGGGGCAAATATAAAAACTCTTAATGTTGTGAATTATAACAAATGTGTTTTTGTACAAAATGAATGAACTCACCAGTATTTCCTGCTGACCAAATGTTTTAAAACGCGTTTCAGGTGATTACAGTATATTGGAATAAAAGTGATGATACGGCACCGAAAGGCTTAAAGAAGTGGCTTATTTTATCAATTAAATTGAATTAAGAAAACGTTGTTTCATATATTCGGGTTTATCCCATATTAAAGCTACCTTTGTAAAACATGGGTTTATTCCCATATGTTTAATAAATAAAATCCGGTATTTCTAAACTCTGGTATTTTCCTAACTCATGGTCCTGATGAAATTTTCCGCTACAATATTTTTAAAATAATCACCGGTACCACTTGACTGCTCGCGGCTCCCGTCCAGGGTGTGGTCGGGGGTCGTGACAGCACCTTTCTAATGTATACTTACTACTAAATCCTAATCATCATTTCGTTAGTACTGCTACACAAACAAAGAAACACACCGTCCAATAACCCTTGTATCAAAATCTAAACTTATTTACATGTATGATGAAATGTTCTTGAATACTTGATCTTTATATCTCAAGAAATATTGTCACACCCCAACCGATGGCGGAAACATCGGAGTGAGACGAAATAGATTGCAAGAGACTTCATAACACTATTTGTGACAAGTATTTAAATGATAAATTTTCATTTCTTTTCTAAAGAGTCAATTACAAGGATTTGAAACAAATACAACATGAATAATGAAATACAATACAAATAAAATACAAAATTTAAAGTGTGTATCTAAGCATCCTACTAGATTCCATGCATCATCAACATCATCTCTAAACCTGCAACATGTTTTAAAAGCATAGTTCAATACAAAGGTATTGGCGAGTACACTAGTTTTAGACTCGTGGCATATGTATAAAAAGGTATTTTCAATCCAACATAGCAATTGGTATACAAGATCAATCTATCATGCATAACAATATGTCAACTCTAGTGTCCACTAGTATTTAGCATCCCTCGACACAAATGTGATTAGACCGTTATAGAATAAAGACTCAACAAAACCCCGTCGGGTGGTGTGCTACTCCTATAGCGCTATAATTGTTAAGTCGAGTTAACAAGTAGTACGTATTCAAGCATGAACCTAAGCATAGCAAAGCATGTATAAGGATTGAACGAATAAAAGCATGTTTATGAATCGTGCATTTTAACAAGTAAAACATGTTGCACCCAAAGTGTATTAAAAGGAAAATAGGTCAAGTGTACTCACAAAGTTGCATATGCTTTCCGATTATCCCATGTGACGAAGTTGTTGAGACTAGGAAGTTGAATGTGTTCGATTTGGAGTTTAAGAGGTGTTTACATATGGTTCTAGGGATTTGGAGTTTAAATAACATGAAAAATATACATATGAAAATAATCATCTAACATCTATGACACATGTTCTTGACACTATGAAACTCTAAAAGAGTTTAAATGTTTTCATGGAACAAAGTTCCATTAGAATCGTGACAAGTTGTCAAGGCCTAAGATGATACAATCTACTAGCTTGACGAATGTCCATTAGTTCATCACCAAGAGTTTGATTATTTGGTTGTTACATAAGTATTACATAGTGTATATTACATCATATAAGTCAAGCATGAGGTAGAAGATTAAATTCTTCATTTAGGCACCTCGAAGTATCATGGAATTCATACATGAGGTAGGAAGAACAAAGCTTCCATTTAGGTACCTCTATTGTTCACCACTACACATGTTGTTATGAACAACAAGGAGGGTCATGAACTTACAAGAAACAATATAATATGAACAACTAATCTATGAGAAAACATCAAGCAATGTGTGGATTTTCAAGTAGGTTAGCCCAAGCTAATCCTAAATCACACAATCATCGAGTCTTAAACTTGAGCATCACTTGTGGGTTAAAACCCTTGAACAAAACAGAAAGTTTGTGAGGTTTATACCTCTGATTTTGAACGTCTCAACCTTGATTTTAAGCCTAACTAACCATAGAAGTGGTTATAAGCATAAGGACATAAGTTTGAGATGAGTTTCCTCAAGTTTAAACAAGTTTATCAAAGTTTGAAACAAGAACAGAAAAATCAGTCCACTTTGGAGCCCTTTTGGCAACATTCCAGGCTCTGGTTTTCCAGGGAAAACCCATGGAAACGTAGCTAAGGTCAATACAAAGTAGTAGGAAAAAGAATCGAGTGAATCGGATAAGAATTGAGTGAGTTATGCTCACTTTAGTGAAGTGGTATAAATCTGCTCGAACTTCTGCAATCAACTACGGTTTGGAGTATTTGAGAGTGAATGGAGAGTGTTTAGAAAGTGAAAAATGCTTGGAAGAGGCTTGGGTTATATAGGGGATGGATTAGGGTTTCATTGGGTTGGGCTTTGGAAGTGTTTAGTGGGCTAAATAACTCAAAACAAGGAAATTAAGTGGGCTGATGCAAGGCTGTTAACAGCCCTATAATTTTTACTTTATTTTATTTTTTTGACATTAGAAGGTATATATTTGATGTTTAATAAAGTGTTACATGGTGTCTAGTATGTATGTAACTTGTAACAAGGTCTAAAATGCATAAATGACATGTTTTAATTTAGCAAAAAGTGTGATAACATAGGTGTGTATAACACATGAAATGTAACAAGTATGTATGGTTTATAGTTTGGTATGATCAAGTGAAAAAAAACATACAACTTAATCTTATAATCGAATAACTAAGTGTTTAAATGTATGAAGATTTAAGGATTACGAATACACGATCATTGTTTACGAGTTAAGCTTACGTTTATACGAATTACGAACCATGTATCAAACGAGTGCACGTATCAATGTATAAACATGTATAAATGATGTATAAAAGATTCGTTTCATTATGATCAAAGTCTCGGATTTTACAACAATACAACGAAATACGATTACAAGGAATACAAGATTTCCAAAAAAATAGAATTTCAAGCAATGGTTTCTAAATATGGAAAGTATGAAAACGCAGGGCGTTACAGTCTCCCCTCCTTTAGGAAATTTCGTCCCGAAATTTATTCAAGAGGAAGACTTGAAAAAGTTTTGGCAAAAATTGAGACTTGGAAATTTGAAATGGTTTGAAAAGTACGAAACTTTGGAGAACGGACAAGGTAAATTTGCAAGGGAGTTCGTTGTCTAAAATAATTTGAGGTACCAAACATAGTTGAAAACGTGTAGGTGCGTATATAGGTAAAGTGTGTCTAAACAAGTTTGGATAACTTAAATTGGAGATGTATTAAAAATGGGACGTATTAAGAAGGAAGATTTTGACAAACGGTTTGTATTTTGTTGGAAAGTGGGGTAGTTTACAGGGGAAGTTTTAAGGATAGTATAAAAATCACACTTTCGTAAAATTTGTTTATTGAGAGGAACGAAAAGGTTTGGTACTTTGAATAAAGCGTTAAAGGTATACTAAGTACATTTACACAAGAATAAAGAATAGGAAGACGGTTTTAAAGGCAATGAGATAGGTTAGGATTTGAATGTTTAAACAAGCTTGATTGTGAACGGGGTTCGTATGAAAGAAAGGATAATGGAGAATAATAGGAGTATGGGGCGAACGTTTGACTCTAAATGAATGCAAGTATACGAATGATATAAGTATTAGATAGACGAAAGTAGCGTGTTAAAGATGAACTCTCGTCATGGATAATCGGATATAATGCGTTTGTGAGTTGTTTAAAGTTTGTATTAGGTCAAAAGGTCTGCAAGACACTGAATTTCTCATGGCACGTTTTACGAAAGTTTGGTAACATGGTGAAAACACTTATATATAGGAAGTACCAGCGGCGTATCCACCATGTTTTGACCATGTTATGTCCGTCTCGTTATTCGGTTTCATGTTACGTTCTGTGTCTTACCATACACAGTAGTACACTCTATGGTTTTCATACGCCTATCACTATAATCCCGTGTGCACCCGCGATTATTTTGATCGTCGCATGATCCGCATAGCTTGTACTAGTTGTGTATGAATCAGGGTATACATAATTTAAAAATAACAATGTGTACGTATAAGAATATAGTATATAAGCAACTCCATGCTTAAGTATGTATGGGACCCACGTAAGCGAATCACTCGGATTACGCTCGCGTACAGGTACGAATGTATGAATCATGAGTATGAATGAAAGTATGAGCATAAGTATAAGTATAAGTTTAAGTATGAATATGCACGTAAGTATGAGTATAAACATAAAGCGTATGAGTAGTATAAGTATAAGTATAAGCATAAAACGTATGCGTATAAGTGTAGGTACGAATAATAAAATTTACGTATATAGTGTACGTTGGGACATAGCGGATTTAAGCGTATAAAAGCATTTAAAAGGTTGAGTATGTAAATACGAATGATATGAATGATGTTATCGCGAGATATCGACTAAAATGTGTATGAGGATATGCATGTATAGTTGTTTAAACGAAACGTTGAGTATATCGAATCAAAATTAGATTGAGCTTGATTTGAAGGGTAGAATATAGTTTGTATATGTAAGAGGATATAAAGTACTCATTGGTTAAGCATAATGTATTTTGTAATGAATGGAAATGCTACTTTTGTTTTAAAAGAGTTTACGTAATCCGAAGATGGTCGGTCCCCATAAAGTCTTCTTGCCCACGTGTTTTGTAAATTGGTGTAGGAAAAAGGTTTTCATAAAAAGTAAGTTCGTTTCATCAAACAAGAAATTATGAATTTAGGAGGTTCTTGTGAAAACGAGGATCCATAGAAAAGAAATTTAGCAAAAGGACTTAGTGATTGTTAAAAGTTTTAACAAATGATTTGTTGATGTTGAAAAGAGTATTTGGTAAAACGATCATATAACATCTATAAGATCTTATAAGTAATTGAGAAAGGTTGGTTTGATTTCGATTAAGAATGGAAGTCTCTAGTATGATGATATAACGTGTGCGTGTTTTAGTGATTAAGTTGAATATGAAGTTCATGGGCCAGAGATTCATTGGACCGATTAATTTGATAGGTAGCATTTCGTAATGTTTTGAAATTCGGGAAATAAAACGTTTTAAGGTATGATTAAGAATTTCGTGTATGTGAGTTATGTGAAAATAGATTGTAGGATAAGAAGTACGTTTGATAAAACAATGTATTTTAGAATTGATATAAGTGGGTGTTTCGATAAATGATAAATGATTTAGGTATGAAACATGATTGTGTTTGCTTGATAAAGTATTTTGAAGGAAAGTTTTTGTAACGATCACCTATGTAAGGGAATCACCCCTAACTCGTTGGTGAGGTCGTGTTAAGAAAAGAAGGAGTGGAGTTAATCGTCAAGGTAAGGGAATCACTCCTAACTCAATGATATGTCTCCATTTTGGCGTTATAAAGTATGTAAACAAAATTGAGTGACGTTTTGAAATCATGCATAGGTATAAATGTATGAAAAAGATTTAGTATGATGTGTGTGTGAGAAGAAAATATCGAAAGTAAATTCGAATTTGAAAGATTGCATCGTATAAAATAAATAATAGAAACACATGTTTTATTAAAATTTGGGATGGTTCCAAAACGGAACTTTGACTAACCAAAGTGGTCGAAAAGTCTTTCGAATTTGAGGAGCATGATTTGGCCTAATAGGTGGAATACTCTCGCCGACAAGTCGGCTAACGGTATTTACCCTTCCGGTTACTACATGTCCCAAATCAATCGAAATTTCGAGACTTGGCGGGATTTATGAAAAATTCAAGGAGTGGAACTAGTTGACAAGGTGCGGGTTTCACCCCTAACTTGAAGATTTCATATCCTAAGTGTGGTTGGTACTCGTCGGGTCAAAATTTAATTTCAACACTTTGACGAGGGTCCACTAGAATTTGAAAGCGGAAATTCTCCATCAAGGTGAGGATCTCACTCCTAACTTGGTGGCGAATTTCGTGTAAAAAGAATAGGTGGATTGAGAGTCGTTCACCAAATTGTGGGTTTCACGCCTATTTTGGTGAAGTCGTCTCGTTTGTGTATTACAATTGGTTTCGAATTTAGTATAAATGAGTAAAAGACGTATGTTCAAAATAATAATAACAAGTATAAGCACATAAAGCATTTTAAGAAAATGACACGTAAGAGACATTTCAAGAATAACATGTAAAGATATTTCATAAAAGTAGCATGTGAAGCAAGTATGGTCGAATTTTGGTGCTTAACTATAAACTAGGTCAAAAGCATGTCAATTTTCCTAATTCCCTATAGTTATGGCTCTGATACCAATCTGTCACACCCCAACCGATGGCGGAAACATCTGAGTGAGACGAAATAGATTGCAAGAGACTTCATAACACTATTTGTGACAAGTATTTAAATGATAAATTTTCATTTCTTTTCTAAAGAGTCAATTACAAGGATTTGAAACAAATACAACATGAATAATGAAATACAATACAAATAAAATACAAAATTTAAAGTGTGTATCTAAGCATCCTACTAGATTCCATGCATCATCAACATCATCGCTAAACCTGCAACATGTTTTAAAAGCATAGTTCAATACAAAGGTATTGGCGAGTACACTAGTTTTAGACTCGCGGCATATGTATAAAAAGGTATTTTCAATCCAACATAGCAATTGGTATACAAGTTCAATCTATCATGCATAACAATATGTCAACTCTAGTGTCCACTGGTATTTAGCATCACTCGACACAAAAGTGATGAGACTGTTATAGAATAAAGACTCAACAAAACCCCGTCGGGCGGTGTGCTACTCATATAGCGCTATAATTGTTAAGTCGAGTTAATAAGTAGTATGTATTCTAGCCTGAACCTAAGCATAGCAAAGCATGTATACGGATTGAACGAATAAAAGCATGTTTGTGAATCGTGCATTTTAACAAGTAAAACATGTTGCACCCAAAGTGTATCAAAAGGAAAATAGGTCAAGTGTACTCACAAAGTTGCATATGCTTTCCGATTATCCCATGTGACGAAGTTTTTGAGACTAGGAAGTTGAATGTGTTCGATTTGGAGTTTAAGAGGTGTTTACATATGGTTCTAGGGATTTGGAGTTTAAATAACATGAAAAATATACATATGAAAATAATCATCTAACACCTATGACACTTGTTCTTGACACTATGAAACTCTAAAAGAGTTTAAATGTTTTCATGGAACAAAGTTCCATTAGAATCGTAACAAGTTGTCAAGGCCTAAGATGATACAATCTACTAGCTTGACGAATGTCCATTAGTTCATCACCAAGAGTTTGATTATTTGGTTGTTACATAAGTATTACATAGTGTATATTACATCATATAAGTCAAGCATGAGGTAGAAGATTAAAGTCTTCATTTAGGCACCTCTAAGTATCATGGAATTCATACATGAGGTAGGAAGAACAAAGCTTCCATTTAGGTACCTCTATTGTTCACCACTACACTTGTTGTTATGAACAACAAGGAGGGTCATGAACTTACAAGAAACAATATAATATGAACAACTAATCTATGAGAAAACATCAAGCAATGTGTGGATTTTCAAGTAGGTTAGCCCAAGCTAATCCTAAATCACACAATCATCGAGTCTTGAACTTGAGCATCACTTGTGGGTTAAAACCCTTGAACAAAACAGAAAGTTTGTGAGGTTTATACCTCTGATTTTGAACGTCTCAACCTTTCTTTTAAGCCTATCTAACCATAGAAGTGGTTATAAGCATAAGGACATAAGTTTGAGATGAGTTTCCTCAAGTTTAAACAAGTTTATCAAAGTTTGAAACAAGAACAGAAAAATCAGTCCACTTTGGAGCCCTTTTGGCAACATTCCAGGCTCTAGTTTTCCAGGGAAAACCCATGGAAACGTAGCTAAGGTCAATACAAATTAGTAGGAAAAAGAATCGAGTGAATCGGATAAGAATTGAGTGAGTTATGCTCACTTTAGTGAAGTGGTATAAATCTGCTCGAACTTCTGCAATCAACTACGGTTTGGAGTGTTTGAGAGTGAATCAAGAGTGTTTAGAAAGTGAAAAATGCTTGGAGGAGCCTTGGGTTATATAGGGGATGGATTAGGGTTTCATTGGGTTGGGCTTTGAAAGTGTCTAGTTGGCTAAATAACTCAAAACAAGGAAATTAAGTGGGCTGATGCAAGGCTGTTAACAGCCCTATAATTTTTATTTTATTTTATTTTATTTTTTTGACATTAGAAGGTATATATTTGATGTTTAATAAAGTGTTACATGGTGTCTAGTATGTATGTAACTTGTAACAAGGTCCAAAATGCATAAATGACATGTTTTAATTTAGCAAAAAGTGTGATAACATAGGTGTGTATAACACATGAAATGTAACAAGTATGTATGGTTTATAGTTTGGTATGATTAAGTGAAAAAAAACATACAACTTAATCTTATAATTGAATTACTAAGTGTTTAAATGTATGAAGATTTAAGGATTACGAATACACGATCATTTTTTACGAGTTAAGCTTACGTTTATACGAATTACGAACCATGTATCAAACGAGTGCACGTATCAATGTATAAATGATGTATAAAAGATTCCTTTCATTACGATCAAAGTCTCAGATTTTACAACAATACAACGAAATACGATTACAAGGAATACAAGATTTCCAAAAAAATAGAATTTCAAGCAATGGTTTCTAAATATGGAAAGTATGAAAACACAGGGCGTTACAAATATGAACAAATAACATATCAAACAATGAAGAGTCTTCCGCCTACATATGTTCTTGAATAGATGCATATTTTAATAATAAATCAACATATGGCGTTGCCTGCTCCCTATAACTTTTTCAAGAGTTTAGATATATTAAAAAAAAACAAAAGTGTAACATAATCAGACAAAACTCTTGGCATTGAGAAGTTATTGGTATAACAACCCTCCTAAATTTATTCTGACACCCTAATATATTTAAAATGTCCCTATATGCCTTAAAACATACCCCGTATGCAAAAACCGAGCCTAAAATACCATATATAATTAAAAATAAAATAAAAACAAATTATTTAAGTCTGTCGCGGCCCGCGACAGACAATGCCTGATCGTTCGCGGGGCGCGAGCGCCTAGCCACGAGCCCGCTCCCCCTGCCGCCACGTGTCTGAAGCGTGTCGAACCTACGTGTATGACCGGGCAAGGCTAATCCCTAAACTCCCTACGTCGCGGCCCGTGAAGGACCTGCCTTCCTTCATCGCGGGGCGCGACGGACCTGTTGACCAGCCCTATAAAAGGGGCCATCGGCCTTCATTTCCAAACCGTTCATTCTCTCTTTCTCTTTCTCTCAATTCTACATAGAAATTATAATTCCCGGGCATAATACCCCCTAATTAACGAAGTTCAGCCTCGTTGTAAGTATCATAATCCCCGGTTACGTATTAGATACGCTGCCCGATTGATCCAGGGTTCCGTAACAGCTGTCGAGGTTCTGCCCGACATAGTCGTTGGAATGCCGTCTCGGGGAGGGTATTACTAATGTAAATATTGGGTTATTATACTAACGCGTGTGCATTTGTGTAATTAATAGATAATCACCAGGAAATCACAAAGGAAAACCCTAAGATAGCAATGTGAGTAATCTCCTTTTTGCAAACTGTTTTTACAAAACCTTAATTATTTTGCATTATATTAAACAGTGATTGAGTATTTTTTATTCTACAATTATCGTCGGTATGTTGGGGTTTTATATACAAAATTTGTTACTACATTGTGAGTAGTAACATGACCACAAGTCGGGTTGACAGTACCGTGGGTGGTAATTAAAGTAGATGGAAACAAATGTAATTGCGCGACCGCCCTCATTGCTGTAGATTGATAAAACTTATTTTGATTAAACTGGGATTCACTCACCAGTATTTCCCACTGACAAAATGTTTTTAAACGCGTTTCAGGTAACAAAATGTGAAAGCCAATTAGAAGCCAGCTGGACAGCACTGAAGGTTTGGAAAAGTGGCAATAAAAGTTACCTAAATAAAAGAGATGTTTTTATTTAAATAAAATAGGGTTTATCCCTATGAAAATGTGTGTACTAGAAACTTGGGATTTTCCCATGTGTTTAATATTATAAAAGTGTGGTATTTTACTCTGATAAAATATTTTCTAACTACGGTCCTGATGTAATTTCCGCTGCCAAAATGATAAACACCGATACCACCAAAACTGGCCGCGGCCGCCCGTTTCTGGGTAGTTAGGGGGCGGGGGTTGCGACAGAAGGTGGTATCAGAGCTAAGCCACTGATTCAGCCACAGAAGTGTTCTGCTGACACCAAGATATTATTTAATATGTTAGGAAATTATCTACGGAACTACGTGCATATCTATATATTATTGTTTTGTGTTATTTGATTATTTGTTAGTTTACAGTATGAGCGACCAAGGACCTTCCGACGCCTAACGTCAGTTGTCCAGCTCACCTAGAAACGAATGTACCTCTTCACAACCTACCCTCTCCGGGTATTCGGCTGACAATGAAGACGGGATATTCATGTTCAAGGCTCAATCTGAAGACTCATTCCCTCCTAAGAAGAGAGGATGGTTCAGCAGAGGTGCGCATGAACGTAGGAAGAGGATGAAAAGGTTACAACAACAACGAGTTTTAGCAGCTGCTAAGAGAGAAACAGATGCTCACACCCAAGATATGCTTAATAGGAGTCTAGCAAACTTTCATATCCTAGCAAATACAGCTGCAGACCCAAATTTAGAGCAACTCATAGCACCCCAACCATTACCCTTGTTTCCCACACAACCAATGGAGATTGAAGTCAACTCGGAAAACCAAATCCCAGCACCAGCTTTTGACCCAACTGAGATACCTAGAATACCAGCACCCAATCCCTTAGACCCAGACTACGACCCGTGGTTTGACGACTATAGGGATTACCAGCAACGCTACCCAATACCAGAAGATCCCATGCCAAACCAAGCTGCTTACCCAGGTCTGGACCCTCTAGATCCCTATTATGATAATGACCAATCCATTAGGGAAATTCTAGAGAATCCATATCCTCAGGAAGAACCAATGCCACAGTACCCAGATCCAATACCAGCACCTGCACCACCCATGAGCACAAATGTCACACCCCAACCGATGGCGGAATCATCGGGGCGCGACACTGAGCGAAACAGATTGTTCAAGAGAATCCACAACAACTATCAAATTACCAAATCTTTAGTGTTAATATCCCATACTACTAACAGATAAAGTAACGATAGTTATTACAGATAATTGTCTAAAAAACAAGCAAATTGTTCCGACAACTCATTTTTTTTATTAGGTTTGTTTCTAGACTCCATCCTAGCTCGATTCCAGCAAGTAACAAGCAAAGCATCCTAAACACCTGTCACATAGGTTAAAATAGAGGTCAATACAAATAGTGTAAAAGTAAGCACACAAGTTTAGTAGTATAATAGAGTTCGAAATCATTTACGCATAACCAGCATGTAACATGTATAATGCGAAGCTAGTAGGTTATAGACAATGAAATATGCACAGACTAGACTGCGAGTTGTAGAATGCGCAACACATATCACCACCGTGACATGTGAGAGGTAACCTTAACAACCCCTGTCCATGACAGGTGCTGAGTCCAAACAAATAGTACTATCATTGCTAAGGCATCAGGCAACATTCACTGTGTTAACATAACATACAAGCATTCATCGAGTAACACGTATCATGCAGTAACGCTCAGCGTATAAGTAGTGTTTGCGTTGTGTGATTGATGTGATTTAGAATACATAACGTATGTAACACCCAAAAGTGCATAAAGCAAAAAGGGATCGAGTATACTCACAACGATGGAAATGGATTGAAGGGAGCGCTAGAGTGATTAGCCTGAACAGTTAACGATAGCATAAGCGAAGAGCGGTGCGTAAAACAGTGAAAAGTGACCAAGTGTCGAATGGCAGTCCGATCGGATGGCCATTAGATTGGATTGACATTCGTTTGGTAAGGATGTGTTTCTGTATGATGGCTTTGAAGTTTTCGTTGTGGCATTTTGAAAATAGAGAAGTATATCTTCCCTTCAGCTCGATCGATCGAACGGCAGCTCGATCGATCGAACGGCGGTTCGATCGGATAGCGATCCAATTGGCAAGACACTTAGTGAGAACAAGTTCACAGCAGGATGGTTACTCGATCGGATGGCAATCCGTTGGAAACCATTGTTCTTTGAAAAACTGAAAGTGTTTAAGTGTTGAAAGTTTAAGGGCAGTTCGATCGGATAGCGGTTCGATCGGATGGCAATCCGATAGAATCATGTTGAAAATTGTTAAGTGTTAAATCCTCAAGTGCAATCCGATCGGATTGCAGTTCGATCGGATGGCAATCCGATCGGACGACAATCCGATCGGACAACAATCCATCCCACGAATCCAATCGTTTTGAACTTGATTATTTTGAAAGTTTGTGGTTTGTTCGAGACGATTTGACAACGTGCTAAACAACAGAAACCCCATCTTAACCCAAGTGATCCGATCGAACAGGAATCACCCTAGTCCGATCAGTTAACTGTTCGAGATGGTCGTTCATGTTTAACCCGAAATCAGTTGTCCCTTGGATATAATTCAGATCTTGGACCAACACATTACTAGGAAAGAGTAAAAGGTCGGAACGAGCTCCGATTCTATGGGTTTTGAGTGCATTGATTGTAAAAGAGTTGAAAAAAAGTTAGAAAACCATCTTTCCATCCTTTTAACCATGAATATGTGTAGATCTATGCGAAAACATTGTTTATTCATGTGGAAATCCTTCAGATCTAAGTTGTTCTTGGTGGGATGAGGCCAAAACTTGAAGTTCATAAGAACTCCATGATGGCATCACCCTAGAACACCTCAAATCCAGTGATTTTATGGTTAAAAGTTAAGATTCAAAGGTTAAAAAGATGAAGGAGTGTGTGTAGATCATAAAAGTACAAGATTTGAGTTGAAAACTTACAAGAATCGCGAGAAATCGAGAGAAAAGAGAGCTTGAGTGCGGCTGGTCGAATGGAGGAGCTGTCACATCACAAATGATGTGACATGAGGGTATTTATAGGGTTTCCAAAAGAGGAAAGTGACTGAGTGTCGGATTGGTCACCGATCGGATGGCAATCCGATCGGTTGGCCACTCGATTAAGGTGTCCGGCGTGTTGAGTTTTGTCGTTTCGTTTCGCGTGTTGAGCGTTGCGATGCGATTCAAGCGAGCGATGCGATAGTATTACCCATTAGTTACACAAATAACCTAACTACTATATCTAACATACAATCACTCTAAATAACTTGCGTTTAGCGTTTGCGATTAGATTGCGATTGCGATAGAATTGCGATTGCGATTAAACACCTCAACATAAACATATCATGTACAAGTAACACTTAATAGCACACACACGTAAAACAATATCCAGAACACATAATTTGAGTTGAAATGCGACAGCGATGTGATTAGCGAGAAGTCGATTAGCGATAAACATGCGATTAAACCTCGATTATTATTAGATACTCCACATAATACAACTAAAGCGATTAAATAAAAGATTCGATTACAAGTCGTTAATGTACAATCAATAGTTAAGCAAGGAGTGACAGATCGCAATTAGCAATCTTTTCTTACTTTGACTTTGACTTGTACTTTGACTTCCCAAAAAGCGGGTTGTTACAACAGAGAATGTGCATGAACTCCGAACCTTTGGTGAGGAGATTTTAGAAGAGAGCGAAAGGATGAGACAAATAGGGGAACGACTTGTCTGGAAATATGATGAGCGTAATATGGACTTTTGGATGAACCCCTATCACTAATAATAATAATATAATAAAAAATATATAATATGTGTGTATGTTTGAAAAAAATTATAATATACATATATTGTAGTATAGACCACCTCGTGGTTAGTGATGCATACTAGTATTGTATTTTATTCCAGTTGTATTTGTAATAAATATAGATGCATACTATAAAATAAAGTAAGTCGCAATGCTCGACGATTTTGGATCAACATGCTTGTTGTGTGATTATTGCATTGGATATTTTTATGCAATATTAATACCTAGTAATTGTTTAAAATCCAGATGGCCGACGCAGCAAATCCGGAAAACCAGAATAATTAAAATCAAATAAATAATAGTGAAATTCGACACCTTGTAACCCAAGGAATTAGAGATGCCATGCCAGCTATTATCCAAAATGTTAGGGACGCGGAAAATAATGATAAAAGTAGCAATGGAAGTAAACGAACCCATATAGAACCTAGTCACAGCGTGCACGATGGACCCATACTTCAAGTACCCAT
Source organism: Helianthus tuberosus (assembly GCA_030545235.1). Lineage (NCBI taxonomy): Eukaryota > Viridiplantae > Streptophyta > Magnoliopsida > Asterales > Asteraceae > Helianthus > Helianthus tuberosus. Next base: position 144,556,412 of record CM060372.1, read on the forward strand.
TCCCAAAAGAAGAAGAACCATGTCTTATGGTTGTTCTTACAAAGAATTCTGGTCCTGTAAACCAATAGATTTCTCTGGCAATGAAGGGGCCATTGCAGCTTTACGCTGGATAGAAAAGACTGAGGCAGTCTTAAAAATAAGCAAGTGCGCGGAAGAGGATAAGATAATGTTTGCCTCCAATCTGTTTAAAAACTCAGCACTAGAATGGTGGAACACTATCCTCCAGTATAGGGGAAGTGACAGGGTTTACAATATGGAATGAGAGGAATTTAAAAATATGGTAAGAGGTACACTACTTTATTCTTTGAATATGCTAGAATAGTGCCAACCCTTGCATCACCTGAACCAGTATTAATCTCCCATTACATCTGGGGATTAATTAGTGAGATTAGGCATGTAGTCAAGATAGCTAGACCTCAAACTATAGAAGAAGCCGTAGAACTAGCAAACACCTTGACTGATGAATTAGTACGTACACGAGAAGAAGACCAGAGGAGAAACCCAGCTCAAAAGCTTTCCCAAGAATTTCGTTATGGAAATTCCAACCGTGGGAAAAATGTAGGTTCTACCTCTGCACCTTATTGTAAGGCTTGTAAGAAGAAGCATTAAGGAACATGCTCCACTTACTGCAATTTCTGCAAGATACCAGGACACAAGGAAGAAGATTGCAGGAAGAAACCTAGTAATGGAGTGTGCTTCAACTGTGGAGAAAAAGGTCACATCAAGTAGAACGGCCCAAAACTAGCTCCAGCCATGAACAACAAGACTACTAAAAATGCTAGAGCATTTGTTCTGACTGCAGAAGAAGCAAAGATGATCCCGGATGTGATCGCCGGTACGTTTTTAGTTAATGATGTTTTTGCTAAAGTATTATTTGACTCTGGTGCGAACCAAAGTTTTATTAATACTTCATTTTGCAAACTTCTCAATCAACCATTAATTAAACTCCCACAAGAATGTCTAGTAGAGACATCAAATGGAGAAACCATTAAGATTACCGAAATCTTGCAAGGAGCAAGAATATAATTTTTAAATCAAAAATTTATTGCAAACCTTTATCCAATGAATCTGGCAGGATTTGATGTTGTACTAGGAATGGATTGGTTAATAGCCACTAAAGCCAGTATTCTATGTGATCAAAAGTCAATCCAAGTAAATTCACCAAGAGGTGAAAGATCACAATTAAAGGAGATAAGCCGTCTAGATCCACAAAATTCATCTCTGTAATGAAAACGGCTAGTTATGTAAGAAAAGGGTCATTAGTGTATTTGATTTCCATAATCACTAACACTAAAGGAAAAGAACTGAAAGATATTCCAGTAATATCCCAGTTTCCAGATGTGTTTCCAGAAGAATTGCCAGGACTACCTCCAGACAGAGAAGTTGAATTCAGAATCCACCTTTTACAAGGAACAACACCAATTGCCAAAGCACCTTACCGTTTGGCACCCGCAGAAATGCAGGAACTGAAGAAACAATTAGACGAATTGTTGGAGAAAGGATTCATTCAGCCAAGCTCATCGCCATGGGGAGCACCGATTTTGTTCGTCAAAAAGAAAGACGGGTCAATGCGAATGTGCATTGATTACCGTGAATTGAACAAAGTCACGATTAAAAATCGATACCCATCACCAAGAATCGGTGATTTGTTTGATCAGTTGCAAGGAGCTCGATTTTTCTCTAAAATCGATTTACGATCAGGATATCATCAATTAAAGGTACAGGAAGAGGACATTCCTAAGACCGCTTTCAGAACAAGGTATGGCCATTATGAATTTACTGTCATGCCATTTGGTTTAACCAATGCCCCAGCCACATTTATGGATATGATGAACTGAATATGTAAGCCATATTTGGATAAATTCATAATTGTCTTTATAGATGATATTCTTATTTATTCTAAGAGCAAAGAGGAACATGCAGCGCATCTGCACGCACTTCTAAGTTTATTGAGAAAAGAAAAGCTTTATGATAAGTTTTCAAAGTGTGAATTTTGGTTAGGACAGGTACAGTTTCTTGGACATCCAGTCAATCATGAAGGAATTCATGTGGACCCCACAAAGATCGAGGCGATTACCAAATGGAAGACCCCTGAGTCACCAACCGAGGTTAGAAGTTTCTTAGGATTGGCCGGTTATTATAGAAGATTTATTCGAGATTTTTCTAGAATAGTCATTCCCTTAACTAAGTTAACTTGTAAATCTGTTAAGTTAAATGGGGACCAAAACAAGAAGAAGCCTTTAGAAATCTTAAGCAAAGATTAACCAACGCACCCATACTATCGTTACTTGAAGGAATTGAAGATTTTATAGTTTATTGTGACGCTTCTAAACTAGGTTATGGATGTGTGTTGATGCAACGTCAAAAGGTTATAGCATATGCCTCTAGACAACTTAAGAATCATGAAGAAAATTATTCAACCCATGATTTAGAATTAGGAGCTATAATTTTTGCCCTTAAGATTTGGAGACATTACCTTTATGGTAGTAAGTTTACCATTTTCACAGATCATAAGAGTTTAAGGTATGTTTTCAGGCAAAAGGAATTGAATATGAGACAAAGACGCTGGATGGAGATACTTAGTGATTATGATTGTAATATCCAGTATCATGCAGGAAAGGCTAATGTAGTAGCTGATGCTTTAAGTCAAAAGTATCATGAAAAGCCAAAAAGAGTGCGTTCTCTTAAGTTAAACCTGCAGGTAGATTGAAATGAACAGATTAAAGAAGCACAAGAATCAGTAATCAAAGACGATACTGAAAAATTAAAAGGAATGATTAAGGAACTAGAACAAGGAACAGGTGGAATTTGGAGATTCCATAAGAAAAGAATGTGGATACCTAAATTAGGAAACCTACGCCACCGTATATTAGAAGAAGCCCATAAGTCTAAGTATACGATGCATCCTGGAAGTGATAAGATGTATCAAGACTTAAGAAAGAATTTCTGGTGGATAGGAATGAAAAAGGATATAGCAGCATATGTTGCAAAGTGTTTAACCTGTTCACAAGTTAAAGCTGAACATCAGAAACCCTCAGGTTTGTTGCAACAATTAGAAATGCCAGTATGGAAATGGGAATTGATAACAATGGATTTTGTTACCAAATTACCCAAGACAAGGAAAGGTAATGATACTATCTGGGTGATTGTAGACAGGCTAACTAAGTCAGCTCATTTCCTACCCATGAAGGAAACTTTTAGTATGGAACAATTAGCTAAATTGTATGTAAATGAAATAGTTTCATTACATGGAATTCCTTTATCAATTGTTTCTGATAGAGATAGCCGTTTTACCTCTCATTTTTGGACAAGTTTCCAAAAAGCAATGGGAACCAAGTTGAATCTAAGCACAGCTTATCATCCTCAAACAGACGGGCAAAGCGAAGGGACAATTCAGACAATGGAAGATATGCTTAGAGCTTGTGTAATTGATTTCGGAGGTAAATGGGACGATCACTTACCATTAATAGAATTTTCTTACAATAACAGTTATCACACAAGTATCAATGCTGCACCATTCGAAGCACTTTATGGACGAAAGTGCCGAACTCCAGTCTGTTGGGCAAAAATTGGAGAAAAACAACTCTCAGGACCTGAGATAGTGCAAGAAACAACTGACAAGATCATTCAAGTCAAGGAACGATTGAAAGCAGCATGTGACCGACAGAAGAGTTACGCAGATGACAGACGAAAGCCATTGGAATTTCAGGTAGGAGACAAAGTATTATTGAAAGTCTCTCCTTGGAAAGGAGTGGTAAGATTCATCAAAAGAGAAAAGCTAAGCCCCAGGTATGTTGGACCTATTGAGATTATTAAAAGAATAGGACATGTAGCCTATCAGCTACAACTGCTAGAGGAAATGGCAGGAATACATGATGTATTTCATGTATCTAATCTCAAGAAATGCTTAGCTGGTGAATCACTAGTGGTACCTCTTAAAGATATAGAGGTAAATGAAAAGCTTAAATTTGTAGAGAAGCCTCTACAGATTGAAGACAGGAAAGTCAAGAATCTAAAGCACAAGAGATTAGTTCTAGTCAAAGTAAAATGGGACTCCAAGAGAGGACCAGAATACACATGGGAGATTGAATCAGAAATGCAAAGGAAATATCCACACCTGTTCCAGTAGACCTCGAGGACGAGTTCTAAAACAAGGTGGGGAGGATATAACAACCCTCCTAAATTTATTCTGACACTCTCATATATTTAAATTGTCCATATATGCCTTAAAACATACCCCGTATGAAAAAACCGAGCCCAAAATACCATATATAATTAAAAATAAAATAAAAATAAATTATTTACGTCTGTCGCGGTCCGCGACAGACTATGCCTGATCGTTCGCGGGGCGCGAGCGCCTAGCCACGAGCCCGCTCCCCCTGCCGCCACGTGTCTGAAGCATGTTGAACCTACGTGCTTGACCGGGCAAGGCTAAGCCCTAGACTCCCTACGTCGCGACCCGCGAAGGACCTGCCTTCCTTCGTCGCGGGGCGCGACGGACCTGTCGACCAGCCCTATAAAAGGGGCCATCGGCCTTCATTTCCAAACCGTTCATTCTCTCTTTCTCTTTCTCTCAATTCTACATAGAAATTATAATTCCCGGGCATAATACCCCCTAATTAACGAAGTTCAGCCTCGTTGTAAGTATCATAATCCCCGGTTACGTATTAGATACGCTGCCCGATTGATCCAGGGTTCCGTAACAGCTGTCGAGGTTCTGCCCGACATAGTCGTTGGAATGCCGTCTCGGGGAGGGTATTACCAATGTAAATATTGGGTTATTATACTAACGCGTGTGCATTTGTGTAATTAATAGATAATCACGAGGAAATCACAAAGGAAAACCCTAAGATAGCAATGTGAGTAATCTCCTTTTTGCAAACTGTTTTTACAAAACCTCAATTATTTTACATTATATTAAACAGTGATTGAGTATTTGTATTCTACAATTATCGTCGGTATGTTGGGGTTTTGTATACAAAATTTGTTACTACATTGTGAGTAGTAACATGACCACAAGTCGGGTTGACTGTTGACAGTACCGTGGGTGGTAATTAAAGTAGATGGAAACAAATGTAATTGTGTGACCGCCCTCAATGCTGTAGACTGATAAAACCTATTTTGATTAAACTGGGATTCACTCACCAGTATTTCTCACTGACAAAATGTTTTTAAACGCGTTTCAGGTAACAAAATGTGAAAGCCAATTAGAAGTCAGCTGGAAAACACTGAAGGCTTGGAAAAGTGGCAATAAAAGTTACTTAAATAAAGAGATGTTTTTATTTAAATAAAATAGGGTTTATCCCTATGAAAATGTGTGTACTAGAAACTTTGGATTTTCACATGTGTTTAATATTATAAAAGTATGGTATTTTACTCTGATAAAATATTTCCTAACTACGGTCCTGATGTAATTTCCGCTGCCAAAATGATAAACACCGATACCACCAAAACTGGCCATGGTGGCCCATTCCCGGGTAGTTAGGGGGCGGGGGTTGCGACAATTGATACAAAGCTTACTATGTAAATGTTAAGGGTGTCCAATTCCAAACAATATACAAAAACACTATAGCAAGGAGTAAGCCCAGCCTTGCTAACAAAGTTATTTTAGGGAGCAAGAGTCTAGAGGTGCACAAACCGGTTAATTTTAATAACCGGTTCGGTTAACCAGTTATACCGGTTAATTTGACTTTTTGACTTTAACCGGTTAATGCTTTAACCGGTTATTTTTTTTAACTGGTCCGGTTAATTACTTTAACCGGTTCGGTTAATTAACCGGTTATTAACCGGTTTTTTTGCCTTTTTTTGAATTTTTCGGTTATTTTTTCGGTTAACCAGTCTATCGGTTAAAAAACCGGTTTAAAAAAACCGGTTAATAACCGGTTATTATACTAAACACTTATAACCGGTTACTAACCTACGGTTAAATAACCAATTGAACCGGTTATTCCTAAATCGGTTATTAACCGGTTACGGTTTCGGTTAATAACCGGTTATGGTTAATTAACCGGTTATTTTGTGCACCTCTAAGCAAGACACGATAGTAGGATAGTGGCTTTGTTCCAGAAGCACCAAAAGTGGATCGATTAAAAAAAAATACCTATGCAACTATTACAAAAAGTGTTTAATGTTCTACACATGAAGCAAGTCAGCTAAAATAAAAACCTAAGAGCCTTAATTCCTAAATAACAAACTAAAAAAAGCAAACAAACAATCCATAAAGGTGGATTAATTTAACTGAATTGAAGTGTACCTGAATTATTTCGCACAAATCGCAAATCGCAAACTAAGTTCTAGACTGAGTCACAAATTGCAAAACTTGAGGGTTTGAGAAATTGAGCAATATATATACTGATTAGTATGTAAAATCTAAAATTAAAATAGTTGTTTTACATGTGTTCACTCGAGATCGAGATATGATTCATGATTACCCCAAATATGAATTCTGAAATCCCTAAAGTCCGCCCTACGACCCTAATTGCCAATGATTTTATCGATGGTAACTCAAACGACGCTGCATATTTCGAGTTCGTCAATTAGCCGCCCATATTCAGTTATTCACATTTCTTTAGGATCTGCGACTTGGGTTCAGCGAATCTCATTGTTTGGAGGATTGGGGCTGGGCTATTTAGTGTAATATTGCATATATGGGCCTAGTATCATAACAAACATATCAGATATTTAGAGACCTTTCAATTTTGGTGGCCCTAGGCATGTGCCTAAGGTCCTAAACCTATTGGGCCGGCCTTGCCGGAGCCCCACCCCTTGTGGTGTGGTGGTATGGTATGGGTGTTGGTGTTTCTAGTATAGGGTGAGATTCGAGTCTTACAAGAGGAAAACGGTCAAGTATTAAAAAAATAGAGTAAGATTTAGCCGTTCAAAAAAAAGAGAGAGATGTGGAGTATTCTGTTTTTTGTTTTTGTTGGGATTGAACCCTACCAGAGGAACAGATAATTAAAGCCAAAACTGGATCAGAGCAGTGGATCTAGAATAAGCAGATGTTACATACAAGTCTCTCCCCTTGATAGTGATTTCAACATCTGCTGACCTCCTATCTACTGATCGTGCAAACTGCTGACCCACAACTGATGTTCAAGTAAAGACCTGATAAAAGACTAAAGCTCTGCTAATTCAATATACTGTCTTGAGTCAAGCACTGCTGATCCGGACAAGTACTGCTGGGTTCACAGCAGTGGAAGGATGCAGCAGTTGTTTATATTCTGTCTTTATGTAATGTAATGTAATGTAATGTAATAGCAGTAGTTAGCATAGCAGTGTTTGTATTGATCAGAGGTTAGAGTTTGTTAGGAGGTTAGATGTCACTTTCATGGTGACGTCAGCTTAGATGCTCAGTGGTTTGCTAGTGCCTATAAATAGAACAGTGCTCTGTACTGTTCTATTAGCTCTTTGCAACATCGTCTTCTCTGCACGAACAAACACTGAGCTCTGGCTGAGGGGGAGTTTGTATTCAATCATTGCAATTGTAATCGTAATTGAAATAAATTCAATCTTTCGGTTCATTGTGAAAAGTGTTTGATCAAAGCAATACTCTCGTTTGATTGTATGCAAAGTTTGTTTCCATCTTAATTCCGCTGCACACTCATCCATTTCCATCTTAATTTCAAACGTAAAATACAATCAAAACCAAACTCAGATCTAACAATTGGTATCAGAGCTAGGACAGTCAAATTTGATTTAACAATAATTTTGACACAAATAGTTCAGCTCAAAATCGTTGATATCGATAGTTTGTTCGTTTTTGTTGAAAAACAGAGCAAGGTTTAATCACCATTAAAGTTGATTAATCAGTGTCTGTAAAACAACCAGGATGACGTCACAATCACAAGATGATAAGAATAACATTGGCTCGCTTTTTAAACCACCCATGCTTAAACGTAATGAATACAACATCTGGGAGAGAAGGATGGGTCACATCCTTCCTCAACAGAACACTGGATGTTGGAGGTCTGTTGTTTTTGGTCCCCATATTCCTATGGTGCCAAGTGCTGAGGATCCAAAGAAGTTCGTACCAAAACCATATGAAAACTATATTGAAACTGATTTTCAAAAGTTCGAACTCGATGCCAAAGCATTTAGCATCATAGCATCTGCATTACCCAATGAGATCTATGCTGGGCTGTTACATTGTAACAGTGCCAAAGAGCTATGGGATGCATTGAAGGAACAGTTTGGGGGAACCGAAGAAGTTATTGAAAACAATAGGGAAATTCTGAATCAGCAGTATGAAACCTTCTGTCACATTAAGGGTGAATCATTGACCTAACAGTTTGAACGTTTTAGTTGTCTCATCAGTGAGCTTAGGCTTGTTAAGGGTGAATTTCCAAAATCAACACAAAATAGCAGGTTTCTTAGATCGCTACCTGATAAATGGGACACAATTGCATTTGTGACTAGAAATTCTGTTGAGTTCAAAGATCTGACCCTGACCCAACTTCATGGTAGACTCCTGACATATGAAAGGGAGTTAAACCAGAAAAAGAAGTTGCAAGAGTCTGGTAAAACTGCTGATGATTATTCATTCGGTAGCACAACTCTTTTTGGTCAGGAAGAATCTGGTAGCAGTGGTAAGGATCAAGGTTATGATCACTTTATTTATATAACTGCTGGTGGAAATTTTAACAACCCTGGTCCTCACTCTGCAAATTATGCTTTTACTGCTAACAGTGAAAACCAGATGTCAGATAATTTGTGCTTTGAACTCAATGATTTGCAACATTTTGATCCTACTGACTTAGAAGAGATGGACATTTTGCATCAGTTGGCTTTGCTTAGTGTAAGAACAAGCAAATTCTACAAAAGAACAGGGAGAAAATTCCCAGGGTTACATGGGAATTTAAGGGTGGGGTTGGATAAATCAAAAATCAAGTGTTATAAGTGCAATAGGCTAGGTCATTTTGCTAGGGAATGCAGGAGTCAAACTACTGGTCCTATAATCACTCATCCCAGCTCAAACCCTAGACCACAAAATCAAAGCACTGTGCACTATACCCAATATACCCCTGCAGCTCATGTTAACACTGCTCACTATGCTGCTGCCCTTGTGCCTATGCATTATGTCCAAACCACTGTTCCACAGATTCAGTATGTTCAAACCCCTGTCTCCCAGGCACAAGTGCAACCTGTTGCACCTCAAACAGCTGCTCCAGCAGTGGTACAACCAGATCAGCAAAGCTTTTTCACTCAAGGCTTTGTTGACTGGAGCAGCATGCCTGATGAGCTTGGTGATGAAAATTTTGCACTCTATGCTTTTGATGAACCTTCTAATGATAAATTTTGTTTGATGGCATTAGAGTCAATACCAGAGGGGATTGAAACTGAAGGTGAACAACTAAGTGATGAAACAGTGGATGAGGTGACTGAAGCAGTTGTTAATGCAGTTGCTGGTGAATTGCTGCTGGGAGAAAATTCAGAAACCCTGATTGAACCACTGACAGACCCATGGTCCAAAGAGGACAAAGAAGAAGAGGAAGAGAAGAGAGCAGGTGAGAAGGAAGTAAGAGCTGATGATGAAGAAAATCATCAATGTGATTGTGCAATGATAGCTGCTGCCAAGGTATCTCCTCAAGTTCTTGAAAAACTGTGTTCTGACAATTGCATTATTGCTTTTGCTAACATCAAAAAGGCAACTCTGGAGGATGAGATACCAGAGCAACTGCCTGTGACAAAACAAAACTCTCAAGAAACCACTGCTGCTTCTTCCTCACAGCAGTTGGTACAAATATCTCAACCCATAACCGAAACTCCTCCTGTTTCTTCTCAAAAAGAACAGGTTGTACACATAGGGACTCCACATCATGATGCTCTGGAAACACTCGTTTCCATCATCCACAGCCCACTGCCCGGGGCACATTCTTTTTCTACACCAAACATCACATCCACAATTCCCCCACCAACTAAACTTATGTTGGATGCAATTAATTTGAACCAGGCACTAACCAGTCCTTCTCAATCACCTGTCAATGAGAACATGCCTCAACATATGACTGGGTCTGATGTATCAATCTTTTCTAACCCACCAACACAACCTGAGGAGGTTACACCCCTTGAGTTACAAGTAACTCTTGGTGGTAATCCAAGTGAAGCAGCCACTACAAATGTTGAACTCACTGGTTTACATTTGGACAGTGGTTACATCAATAAGACTTCCTTGGAGGCAATTCCTTACATAGCACCTCTGCCAACCACCAGTGGATTTATTTTTACCACTGGCAACATCAAAAGGTTGTCAAGTGTTGAAGGAAGAAGACCACAGTACCAAGAAAAAGGGGCATCAGTGGTTAATGTTTGGAGTACACTCCCTACCTCAACCACTGATAAAACCACTAGTGGGAAATCGGATGATCCCATTAAATTGGGTGATGGTTTAAAATATTTGGAATTGACGGAACGTGTTGATAAACTGGATACTTCAGTTGCAGATATCAAAGAAATGCTGCAACAGTTGTTGATAGTACAAAAGATGCAATCCACTGCTGTTCCACCTCAAGCATCTGCTCCACAACAAGCACCTGCTACAAATGAGCTCTGGAACCTCTTCCAACCTTTTCTCAAACAACAAAAAGAAATGGCTGATCAGCAACATCAAATACATGTTCAAGAGCTGAGAAACATCATGGAGTCTAGGTTCAAGAACACTCAAGCAGACATTAAGGCAATCAAGGCCCAGTTATTGGAAACCACTGGCACTGCTCCTCCAACAGTTCTTTTCATTGATCAACTTCCCCTAGATAATGCCAAAAAGGGGGAGAAAATTCAGGAGTGGAAGAAAAAGGGAATAGATAATGGTCTTTGCATTGAACCAGAAAGGGATGCTATGACCAGAAAAATTCATGTGCCAGATGGTAGTAAAAAGGTTGATGCTACCCAAGAAGCACTTGATGAAGGAGTAGCAAGTGTAAAAAGGGATAGAGCGGCAAAGGATATTTCAAGGTGGAATGAGGAGAAAAGAGCTTACATGGAGCTGTATGCGCAGGGTTGTTCTAAGTCAAAGGATACTAAAAATCCTAAGCCAAAAAGGAAACCTTAGTCCACACCATCCAGTATTCCAAAGCATATTCCAAAACCACAATCCAAAAGCCACCAGCATCAAATCTCCACTCAAACAGCTGTTGTAACTCCTGCTGTATCAACTACTGCTGGTACTTCAGAGGTTTCAACATATGTTATCACTTCAACACACACCACAACCACTGCTTTACCACCACCATCATCATCACCAAAATCAAACTCACCACCATCATTTCCTGCTAAAAAGCAGAAGACGACAGATGTTACAACATCTGTTGTAATGACAACAGTGGTTGAAGCACCAGTTGTTTCAACAGCTGTTAGTTAATCACAAACCACTGCCACTCAAATTACTTCCATTGTTCCATCCAAAGCATCATCAGTCCCTCCTCAAACAAAAAGGAGAAGGCTAATCCTAAAAGATGATGACACATCTCCACCACCAACATCTTTAAAATCTCTGTCACTTGTCACAATTCCAATACCCATACCTTTCTCTTCACCTCAAATTCTAAAGTCATTACCTCCTGCTGGTGTCTCATTTCCTCTGGAACTCATTGCAGTTAGGGAAGAAATCAAATCCTTCTACTATGAGGATGATCCAGCTAAAAGGAGTTTGCCATCAGTTGAAGGATATCCCAGGCCTAAAAATATTGAAGAATATTTGAAACTCAAGGCCAAGCAAGCAGAGGATATCTCAATCAAAAATAAACAAGGGAAATCTGATAGAGAATTTCAGCAAAACTATCAGTTTTTACTCACACAGGTCAGAGCTATGGAGCAATTTGCCAAAAATGTATGTCAGCAAATCTCAGAAAGGGCAGATGAGTCCTTGAGAAAAGACTACATTGAGAACATCATGACCTACAAGAAATACAAGGGGGGGAGAAACACATGTACAAAAACTGGACCATTCCTGAGCTTGAAAAAAGAGGCAGCCAGGATTCAAGAAATGATCAAAAATAAGGTCAAGCAGACTCCTCCTGAAAAATTCAAACAATTTGAAGCTGATAAGATCTTAGAGTTGAAGAGAATGAAAGAGGAGCTGATAGCAGCTGATTATGGGTCAAAGAATTCTGTGACAAAATGGGGAGAAGATAGGATCAGGGATACCTACAAAAGGTTGGAGGAACTTAGAAAGAAAGATCCAACAGTTCCACAAAAGCCTGACTACTCCAAAGCAGATGTCTCAAAAAAACCACCAAAGCTGCAAGTCAAAAGAACCACTGCTCCAGCTGGTGCTGCCATCTACAAAAGAAGGAGTCAAAACCAGTCAGGTGCTGAAACAATTCAAGATCTAAATGCTGGAAATGCTGTTGTGAAAGAGGGCATTAAATTAATGATAAAAGAAGATCTTGAATTGGAACAATCTGCAAGTACTGCTCAGCCAGTCATGAATAGGCCAGCTTCACCAAATACCTCATCAAATAAAAATCTCCCAAGAAACCCATCAGGCTCAAAAGTACTAAAGTGGGAAACTGACAAACAGACCCATGTACTGACTATGTTCAGGTCTGATGGAGAAGTGAAGAAAATATCAAGGGAACAAGCACTTGGCCTAAGTCTTGAAGATTTGCAGGATCTCCTTGATCTTCCACTTAGCAGGGATGATGATGATACAGATGCCTTAACCTTTGAACTACAACTTAAAGGGCAAATAAGGGAACTGTTGATGAGGCAATAAAGTTCCACAATAATGAAGAGTTTTGGCATTATCTGTTCCAGGGGGAGATTGTTGGGATTGAACCCTACTAGAGGAACAGATAATTAAAGCCAAAACTGGATCAGAGCAGTGGATCCAGAATAAGCAGATGTTACATACAAGTCTCTCCCCTTGATAGTGATTTCAACATCTGCTGACCTCCTATCTACTGATCGTGCAAACTGCTGACCCACAACTGCTGTTCAAGTAAAGACCTGATAAAAGACTAAAGCTCTGCTAATTCAATCTACTGTCTTGAGTCAAGCACTGCTGATCCGGACAAGTACTGCTGGGTTCACAGCAGTGGAAGGATGCAGCAGTTGTTTATATTCTGTCTTTATGTAATGTAATGTAATAGCAGTAGTTAGCATAGCAGTGTTTGTATTGATCAGATGTTAGAGTTTGTTAGGAGGTTAGATGTCACTTTCATGGTGACGTCAGCTTAGATGCTCAGTGGTTTGCTAGTGCCTATAAATAGAACAGTGCTCTGTACTGTTCTATTAGCTCTTTGCAACATCGTCTTCTCTGCACGAACAAACACTGAGCTCTGGCTGAGGGGGAGTTTGTATTCAATCATTGCAATTGTAATCGTAATTGAAATAAATTCAATCTTTCGGTTCATTGTGAAAAGTGTTTGATCAAAGCAATAATCTCGTTTGATTGTATGCAAAGTTTGTTTCCATCTTAATTCCGCTGCACACTCATCCATTTCCATCTTAATTTCAAACGTAAAATACAATCAAAACCAAACTCAGATCTAACAGTTTTGGACCTTTTGGTTTGGTTTATGATTTTGATGAGAGATATTAGTTATAGATGGAAACACTTAAATTTATTATCTCTTTTAATAGTGGTTTCAAATAACTAAGGCTTGTGGGTGTGGGTTCGGGAAACCAAGTGGGGAGCCGACGTGAAGGGGGATTCTCCCAGACCGTTGGACTTTTGACCGTTGAAAACGGTGGGCTTTTATAAAAAAAATAATAATTTTTTTAAATCTTATTTATACTCCATTTCCATTTTGAAATCACAATCCATTTCCATCTTTAAAATCAATTTCAAAACCACCACCAAAATAATTAAACATGATAAGATAACATATTTCCATAACAAAAATGTTCAAATTAGTTCAAAAAACATCAATATCTGTCAAAGGTTCCCACCAGTGTTGTTGCACATGGTCACAAGATCCAACAATGTTGCATACAACACATCTAAAGACAAATGACCCAAAAATCTCTTTGTTTCACCATCCAAATCCTCTCTTTGAAGCTTGTATTCCTCTGCGGTTTCGCTCCCCGCCACCAACCACCATGATATGCCGCCTTCACTGTCTTCCGGATCCACCTGTGCCACCAGACCTACCACTTCACCCTGATCCAACTCAAACGACAAACTTAAGAAATCTCTACTCGCTTTCATTCCCACGATCACAGCTTCCTCATGCAACCAACGAATTATTTGACTCGCAACCTGTTTTTTAACAATCACAAATTGAACATATTATTGGTTTTGAAACGAACGCCCCTTTATACATATATACATACACACAGATATATGTGTGTGTTATAATAACATACCTGCTGGAGAAGTATGACATGAAGATCAGCTAAATTGCATTCAAATCGGTTAACAGAATAACTGTTTTCAGATTTCCCTTTAAAGAGACCAACGACATTTGGAGCACCTTCCCCTTCTATGGTTATACAATCATCATTTACGACAACTTTAGTTAGGAACTGTGACGAGGATGCCACGTCGGATGAGGTATGAAGAATCGACTGAGGAACATCAACCACCAGTGTCCATGTAGACGTACGTGAATGCCACGTAGGATGAGACATCAAGCGAACATATGATACACTCCTAGCCTACATGTAACATAAAAGAAATATTAAATATAATAATTATAATAAAGAGTTAATTACACAGACAGTCCTTGTGGTTTAATGAAAGTAACACTCTTGAGTATCAACTTTTTATTGTAACAGGTTCAGGTTCTATGGTTTCGATCTTGGTTTTAAAATGCGTGATGCGCTCTGATGCGTTTGGTCCAAAAATCTGATGCGTGATGCGGGATGCAAGCGCATCACGTATGCGATGCAAGCACATCACGTATGTGATGCGCTCTTTATAAAAAAATATTTATACATAACAACTTATAAAAACATACTTAAACTATAACAGCTAGCGTAAGAAGAAAATAAAAGTTGTGCTTTTTGGGTCAAATCAAGCATACTAAAATGTTTCTAGAACCACAACAAGTGTTTAGGAACCACAATGGTCCAAATCAAGCATACTAAGATATTAATTACTGAAAAAACTCAGCCCAGTTCATAAAATTTGGAAAAAAAAAAAAACCATAATAAACAATGATGCGTGCATCGGAGCGCATAATGCGAAATCGGGGCAATATTCTCACATCACGTCTCAACGAGTCAGCCATTGCGCTCTCATCAACGCATCGGGCGCATTATGCACGCATTTTAAAACCAAGGTTTCGATTTTGTAACAGCTGTGAGTACTAAGGCTAACTGCCGTTAATTTTTCTGTTAAATCAGTGTAAAATATCTAAAATACCGTTATATAATTTTTTGTTAGTACTCAAAGGTGTTGCTTTCAATAAACACAATGACTATCTTTGTAATTAACCATAAAAAATATAAATACTCTATATATCTGTAAAAACAAATATTATAAAATATGCTACATTAAAATATTTAATAGTTATATTCCCAAAATTAATATACATATAACTACCAAACTTCTATTATGAAGGACAACTATGTAGTAGGGACAATTTTTAGTTTTTTATTAACTTTTTATATAACTAATTTCAAAAAAGAAATATGATAAATATAAAACTCGTGCCTATTGTCTAGAATATATTTAGTGATATATAAAATTATAAAGAAAAAAGAAAAACACATACAATAAAACAAGCCTCGGCCCAATTTCCTTGACACATGTTTGAACCAATCTATATCCAGCATTTTTTTTTTTGCTCTGTCTACTTTTTTTCCACAAAAACACATTTTAAAATGGGAACTTACAATGCTTAGCTTGTTAGCGATAAATATGTTACGAGTGTTACCTATTAAACAAACTAATCTAAGAAGTTTAAAAAATTAAATTTAAATAGAGTATATATGAAATCAATTTAACCCGTTCTATTTTGAAGAAAAAAAAGTACATATTTGCACCAATTCAGTTCATCTAAATCATCAAACTATTTTATAGAAATCCTCATATAATTCAACCAAACCATCAACCCAATAACTTATAATATCTCAACTTTATAGGAATTGAAATATTGGAGGCTTGTAAAATCTGGTACAAAAGCAATATAAGAATTAACTAAACTAAACAAAGAATCGTAATAAAAAATCTGTAGGTCCGAATATAATAAAAGATAAAAATGTGTGTGTATATTATATTTGAGATAATATGCATGAGTTTTGTATTTATCATATATTTTTTTAAATTAGTTATATAAAAATAAATTAAAAAAACTAAACATTGTTCCCTACTATAGTGTTTTCCTTATAATAGACGTGTATGTATATTAATTTTAGGAAAATTATTATTAAATATTTTTATGTAGCATATTTTATAATATTTTTTACAAATATAATGAGTTTTTATATTTTTAGAGTTAATTACACAAATAGTTCTTATGGTTTATTGAAAGTGCCACCTTTGAGTACTAATTGAAAATTATAAAGGCATTTTAGTCCTTTTACACTAATTTAACAGAAAATTAACGGCAGTTAGCCTTAACACCCAAAGGTGTTACAAAATCGAAACCATAGAACCATAGAACCTGAACTTGTTACAAAAAAAGTTAGTACTCAAAGGTGTTACTTTCGATATAATAAAAGAATATTTACCAGATCTTCTAGTTTTGTTAGAACTTTAGATGAAAATATTCTGTGAGACAGAGACATGCAAAAATGGCCGAGAAGGTTTGACCCGTCTTTTGGCGGTTGAGAGAACAGACTTTTGTTCTTTGCTCGAACAAACACGTGTTCATGAAACAACTGTTTCAGAAGAATTTCTGAACTGATTCTGTTAGGAAGATATGACTGCTTCTGTTTTTCTTCACCTTCAATCAACGGTGTGACGTCATCTTCAGAGGATGATGATGTCACAAGTGAAATGAAAACAGACGCTTCTTGATCTATGTTTAACTGCAAATGGTTTTCACGAATACCCGTCACATTCACGCCTAATGACGGGACAAATGCTTCTTGATTTATCAAATTAAAAACCTACAAATAACCCATAAAAAATTAATTAATAAACAAATTAATGAATTATCTATCTTTCATGCTTTTATACTATTATACTAATATCAATATAATTACCTGCTCATCAAAAACGGCCCGATGAACTTCACGAAGGTCAGAATGCCGTTTCTTTACACTGTCATCATCACTTTCAGCCTCTTTATTACTTTCTTCAGAATATTCTAAAACTTTAATATTTGATCCTTTTATGACACTATTAGAATTTTTATTAACGAACCCAAACTGAAGAGTGTGACATGCTTTTGAAGACAAATTCAAAGCAAGCATTCCAGCATTATCATGTTCCACACGAACCGTTGATAGAGAAGACGGGCGAAACACAGATTTCGGATCGTATAATGTATTGTCAAATAAATCAATGTAAAACCCTTCGTTTCCAGCAGCAGTTGCAACCATTCGGTGCCTCTTAATTTTCCAATTCTGTTGCAATCTGTTAAGCTAGTCAGAACATTGAATAGTATAATAATAAGAATTAGTGGGTTACCAACCGCGCTGTTCGAAATCTAGATAAAAATAAGCAAATCACGAGAGTTATAAGTTGTTTGATGCTTAGTTAAGGGGCTAAACATGCCATTATTAAAGTTGAGGGGCTAAACATGTCATTATTAAAGTGGAGGGACTAAAGTTGGTTAATGCCAAAGCTGGTTGATGTGACAAAATAGCATATTTATAGTATATAGAATAATAATATAATATATTATTAAATTAAAACTGACCGTATTAGAGCTCCGTAGAATCTGGCTTCTCGGGCAACTTGCTTCTCTAATGATTTGGCCGATTGATTAAAATACTTACCAAGGTGCTGAAAGGGATAAATATTTCAAACAAATAATGTTATTAAGAACTTCACAAATGATTGCATTTTGATCTACTTTATTGTAACTTATAAGGGTATTTTAGTCTTTACACGGAAGCATTGTAGTTTCGTTGCGGTAGATACTGCAAGGTCCGACAAGAGTTCATTCGGTAACTGTTTCGGTCTGGTCATACCAGCCACCGTGACAGCATCATTAGCTTCAACCTAAAAAGATAACATTATAATATATTCTTTTTAAGTGGAATAAAATTATAGAAGTTCGAAATAACTATTTGACTTACGGTGTTAATGAGATCGATAATAACCGACAGCTCCTGATGAGCCAACTGTAGATTCTCGATCATGTTCTGCCATGGCCACGGTTGTGACGATGCGTCTTTAGAAGAAGAAGCGGTTGCATCACCATTTTTCTGCTTCTTGTTTGTATCTTCTCTCTCTACGGCCCAAGCAAAATCTATTCGCCGAATTAAATTCACTCTGTTATCATCATAACTCAAATCTCTGCAAAAATTATATTAAATAAGAGTCAGAAATAGATTGATTGGAAAGCTGTCGAATTGTAGGTGCTGATGTTCATACGGAGGGAATCTTTCAGCTCCGTTTTCTTCAATGACTTCTAAACGTTTGACTGGGAGCTTGTCAAGAGAGATGCTCAAATCCCCGTCCATTTCCTCAAAGCGTTTAGCAAGTTTTCACTGTATAAATTAAGAAAGAGTAATACCGTAAATACATGGCAATTTGGTACAAGAAGCAATTCATAATTTCAGATATATTGCTGTAAATTAACACATGTTTGGACTTACAACATGCGTGCAGTATGATCATGTTGCTTATCAGCTTATGTAACAAGGTAAACCAAGTAATGCAAGTTAATAGCCTTGTTCAGAGTCAACATTCAGCTTTCAAATTAACCAACACAAGTAGCAACTATAAAGCTCAAAAACATGATCTAGCATTCCTTGGTTCAATTTATAGAATCGGGTTTCGGGTTATCTGGGTTGAACATTTTTGAACCTGAATTCGAATTCACCCGGAAATATTAAAAAAAAAAACCCATCCATTTCTTTCTTTTATCACACCTTTCATTAATCCGAAAAAAAAAAATCCAACCATTCCATATAATCCTTTAAACAAATAATCTGTGAAGCAACAAAGAAATTCATAGCAGCTTTCAAAAGTCTTCAACAAAAATCCAGTCATGAGTTCGAACAATTGTAGCATTGAGATGGTGAAAAGTGAGGGCAATTGCTAGTGTTACTACATGAAGTTGGCAGTAAAAAACTTACCGGCGATGACTGACAGAGGTGAGTGACTGAATGGGGTGAGCAGCTAAGGTTCTTGTCTAATCTTTGAGTTTGAGAAAGAAATTAGGGTGACTTGTTGAGTGTTGAGAAGCCTGTTGATTACTTATGAAATGAAGAAAATAGGTTAAATTTGATGTTTGAGAAATGGACAGATCATTCATTAGCCCAAATATTGTTTAAACACATAGTCTAATATCTGGAAGCCCAGATACATATAGGTGTAATATATAAATGATTAACTCGCGGAATTGGAATTTGTATAGGAATTAGAATTTGAAGAAATTGGATTTGGAATTTAAAAATTCCAATTGGAAATTGTTGGAATTGGAATCTCAATTCCATTTTTGATGTGTTTGGCTGTCAAATGAATTGGAATCCATCACCCCGGCACACACCACCCCCGGTTCGGGTGGGAACAGTACAAGTCAAAACGGTCCGCGTCGAAACAATCCGGGGTCGAAAAGATTCGCGTCGAAACAGTTCGCGTCAAAGCAGTTCGTTCCAAATGGTTCACATCAAAACGGTACGGGCCGAAACGGTTCGCGTCAAAGCAGTTCGTGTCGAAACAGTTCGGGTGGATACGGTACGGGTCAAAACGGTTCGGTTCCAAACGGTTCGCAACAAAATGGTCCGAGTCGAAACGGCTCGCGTCAAAGCAGTTCGGTTCCAAACGGTTCACAAACCAAATCTTAACCTTTGTTTACATGAATACATAATCAAATCAGTAACAGCCCTATTAAAATATCATATTAAAAAGTTAACTTAAAAAAAAGGGCTATTCAATCAATTAAAAAACCAAACAATAACAAATTCCAAAACCCACACAACATAAAACAAACAAAATCATAAACCCTAGAAATTCCTCTACATAAAGACTCAAAAAACTTACACTAGAACTCAACAATTATGAATTAAGAACCTCATAACAACAACTCACAATCACCAATTTCAACCAATCAAAAAAACTACTAATTGTGCCATAAGCCCATAATAGCAATTTCAAAATCACATATCTGTAGCATTATGCCCTAACTAGTACTCCAACAAATTTCAACCAAATCACAAATTTCACAATTCATAAAATTAATAATACTGTAGTTCTGTGTCATCATAGAAAGACTCAAAATCACAAATGCACAGTATTATGACCTAATTGCAAGTAACAATTACATAGGTTTTTTTTTTTGTAATTCAATCGAATCTAGGGTTTAGATTTACCGGTGTCAATACAGCGTGGTCGGATTTGAAATGGTGCCGGACTTAAATTCGGCGTCCTGGCTGACTCGCCGGCGGTCACCGGTCGTCTGATCGGAGACAGTGGTTTAGATTCCGACGAACACTTTTACCGGTTTTATAAAAAAAAAAATCGAGTGGAGCTTGACTGCTTTTAAGTTTCAACTGTTGATATGCAAATGTGGGCTGTGGGTTGTGGGCCTTGCTTTTAAAGTGTTTTCAAATAACTTATCAAATGATGGGTTGTAGATAGAGGTGCACAAAATAACCGGTTAATTAACCGTAACCGGTTATTAACCGAAACCGTAACCGGTTAATAACTGATTTAGGAATAACCGGTCCAGCCGGTTATTTAACCGTAGGTTAGTAACCGGTTACAAGTTTTTAGTATAATAACCGGTTATTAACCGGTTTTTTTAAACCGGTTTTTTAACCGATAGACTGGTTAACCGAAAAAATAACCGAAAAATTCAAAAAAAAGGCAAAAAAAACCGGTTTTTAACCGAAAATAACCGGTTAAATAACCGAACCGGTTAAAGTAATTAACCGGACCAGTTAAAAAAATAACCGGTTAAAGTAATAACCGGTTAAAGCATTAACCGGTTAAAGTCAAAAAGTCAAATTAACCGGTATAACCGGTTAACCGATCCGGTTATTAAAATTAACCGGTTTGTGCACCTCTAGTTGTAGAGGTGCACCAACCGAGTATCTAATCTAAGACCGTGGGGTATGGTGGGGCTTGGGTTTGGGCATTAGTTGACACGTGGATCTTGAATATTACAAATCCAAAGCCAAGTTTTGAAGGGGTATGGTGGGGCTTGGGTTGGGCATGGCTGGGCTGACGTGGCCTAGCCACATCAACATCTATTATATATAATAAATGAAAGTTATTTGGGCCACGTGTCAACACCAGAGAGCCCCTAAATGCCCTTTTTTCCCGCCCAACAGTGTTTTCCTCTTCTGTATATATTCTTTTGTCTGCTTCTCAATCCAAATTTCTTTTCCCTCTTCTCTCTCTTCTCTCTGGCGATTCAAATGGCGATTCAAAAACCAGATCTGAGATTCCAGGTACATTTCATCTAATAACCTAAAATCATCTTGAATCTCTCTTATGTTAATCGTTGATATATGTATAGATCTGTATGTTTTTCATTTTGTTGTTCAACCCTAGGTTCCTCCACAAATATTGACGGAATTTGTAGATCTGTATGTTTTTCATTTTGTTGTTCAACCCTATAATTCATCTTCTCAATCTCCATATGTGCTCAGATCTGTTTTTTTTTTTTTTTTTGACGAAATTTTGTAGATCTGAACTTTAGGGTTCGTTGGTGAGCTCTGGATTAAAGCCACCGCCTCCGCATCCTGTAAGTAAGCTCTGGATTATATTAGCTATCTATTCAATGATCCCTGATGTTGGTATTTTTTTCAGCAGGAATGGGGATTAGGTTAGGGTTTGAAATCATGCTACTTTGTAATCATTGATTGTTTATTTCGTTCTTCTTTATCTTTTGTTGATCTGACCCTAAAAGTTGCAGGTATGTGGATTTATTTCGTTCTCATCGATTGTTTCATAGTGATTCGATGTTAGTTCATGTGTTTTCTTTTGTAGATCTGACCCTAAAAGTTGCAGGTATGTGTTTTCTTCATAGTGATTCGATGTTAGTTCATGTGTTAACTCATTTGATATAACTAAAGTTATTCTTTGTTTATAACCATGGGAATAATCCAAAAAGATCATTAAATCTATATGTTTCTGTTATTTGGACAGTAATATGGCCATATGGGCTGAATTTATATGATGTTTTAATCTGATTATGTGTTTTCTTCAAAGTGGTTCGATGTTAGTTCATTGTTATTTTTACAGGTATATTCCGCCAGTTGTATCTCATCTTATGTTTAATGATGTATCTGAAATTTTACTCATCTTATTTTGATTTTATTGGCGTCTTTTGCTTATATTAGGATTCCGGCGATGAATGATAGTGATGTAGCCGGTTGATTTAAACAACGTTGCGGAATACTGAGGCTTTGATTTGATCAAAGTTATGCTGCAGATGTAATTTGGATGTGTTTGATGATATTATTATTATTTTTTTGTGTTGAGAGAGATTATGAGGTTATCTCCACTTTATAATGAAACTACTTATGGATTTTGGTTTGTTTCTGTAGGTCAAAACCTGGCTTGAGAGTGAGAAAGATGTCAGGTTAGGGGACTGGAAAGCCGCTGAAATTGAAATCTTGAATACTTTTCACTTGCTCACCGCAAAACCTGTTGTTTATTTGGTAAGACTATTATCTTATAAATTATAATACCGTTCAATATTTCTCGAAACTTGGTAGGCTCTTTTTATATTATGTTTAAACATTTGATATTTTCTTGTGCAGGTTAATATGAACGAGAAAGATTATCAGAGAAAAAAGAACAAGTTCCTTCCCAAAATCCATGCTTGGTATGTTCTTGTGTAGGTTAATATAGAGCGTACTGATGTAATCATTTGCATATTTGATTCTTTTTGTATTATATGATGTGTTTACAATTTTACATTATTGCAGAATTCTTTGCTGGATTCGTGATTGTATTGTTTCTCTTCTATATGGTAGTTTGATTATAAGATTATAATTTTGTTTTCATGATGAAGTTTGAGTTCATATTGGGTTATTTTACTTCAGATGATGGAGGTCCAAAACCTTTAACCGTGTTTATTGTTCATTTTGTTTGGTAGGTATGTGATTGGTCAACAACTGTGGATCCAACATAAATGTTGAAATATATATTGATGATTCTTCATGCTTGATTACTTAGGCTACATGTTGTGGACCGAGATATTGGTTTGTGAATTTAGGGCTTTTGGCTTGCTTTTATGAATGCTATAGACAGTGATACATTGGTTGGGAAAAAATAAATTTTATTTAAATCTGTAATGTACTAAAGTTGGATATATATTAACGGTATGTTCTATTTAGGAAGTACACCTCGATGCTTGAATTTTGAGATGAAGACAAACAAATAAGCATGGTGCAACCGGATGGTTTGTTAACACTGGCTGGTCAGGTGGAAGGTAAGTACTGGGATTCAACTACTTATTTTTTTCCCAGATTCTTATGCTTAGTGTTTTCCTTTGGTATGTAGTTATGGATCAGGTAAGCGTATAAAATTGGGATACACACGGAAAATAATTGATACCATCCACTCTGGGAAGCTTTTGGAAGCAAACTACACAAAGACAGAGATATTTGGGCTTGAAATCCCAACTGAAATTGAAGGGGTTCCTTTTGAGATCCGAGTCGGATAATTGGTCAAAATGGGTTCGAGTCTGTTTGAGATGACCTGGGACACCTTTTTGTCTAAAACATTCAGCTTTTTAATAAATATTTTTTAACTGTTGTTCCTTTTGCAGTCCGGAAACATTCAAGATGCTGAAATGAAGCGTATATTTAATATGGGAATCGGTTGTTTAACTTCTATTCTATTTATATTTTTGGAATATGTAGTTATGTATATGTATATGTATTATAATATTGAATCCTAATTATCAATGGAAAATTTTCATAGTATACTAATGGTTTCTTTTTTTTTAAATACTTGGTTCAAGCCGCCCAAAACGAAGCAAGTCGGTTGGTTTGATATCCAAAGGGTTCGGTTCTGGTGGTTTGACAGCTTGGTTTGGAACTTTGAACTAACCGTGTAAACCGAACAAGTTATTTAACTTTATTGGTGAGTTTCATCTCTTTGTCTATGAAGATGTATTGTGGATTTGCTTTATTATTTGTTGACAAAATTTATCATGTTGTTTTCAGCAGATAGCTATGCTGGAGGCAAGGCGTCAGCGTGTTAAAGAAAATGTTGCCCGTAAGTGTCATCTAAGCTTTGCTCATATTCTAATTGTCATCTATTGTTATTTCATACCTGATCATATGAAACCTTTCTGTAATAACTAATAATTACTTTTATATGATCAAGTTCTCATTAAGGAAGAGGAAGAAAAGAAAGCGAGGGAAGGCAGTGGTCGTAAAATAACAAGCATGGGTACACTACATTTTCTTTTTTTACTTAAATTATAAATTTTCAACTTTAACCAAACATATGGATCAATATCCTTTGCTTATTCACCTCGCTTACATTTGTAAAGGTAAAGACGATGTTGTCAAAATGGTTTCGAGTCGGATAATTGGTCAAAATGGGTTCGAGTCTGTTTGAGATGACCTGGGACACCTTTTTGTCTAAAACATTCAGCTTTTTAATAAATATTTTTTAACTGTTGTTCCTTTTCCAGTCCGGAAACATTGAAGATGCTGAAATGAAGCGTACAATTAATATGAGAATCGGTTGTTTAACTTCTATTATATTTATATTTTTGGAATATATAGTTATGTATATGTATATGTATTATAATATTGAATCCTAATTATCAATGGAAAATTTTCATAATATACTAATGGTTTCGCTTTTTTTTTAAATAGTTGGTTCAAGCCGCCCAAACCGAAGCAAGTCGGTTGGTTTGATATCCAAAGGGTTCGGTTCTGGTGGTTTGACAGCTTGGTTTGGAACTTTGAACTAACCGTGTAAACCGAACAAGTTATTTAACTTTATTGGTGAGTTTCATCTCTTTGTCTATGAAGATGTATTGTGGATTTGCTTTATTATTTGTTGACAAAATTTATCATGTTGTTTTCAGGAGATAGCTATGCTGGAGGCAAGGCGTCAGCGTGTTAAAGAAAATGTTGCCCGTAAGTGTCATTTAAGATTTGCTCATATTCTAATTGTCATCTATTGTTATTTCATACCTGATCATATGAAACCTTTATGTAATAACTAATAATTACTTTTATATGATCAAGTTCTCAAGAAGGAAGAGGAAGAAAAGAAAGCGAGGGAAGGCAGTGGTCGTAAAATAACAAGAATGGGTACACTACATTTTCTTTTTTTACTTAAATTATAAATTTTCAACTTTAACCAAACATATGGATCAATATCCTTTGCTTATTCACCTCGCTTACATTTGTAAAGGTAAAGGCGATGTTGTCAAAATGGGTTCAAGTCGGATAATGGGTCAAAATGGGTTCAAGTCTGGTTGAAACCACTTTTGGGTTAAAACGGAGTTTTAAAACCGGTGGTTTGAAACCACTTTTGGGTTAAAATAGAGTTTTAAACCACTGTTGGGTTAAAACAAGGGTTGAAAGCACCGTTGGCTTCAAACAATGTTTCAAGCAACTGTTGGGTTAAAACAGTGTTTCAAGCCACTTTTGGGTTAAAACACTGTTGTAAAAGCAGTGGTTTGAAACCACTCTTGGTTTAAAACAGTGTTTCAAACCACTTTTGGGTTAAAACACTATTGTTAAAGCAGTGGTTTGAAACCACTCTTGGTTTGAAACAGTGTTTTAAACCGGTGGTTTGAAACCACTTTTGGGTTAAAACAGTGTTTCAAGCCACTGTTGGGTTAAAACAGTGTTTCAAGCCACTGTTGGGTTAAAAACAGTGTTTGAAAACACTGTTGAGTCAAAACACTGTTGTTAAAGCAGTGGTTCAAACCACTGTTGGGTTAAAACAGTGACTTAAACCGCTGTTGGGTTGAAACCACTGTCGGGTTTAAACAGTGAGTTAAACCTCTGTTGGGTTAAACAGTGGTTGAAACCACTGTTGGGTTAAAACAGTGAGTTAAACCACTGTTGAGTTGCAACAGTGGTTTAACTTTTGAGTTTTTCTGTTAGTTTATGTAGGATGTTAATCTTTTGAGTTTTTCTGATTTGGGTATGTTCTAATCTTTTTGTTTAAGGATTTTGTTGATTAAATTTAAGGGCTTTAGTTTCTGCATATCACTTATACTACCTTCAGATTGCTCATCTTACAGATTTTATCTTTTTGACACGGTATGCTTCTTCAAAAGAGCTATTGGACTATTTCTCCGGTGCGATTTTGTCAGGCTGTTCCAGTCTTGGGTGGCTGTTAAAACAAGTAATAAAGGGTAAGTATTCATCGTACAATTTCATGACTGGCCACCACCGACTGATAATAGAGAAATGATTAGTCTAAAGATGAATCTTTTTGTTGAAAGGATGAACCTTTTGTGGAAAAGATAAAATTATCATAGAAAAGATAAACCTTTTGTAGAAAAGATGAATCTTTAATATAAAAGATGATTATTTTATAAAAAAGGAAGAATATTTTATATAAAGCATGAATATTTTTTAGAAAATATAGATAACTAGCTATTTCCAAACACACAAGAAAAACAATGAACAAGAGCGTTAGATAGGTGATGGCCGCTCACTAAAATAAAGATGTTTGGTGTGCATTTTTGAAAGAAAAAAATGTGACATAAAAAATTTATATCAGATAATCAGCTGGTAATGAAAAGGGACTATGAAAAATAGTGTTTGGATGTGCATGTTGTTTGATGTTCAAACAATAAGATGATCGGATGACTGGTAAATAAAATTCTAATTATTTAAAAAAGTTAATAGATAAAACGATCAAAATGACGTTTTCCAGTCTCTAATTTAGGTTGAGAAAAGAGTAAATCAGTACTTTTATCTTATTCTTAGAAAAAACAGTTCTGTTCCAGGTATCAACTAAATTCAAATAAAAAACGTTGCATATACTTTAGTGAAGGTCAAACTGTGATCAAGGTCAAAGTCAAGTTTCATGATAGAAGATGGCTGGTGTTTTGAGGTCAAACAATCTAAACAATAAATTCGAAAGTGAATATATTTATTCTTTAAATGCTAAAGTTGTTGAATATTATTGCAGAACCCTATATTGTAGCACTACACAAACTACAAACCGTTGTACCTGATATTGCCTGTATTAGCTAAAGTATTTGACCAGGCCCTTGAAGGTGGAGGAGCAAAAAATATTAATTTTCAAGAGTTTGCGGTTGATTTGGCACAAATAACGTTCGACTATCCGTTCCGCATTCCGCCTTATTTTGCCCTTTTAATCAGAGCAATTGGAGTGCTTGAGGGTATTGCTTTAGTAGGGGATCCAGAATTTGCCATTGTAGATGAAGCATATCTGTATATCGCACAGGTATTTATACTGAAATTTTATGTTTGCTCCGTTATTTAATATATCCATACTCGGTCCACTTATAAAGATGATGTTTTCTGATGTCAGAGGTTGCTCACTGATGAATCTCATCGTTTACGGAGTGCTTTACTTTACATGGTGTACGGAAAATCTGGAGTCTTTGATGCCGAAAGATTTATAGATGTGATGCAAGCTTTCGAGAGCTTCATAACCGCCGCCAAAAGCGGTGGCGGGGAGGATTTAAACGGTGACATGGCTGGACTCGGTGTTATTCAAACTCAGACAAACATTGCATTCCCCCGGTTTCAACCAGAACCACCAGTTGAAACAAGAGCCGCGTTAGCGTTTCTTCTATCCGACAAAGGGAATTTCTCTTAGATGAGGTATTAACATTATGATCGCGTAACACCGTCAATATTTTATTTGTGAGACTTTGTAATTAAAATATTTTTTTATTTTTTTGTAAATAGATTGTGAAAGGCATCGATGCGGTCACTATTCACACATAGACAGTTGTTTATGCATCCCCGCTACATGCATGGTGGTGCCACCAGGTAATATTAATAAATTATCATTTTCAATATTTAATTTTTTAAATATAATTAGTTAATTATAGCTTCACTTCACACAAATCTATCTTCACTTGGTATGTCGTCACAGCCCTGAAATTGGCGTCTATGCATACGCTGCAGCTCAAGTTAAGAAATGAACTTACAACCAGCGGATGGACAGATTTCAACAGTTTCTGCTAATGAACAAAGATTCTGTTCAGCAGCGGATGAATCTGTTCAATAATGAATGAACTTTTTCAAGTGACCGGACCTGTTTTGGGCGATATTAACAGTGAATAGATTTTGTAATGCAAATGGACAGCTTTCTGCGCAAATTAACAGCAAATGGACAATTCTGCGCATCTACAAATTTCTGCGAAAACATTTCTGCAGTGGATAAACTGAACCAGCTTGTTTCAGGGATCAAACACTTAAGATTCTGCGAATGCACTTTTAATTCTACGCTGAAACTGCAGCGAATGAACCTGTTATCTGCAGATAAATCTGTTCTCAGCACATAAGATTGTTCGAAATCAGATTTCCAGGCCATGATTAATTCTTGATCTGTAAACAATACAACGAATGCAGCAAATGAACTAATTTCTGTTTTGCGCGGATAATATTAGCAAATGTATGACTTTCGAACGAATGTAGATGAATTTGAACGAATGAACTTTGTTTCGATAGTTGAACGAATGAACGCTGTTCGTATTTTGCATTTTGATCATATATAGTTTTTAATAAAAGTAATTTTATCGAGCCCGGGAAACAATCCCGGGTAAAAACCTAGTTTTTTTAATATATATATATATAGGGAGAAGATCATGCGAGAACCACCTCTTATTGCGAGAACCGCGAGAACCAATGTGAATACAACCAAAAATGCCTAAAAATAGCTAAAAATCACACAAAATTTTTTTTTTTGAATTTTTTATAAAAAAAATCGCTACTTTTCGAAGCAAAAAAAAAAAAAAAAATTTTAAAATTTTTTTTTTGCTTCTAAAAGTAGCGATTTTAACATAAAAAATATTAAAAAATTCAAAAAAAAAATTTTTAGATTTTTTTTAGATTTTTTTAGGTTTTTTGGGGGTTTAGTTTTTAGCATTTTAGCTTGGGGGGGTTTAGGTTTTTGGGGGGTGGGGGAGGGGGGTTTAGGTTTGGGGGGGGGGGGGGGGGGGTGGGGGTTAGGTTTTTTTAGGTTTTTTTAGCTATTTAAGTTGTGTTCACATTGGTTCTCGCGGTTCTCACAATAAAGGTGGTTCTCGCATGAGCTCCTCCCTATATATATATATTTATAACTACATAAATAATAAACATACATATTTTTTTTTTTTAAAATTACATAAACATACATAATAATTATCAAAATAAAAAACAATCATTCTTCGTCGTCTTCGTCGGTTTCGAACCCAGGAATCGTTGAAACATGTTCCACCAAATCAGATCGAATGTTGTGATGTATATCCCTTGACTTGATCAAAAATTCATTTGCCGATTTATCTTGGTCTGTTACGTTACCTGGTTGGGGGTCATCGTCATCATAGTAGGTAACGACCGCTTTACCTTCATCCTCCAAAATCATGTTGTGAAGAATGATACATGTGTACATCACGTTTCCAATCTGATCCTTGTCCCATAGTCGACAAGACATTGTTAATATTCGCCACCTTTTCTTCAAAACACCGAATGCTCGTTCGACGTCTTTACGTGCAGCCATCTGGACCCTGTTAAACTTTAATCTCTTTGGATCTGTGGTACCGTGTTTTGTGAACGATTTTACAAAAACCCCCCACTCTGGGTAAATCCCATCAACTAGGTAGTACCCATACACGTACTCAACCCCGTTTACAAAGAAAGTTCCTTTGGGTCCTATACCATTTACCCGATCATTGAAAAGGGGCGAGTGGTTTATGATGGTAATATCATTATGTGAACCTGGCATACCGAAGAACGCATGCCATATCCAAAGATCTTGGGACGCAACCGCTTCAAGCATGATGGCTGGACTCCCGTGAAATCCACTCGTGTGAGCGCCTTGCCATTGGGTAGGACAAAGTTCCCAAGCCCATTTCATACAATCTAAACTACCTAGCATCCCGGGTAGCCCATGATAATCTGCGTGATGTTCCAATAATTATTGCATGTCACTGAACGAGGGCTTTCTCAAATATCTTTTCCTATAAAGTTCTAGAATACACGAACAAAAGTTGTGAAGACTTTCTCTAGCTACACGTGCAGACATTTTTAAATAGTCATCCATAATGTCCGAACTATTGCCGTACGCTAACTGCCTAAGTGCGGCCGTGACCTTTTGCCACGTACTAAATCCTAATTGCCCGACTACATCGGGTTTTTGTTGGAAATAAACATACTTTTCCTCAAGATCTCTAAATATCCTTAAAAATAAGTTTCTACTCATACGAAAACGACGCCTAAACATTTTTTCATCATACTTAGGTTCCGCTGAGAAGTAATCGCTTACAAACAAATCGTTAGCGGTGAGCCGTTCACGAGCGATGTACCTTCTCCTGCGTTTAGGTTGTTGAGTCTCTTCCTCCTCCTCTTCGTTTTCCACGATAGCTTTCACCACCGTCGCGATCGTTTGTAGAAATATTTCCGCACCATCGTCAGATGATGATGACGATTCAGTATAACTTGAAGAACTCATGGCAAGATTGTGTTTTATGTGTTTGATATTGTGTGAGAAAAAATGATAAATATGGTAAGGTATTTATAAAGGAATTTTTTTAAAAAAAATAGCCCTCAACGGCTAGCCCAACGGCTAGTTTGGTTTGGCCATTCACAGCCCGCCATGTTAGCTTGCTAGACCCGTCTCACGCCCGGCTTGAAACCCAAGCCCCAAGAGCCACGCCCCAACCCAAGCCCACCCGGGATGGTGGCTTGGGCGTTTTCCCCCAACCCAACCCACGCCCAAACCCCCGCCCCATAGCCCATAGTATAATCTAACCTAATCTAAAATCTAATAAAATAATCCAAAAAAATCCACCTGTCAACATTTCTTTTACCTTCAATTCATTAAAATGCCACGTGACCTTTTCTAATCCTACTTTCCGTTCGACCCAGGTGGATCTAAACCCACCCACCCATAGATGATATTTTTACCCTGAATTTCATTCCAAACCCTAATCAGCGCCTTCATCACGCTCACAATTGTCTCCCTCCCCACCACTCGCATCTCCATCTATCCCAAACCCTAATCAACTATAGCCACTTCCCTCAAACATATACAAAGAAGAGGCGGAGATGGAGTTAGCTAGAGAAACATATACAGAGAAGAGGCGGGATAACAGGGGCTACCGGGACCTTCTGTTTGTGGCGTTCTCCTAGGCAGCGATGGTGTTGTTCTGTGCCTCAACTGTTGTATGCCTACCACCACCCTACATATTGGGTCTTCATCTATGGTTGCTATACAACACCCAGAGTCGGTTTTCCCTGGTTAATCTTCCTCAGTTCCCCTCCGATAAAACACCATCGTCGGTTCTATCCACCACCGTTCAAGCTTCAGCCACACCACCCCGCGGAGCCTCTTACGCCACCGTCGATCGTCGATGTAAGTTTCTTTTCAATCTTTTTTACATGCGCTTTATCGATGGTTTGTTATACCTAAGAAACAGATCTATCTGTTGTTTAATCTACCAACGTACCCACTTCTAGGTTACATATGTTCACAATTTGCTTATCCCATCATTAACATATTTCTTCTTTGTTTAATCCCTCATTTCACCACTTATATTGATTCATGTTATTCAATTTGATCGAGTGTTCAAATTAGGGTTTCTCCAAGCTCCAGCACTAGCATATTCATTCAATGGGTTTTTTCCTTATTTTTCTCCGTTTTTTAGTTTTTCCCTCACGATTTTTGTTTATCTGATTTAAGGCAATGCCAGATGAATTACCAATTATTTATGTTATTCACAATAGGTGTTTGATAAATTTTGTTTCACGAATCCTTTTCCTTAACCAAATCTAAAATCTAATAAAAAAAAGGAAAATTACGAAAATGTCGGTTGACCAAACATGTTTTCAAATTTGTCACGCTCCTGCGTCCTTGGAGCGGCACATTATGCGCGGGATGCGTCCTTCAAGCACGGGATGCGTCCTTAGAGCAAAACCCAATAAAAAATGGACACGTGGCCACGGGATGCGTCCTTCAAGCACGGGATGCGTCCTTCAAGTCAGAAGCGTCCGGCGAGGTTTCCGGCAAGTTGCAGGTTTCCGACGAGTTTTCCGGTGAGTTATTTCCGGCGATCCTTCAAGTTTCTTTTAACATGCGTCCTTCAAGTTTCTTTTAACATGTTCTAGTTTGATGTAAATTCATAATTAGCCTATATACAATTTTTCATTCAGAAAAATTCGATCTATATCTTTCTAACAGTGGTATTAAACATCATCATTTTTCAGTGCGATTCATATTTTTTTTTTGTTTGATGTATTAACATTCGGTCGGTTTCTATATATATTTTTGTAAACAGGTTTAGATGTGCGAGAAAAAGAAGTCGATCCACATATTCAGTTTAGATCCAATTGTTCTTGTTTGATTTTAACTTCGTTTGCAATTTTTTATTTGTTCTCTTAGTGAGGAAGAAAACAGACGTGTGACAATTTGTACACACATGAACGGTTTTAAAAGAAACTTGAAGGATCGCTGGAAATAACTCGCCGGAAAACTCGTCGGAAATCTGCAACTCGCCGAAAACCTCGCCGGACACTTCAGAAACTTGAAGGACGCATCCCGTGCTCCAAGGACGCTTCCCGTGCTCCAAGGACGCTTCCCGTGCTTGAAGGACGCTTCCGGTGCTTAAAGGACGCATCCCGTGCCCACGTGTCCATTTTTTATTGGTTTTCGCTCTAAGGACGCATCCCGTGCTTGAAGGACGCATCCCGTGCTTGAAGGGCGCATGATGCGCCACTCCAAGGACGCAGGAGCGTGACAAATTTGAAAATGGGT
The DNA here is from genome assembly GCA_030545235.1 of Helianthus tuberosus. Classification (NCBI taxonomy): domain Eukaryota; kingdom Viridiplantae; phylum Streptophyta; class Magnoliopsida; order Asterales; family Asteraceae; genus Helianthus; species Helianthus tuberosus. Next base: position 144,589,350 of record CM060372.1, read on the forward strand.
TTGGTCAACCGACATTTTCGTAATTTTCCCATAAAAGAATCCATAAAACTCCACCTGTCAACATCTCTCTTCACCAACTTATTGAAATGCCACGTGGCATTTTCTAATGCTCTGGTTCTAAACCCACTCACCTACAAGACATTTTTTAGTAAAAAGTATGTTTTCAAAGGGCAAAATGGGTAAAAAGAACGAGCTAATAAGGAAACATTCAAATGGGTTGAATGGGTGAAAGTGCCTCTTATCATGATATCACTGGTTGAGACAACACAAATGGTAAAAGCTCCTATATAGAAGTTTGTTGACTTTGTATGTACACATTTTAAACATTGTTGCACTTGATGATCAGGCATTACCACCATCATCCGTCTAATCTTTTGCTAATGATCAGGGGTATCTACAAGTTGACATGGTGGGAACATCTCGATAGCGTAAACAACTCACTCTCATCTAGAAGTTGCTCACTTTTGTCCTTGTTGCTTGTAAGTTAGTTTTACATGTTTATCCCTTAAGCTTTCATATAAGATACTAAATATTGTTAATATGTTCTTACCCAATTCAACTCTGCTTCACTTAACTGTCATCTGTCGCGTGCGTATGCAAGCAACATCGGTGGCTACAAGAATGAAGGCTTTGTTGAAGTTCTTGCAGCCCAACAAAGTCCCGAGAATCCCGACTGGTACCAGGTAATTGTTAACAATCAACTGTGAATGAGCTTAGACTCGGTGAGTTGGATTTTTTATGTGTGTGATTTATGTTTAGTTGTGGACAACGAATAGGGTACAGCTGATGCCGTAAGGTAGTATATATGGTTGCTTGAAGAACAAATGTGTTGGAATTTTTGGTTTTTGCTGGTGATCATTTGTATCGTATGGAGTAATTCAAGAACATGATATATATTTTTAACTAATAAGCAAAACTTGAATTGAAATGCATTAGCCTGTATGAAGTTGGTAATAAAAAAATGAGCCAGCATTAAGTCCAAAAGTTTGGTCAATGCAGTAGCATTACCTTATGCATTTTTCCATTTTTAACGATTTATCATAATATAGGGGCATGCATTTCAGATATGACACAAACCTAATACGAAATTCGTAGACTTGTGTTTAGATGGTACTTCACATTTAGCTAACAAGGTCGTGTTCTGGTTGACCCGTTTAACCTATTTTATTTTATTTTTTGATAATAATAACAATAACAACAACAACAACAACAACAACAACAACAACAATAATAATAATAATAATAATAATAATTTGTAGGTATAAACTGTTAATAACATTAAGTATTAAATTTGTAGACTTGAATAAGCATCAGATATATTTAATGGTGACTTGCGAAGTTGAAGAGCCTCAATAATTATGTATTGTTTATTCTATACTTATGAGATAATAAAGATTATCAGTTATAGAATTTATTAACCTTTGAGAGAATGATGAGTCTCAATCAACACTCATCATCTTTAATCCATCAATCTATATACAGAGCTATTTACTCCCTTTCAATCCTCACAAAAAACCCTCAGAATTCGATTCTTCTATGCACACAAGTAAGACTTCTAATCTCCATCCTCAATGTAGACATTATGGTCAGTTATGTTATTATAGGTATGATTTGAGGATTCTTACTCTTCCTTAAATTTAAAACAGTTGATGGCTGCAACAAACATATCCTTGCTAAGTGAACTTTATGTTCATAATGATGATTGCACTATAAAAGTCCGTATCATCAGACTGTGGAGGTAACAAGCCTACAAAAACCCGACTGCAACACTATTTTATGGGATGGTCTTACTTGATGAGCAGGTAATAAATTAAAACTTTAGATTTCCACTGAATTTTTAAATTATTGTTGTCAATTTTATAATATATAATATACATATATATTTATTTTTAGGGAAACAAAATGCAAGCAACTGTAGTTGAAAAATGGTATAAACGGTTTGCAAAGTTTCTTGCGGAGAAGGATTGTTTGATTATTAAAAATCTAAGTATCGTTCAAGATTCTTCGAAGTACAAATATCTTGACAATCCACTCAAAGGAACCTTTACATCCAAAATCATAGTAACCCGTTGCACTGATTTTAGCGGTGCATGCTTTTTCATTTACCAGCTTTGAGGTGCTTACAAGATGTGAACTTTCTGAGAACACACCAGTTGGTAAGTAAAGTGTGTGTGTGTGTGTGTGTATATATATATATATGTGTGTGTGTGTGTGTGTATGTATGTTGTTAGTTAAAAATATATAAAATTATATACATCTTAATTATTTTTGTTTAATCGGCAACATGTTCTTCAATCTATAGATATCATTGGCTATATTGGTTTTTTACTTCCCCATTGGTGATATCGAGAAAAAGGATGGCACAAAGTCGAAGAAAATTACTCTTCAACCGAAAGATTTAGACTAACCATAGTTTATTTCCTTTAAGTTTATACCTACTTTATTTAATACTTAATGTTATTAACAGTTACTTAATAAATGAAATTTCTTATTTATTACAGGCAAAGAACCATAAGTTTAACTTTATGGGAGTCTTAGATTATCTTTTGACACACCAATACGAGACTAATGTGGTGATAATATTTCATTTTGGGATGTTCAGGACTCATGAGGGTTTGAATATTAATTCTTTATGATATTCAAACAATATGTCGTTCCCTTTATAATGGAAATATTATTATATCATCATTTGGTTTTATTTGTCAAACCGTGTAACACACGAGGCTATAAACTAGTTTTTAATAACATGTTCCGGTTATGAAATCGGTTTTGGTTTTTGGTTTTAAGGGTTGAAACTGGTTATTGCTATAACTGGTTCGGTTCCGGTTTCAGTTATTTGACCAAAAAACATACCCTATGTGTCCTGTTCTGTGTAGGGTTCGGTTCCGGTTCTTAAGAAACCGTGTATTAAAATACCCTATTTTCGTATTTTTAATACTCTATTGCGTTTTTATTACCCTATTTTCTCGTATTTTTTTGTTTATTATTATTAAATATGCACTGTATAATGTAAGAAAATTAAAATAAATGCACTAACATAAATTTGAAAGTAAAATATAGAAGCATGTATCAAGTATAGCCGGGTATAATCGGCTCCGGTTCTGGTTTCGGTTCTTGTCTAATTCAGGTATTAATCGGGTATGATCGATTCTGGTTCCAGTTGTTGAGATCAAAATACATACCTTATCTATATCCTACAGGTAGGGTCGGTTTCGATTTAGGGTATAGAATACCTGGGTAGTAAAAATACCGGTTCAAGGTTTCTTTACCGGGTCCGGTTCTGGGTACAGGTTTTTTGTGCACCTCTAATGGGTTGGTCGTTGATGGCTTTGAAGTTTGAACCCAAATGTTGCATGAATTCGAAAATCACATGTAAATTTGGATGTGATTAGGGTTGTCCGAAAAGCTCGCGGCTCGGAGCTTGCTCGGATTTAGCTCGGAAAAAGCTCGCTCGATATGGCTCGGTTTGGAAGTGAGCCGAGCCGGCTCGGCTCGGTTAGAAAGTGAGCCTAGCTCGGCTTGGCTCGTGACGAGTCAAATTGGCTCGATTTGGCTCGCTTGGTAGCTCGGCTCGGCTTAACTCGAATTATTTTACTTATAATATATTTAATTTTTTATATACATATAATATATTACAAAAAAAGTGATTATTATTTACATGTATTTAGGCTTGTAGTTTGATATCTATGACATATTTAAAGGTTGATTGCCGTGCTAATGAACAAATATTGTACTTACTTGAAATATAAAACTTATTTTGCGTTGTTGAACGTGATTTTGACTTGTAATGTATTAGGTTGAACTTATTTTGAATATGTTATTTTGAAGTATTGAATTATATTTTAGAATATTGAAATTTGAGAGCTATGTATTAATTGTTATTTTTACTATGTATTAATTTTTATTTTTAAAATCGAGCCAAACCAAGCCAACTCGGTTTAAAACCAAGCCGAGCCTGAGCTTAGATTTTCAACTCGGTTTCAAATCCGAGCTGAGGCGAGCCCGAGCTTGCCCTAGCTCGGCTCGGCTCGACTCGGCTCGTGAACAACCCTAAATGTGATATATATTCAAGGGTTGATAGAAACAGTGATTTGTTTAACCTAAGAATAATATGTTTTTTGTATATGAATAATGTAAAAATCAAATTTGCAATGGACAAACCAAATGTTTATATAAGACACTCTTTTAATTTATAAGAACAAACAAGTTAAATCCTCAAGCCCGTATGCGGAATTGCGGATCCTAACCTGACCCATTTAGGTAAATTTACTCACAGATTCAACTCGAAAATAGCTTTGACCAATTTACGCTAAACTCAAACACCTCAGTTCGTGGCTTACTAAAAATCCACCCCTACTATATATCTATATAGGTGGTGCTATGTGAGAATACTTCGTTTTTATGAGAGCACCCTTTGAGATGAGAGAATACTCATAGACTTTAAAAACCTTTTATTCGTTCTTTTTATATAGTCTCTAAGTTTTATAGGGAATATCATGTTTTCAAAATTTGGTTTCAAAAAGTTCATTTGTTAAAGAAAATTTTGAAGTCATCACCATCGATACAATCAGTGGCGGACTCAGGAGTTATTTTCTGAGGGTGCGAACAAAAAGGTTTAACCATATTTTCAAGGGGTGCGATCCGAATTCTTGCCTATAGATTCATCATAAGTTTAGGCAGTGGCGGACCCATGATTTTATTTCAATGGGGTCCATTTTCGGGTCGGTCCTCGTTCGGGTCGAGTTAAAGTGAGGTTTGAACTAGATTTTTTTAAAAAATAAGAAAAATGGGCTTATCAAGGATTGAACCCATGACCTCTTGGTGGAAAAGAGGGAGATTTACCACTACACCAACTTTCTTTTTATTTCTATGGTGTCCACATAATTGTATTTATGGGGTCCATATACAATTTAATATACCGAATCTACTATTTTTTTTAAAAGATTGAGGTCCGGGGACCCCGGTGGCACCAATGTGGGTCCGCCCCTGAGTTTAGGCATTATCTAGACATTTCAATTCATTTGAATCACCCATATGATTTTATCCCATCACCAAGATGTCACTAAGGTATAATGTTATGGGCTTTTAGCTTTTTTTTTTTTTTTTTTTTTTTTTTTTTTTCTAGAGTTGTTTTATCCGGTATCCAAAAGAGGGGGCTAAGCTAGTGTTTAACTAGTCGTCATCTTATCCAAAAGTGTAGATCTAATCCTATTTGGGGTTGAATGCTTTGAAAATTGTTAAATTTCCTTATCTATGTTTTTTTATCAAACTATTTTGTTAATTTTCCCATATAAATTTCTTAATAGTTTGTTTAAATCAAATTGCATCCATATTTTGTCATTATATGATTTTTATGTCAAACTACAACATATAAAATGCGCAACACACGAGATAAAACTATTGAACATTGCAACATACGATGAACAAATGTGGATATATATGTTAACACATCCAACATACATTAAATCACCTATATCAAATCAAACAATCAAAAATCAAAACCACAACATGCATCTTTAATTAACTAGGCTTGAAGAACTTGAGTTTCAACCCATTGTCAACAATGCTCCAAATCCCCCCAATGGTAAACGCAACACTAAACGCAACACCAAGCCACCCTAGTGTCCAGTTGAAGTACCAATTGAAGCTATACTTTGTAGGCTTCTTGATCAGCACCCACATGAAACACGGGTATGCGAATGTCACCGGAAGCGTTAGTCCTCCCAACAATCCAGCGAGGCTCGAGAGGAACGGGAGTGCAACCCCGATGAAGAAGTTGATGAACCCGTAAACCACCCGAAAACCTGACCGCACCCAGATTGAGCATGGTCGGTTGGTGCGGTGCGTGTAACTGGCTTCGAAGTTGTCGAACACGGGCATGGAGTAGATCTGGAAGCTGCTTAAACAACTGAAGACCACTAGTAGAAATGTCATTGCAAGCAACCCTCTTGAGATATCGTGTTGATGGAAGCCAAATAGTGCATTTAGAATCCCACTTGGAGGCATCTACAAGAGTAAAATTTGACATTATATAAAAAAAAAAAACACCCATAACTGGTCTCATTGTCGAACTAGTCGAACCGGATTCAAAAACTGGATGAAGTGGTAACTAATTTAACAATTAAACACATAGATATAACATATAAAAAATAAGAGGCCGGTTATTGTACAATATGCCTTATCGTACGACGCATACAAGATTGCCTTACAATTCTTTACAACATGCGATTTCCCCTTTTTTTTTCTTTTTTTTTTGGTACATGCAATTTCACTTCTTTTTGTACATGCGATTTCCCCTATTTTAATGTACATGCGATTTTAGTTTTTTTATTTTGTAGATGCGATTTCACTATTTTACTATACATACGATTTTATTTTTTTTAAACATAACGTGCAATTTACCATCGCGTACGTAACGTACGTTAACACATATTATACGATATATTTTTTTAAGAAATAAAATATAACAATATCTTTCTTTTATGGAAACATTAATTATTATAGTTATAAGGTTACAAATCAAAATATAATATGAACGTGGGATAAACCCTAATATCGATGCACTTACAAGATTCCCATAAGCCCAGAAACCACCAATGGCTACCGGGAACAAACACATGGCAATGAAGAAGTATGCAACCTTGGCTCCTTTCCACATGGGCACGTGAGCCGGGTGTTTGAACGTCGATGGCATTGTTGACTGAAAACATACAACAAAACCCTAATTAATTAACACATAGTTTGACTTTTCTGGTCAAAAAAGATCAAAACAATATTCAAATTTGATATCATTTTCATCACAAAACTAACATTTTATTGCTCCATACTTATAGTGTTTCATACATATTTTGATTTTCAATTAAAAGTTTCTTTAACGTTTGAACAGTTTGGTTAAATTGTGATGTTGAAAAGAAGACTGTTTGACCTTGAAAGTCAAACTTACCTGAATCTCGAGCACAAGATTGTGTCCTCTGAATGCAAAAGCTATGATACCAAGCGCGTTAAAAACCGAAAAGACCGAAGCGGTAAACGAAGGTAAAGCGATGGGTTCGTAGGAGATCTTGGGTGGTCTATCTTGGCTAACCGATAGGAGCCAAACCATGGTGGAATAAAAGATGGCGGTTATAGCCCCGACTAGTGAGAGTCCAGCTATCGAGTTAAGGTTCGGAAGCTGCGACAACACAATGCATAGTGACGTGAAAACTAAATACCATTCGACGGTTGTTAACGGGTTGGATGTGCAAAGAGGCCCGCAGACGATCTCGAAGAAGAGTTTCATCGTTTCGCCCCCCACGAGAATCAGGGCTGTCGCTGTTCCGGCGGATAAGTAAGCGGTTGGAAAGATTGACAGCCATGCTCCCAGTTTATTTCCTGGATAAATGTATTATGTATTATTAATCAACTATATATAATGTAACTATATATATAATGTAACTATAGCGTAGACCTAATAAAATCATATCCAGGGGTGTTTTAGGGGTTCCCAGAAACCCCATTGGTTTGGAAAAAAATGAAATATAGAGTGGAAATTTTATATGATTTTTTTAAAAAATAGTGAGAATTAGCGAAAATCTACCAAAAGGAACCTGATGGAAAAAATTCCAGGTTCCGCCACTGAGTGTATCTAATAATAAAAGTTGTTACCAAATGCGGCTTCGGCGAGCTCAACGTAACGATTGTACCGCTTGCCCGGAATTGCTTCATGAAGTTGTACCAAGATCCACAAGGTGTATAGTTGCCATATGTAGGCTATGGTTAATGAAATGATCCCCCAACTCCTGAATATTTATGGTTAATGAAATGAAATGTTATGATAATTAACGTATTTCAATAAAATATCCCAAAGAAAAAGTTTTCACTATACAATTTACAATATTTTTCAAAGCAAGATTTTATGAAATATGATATTTTGCAAGTTTAAAGAGTGATATATCAAGATTTACCAGCCAAGAAACGAAAACGCGACGGGCAAAACAAGCGCTTGAAACCCGACACCCGCATTAAGGTTATGAAACGCGGCATAATGCGCATTACCATTCCGCGACTCAGTGATCGGAAGCCAAGCATCTTGCGGGTTAAGTTTCGTCAAATGACCGACATCCTCCAAATACCCTTTCATATTCACCAACACCTTCTTCATCGGCGTCCCGATGGGACTCAAAAACCTCGGCGATATAAACGACGTCGGCGTCCACGCCGCCGACTTCCCACCTTCCTTCGACTGTGGCCTAGGCGACCGGTGTCCCGAAGGCGTCAATATCTCCGGGGTGGAATCCCGTGGCGTAGCTGGGATCGATATCAACTCCGTTTCCGGTCGTTCTTCCATTACAGTTAGTTTGAAGAGATAATACCAAACCCGATACGTGAAATTTGGTTTATTAGAGGTGATCACTTTGGTTAAACAAACTTAAATTCAAGTGAAGTTAAATAAACAAATGTGTGGTGGCATAAAGAATGTTTTTTTGTGTGGAAGTTTGGGCAGGAAAGATCTTGACCGTGAAGAGTGGGTGTTTTAGGCGACGGATCTCGAGATGGTCATAATGAGGAATAAGTGTGTGTCGGGAAAAAGTATGAAAGTGTAGCGGTAAATATGTGAACGTGATGATATGGAATCATGGATCGTGCGAATTAGGAGAACTTAATCACCTTTTTATCGTTTCTGATGTTTTTTAAGCGTGGGTGATTAAAGATATTATAGAGGTTCAAAGACTGCAAGAATCTCACACCATTGAGTCTTTCCACTTTTTGTTTAGTTTATATAATGGAATGTTAGATTTTATATTAGTACTTTAATTTTAAGGATAAACTTATTTAGGGATTTATATTATTATAAGTATAGAGGACCGCTAAAATGAGAACCACCTCTAATTGTAAGAACCGTGAGAACTACACCGTACGGGGCGATGTGGACCAATTTTTTTTTCATAAACGTAGATGCATGTATTATAAACACATTTGTAAAAAAAAAAATTCAAAAAAAAAATGTCGGGTGTGTAGTTTTGAGCACCCAAAGTTTGCGTTTACGGGGCCCGTAAATTTTATTTAAAATTTACGATACCCGTAAGCACAAACTTGTGGTGTTCAAAACTACACGACATTTTTTTTTTTTGAATTTTTTTTATAAATGTGTTTATAATACAAGCATCTACGTTTATGAAAAAAAAATTTGGTCCAACTCGCCCCGGATCAAAAAGTTCTCACGGATCTTACAACTGGAGGTGATTCTCATTTTAGTGGTCCCCTATAAGTATATTATGTGACACCCCAGGAAAACCAGGAAAACCATACAACTTAACTAGCTTCCTCAGTGAGTGCCTACCAAATTTCGGGACGAAATTTCTTTCAACTTGGGGATGATGTGACAACTCGAAATTTAGAACCTTTCGTTGTACGCTTGAACACTAAGTGACTAACTAATTTGATGATTTAATGAATGATAAGTGAACCTCTATATGATTATGTGTTATGTTACATGTATGCTTATGTGTATGTATGCGAGTATGTATATGAACCGAGACAACACGAATCCGACTCGAGACCATGTGGTCTCGAGTGAACAATGACTTATGGGCCGGTTGGGCCACACATACACACTTAGCCTATTTCGAAACCCATTAGGGTGCACCATAGAGAACAAGTATATAAATCTTAGTGTTAGCCATGTTGCCATTTTCTTTGGACAACATACTCACCCACACACACACTCCATCCTCTTCACTAAAACCCTAAGCTACAACATTGCTCCCCTTCATCTCGGATCAAACCGGTGGCCACAAGGAGACTCGGTTGAGCTCATCAACATCACTCGAACACCCCATTTCACTCATCTTCCTTAGCAACTCGGTGTCCTTTCACAAACCGGTTAGTGTTTATGATACTTGTTGACTAGTGATTCTTGTTATGTATTTCGAATGTTGATGATGATAATGTGTTTGCTTGCTAAAGATTCATGTATGATTAAGTGTTTGTTTGATTGATGAGATCTTGTTTGATTAAATGATACACGCTTAGGAGAACATGACTATCATTTGAATATGACAAAGGTGTTGGTGGATTTAATGAATTCTTGGTGATGATACATGTTTAGTTACAACATTTGTTATGAACATGACCTCTTTAATAAAGGTATAGATTTTTGTATGATAAAAGAATAATGATGACCATCCGATTCATGAGGATTATAGAATAGATGTTTTGTTGCAATATGAGCTTGATATCTAGTTTAGATAATATAACTCTTGTCCGAAAAATGCAAAATATGTTGAATAAGGGCTGTTTGTGTTTGATGATCATGATGAATGTAGGAAGAACTTGTTGAATGTGATAAGAACATGCTTGAATATTTGAAATCTGATATGTTTGATCCAATTTAGTAAATTGCTAGACAAACAAACATGTTTAAGTGGATAGTACAAACCATTTCATGAAATCAAATTCCTATTGGATAGTACACTGTTCCGAATCAGCAGTTGTCCAACCGAAACCTCCAGTTGCGACTCGAAACCAGTGCATGATGAGTCGAGATCCCCGGTTGCGACACAGATTGCGAGTCGCAAACACCTGGTTGCGACTCGAAACCACACGAGATCAGCACATAAACCGTTTGACTCGAAACCACAGTTGCGAGTCCGATTGCGACTCGAGACCAAAACAACACGAACCGAAACCATGATTGCGACTCAGGTTGCGAGTCGTAAACGCCTAGTTGCGACTCGAGACTATACACAGATACACACTGTTTGGACTTGCACCCCATTACGGGCTTAATTGTTTGGGCCGGACTCTTGGGCCTAATGCACAGACCTTATATGTTACTGTTGAACGTGAATATTGTTGATCTGCCATGATTAAACGTGTATGCCATGAACGATACTTGAACGCACTGTGCTAGAAACATCCGTGTGCTACTTGGTTACGAACCTGACTTGTATGATACAACTATGATAGGACGTGAGTAGCCTCAACGTTGCTTGTTTGACTTTTCTGTGTATCTACCGAGCAAACCAAGGTGAGTTCACACCCTCTACAAAGCATGGGATTCCCTGGGTTGGGAATGGGGTTAAGGAACTGGGTTCCTCGTCCTCCTTGGGTAGGACAGCAAAGGTTCAGGAATGTAATTCCTCGTCCTCACGGACAGATAACTCGTACTAGACCAAAACTCTATCACGAAGTCCCTCCTTTTTATATCGACTTAATCGCCGGGCCAATGGCGAGCGGGTCATTAGTTAGATAGCGCTATTTAGGTCTGACGAACCTCACACCGTGCCGCAGAGGACGGGCGTGAACTAATGGATCTGGGGCACGTCAATGATGATAGACATTGACAGTTTCAGGGCACTTAAACATGACTACAGTCAGCAGTCGATATGGTAACGAGTCTAGTGTATACATGGGGTAGCCCCCACGGCCGAAATGCCAGATAACTAACACGGGGTAGCCCCCACGGCTGGACAGCCAGAGTAACCGGGAATAAACAAGTCACGTTTTTAACTATGGGGTAACCCCCACGGCAGGATGCCGGCTAAAGGAAACTGTTTTCGAAACAACTTAAAACGAACACCCAACCGTGAACTCACTCAACTTGTTGTTGACTCGTTACTACATGCTTTGCAGGTCCTTAGGTTCTTAGCTGGAGCTTGCATGGAGGAGGATCGTTGTGGGACATGGACGGCTGTGTGCCATGTTAAACTTGGAAACAATTAAACTATGTTTTGTTTTAAGACTTATGCTTCCGCTTGCAACGTAACTACGTTTTGTTTGAACACCAATTATATTGGGTGGATTTTTATAACTACTTATATGCTTGTTCAATATGATTGGTGGCTGGATCCTGGTCAGTCACGCCGCCAAGCGGTAGTACTCCGCAGGTGGATTTTGGGGGTGTGACAGATTGGTATCAGAGCCATTGGTTATAGAGAACTTGGTTTTAATAAAGGGAAAAACGTTTTTGTTAAAACCAGACTATAACCTGTACAGTGCTCAACGGTCCACAACGATGCTTCACTCCACATGCAAGGCTCGACATTCTAGGTGATATGGTCTGTGTATATTGCCTACTTGTTAGTTACATAGTACATTGCTTATGGTATGCTTGGTTAGTATAACCACTGTTGCTTGAACACATGCGTGCTTACTCTATCCTATCATTGTACTTTCGCGAAACCCCTCTCACTCACGTTCTTCTTGGTATGAAGATCATGTCTGGACGCGTTAACCTGACACAAGCCCAGTTGACTGCTCTGATCAACGAACGAGTTGCCGCAGCACTTGCAGCTGCACACGCAGGAGGTATATCCTGCAGTCCGAACTCATTCTAGGATCTTTAGGATCCTACTCTCGTGAACCAACCTTTGTGTTAAACCCTGTCTTTTCTTTCACCTACGATAGGTCAGCACGTTCAGCCACCCGTGTGCACTTTTAAGACTTTCATGGACTGCCGACCAACTACTTTTAGCGGCACTGAAGGAGCAGTAGGTCTCCTACACTGGTTTGAGAAGCTAGAATCTGTGTTCGAAATGTGCGAATGCCCTGAGGCGCGCAGGGTGAAGTATGCTACTGGTACTCTCGAGGGTTTAGCCCTCACATGGTGGAACGCTCAAGTTCAGATGCTAGGGTTGGTTGCTGCCAACGCCACCCCATGGGAAACTTTCAAGGAGATGATCAAAGAAGAATACTGCAGTCGTGATGAGATTCACAAGTTGGAAGTGGAGTTCTTCAACCTCAAGATGACGGGGTCCGAAATTGAAGCTTATGTGAAAAGGTCGAACGAACTGGCAATTCTTTGCCCTACTATGGTGGACCCTCCCATCAAACGCATCGAACTGTTTCTTCAGGGCTTAGTGCCAAAAATCCAAAGTCATGTGACTTCAGCGAACCTCGCCACCTACCAGCAAACTGTACAGTTGGCTCACCGTCTCACGGATCAGGCGGTGGAGCAGAACAAGTTACCAAAACGCATAGGTGCTGCAACTACTTCTGGTACCTCTAGTGACAACAAGCGGAAATGGGATGGAACTTCAAGTAAGGGTTCGACTTCTGTTCAGTCCCAGTCTCAGCAGAGAAAGACTGATGACTACAAGAGCCCTAATCAGCAATCGTCTGGTGGTCAAAGTCATGGTGGGTACAAAGGAAATCACCCCAAATGCAATCGCTGCAGCCTGCACCACAGCGGGCCATGCACCAGGGGCAACTGTCATCGGTGCAACAAGCCTGGTCACGCTGCAAAGGATTGCAGGAGCTTATACCCCGCCAATCAGAATCGTCAGCAAGCTCAACAGAACCAGCGCCAGCAGCAGCAGCAAGGTGACAACAAAGGGTGCTTTCAGTGTGGAGCTGAAGGCCACTTCAAGAGAGATTGTCCCCAACTGAACGGGAACCAGAACAACAACAACAACAATAACAACCATCAGGGGAATGGTAACAATGGGAACAACAACAACAATGGCGCCAGGGGGCGGGTGTTTGTGATTGGCCAAGGTGAAGCAAGGAATGACCCCAATGTTGTGGCGGGTAAGTTCCTTCTTGACGACTTTTATGTTTCAGTTTTATTTGATTCGGGTGCCGATACTAGCTACACGTCACTAGGAGTTAGTCGAATGCTTAAGCGTATTCCAACCCCTTTGAACAACAAGCACACCGTAGAGCTAGCAAATGGTAAGAGTTTAGAAGCCACACACGTAGTCAAGGGTTGTAAACTTATTCTCGCTGACCAGACCTTCTCTATCGACCTCATTCCTATTGTCTTGGGTAGTTTCGACGTCGTCATTGGGATGGATTGGTTATCCCAGCACCGAGCAGAGATTCTTTGCAACGAGAAGGTTGTCCGTATTCCAGGTCCCGATGGTGAACCTCTTATGATTCATGGCGACAAGAGGAGTGCTGTTGAGAACGTCATTTCTCTCCTTAAGGCCCAAAAGTGCTTGCGAAAGGGCCACACTGCCATTTTGGCTCTCGTTACTGACACCTCAGAAAAAGAGAAGAAGATAGAAGATTTTCCAGTTGTACGCGATTATCCAGAGGTATTTCCTGAGGAATTACCTGGTCTTCCGCCTCATCGCCAAGTCGAGTTTCAGATCGAACTAGCTCCTGGAGCTGCGCCTATAGCCCGTGCACCTTATCGTTTGGCCCCATCAGAGTTGAAAGAACTCTCCACGTAACTACAAGAGCTCCTGGATAAGGGTTTTATTCGTCCAAGCTCATCGCCCTGGGGAGCTCCAGTGCTATCTGTGAAGAAGAAAGACGGTACCTTCAGAATGTGCATCGACTACCGAGAACTCAACAAGGTGACAGTGAAGAATCGCTATCCTCTACCGCGGATTGACGACTTGTTCAACCAGCTACAGGGGTCGAGCTACTATTCAAAGATTGATTTGAGATCGGGATATCACCAACTGAGAGTCCGAGAAGAGGACGTCTCCAAAACAGCTTTCAGAACTCGATACGGGCACTATGAGTTTTTGGTCATGCCTTTTGGGATGACAAACGCACCTGCGGTTTTCATGGACTTGATGAACCGAGTGTGCAAGCCTTACCTGGACAAGTTCGTTATAGTCTTCATCGACGACATCCTGATTTATTCCAAGAGTCGGGAGGAACACGAGCAGCATCTGCGACTTATTCTGGAACTCCTTCGAACAGAACAGCTTTATGCAAAGTTCTCGAAATGCGACTTCTGGCTTCGAGAAGTCCATTTCCTAGGCCACGTGGTAAACAAGGATGGGATTCACGTTGATCCATCCAAGATAGACTCGATTAAGAACTGGCCTGCACCTCGTACACCAAAGGAAATTCGCCAATTCTTGGGTTTGGCGGGATACTACCGGAGATTCATTAAGGATTTTTCTAAGATCGCACAGCCTCTCACCTCACTAACGCAGAAGGGCGTTGTTTATCGCTGGGGAAACGCACAGGAGTTGGCATTTCAGCACCTAAAGGATAGACTTTGTAGCGCACCTATCCTTTCCTTGCCGGAAGGCACAGACGACTTTGTGGTTTACTGTGACGCATCAATTCAGGGTCTTGGCTGCGTGTTGATGCAACGAGATAAAGTTATAGCCTACGCCTCACGCCAACTCAAGGTTCATGAAAAGAACTACACTACGCACGATTTAGAGCTGGGAGCTGTTGTTTTTGCACTTAAGTTATGGCGGCATTACCTGTATGGTACCAAGTGCGCCATCTACACCGACCACAGGAGCCTCGAGCATATCTTCAAGCAGAAGGAACTAAATATGCGGCAACGACGGTGGGTTGAACTACTGAATGACTACGAGTGCTCGATCAGGTATCACCCGGGCAAAGCCAATGTGGTGGCTGACGCCCTTAGTCGGAAGGACACTGCGCCTAAGCGCGTACGAGCTCTACAACTCACGATCCATTCTAGTCTTCCCTCCCAGATACGAGCTGCTCAGATAGAAGCACTGAAACCAGAGAACGTCAGGGCCGAAGCCCTACGCGGATCAAGGCAACGATTAGAACAGAAGGAAGACGGTGCTTACTACGTAACGGGACGCGTTTGGGTCCCACTCTATGGCAACCTACGAGAACTTGTGATGGACGAAGCACACAAGTCTCGCTACTCGGTACATCCTGGATCGGATAAAATGTACCACGACATCAAAACTACGTATTGGTGGCCTAGCATGAAGGCCCACATAGCAACCTACGTCAGCAAGTGTTTGACTTGTGCGAGAGTCAAGTCGGAATACCAGAAACCATCAGGCCTACTCCAACAACCAGAGATACCTCAATGGAAATGGGAGCAAATTTCCATGGATTTTGTCACTGGCCTACCTAGATCCCAGCGCGGGAACGACACTATTTGGGTGATCGTGGATCGACTCACAAAATCTGCACACTTCTTGGCTATCAAGGAGACGGATAAGTTCTCCACGCTCGCAGAAATTTACATCAAGGAAGTTGTTTCGAGGCACGGGGTGCCCACCTCCATTATCTCGGATCGAGATGCACGTTTTACTTCCGAGCTGTGGCAAGCAATGCACAAATCCTTTGGCTCACGATTAGATATGAGCACAGCGTATCACCCTCAGACGGACGGGGAGTCCGAGCGCACTATTCAAACCTTAGAAGACATGCTTCGTGCATGTGTAATCGACTTTGGCAACCGCTGGGAAAGGCATCTGCCACTTGTGGAATTCTCGTACAATAACAGCTACCACACCAGCATTAAAGCTGCTCCGTTTGAGGCATTGTACGGACGTAAATGCCGGTCTCCTCTTTGCTGGGCAGAGGTGGGAGATAGTCAGATCACTGGTCCAGAATATGTGGTAGATACAACCGAGCAAATCGCTCAAATACGAAAACGCATGACGGCCGCTCGTGAACGTCAGAAAGTTTACGCCGACATGGGCAGGAATCCGCTTGAGCTCCAGGTTGGGGAGCGGGTACTACTCAAAGTCTCACCCTGGAAGGGTGTGGTTCGTTTTGGCAAACGCGGAAAACTTAACCCACGATACGTTGGACCTTTCGAAGTCATTGAGAAAATAGGCAGGGTGGCCTACAGACTGAACTTACCAGCGGAACTCGGTGCAGTTCACAACGTTTTTCACGTGTCGAATCTGAAGAAGTGTCCGTCAGATGAGACCCACGTAGTTCCTCTGAAGGAACTCACTATCGACGAACAGTTACGATTCGTCGAGGAACCAGTCGAAATCACGGACCGGGATGTTAAGGTCCTTAAGAGCACTAGAATACCTCTCGTTCGAGTTCGTTGGAACTCACGTCGCGGCCCAGAGTTCACCTGGGAGCGCGAAGATCAAATGAAACAAAAGTATCCCCAACTGTTCGCAAACAGTACACCCACTACTGAGGCCGAAGCTACGGAATTTCGGGACGAAATTCCAGATCAACGGGGGGTGGATGTGACACCCCAGGAAAACCAGGAAAACCATACAACTTAACTAGCTTCCTCAGTGAGTGCCTACCAAATTTCGGGACGAAATTTCTTTCAACTTGGGGATGATGTGACAACTCGAAATTTAGAACCTTTCGTTGTACGCTTGAACACTAAGTGACTAACTAATTTGATGATTTAATGAATGATAAGTGAACCTCTATATGATTATGTGTTATGTTACATGTATGCTTATGTGTATGTATGCGAGTATGTATATGAACCGAGACAACACGAATCCGACTCGAGACCATGTGGTCTCGAGTGAACAATGACTTATGGGCCGGTTGGGCCACACATACACACTTAGCCTATTTCGAAACCCATTAGGGTGCACCATAGAGAACAAGTATATAAATCTTAGTGTTAGCCATGTTGCCATTTTCTTTGGACAACATACTCACCCACACACACACTCCATCCTCTTCACTAAAACCCTAAGCTACAACATTGCTCCCCTTCATCTCGGATCAAACCGGTGGCCACAAGGAGACTCGGTTGAGCTCATCAACATCACTCGAACACCCCATTTCACTCATCTTCCTTAGCAACTCGGTGTCCTTTCACAAACCGGTTAGTGTTTATGATACTTGTTGACTAGTGATTCTTGTTATGTATTTCGGATGTTGATGATGATAATGTGTTTGCTTGCTAAAGATTCATGTATGATTAAGTGTTTGTTTGATTGATGAGATCTTGTTTGATTAAATGATACACGCTTAGGAGAACATGACTATCATTTGAATATGACAAAGGTGTTGGTGGATTTAATGAATTCTTGGTGATGATACATGTTTAGTTACAACATTTGTTATGAACATGACCTCTTTAATAAAGGTATAGATTTTTGTATGATAAAAGAATAATCATGACCATCCGATTCATGAGGATTATAGAATAGATGTTTTGTTGCAATATGAGCTTGATATCTAGTTTAGATAATATAACTCTTGTCCGAAAAATGCAAAATATGTTGAATAAGGGCTGTTTGTGTTTGATGATCATGATGAATGTAGGAAGAACTTGTTGAATGTGATAAGAACATGCTTGAATATTTGAAATCTGATATGTTTGATCCAATTTAGTAAATTGCTAGACAAACAAACATGTTTAAGTGGATAGTACAAACCATTTCATGAAATCAAATTCCCATTGGATAGTACACTGTTCCGAATCAGCAGTTGTCCAACCGAAACCTCCAGTTGCGACTCGAAACCAGTGCATGATGAGTCGAGATCCCCGGTTGCGACACAGATTGCGAGTCGCAAACACCTGGTTGCGACTCGAAACCACACGAGATCAGCACATAAACCGTTTGACTCGAAACCACAGTTGCGAGTCCGATTGCGACTCGAGACCAAAACAACACGAACCGAAACCATGATTGCGACTCAGGTTGCGAGTCGTAAACGCCTAGTTGCGACTCGAGACTATACACAGATACACACTGTTTGGACTTGCACCCCATTACGGGCTTAATTGTTTGGGCCGGACTCTTGGGCCTAATGCACAGACCTTATATGTTACTGTTGAACGTGAATATTGTTGATCTGCCATGATTAAACGTGTATGCCATGAACGATACTTGAACGCACTGTGCTAGAAACATCCGTGTGCTACTTGGTTACGAACCTGACTTGTATGATACAACTATGATAGGACGTGAGTAGCCTCAACGTTGCTTGTTTGACTTTTCTGTGTATCTACCGAGCAAACCAAGGTGAGTTCACACCCTCTACAAAGCATGGGATTCCCTGGGTTGGGAATGGGGTTAAGGAACTGGGTTCCTCGTCCTCCTTGGGTAGGACAGCAAAGGTTCAGGAATGTAATTCCTCGTCCTCACGGACAGATAACTCGTACTAGACCAAAACTCTATCACGAAGTCCCTCCTTTTTATATCGACTTAATCGCCGGGCCAATGGCGAGCGGGTCATTAGTTAGATAGCGCTATTTAGGTCTGACGAACCTCACACCGTGCCGCAGAGGACGGGCGTGAACTAATGGATCTGGGGCACGTCAATGATGATAGACATTGACAGTTTCAGGGCACTTAAACATGACTACAGTCAGCAGTCGATATGGTAACGAGTCTAGTGTATACATGGGGTAGCCCCCACGGCCGAAATGCCAGATAACTAACACGGGGTAGCCCCCACGGCTGGACAGCCAGAGTAACCGGGAATAAACAAGTCACGTTTTTAACTATGGGGTAACCCCCACGGCAGGATGCCGGCTAAAGGAAACTGTTTTCGAAACAACTTAAAACGAACACCCAACCGTGAACTCACTCAACTTGTTGTTGACTCGTTACTACATGCTTTGCAGGTCCTTAGGTTCTTAGCTGGAGCTTGCATGGAGGAGGATCGTTGTGGGACATGGACGGCTGTGTGCCATGTTAAACTTGGAAACAATTAAACTATGTTTTGTTTTAAGACTTATGCTTCCGCTTGCAACGTAACTACGTTTTGTTTGAACACCAATTGTATTGGGTGGATTTTTATAACTACTTATATGCTTGTTCAATATGATTGGTGGCTGGATCCTGGTCAGTCACGCTGCCAAGCGGTAGTACTCCGCAGGTGGATTTTGGGGGTTTGACATATTAGCACAAAATTGTATATGATAATAGAAGTTATAAGTATGAGACCACTATCTTGTGCCCATGAGCGAAGCTTTTAAGGGCAGGGTGATTAAAGATATTATAGAGGTTCAAAGACTGCAAGAATCTCACACCATTGAGTCTTTCCACTTTTTGTTTAGTTTATATAATGGAATGTTAGATTTTATATTAGTACTTTAATTTTAAGGATAAACTTATTTAGGGATTTATATTATTATAAGTATAGAGGACCGCTAAAATGAGAACCACCTCTAATTGTAAGAACCGTGAGAACTACACCGTACGGGGCGATGTGGACCAAATTTTTTTTTCATAAACGTAGATGCATGTATTATAAACACATTTGTAAAAAAAAAAAAATTCAAAAAAAAATGTCGGGTGTGTAGTTTTGAGCACCCAAAGTTTGCGTTTACGGGGCCCGTAAATTTTATTTAAAATTTACGATACCCGTAAGCACAAACTTGTGGTGTTCAAAACTACACGACATTTTTTTTTTTTGAATTTTTTTTATAAATGTGTTTATAATACAAGCATCTACGTTTATGAAAAAAAAATTTGGTCCAACTCGCCCCTTATCAAGAAGTTCTCACGGTTCTTACAATTGGAGGTGATTCTCATTTTAGTGGTCCCCTATAAGTATATTAGCACAAAATTGTATATGATAATAGAAGTTATGAGTATGAGACCACTATCTTGTGCCCATGAGCGAAGCTTTTAAGGGCAGGGTGATTAAAGATATTATAGAGGTTCAAAGACTGCAAGAATCTCACACCATTGAGTCTTTCCACTTTTTGTTTAGTTTATATAATGGAATGTTAGATTTTATATTAGTACTTTAATTTTAAGGATAAACTTATTTAGGGATTTATATTATTATAAGTATAGAGGACCGCTAAAATGAGAACCACCTCTAATTGTAAGAACCGTGAGAACTACACCGTACGGGGCGATGTGGACCAAATTTTTTTTTCATAAACGTAGATGCATGTATTATAAACACATTTGTAAAAAAAAAAATTCAAAAAAAAATGTCGGGTGTGTAGTTTTGAGCACCCAAAGTTTGCGTTTACGGGGCCCGTAAATTTTATTTAAAATTTACGATACCCGTAAGCACAAACTTGTGGTGTTCAAAACTACACGACATTTTTTTTTTTTGAATTTTTTTTATAAATGTGTTTATAATACAAGCATCTACGTTTATGAAAAAAAAATTTGGTCCAACTCGCCCCGGATCAAAAAGTTCTCACGGTTCTTACAACTGGAGGTGATTCTCATTTTAGTGGTCCCCTATAAGTATATTAGCACCAAATTGTATATGATAATAGAAGTTATGAGTATGAGACCACTATCTTGTGCCCATGAGCGAAGCTTTTAAGGGCAGGAGGGGACGGTCGACCCCCCGAACTTTTCGCTCAGTAGTGGAGAGTATGTAATTTTCATATATAAATTTTTTGGTATATACGTTTTCAACCCCCCCCCCCCCCCGGTCGGAAATCTCAAGCTTCGCCACTGCTTATGCGCTTCGTCGTTCTTAGGAATGAACAAACGCTCTTGTGAACATTCTTTGATGTTGTTACAAGCTTAAACTTATAAATCACAAGATTACTAAAGTAAATGAGTTTGAAACTTGTGAATACGGATTCGTAACATGTGTTGTTTCCATAAGAACTTGAACGCCTACAAAACCGCACAATCTTCGCATCCACATTTGTCAAGATTGATGCAAGGCAACTCCAAAATAATCGAAATAACATAATATTTTAGTTTTAGTGTTGTTGTGTCATCTTAAAACTTCAGGTATGTTATATAAATATATGCAAGACTTGTGATATTTGTGAAAGATGTTCATTTTGATGCATTTTATAAGTTGGGTCTAAATAAGAGTATTAAGACATTACATATGTTAAGGGTAGTGGAATTTTCTTTACTTTGAGGTAAAGATTTTCAATGAATGTAAATATAAAGACCAAATGGATTAAGTGGAAAAAAGAGGAAATGAAACCTGGACATTACGGCCTTACGGGAGAAAGCCAAGTACCTTCTTCGAGAGTTACAAACAAGTGTGTCGTAGTGTGAGTTGAAGAAAGATCGACGGTGATTTTTTCAACGATAAAGTTGCATACTACTAAATACTTCTATACTTGTATTTTATAGGATTTTAAACCCTTTATTTTAAGATAAAACCATCTTACCACCACAAATAAAAAAAGAAAGCTTAAATTATGTTAACGTAGGAAATAAAACCAAGTTTGGGAGATAAAATAACCAACATAAAGTGAAGATTAAGAGACTGTTTGACAACTTCTGAATTGTTAAGTGCTAAACCAGTAAGAGGTCTAAACCAGTAAGAGGTCTAAACCATTAAGTGCTGAACCAGTAAGAGGTCTGAACCATTAAGAGCCAGTATAATGCTTAACCGTTTATAGGCAAATTTCTAGCCAATTCAGATTAGCGGTCTTAACCATTCAGAGTCGGTATAATTCTTAATCATTCAGAGGCAAATGTTTGAACCATTCAGACTACACCTGGCAAAAAAAACCCATTTAGGTTTTTTAGGTTATTTTGGGTCATTTTAAAAATGAGGATGGGTTAAGATGGGTTTAGAAATAAGAAAGGATGGGTCAGGATAGTTTATATGATATCTATTTAAAATAATAAGTAGGTCACGATGGATATTATGCAGGGTAAAAGGGTAACTCAAAAAAGAGCAACACAGGCAGATTCTTCATCCTATTCGAGACCTTGCAATAATTAAAAATTTCTAAAAATCAGAAAAATAAAAAAAAAATCTAAAAAATGAAAAAATAATAAAAAATCATAAAAATTCTAAAAAATCCAAAAAATAAAAATATCCAAAAAATTCTAAAAAATCCAAAAAATTCTAAAAAATAAAAAATCAAAAAAATAATAAAAAATCCAGAAAATTCTAAAAAAAATAATAAAAAATTAAAAAATTCTAAAAAATCAATAAAATTCTCAAAAATAAAAAACAAATTATAAAAATTCCAAAAAATTCTCAAAAATCGAAATAATTTTAAGAAATGAAAACAAATAATAAAAAATCAAAAAAAATTCTAAAAAATCAAAAAAAAAAAAATCAAAAAAATTATAAAAAATAAAACAATTCTAAAAATTCTAAAAAATCAAAAAATAATAAAAATAAAAAATTTAGAACATCAAAAAAATAATAAAAATTCTAAAAAATCCAAAAAATAATAAAAAATCCAAAAAATTCTAAAAATTAAAAAAATTCTAAAAAAAAATCAAAAAAATCAAAATAATAATAATAATAATCCCAAAAATTATAAAGAATCCAACAAATTATACAAAATTATAAAAAGTCAAAAAAATAATAAAAAATCCAAAAATTTCTATGAAAGCAAAAATAATAAAAAATCCAAAAAATTCTGAAAAATCAAAAGAAATATAAAAAATCTAAAAAATAAAAAAAGTATGAAAAATAAAATATAATAATAATAAATTCATAAATTTCTAAAAAAATCCAAAAAGTTCTAAAAAAAGTTTTTAGGATTTTTTTAGAATTTTTTGGATTTTTTGTTAAATTTTGATTTGTTAGACTTTATTTGATTTTTTTTTATTTTTTAGAATTTCTTAGATTTTTTTGGATTTTTTATAATTTTTTGATTTTCTAGGATTTTTTGTTTTTTTAGAATTTTTTGGATTTTATTTTTATTTTTTAGAAATTTTTTGATTTTTTATTATTTTTTGGATTTTTTATTTTTTAGAATTTTTTTGATTTTTGATTTTTGTTTTTATTTTTATTTTTATTTTTTAGAGTTTTAGAGTTTTTTATTATTTTTTTGATTTTTTATAATTTTTTGAATTTTTAGAAATTTTTTGATTTTTTTGATTTTTTAGAATTTTTGATTTTTTAATTATTTTTTAAAATTTTTTCATTTTTTATTTTTTCGGATTTTTTAGAATTTTTTGATTTTTTTATTATATTTTGATTTTTTATTATATTTTGATTTTTTTTAGAATTTTTTGGATTTTTTTATAATTATTCGGATTTTTTAGAATTTTTTTATCATGCTCAAATCCATCTTAACAAAAACCCATTTTGACCTAAACCCATTCTAACCCGTTTCTTAATAACCCCATCCTAACCTAAACCCATCCTAACTCATACCCATCCTAACCCATTACCCAAACCTACCCAACCCATCCATTTTGCCACCCCTAATTCAGACATTTGTTCACGAAACAGATAGTCTGAACCATTAATGTAACACCCCAAAATTATCAAGTTAAATTGTTTAAAAATAAGGAAAGATTTAAAAAGAAATAAATGAAATGTAAGATGACAATAAAAGAATTAGAGGAGCTGAATTGTAATAAAACATAGTTGAAGTCATGGAAAAATGTCTAAATTAAATACCTTTCAATTTAGGAGGGGTTAATATGATAAATTGTAACCAAAAAGGGGCTAATAGGGTTTAAACCCAAAACTCACCTCTAGTGCGTGTCTGGGATCGATCGAACAGGAGGAGCAAGGTGAAAACCCTTGCTCTTGCTAATTCACTCAATTGATCAAGGAATTCAAGTCTAATCTGTTGCATGTCTCAAGTTTTTCGATTATCTATGCATACATAGTGAAGTGGTAAGTTTAATTTTCTGAAAATGTGATTTGTAGAATGAGGGGTTAAACCCAATCTCGATTTCTTGTATCTAATGTGGGAAATCTGAGTTAGAATTGCTTTCTAGAACAAGAATCATGTTTGATTTTAGGTTGCATGAAAGGTTGTAGTGAAAACCCATTTTGTGAAATTGTGTTATGATTAGGAAGATCATAATGATTATAATTGTATGTTAACTTGATATATGATCTTGTTTGTAGTACTTGAATGCTAGATAAATTGATGTAGGAGAAAGTAGTTATGCAAATTAGAATAGATGTGAATGTTGGGTGATGATGAACTAGTAAAGATGTGCTTTAAAGACTTGTACCTTATACCTTAATTATGATGCCTACCAAGTGTTTGATGAAATGCTTAAGAGATGAATGTATGTGTAACATGGAAAATGGTAGAATGAAGTAGATAGACTAAACGAATGGATGAATGTTGTAATGTAGGCGTGAAGGAAGAAGGTACGAGCACTAGGAAAACGTAAGGCACGCAAGATCGAGGTATGTTCCGTTGCATACAAAACCTTACTTAAATTTTGTTAATAATCATGAAAAACAACCCTTGTTATAATGATTATGGTGGTTAGTAAGTAGATAGCAAATCCCTTGTGGATTTGGTTATGTTAACGAAGGTTATAATAAGCTATGCTAGTCGACCGGTTCGAGTTGAACAAGTCGAGTATGAATAGTTACCATCCGTTTAGAATGGGTGGTCATGAATGCAAAAACGAATGTAGGAAGTTCGATCCGTTATACGGATTGAACGAAGGAATTATGTTGAAAGCAATTAACCCGATGTTACCGGGTCGTAAGTCTATGCTTGAATCTCACTATGGGAGTATATGCCATACCCATTAAATTGGGTAATCGAATGCGTAAGAGAAATGAAAGTACATAAACGAATGGAACTAAAATGATGGTATTGTAAGCGAAACAAGTATTATGACTAACTTATTAAAGTTTTGTTGTTGAGTGTAGGTAAATCCTCAATTTAGGCGACTTGGAGAATTGGAGCGAGCACGTGTTCATGATATGTCATACCAAGCGCTTCCGCTAATTTGCACTAATGTTTTGGGTCAAAATTCCTATTTTGTACAACTTGTTAGTAGACATACATTTTAACACTTGATGTCTTGGTTTTTAGTAGTGTCATGTCGAACGAATTGTAGAATGGTATTTGTCTTACTTATGGTTAAAACAGGGGTATGTTCGTTTTACGGACGGGTCATACCCAAATTTTGTTAAAAGTATATATAAATGTTGTTACTTTGAAGTCTTTAAATCACCCTTGTAAGTTATTTTATAAAGACGTGTTGGTTCAGTTCTGTTTATACATGAAGGAAAACATTAAAACATACCTGTTACAGCAGATAGTGCAGTGGAGAATCCAGTAATGGAGTTCGACATGCTTGTCATTGTGATCTGGTTCCTCCTTAGGGTGCTGACTGATGATGGGAACTTAGAAAACCGAAAAGGGGATCGGCTTAGGAGAGGAGGTTTCGATTGATGTTATGCTAATAGGATATGTCTAATTGTGTAACTGAGTAACCCTTTAACCTCCACATAATTCTCCTTATATAAGCACTCAAGAGGAAACCTAATTAGTTAATAAGGGTAATATGGTCCATCAACAATTACCAACTAATTATTTAATAGGTTATTATATATTTTGATCTATATTATGTAAATGATTATAATGGCTATAGATTAAATATTAATACATAATATATTTAATCTTACATTCTCCCACTTAGCCGAGTAATCATTTACTATGAGTATTAGATAAGCCTGATCAGGAGTTAACACTCATTTTAGCCTTAAACAAGTACTATAGCAGAGAAATACAGCCGTTGAATCATTATGCGACTCAGGACCCCCATTAATCACACTATAGCCTTAATTTAAAACCTAATCGTTATGATCAAAATACGCATAAGCCCTTTGTTTGATTTGTAACTTTATTTGTCTATATGCCATTATACCGGTTGAACATATTCTAAGAGACATACAAAATCAAACTGAGGAAATTTCATTAACATAAAACATAAGCTAGTACAATATGCTTAAATAAGGTCTTTACTAAATCCCATATTCCGAACATGTTCTTCATAAATCTTAGGAGGGAGACCTTTAGTCATCGGATCCGCAAGCATATCTTTAGTACTAATATACTCGATACAAAGATTATTTTCCTCAACTCGTTCACGTACGAACAGATATTTTGTATCGAGATATAAACCAGCTCCAGTCGAACTGTTACTGTTCGAGAAACTAACGGCAACTGAATTATCACAATAAAGCTTCAATGGTCTAGAAATGGAATTAACGATTTTGAGTCCAGTGATCAGATTTCTAAGCAACATTCCATGACAGGTTGCGTTATAAACAGCAATGTACTCTACCATCATTGTGGAAGTTGTGGTCAACTGTTGTTTATGACTCTTCCATGAGATAGGGCCGCCTGCTAACATAAAGATATAGCCCGAAGTGGATTTCTTGTCATCTTTGCACTTTGCAAAGTCAGAATCAGAATAGCCCACCACTTCTAAATGATCACTTCTTCTATAAGTCAGTTTATAGTCTTTCATCCCTTGCAGATATCGAAGTACCTTCTTAGCTGCTTTCCAGTGATCTAGGCCAGGATTAGTCTGATAACGGCCTAGCATTCCAGCAATATAAGCGATATATGGGTGAGTACAGACTTGAGCATACATCAAGCTCCCGACTACTGACGCGTAAGGTATCTGGCTCATTTGCTCCTTCTCAACCTCTGTTGTCGGACACTGGAATGAACCGAAAACATCTCCCTTAACTACTGGAGCGACGGAGGGTTTGCACTGTTACATGTTGTAACGTGTAAGGACACGATCTATGTAAGCCTTTTGGGACAATCCTAAGATCCCTTTGTGTCTATCTCGGTGAATTTCGATGCCAATGACGTAAGAAGCATCTCCAAGATCCTTTATGTCGAAGTTATGCGAGAGTAACCGCTTCGACTCATGCAACATGTCTAAACTATTACTTGCCAATAGAATATCATCTACGTAAAGGACAAGAATAGTAAAGTTGCTCCCACTCATCTTGAGGTAGGTGCATTGATCCACTTGATTCTTCATAAAACCTTGTTTCTTCATGACTTCATCAAACTTGAGGTACCATTGACGTGATGCTTGTTTTAACCCGTAAATGGATTTCTTCAACTTACAGACTAGATGCTCCTGACCTTCAGGTTTAAAGCCTTCAGGCTGCTTCATGTAAACATCTTCGTCCAAATCTCCGTTAAGGAAAGCAGTTTTAACGTCCATCTGATGCAGCTCTAAATCGAAATGAGCTACTAGGGCCATGACGATCCTTAATGAATCTTTACGAGAGACAGGTGAAAACGTCTCTTGATAATCAATTCCCTCTTTCTGAGTGTAGCCCTTTGCAACCAATCTCGCTTTGTAGCGTTCAACGTTACCATTCGGATCCAGTTTTGTTTTGAATACCCATTTACATCCTACGGGTTTGGCTCCGTTGGGTAATTCTACCAAATCCCAAACGTCATTTGTCTTCATGGATTCAAGCTCTTCAATCATTGCTTTATTCCATTCAGAAGACTGATCACTGCTAATGGCTTCATTGTAAGAGATAGGATCATTGAGCTTTCCGGGATCCATTTCAGTCAGGTAGGTAACATAATCA
This sequence comes from Helianthus tuberosus, assembly GCA_030545235.1. NCBI lineage: Eukaryota > Viridiplantae > Streptophyta > Magnoliopsida > Asterales > Asteraceae > Helianthus > Helianthus tuberosus. The sequence continues at coordinate 144,617,214 of CM060372.1, forward strand.
TCCCAATTAGTAGGCCTTCTTTGCCTAGATGACCTCCTAAGTGGATTATCAGGTTCAGCGTTGTCTTGGTGTTGAGCGTTTGATGTGCCTTCGTCATGAGGTATAATGGGTTCTGATTGTAGAGGTGAATTTGCAGTTGGTGCAGTAGCTTCAGGTACAGTAGTTGCATTAGGTACAAGAGGAGTAATCGGAGTAATGGTAAGCGACGAGTCTCTCCCCCCCCCCCCCCCGCGTCTTGTACTTCTTGCAATTCTTCGTAAGGGTTGGTACTGCTCCCACTGACCTTGAAATCCTCCAGGAACGCGGCATGCTTGGTTTCAACAATACGGGTGACATGGGAAGGACAATAGAAACGATAACCCTTTGAATTCTCAGGATACCCAATAAAGAAACAGGTAACTGTTTTAGGGTCAAGTTTCCTTAGGAAAGGATTGTAAAGTTTTGCTTCAGCAATGCAGCCCCATACTTTCATATATTAAAGACTCGGTTTCCTTCCTGTCCAGAGTTCATAAGGAGTTTTAGGGACAGACTTAGAAGGAACTCTATTGAGTATATGAACAGCTGCTTTTAACGCTTCAGTCCAGAGGAATAATGGTAAATTAGTGTTGGCTAACATACTGCGCACCATGTTCATAAGGGTACGATTTCGTCTTTCAGCTACACCGTTCTGCTGAGGTGTACCAGGCATGGTGTATTGGTTCACAATCCCCTGGCCCTTACAAAACTCATAAAATGGACCAGGAGCTTGACCCACATCAGTATGTCTTCCATAATATTCACCACCTCTATCTGATCTCACAACTTTAATCTGACGATCTAATTGCTTTTCAACTTCAGCCTTATAATCTTTAAAAGTTGTTAGAGATTCAGATTTTTCCTTAATAAGATACAAGTATATGTAACGAGAATAATCATCAATGAAAGTGATAAATGAAGTATGTCCTGTTATGCCAGCGATTTGGTAGGGACCACTAATGTCAGTGTGAATGAGTTCTAATAAATTAGAGCTCCTAGTGGCACCTTTCTTATTCGCTAATGTCATTTTACCTTTAAGACATTTGACACATGTTCCAAAATCAGAGAAATCGAGAGGAGGTAAGACTTCATCCTTTACAAGACGATTTAATCGCTCTTTTGAAATGTGGCCTAAACGCTGATGCCACAACATGGATGAAGTTTCTAAGTCTCGTTTCTCTTCCATCTTTGTGAGTGATTCATTAATGTTATATGACAACAAAGATTTGGAAAAGTTATCTTCTAGTTCTAATCTATAGAGACCACCATCCAGAATACCAGTACCATAAAGAACAAAATCATAAAGGATAGAGAGTTTGCGATGACCATGGGAAACAATAAAACCGTCCATGTCTAACTTTGGTCCTGATACAAGGTTCCGAGTTACCTCAGAAACATATAAGGTATCATAAAGTTTAATACATAAACCAGTTTTCATAACTAATTGTAATGTTCCAATGGCCTTCACTTCTAATTCTCGATCATCCCCAACCTTAAGCGTTCTTTGGTTTCTTTCCAGCTTCCGGATTGAAAGGAATCCCTGAGTTGAATTGGTAACATGAACCATAGAACCAGAATCAAACCACCAAGAATTAGCAGGAACACTTAAATTATAGGACTCAAGTATCATAAAATAATTGTTACCTTTCTTACCCAGCCACTCCTTAAAGTCAGGGCATTCCTTCTGCATGTGTCCTGTCTTTTTACAGAATTTGCAGCGGATACTGCCTAAGGAGTTCTTAGAGCTGGAAGGTGCACTTGTATTAGGATTAGGATTAGGCCTTTGGACTTTTGAAGCATCCTTCCTCTGATAATTGTTCTTCCTCTTCTTAGGATTGGAGGTGGTGAAGTTTGCAACATAAGTAGTGCGATCCATCCTCATACGCTCTTCCTCCTGTACGCACATAGCGACCAGCTCACTCATCGTCCATTTGTCCTTCTGAGTGTTGTAATTGATCTTGAATGCTTCAAAGGATGAAGGAAGCGAAGTGATGATAAAATGAACGAGGAAACCATCACTGATTTCCATTTCCAGCCCCTTCAGCTTATTGGCCATGTCATTCATCATCATGATGTGCTCGCGAATGCCGCTCCTCCCATCATACTTAGTTGTCACCAGCTTGAGAATAAGAGTACTAGCGTGTGCTTTAGACGTCCATTTGAATTGCGCCTCCACATGTTCCAAGTAGGTTTTAGCATCTTCAGAATCAGGAATAACTCCTCTGATTGCATTGCTGATGGACTGCTTCATAAACATGAGAGACATACGGTTACACCTAGTCCACTTGTCATGAGTTAACTGCTCAGCAGCAGTACTTTGAGTGGTAAGATCTGCTGGCTTATTCTCTCTTAGAGCATAATCAAAGTCCAGCAGCCCAAGAGTAAGCATGAGAGCATCCTTCCATGCAGCAAAGTTATCATCAGTCAAAGGTGGAATCCTGCAATTTGGTGCTGATAGTGGAAATAAGATGAGCAAGTTATGATACTAAGGAAGAAATCCTAATGTGATCTAAGGGCACGTTAAACTAAGACAGGCATAAATAATGACCATTTTACATTATGAAGTTGTGATGTTGTCTATTACTAACATCAAAATAATAGACTTAGCTAAAAAATTCTACTTAAACGAAGACAAAACAGCTTTGGCCAGAAATTGAAACAATCACTTTAGTTATGCACTTGTTGAGTATGCCATCTATGAATGAATTAAATCAGCTTTGGCTAGAAATTAAGACATTCATGCTTATGATGCACACACAACATAGCTTTCGTAATACTTGAACGATAAGTAGATGTGTCAAGTCAGCTTTGGCCAGAAATGATACATCAAAAGCTCATTCAAGTTAAGCTATTTTGGTTTTGTAAAACATTATCTGATTCTGATTAATTAACCAAGTAATTACAAAACCAATCATTTAATAGCAAACCACCCGTTAGCGCGGATCGAACTATGACCTTATGGTCTCGAGTCGAGACCTTTGTCTCGAGTCATGATCTAATGGTCTCGATTCATGATCTAATGGTCTCGAGTCGAGATCTAATGGTCTCGAGTCGAGACCTCTATCTCGAGTTGTGAAGGTTTAATGGCCTGATGATTTCGAGTCGAGACCTTGTTGTCTCGAGTCAAGACTGATGGTCTCGAGTCGTAATCTGATGGTCTCGAAACTTCCTGTTAACAGCTGTGAATGTGGAAACATAATTGAAAATTTGAAATCTAAGGGATTTTGAGGTATTGTTTCCTGTTTTAGTGATGATATAAATTTATCAAATATTTCAAAATGATAATCTGTTTATCTTTTAACAGTTTTTGAAAAATCTTTAGAAGACAAAATCAGATCAAAACAGGAAAAACACTTAATAATCCGAATCATATTCCAAAACATAATGGAATTTTTGAATTTTCCTAAGAACATGATGAACCCTAAAAATTAAAACATAAATTCTGGAACCCGAAACCTGAATTTTAATAGCTTTTCTAAACAGATTTCGGTTAAAACATAATCCAGTTAATTTCGAATGAACATATGATTAACCTTTTTCCGAAGACAATGATCTCGAGTGGACATGACCGACTCGAAACCGACTGTTAGATTCATAAGGTTTCAAAAAAATTCCGTTTTCCAAGTTTCAATCCCAGAATTATGGATACGAAAAACAGAACTGACTAATCAACATATGCTCTGATACCACATGTTGGTTCAGTTCTGTTTATACATGAAGGAAAACATTAAAACATACCTGTTACAGCAGATAGTGCAGTGGAGAATCCAGTAATGGAGTTCGACATGCTTGTCATTGTGATCTGGTTCCTCCTTAGGGTGCTGACTGATGATGGGAACTTAGAAAACCGAAAAGGGGATCGGCTTAGGAGAAGAGGTTTCGATTGATGTTATGCTAATAGGATATGTCTAATTGTGTAACTGAGTAACCCTTTAACCTCCACATAATTCTCCTTATATAAGCACCCAGGAGGAAACCTAATTAGTTAATAAGGGTAATATAGTCCATCAACAATTACCAACTAATTATTTAATAGGTTATTATATATTTTGATCTATATTATGTAAATGATTATAATGGCTATAGATTAAATATTAATACATAATATATTTAATCTTACAAGACGAAAAAGCGGTCCATACAATTAAGTGCTGAACCAATAAGAAATTTGAACAATTAAAATGTTCATTAAGAGCTAAACAATGAACCCCTAAATAACTTTTAGGATTATTCTCAATCGTCTTTAAAATTATACAGGGTTCATGAGACAATAATTTAAAACACGTGGAGAATGAGTTGAAACATCTTTAAGTGTGTAAATTGTAATTGTTTGTATTGAAAGAATTTTACAATAAAGAGAGGTTATATACTAACCACATTTACACACTACTAACTCTAACTATATTTCCATAATATCATCTCAACTAAACATAATAATACTGTTTCCAATATTTCTCTGCAAGTTAAGGCCGGGTAAGGACCCGTAGTTTGGATCGTAAGAATTAAGGATGAGCATTTGAAACTGGGTACCGGTATTGAATTTCCCATACCGAATTATTTTCGGTAGCAATCCGTTACCCGCATTTTGGTGTTTTCGGTACAGGTGCTTTCGGTTTGGTACCGGTGCTTTCGGTTCGGTATCGGTAATATACCGATTTTTACCTTCAAATACTACCACATTTTTTGTACCAGTACCCATTTTTTGCGATTTCTGATACCGGTACCACACTCATCCCTAGTAAGAATGTAAATCTATGAGTAGGGGTGTGAATTACTAACACTACCCGAAAACATGACACGAACCTAACAAGAAATTCACGGGTTCAGGTTTAGTCTAAACTGGTTCGGGTCAGTTTCAGGTTGAACTCGCGAACTCGTTTAGGTTAGCGGGTTGGGTTCCGGTCAACCTGGTCGGGTTGGCGGGTTAACACATTTATATTATATTATATTTTTTTACAATATATTTTATGTCATAAATTAAATGGGGTGTGTATTTTATGTCATAATTACAACTTAAAAAAGAGAAATTAACATAGGATTTTATAATTTAAATATAATTGTGTTATATACATTTGTGTTTTTAAAGTAAATTTTTATTTTAACATATTAATTTCAGAAAAAAAATAAAAAATTTGAGTTGAACGGTTCGTGTTCAGGTTCATATATATGATACTATTTGCGGGTTCGTGTTCGTGTAAAATTTTTGGGTTCGAGTCAGGTTGAACCCGCGAACACGACCCGTTTAGCACCCATATCTATGAGTAGGTGGAGAGTTTGTATAAATGTCCACATTTGATTTTCTGTAGAAATGAATTGGATCTTTTATTTACCTTGCCTGACCTATTCTCGAACAAAGTGAAAATCAACTTGAACATGCTTTGTTCAGGTATGGAAGACGTAATATTTGGAGAGATATGTAGCCCCAAGATTATTCAACCAGAGAGTTGGAACTGAAGTTATATATGTTCCAAGTTCTTTTAGTATGGCTTGCAACCATGTGAGTTCAGCCACATGATCCAAGAAATGAGGTTGGAACCTATATATATGGCAACCCCCTCATGGATCGACGATCATCTGAACAGCCAACACAATCAACATCCGAGGTGGCGCGGAGGGTGGAAGAGCCCAGCCACTGAGCATCAGTATAGTAGTGTAAATAAGAGTAGGAGTAATGATGAATGAGTAACCCATAGTCAATTGTGCCTTTGAGATATCGAAGGATGCGTTTTGCAGCAGACAGTGGTTCTTTGTAGGAGCATGCATGTAGTGGCATACCTTGTTGACTACAAAGGTGATGTCTGGTCTAGATAAGGTTGCATATTAAAGTGTCCCGACCTATTAACAATATTTGTCTAGATCTACTAACAGCAGACTATCTCCAAGAGATAAATATTGTGACGTGCTCATGGGAGATGGCACAGGTTTACAATTAGTGAAGGCAACACGTTGTAGAATATCGAGGATGTACTTCATTTAAGAAAGAAAAGTTTTTTTTTACCTTAAGGAACCAGTTCAATTACAAGAAAATAATCAAGATTACCAAGATCCTTAACAACAAAAGTTTTGTTGAGTAGCTATATAACAAAGTTGGCAACAGTGTTGTCGTTGACAATGATGTCATCAACATAAACCAAGATGGAAAGAAGGGTGCTTCCACGTTTGTATCTAGTGAAGGATCCGTTTAGGATCCTTGAAAGCCGAGTTTGTAAAGGGCCTGTGATAAACGATGAAACCAGTCATGTGGGGCTTGTTTGAGACCATAAACTGATTTGTGCAAGAGACATACATGATCCAGGTGTATGGGATCAACAAAGCCTTGGGACTGTGTAATGTAAACTGTTAAGATAAGATCCCCCCATGAAGAAAGGCAGTTGGAACGTCAAGTTGACTAAGTGGTCACTACTTTGTAGCAATAAGAGAAAGAACCAGACAAATAGTTGTAAACTTGAAAGCACGACTACATGTCTCCTTGAAATCAATGCCAGGTTGCTGGTGAAACCCTTTAGAAACAAGGGGAGGCTTGTATCTTGTAATAGCTCCATGTTCATCTCTTTTGATCCTGTAGACCCACTTACAATAGATAATGTTAATTTTTGGAACAGGTGGAACACGAGTTCAGGTACCATTTTTTACAAGAGTTTTAACTGTGCTGGCCATGGCTTGATGCCACTTCGTTATGAAACGCGATGGGTAAAACAAGCGCTTGAAACCCGACACCCGCGTTAAGGTTATGAAACGCGACATAATGCGCATTGCCATTTCGCGACTCAGTGATCGGAAGCCAAGCATCTTGCGGGTTAAGTTTCGTCAGATGACCGACATCCTCCAAATACCATTTCATATTCACCAACACCTTCTTCATCGGCGTCCGGATAGGACTCAAAAACCTCGGCGATATAAACGACGTTGGCGGCCACACCGCCGACTTCCCACCTTCCTTCAACTATGGCCTAGGCGACCGGTGTCCCGAAGGGGTCAATATCTCCGGGGTTGAATCCCGTGGCGTCACTGGGATCGATATCAACTTCGTTTCCGGTCGTTCTTCAATTACAGTTAGTTTGAAGAGATATGATACCAAACCTGAACTATGTTAATAAACGGACCTATTCGGAGGATCAGGTAGCATGAGGGTTTGTAAACCAAACGAGTGGAAGAACTCATGTAATATGGTTTAACAAAGCCTACATACTAAAACGAAACCTAACCTAAGTGCTTACGACCCATTATGATCCGTTTAGGTAGCTTATGCTACTTTAACGTGTCGTTCGCGTAAAACGCGTTCGGACCGCTTAACCTAACCAAATACCATTTCATATTCACCAACACCTTCTTCATCGGCGTCCCGATAGGACTCAAAAACCTCGGCGATATAAACGACGTTGGCGGCCACGCCGCTGACTTCCCACCTTCCTTCAACTATGGCCTAGGCGACCGGTGTCCCGAAGGGGTCAATATCTCCGGGGTTGAATCCCGTGGCGTCACTGGGATCGATATCAACTTCGTTTCCGGTCGTTCTTCAATTACAGTTAGTTTGAAGAGATATGATACCATACCTGATACTAGAAATTTGGTTTATTAGAGGTGATAAGTTTGGTTAAACAAATTTAAATTCAAGTGAAGTTAAATAAACAAATGTGTGGTGGCATGCATAAAGAATGTTTTTGGTGTGGAAGTTTGGGCAGGAAAGATCGTGACCGCGAAGAGTGGGGGTTTTAGGCGACGGATCTCGAGATGGTCATAATGAGGAATAAGTGTGTGTCGGGAAAAGTATGAAAATGTAGCGGTAAATATGTGATCGTGATGCTATGGAATCACGGATCGTGCGAATTAGGAGAACATAATCACCTTTTTGTCGTTTCTGATGTTTTTTAAGCATGGGTGATTAAATATATTATTATAGAGGTTCAAAGTAGCAGTGTTTAAAACTATCCGTATCCGAAAATCCGATCCAAAATATCCGATATCCGAAACCGAAATATCTGAAAAATCGGATATCCAAAATTCGGATATCTGAATTTTTAAGATTCGGATAGTGATTTTCAAAATTTTCGGATATTTCGGATATCCGAAATATTCGAAAATTTAATTTTCATTTTTTTCGGATATCCGAAAATATCCGAAGTATCCGAAAATATCCGAAATATCATAAAAATATCCAAAAAATATCTGAAATATCCGAAATATCCGAAAAATATCTAAAAACTTATATTCGGATATCCGAAACTATCCAAAATATCCGTTTCCGAATATGAAAAAATAATAAAAATTAAAAATTAAATAAAAAGTTGGATTTTCGGATATCCGATTCACTATCCGAAATCCGAAATTTCGGATACGGATTCGGATAGTGAAATCTGGTATCCGAAAATTTCGGATATCCGAATTTTCGGATATCCGATTTTGAACACCCCTAGTTCAAAGTGCAAGAATCTCACTCCATTTCTCATTGAGTCTTTCCTCTTTTTGTTTAGTATATTGTGTATAGGAGTTTTATATTATGGAATGTGAGATTTATATTAATACTTTAGTTTTTAAGGATAAACTTATTTAGGGATTTAGATTATTATAAGTATATTAGTACAGAATTGTATAGGATAATAGAAGTTATGAGTATGAGACCACTATCTTGTGCGCTTGGCCGTTCTTAGGTTTGAACAAACGCTCTCGTGAACGTTCTTTGATGTTGTTACAAGCTTAAACTTATAAATCACAAGATTACTAAAGTAAATGAGTTTGAAACTTGTGAATACGGATTCGCAACATGTGTTATTGCCATAAGAAATTGAATGCCTACAAAATCGCACAATCTTCGCATCCACATTTGTCAAGATTGAACCAAGGCAACTCCAAACAAGTAAAGATGAAATGAAACCTAGACATTATGGGGGAAAGCCACGTACCTTCTTCGAGAGTTCCAAACGAGTGTGTCGTAGTGTGAGTTGAAGAGAGATCGATGGTGATTTTTTTAACGATAAAGTTGCATACTACTATATACTTCTATACTCGTATTTTATATGATTTTAACCGTTTATTTCTAAGATAAAGCCATCTAATCACCACAAACCAATTTATTTCTAAGATAAAGCCATCCGATCACCACAAATCAAAAAGAAAAGCTTACATTATGTTAAGGTAGGAAATAAAACCAAGTTTGGGAGATAAAATAACCACCACAAAGTGAAGATTAACTCATTAAGTAAGTAACTTCTAGGCTTATTCTCAGTCGTCCTTAAAATTACTATTGGGAATGCTCGCGCGTTGCAGCGGATGTCCAGACTAATATCATATTCAATTATAACGTCTATTACGAGCCACAATACATGAAATTATGTAAGTTTCACATAATTTCAATTGTGTGCCTGAACAATGGCATCCAAAGAAGATAAAAGAACTTAAAATTTACACATCTCTTTTCATCGTAATATTATAAATCTTTACTAAATGAATTTAGTGACTAAATGTAATTTTATATATTAATGGTATTTGTTTCTCCCCGCGCTTCGTGGCGGGAGTGTTGTTGTTTTCTTTCACATGCAACGTGGCAAGAGTTTGGTCGTTATCTGCTTTGACCTGCCGAAAATCATAAAGGTGAACACTGATACCATTCCAATTAACACAAAATACTGGCAATGATGTTCTCTTATAAATAGTTGGGTTCATGCACACAATACCGCAACCGTAACGTCAACCGCTATAGCATACGTTACCACGTCAATCGCTATCGCGTACGTTACCAAAAAAGTACTTGATTTTGGTTGAACTCTAGGTCTGATGGTGGCAAAGCATGCACATATTGAGAAATGACAAATAGGTAGAGCATTAACTAATAAACTTGCAACATAACATATAATCAAAATGTAATGACATATGACATATTTGTATGTGCCTTACAATGCTTAGGGGCATTTAGATATCTAAACTTAATAACAAGTAAATATAATCAGATTTTTTTTTTGGAACAACCAAACAAAACACTTTTAGTTCTTTATCACATTTCCAGACCCAAGAAAAATGCCTAAAAGACTAAATACATCAGCAGGTCATAATTCATCACCATACAACAAACAAACTAAAGTACATCAACATGAACAGTCAAAGTCACCAGTTACTCCATGTGGTGTCATTCATATGAAACTTCCTTGAACTCCTCTACAACTTTAAAGAATAAAGTGTTTACCCGGTTAAAGACTGTCGTGTTTCGATGTTTCCACAATACTCAGCACCTAAGGAGTATAATTGCATAAATATTCATTATTGCAGTGGCGAAATAGAAGTAAACGAAAGGCATACATGTATTGTTAGTGTAGCAGCTAATGTGTGACACCTGGGTCACTGCGGCCATCAAAAAAATACCAAAACAATAAAATATTGTGTTTCATACTTGGGATTTGTACAAATATGTGTATCATTTGCACATATCAATTCTTGTTCGATTTCGGGCTCTAAATCGCTTTCTGGAAGGTTATACGCGCACTGATGCGTAAATATAACCAGTTTAATGCAACAAACACTCCGGAATAGTGAAATAGGCTTCACATACCTTAAATAACCTTTACATAACTTAGAAATAAGTTTTGAAGGCTTTGGTATGACAAAATCAAGTTTAATCGCTTATAGGGAATAAATTTGACAAACTGCGAAAGTATGCCAATTTGAACTGTAACAGATATTCCGGAACATGACCATAAGTTAAACATACCATAAATATCCTTTACATAGCTTAGAAATAGGCTTTGATGGGTTCGGTGTGCTAAAATAAACTTTTGGGTCATTCAGGGACTAAAAGCGTCAAAAAGTGCACAAGTTTGCACTTTCGCGCATATCTTGCGTTCTGAATACATCCAGACATCCAAAAATTTATGTAAGCACTAAAATATTTTATTTTAGTGTTTGGCATGAGAAAAATCCATTCTTCGCGCAATTTGGATCGTTTTTCGCGCTTATGCGCATTCCGTCGTAATTAAGCGAACATCGCGTTCGTACGATCAAACGAACCAACATCCGACATATTTTTGAGCATGTTTCATGTCCAAAATGTTTAGGCATCATTTTAGGGCCTTAAATTTGGCTTTACGGGCCTTAGAAGTGTCGGGAATGGCCTTAAACACCATCAGGGACAGAAACTGTCAATATGGCAAAGTTGGTTCTGATCAGACAAGGCCAGGCGGCCCGCGTAAGTCTTGTGTGTATCCTTACGTAGCCCGCGTCAGTCTCCCAGACCAGATTAACTGAATTTAACAGCAGATTACAGTTGTTAAGCACCGAAAAACTCACCCACACTTGCCCTTTCAGTTCATAAGGGGCCATTTTGAGTTACCACAAGGTTTCAACAAGTGTATGGACAAGATCAAAGCACGGTATTCGAGAAACGATCCTAACGGTTCCAAGAATCCTATAAATACCCATCCATCCCAACCCCAAAAACCCACAAATCTGATCTAAATTCTCTAAGTTGAAGCCATTGCTTCATACCTGAGTTATTTGATCAATATTTACTAGCGGGGACCCTTTGTAAGTGTTCCTTCGTTCTTTTATCGCTTTTCAAGTCCGAAAGTCAAACTATGTTTGACTTTCTGCGTTCACCAGTTTATGGTCAACACGAAGTTCGTTTGAATTTCATAACGTGAGCGTGATCAAGATGGTAATAGTCCCTAGCGACTATACCTACTGATTACCACGTTATCCAGGCTCAGTGACGAGTCGTAGTTTCGGCCAAAATGCGCATTCTTGCGTATTTTGTAACCAAACTACTCTTAGGTATCAAAACCGTTTGTTTTGATACCAAACCTGTTTTCTAAACTTAGTTAAGCATGTTTTAACATGCTTAGCTCATCACTTTTAGTTTAGTGCTTTATAGGGTCGTAAGGTAAGCGATCTAAACAATCGCTTATACTTTCGAACCCGACCCGTTTGGTCGATCATTAGGATCCGACCAAACACATTAGGTGACCATAGTATATAGGGAATAACCTTTCGAGGTTATACCTTATGGTCGCTTCGTTTAAGTAGTTGTATGATAGGTAGTTTATATGTCTTAGGTAAATTACCAAAATGCCATTTCAACGCCAAAATTCATTTTAAGCATATGTAACATAACTTTTGGTATCTAAGCTGATTTGGTAACAATGTTAGACATGTTAAGGTATATTTTACTTATCATAGGACTAGTTAGGCGTTCCGAACGCGTTTTACGCGAACGGCGCGTTAAAGTAGCATAAGCTACCTAAACGGGTCGTAATGGGTCATAAGCACTTAGGTTAGGTTTCATTTTAGTATGTGGGCTTTGTTAAACCATATTACATGAGTTCCCATACTCATTTGGTTTAAGAACCCTCATTCTATCCAATCTTCCGATTTAGGTCCGGAATATTAACATAGTTACCTATATTAGGTGCCGTTTGATATCCGTGATCTCTAGCATTGTTTGGTTGTTACTCAAGGACTACTAAGCAATCTCAAGTGAGTACATAGACCCCTCTTTTACTGTTTTCCAAACGGTTTTGGGTGAAACACATGTGCCTACTTGTTACTTTCATGCTTTCCTGTTTTCACATCATATACTTGCTATGTTCATTAGTACATTTATAGTACATGATTTCATTGTGTTTTATGCTATGTATGCCCATTTTGTGCATACTTAGTACATTGTTTTACATTACATTTTATGCTATGTATGCCCATTGTGTGCGTACTTAGTACATTGTTTTACATTACATTTTATGCTATGTATGCCCATTGTGTGCGTACTTAGTACATTGTTTTACATTACATTTCATGCTATGTATGCCCATTGTGTGCATACTTAGTACATTGTTTTACATTACATTGTATGCTATGTATGCCCATTGTGTGCGTACTTAGTACATTGTTTTACATTACATTCTATGCTATGCTATGTATGTCCATTGTGTGCATACTTAGTACATTTATTATTCATCACATGCTTACATTTTGGTATGACATTTGGTTTGTTTAAATGGGACAATGTACATTCATTAACACCGATCATGCCGCTCGGTAGTAGGTAGTGGTACCACAGGACTTGACAACTCCCATTCCTGAAATCCCGGGTTTGTTTGGATTGGAAAGAATGACCGAATCCGAATACATTTCTAGGTGGACCTTAGACTTTGTGCTAGGGTTTATTCTACAGTCGCAAGGCTTGGATGTATGAATTTTTACAATACCGCATAGATGTTTATATCAGTATAGCATGCATTTGTTCCATAAAACATAACTTTGATTTAAACCATGTTTTACTTCAATACCTTGTTTTTGTGCATTTTTACATATGGATGAGTTGATATATTTCACTTACCATACATGATATTTTGGATACACAAATTCATGATTTACATAGACATAGACATTAGACATGGTTTTCACACAAACATTTTGACATTTGATTATACATAAACATTTTACTTTGGTGGTTTGGTTTGAGTAAGTGATTTAAGTAACGAGGCGTGTGTAATATGATACAAGCATGGTGGATACGCCGCTGGTACTTCCTATATATAAGTGCTTTTATGGTATTACATATCGTAGCGTTATTTGAATCATTTCAATTTAGACATATAACATTTTATACAAATAACATACTTTACACAATACATTGTTTTACGAACAACTTATCTAATACAAACTCATTTTACTTGGTTATTCATTTAACCATACATTATTCTCTTATTTATACATATCATCTGATCTTATTGCTTTTCAAATGATTTACAAAACAAATCAAATTACAAGGTTCATGACTAAACATTTTCTTAAACATAAGTCATGAATTCTATTTTCACAAAACCTATGTATCTCACAGGCATTTTTATGCTGACGTACCTATTTTCACATGTATTTCAGGATATGATGCATAGGATTTATCAAGATACACTTAGGCGGACTTGGGCCTTAGTGACAATAAAAGATGCAAGACTAGTTATTTATGTTATGTTTCTTTGATTGTCATGACATTGTAACTCTTTTATTCAATAAAACAATATTTCAACTTCCATGTGTTATGAAACAATGATTCTGTTACAACACTTCCCGATGTTTCCGCCACGTTTTGTTGTTTTACGTGGTCGGGGTGTGACAGAAAAGTTGGTATCAGAGCTCATGGTTATAGGGAATTAGGTTATTAGTAATGCTCTGACCTAGTCTATAACCTTCCTAGGACCCTAACGCGAGTTTACTTGCGTTTAGTCATAAAACAATACCGTCACCTATCCTTAGGCGACGACCTCAACAAGAACACAAATTTCAAAAACCGCTTTTAAAACTAATCATCTGTTCTAGGATGATTGATTACTAGGTTTTGAACCCTCTGTTATAAGGTTTTGAACCCCTTTGAGTTTTCAAATCTCGTCAAAGTTTGGGTCTTATAATGTGAACACGTGCAAACTGGAAGAGTGAATACCTGTACCCTGAGTTTTCTGTCGAAGGCTAGAGTGTTCGTACAAATCCGCAGTATCGGACCAGTCACTCTTACCTGGGAACTCTTGGGGTGAGTGTTCACTTATAGGCGAGCATGTCTTCAATGATACATTAATATGATCCGTTTACTTTGATTTGTCACCGTCTCATTTGTTTGCCTTAGGTAACAAACAAATGATCGCAAATTCTTATGCATTGCCATTCTGCATTGTTTATCCAATGACGTTTCATTTGTTTCCTCCTATATCTTTCATTTCCTCCAGAATGTCTCTTCATCGCAACGATGCGCAGATATCCGAGCAGACTGCCAAATTTGCCCAGCAAATAGGCGAAGTAATCCTGAAGACTGTTGAATTAGGCATTGCCATGTCTCGTCTCAACAATGAAGCCACTCAAGAGCCACCAAAGGAAGCAGAAGTCAAGACAGCACCACCAGCCAAGAAACCAATCAAGGAATCAAAGACCATGGATGAACAGACTGGATCCCCTAAGAAGTCAAAGAAGCGAAAGGCTTCTCAGAACTTCGCCGTGGTCGCTCACAATGGTCAAGCCTTCCCCAACCAACCAGCTCAACCCCCTGCTAGGAAGCCATATAATGGAACTACACCCTTGTGCAACCAATGTAACCTTCATCATCATGCTAGTGTTAAGTGCCGCAAATGCCAAATTTGTGGACTTATAGGTCATACAGCAAGGGTTTGCCCAACTACAGCTGCACCAAATCAAGCTGGCGACAATCCTGCTCAAGCTCGTTTCTCACCAGGGTCCTGTTACAACTGTGGCGAGATGGGCCATTTCCGAAGAAATTTCCCAAAGCTAGCTGTTGCAAATCTGGCCCACGAATGAAACAGTTGACTGATTTGGAGATGTTGCTACTTTAATAGTTTGTATCTGTTGCTTTTTGTATCTTTTGTTGAACCCTGAAACAATCTGTTTTGTTTATAAATAAATCGTTGTTCACAATTCTGATATACAAGTGTAGTTACATGTGTGTATGGCATTTCCCTATAATACCTACATTAAGGAACTATGTTCCTTACAAACTACTCTTGTGAATATTTCCCATTCTTGTGTTTACTCATGATTCCCATAGAAAATTCTAAGTACTCATTTCATTCTAAGATACGAAGTACAGAAAATAAAGTGACATTATGAGTAATCATGCTTCTGCACATCTGTGCCTTTGAATCCTTGGTTAGATAACTAAGGGTATTTTCAAATCTCATACCCATTACGTTTTGATTTTTTCAACATACATAGTAAGAGTATTTCAAAAACAATCTTCATGATCTCAAAACATTTCATATAGTTTGAAAACGATTTTTTTCAAATGCATTGTCTATGTTATTTCAAAAACATTGGCTATGTTTTCAAAAACAACCTTCATAATTTCAAAATGTTTCATATAGTCTGAAAACAATATTAACACAGTACATTTTCTTATCAAGTGCATGATTTCGAAAAACATCATTCATGTTTTTCAAAAACCTTATACATAATTTCAAAATTTATCTCGTATGATTTTAAAACAAATTTTTTTAAATATATACCTACCTAATACACCTACTTTATGATTTCAAAGGTATTATATATAAGGTTTCAAAAACATTGAACACATTTTTAGAACCCCATGCATAGTTTTCCAAAAATATTCTCATCATACATTGACTTAACCTTCAAATTCTGCTTCATATGTCACCTTGGCATATCTAGTTCATAAGCATTTTTACTTTATGTTTTGACATAAACACATCCAGTGCAAGGTTTCAAAACATCTTCAACTTCTAAAATCCATATGGGATCTTTTTATCTTCACATTTAGACCCTTGTGGATGATTATCATTCAAATCAGAGTCCTTAATTGGATTCCTTATGTACCTAAATTCGAACATTTCGGTTCCTTATAATCGAAATCGAATTTTTCTTTTAAAAATCTTTCTATCTTTATAGTTAGATTATTGATAATGTTTAAAGTACCAAATGAAATCCACGAGATGGATTCCGAGTGTGCTTTAAATACATGTGCTCTGTTAGCAAAACAAAGTAACAAATTAAAGATCTAGATAAACAATCTTTGTGGTTATATGACTATGTGTTTATGCATCTTGTGTTTTCTTTTATGCATTTTGTGTTTTTTTATACTCTGGGTATTCGTTATCCAAATCCTCGTAGAATCTTTCATATCTACATATGAGGGATTCATAGTAGGATATTCAAAAAAGGTACTACCTTAAATCCTTAATGGGCTTCTATGTAATAGTTAAGACCCTTGGATTATATAGTACCACTCCATGATTAATAAGAGACCCTTTTAGAGGTCTAGTAAAAAAGATTGATTCAAAAATCTGGTTAAGAATGACATGCGATGATATAAGCTGGAAAGACTCCTTAGTTGTCTACTAAAATCATTTATTGATTTAATAAAAGGGACCCTATGGTGGTCTAGTCACACTCATCACAGGTTTGTTCATTTGGTTTTCCCCTACACATTATAAAATAGACTGTGTGAACTATGCAAGGAATTGCCTAATTATGGACGCGTACATAATTATGAAATTTAGTGCACAGAAACCCAGTAAGATTTATTATGTGTAAGAACCGATAGTGACAACAATAATAAAATGAGAACGATGTAATGGAGGTACGGTGGACGCACCAATGACGCTTCATATACTTGTATATAAGTATCCCTCTTACATTGCAAGCATGATGTTATTAAAGTTACTAGAAGTTCAGAACCCTAACCAATGTTGTTCGATCTTTTCAACTTCATGTTTTAAACTCTCAGAAGTTTCCTCTAAATAAAATTTCGGGACGAAATTTCCTAAAGTAGGGGAGACTGTGACACCTGGGTCACTGCGGCCATCAAACAAATACCAAACCAATGAAATATTGTGTTTCATACTTGGGATTTGTACAAATATGTGTATCATTTGCACATATCAATTCTTATTCGATTTCGGGCTCTAAATCGCTTTCTGGAAGGTTATACGCGCACTGATGCGTAAATATAACCAGTTTAATGCAACGAACACTCCGGAATAGTGAAATAGGCTTCACATACCTTAAATAACCTTTACATAACTTAGAAATAAGTTTTGAAGGCCTTGGTATGACAAAATCAAGTTTAATCGCTTACAGGGACTAAATTTGACAAACTGCGAAAGTATGCCAATTTGAACTGTAACAGATATTCCGGAACATGACCATAAGTTAAAAATACCATAAATATCCTTTACATAGCTTAGAAATAGGCTTTGAGGGGTTCGGTGTGCTAAAATAAACTTTTGGGTCATTCAGGGACTAAAAGCGTCAAAAAGTGCACAAGTTTGCACTTTCGCGCATATCTTGCGTTCTGAATACATCCGGACATCCAAAAATTTATGTAAGCACTAAAATATTTTATTTTAGTGTTTGGCATGAGAAAAATCCATTCTTCGCGCAATTTGGATCGTTTTTCGCGCTTATGCGCATTCCGTTGTAATTAAGCTAACATCGCGTTCGTACGACCAAACGAACCAACATCCGACATATTTTTGAGCATGTTTCATGTCCACAATGTTTAGGCATCATTTTAGGGCCTTAAAGTTGTCTTTACGGGCCTTAGAAGTGTCGGGAATGGCCTTAAACACCATCAGGGACTGAAACTGTCAATATGGCAAAGTTGGTTATGATCAGACAAGGCCAGGCGGCCCGCGTAAGTCTTGTGTGTATCCTTACGTGGCCCGCGTCAGTCTCCCAGACCAGATTAACTGAATTTAACAGCAGATTACAACGGTTAAGCACCCAAAAACTCACCCACACTTGCCCTTTCAGTTCATGAGGGGCCATTTTGAGTTACCACAAGGTTTCAACAAGTGTATGGACAAGATCAAAGCACGGTATTCGAGAAACGATCCTAACGGTTCCAAGAATCCTATAAATACCCATCCATCCCAACCCCAAAAACCCACAAATCTGATCTAAATTCTCTAAGTTGAAGCCATTGCTTCATACCTGAGTTATTTGATCAATATTTACTAGCGGGGACCCTTTGTAAGTGTTCCTTCGTTCTTTTATCGCTTTTCAAGTCCGAAAGTCAAACTATGTTTGACTTTCTGCGTTGACCAGTTTATGGTCAACACGAAGTTCGTTTGAACTTGATAACGTGAGTGTGATTACGATGGTTATAGTCCCTAGCGACTATACCTACTGATTACCACGTTATCCAGGCTCAGTGACGAGTCGTAGTTTCGGCCAAAACGCGCATTCTTGCGTATTTTGTAACCAAACTACTCTTAGGTATCAAAACCGTTTGTTTTGATACCAAACTTGTTTTCTAAACTTAGTTAAGCATGTTTTAACATGCTTAGCTCGTCACTTTTAGTTTAGTGCTTTATAGGGTCGTAAGGTAAGCGATCTAAACAATCGCTTATACTTTCGAACCCGAACCGTTTGGTCGATCATTAGGATCCGACCAAACACATTAGGTGACCATAGTATATAGGGAATAACCTTCTGAGGTTATACCTTATGGTCGCTTCGTTTAAGTAGTTGTATGATAGGTAGATTATATGCCTTAGGTAAATTACCAAAATGCCCTTTTAACGCCAAAATTCATTTTAAGCATATGTAACATAACTTTTGGTATCTAAACTGATTTGGTAACAATGTTAGACATGTTAAGGCATATTTTACTTATCATAGGACTAGTTAGGCGTTCCGAACGCGTTTTACGCGAACGACGCGTTAAAGTAGCATAAGCTACCTAAACGGGTCGTAATGGGTCGTAAGCACTCAGGTTGGGTTTCATTTTAGTATGTGGGCTTTGTTAAACCATATTACATGAGTTCCCATACTCATTTGGTTTACGAACCCTCATTCTATCCAATCTTCCGATTTAGGTCCAGAATATTAACATAGTTACCTATATTAGGTGCCGTTTGATATCCGTGATCTCTAGCATTGTTTGGTTGTTACTCAAGGACTACTAAGCAATCTCAAGTGAGTACATAGACCCCTCGTTTACTGTTTTCCAAACGTTTTGGGGTGAAACACATGTGCCTACTTGTTACTTTCATGCTTTCCTGTTTTCACATCATATACTTGCTATGTTCATTAGTACATTTATAGTACATGATTTCATTGTGTTTTTTGCTATGTATGCCCATTGTGTGCATACTTAGTACATTGTTTTACATTACATTTTATGCTATGAATGCCCATTGTGTGCGTACTTAGTACATTGTTTTACATTACATTTTATGCTATGTATGCCCATTGTGTGCGTACTTAGTACATTGTTTTACATTACATTTCATGCTATGTATGCCCATTGTGTGCATACTTAGTACATTGTTTTACATTACATTTTATGCTATGTATGCCCATTTTGTGCGTACTTAGTACATTGTTTTACATTACATTCTATGCTATGCTATGTATGTCCATTGTGTGCATACTTAGTACATTTATTATTCATCACATGCTTACATTTTGGTATGCCATTTGGTTTGTTTAAATGGGACAATGTACATTCATTAACACCGATCATGCCGCTCGGTAGTAGGTAGTGGTACCATAGGACTTGACAACTCCCATTCCTGAAATCCCGGGTTTGTTTGGATCGGAAGGAATGATCGAATCCGAATACATTTCTAGGTGGACCTTAGACTTTGTGCTAGGGTTTATTCTACAGTCGCAAGGCTTGGAAGTATGAATTTTTACAATACCGCATAGATGTTTATATCAGTATAGCATGCATTTGTTCCACAAAACATAACTTTGATTTAAACCATGTTTTACTTCAATACCTTGTTTTTGTGCATTTTTACATATGGATGAGTTGATATATTTCACTTACCATACATGATATTTTGGATATACAAATTCATGATTTACATAGACATAGACATTAGACATGGTTTTCACACAAACATTTTGACATTTGATTATACATAAACATTTTACTTTGGTGGTTTGGTTTGAGTAAGTGATTTAAGTAACGAGGCGTGTGTAATATGATACAAGCATGGTGGATACGCCGCTGGTACTTCCTATATATAAGTGCTTGTATGGTATTACATGTCGTAGCGTTATTTGAATCATTTCAATTTAGACATATAACATTTTATACAAATAACATACTTTTCACAATACATTGTTTTACGAACAACTTATCTAATATAAACTCATTTTACTTGGTTATTCATTTAACCATACATTATTCTCTTATTTATACATATCATCTGATCTTATTGCTTTTTAAATGATTTACAAAAACAAATCAAATTACAAGGTTCATGACTAAACATTTTCTTAAACATAAGTCATGAATTCTATTTTCACAAAACCTATGTATCTCACAGGCATTTTTATGCTGACGTACCTATTTTCACATGTGTTTCAGGATATGATGCATAGGATTTATCAAGATACACTTAGGCGGACTTGGGCCTTAGTGACAATAAAAGATGCAAAACTAGTTATTTATGTTATGTTTCTTTGATTGTCATGACATTGTAACTCTTTTATTCAATAAAACAATATTTCAACTTCCATGTGTTATGAAACAATGATTCTGTTACAACACTCCCCGACGTTTCCGCCACGTTTTGTTGTTTTACGTGGTCGGGGTGTGACATAATGGCAGTCAAAAGAAGTACAGAAAGGCCGACATCACCTTGAGCATCATTGCAATTAAGATACAAATAGAATATACCTATTACACTTAAATAAAGACAACTATTTCTTTTAGTAAACTCCTGTTAGGAAACTTTAAGTATAAGTATTGAAGAAAAAGATGACCATCCTGATCATAAGATGAAGATACAATCAAGGAGTATTACTAAAAAGGTGCCTACATGATATCTTGACAAGAAGAAAAGAAAGATACATCTTCAACTAAGCATCAAGAGAAGATCGAAACAAAGAAGACAATCAGATAAAACCTTTCTGATGAAGTCTGATGATAAATCTGGTATTTATCATCAGAATCTGATGATCAAGTTCATCAGAATATTGGTAAGTAGTCACCAGAAATTCTGGTAGACCCACTTGTCTTCGAGATAAGGCCTGACACAAAACCAAAAAGGAGCAAGTTGGCAATAACCGATTCAATGAATATGACAAAAAGTCCCTTTGTGCAGAACAAGTAGTGAATAAACAAATGTTTATTCAGCTCTGGACTCTCTATAAATAGAGATGTTAAACCCCGGAGGTTAAATGAGTTGTGCTTAGCATTCAATACACACACTACAAACTCCATTGCCCTTCACTTAGAATTCTTTGAGTATTCATTTTGTAATATCCAATAACTTTGTTTTTGCAAAGTCATTTAATACACTTGAAAATTTCTATAACTTGTTTCTTGAAAGTTTGATTTCTAATTCCGCGCTATATTTTCCTATTTGTTCAAATCACTTGCCATATTAATTTTGGGTATCTCTATCTGGGATCAACAATTGGTATCAGAGCAGATTGAATAAATTATTTTCAAAAGATCAACTGCATATTTTTCTTGATATCCAACTCTTAAACCAAATATGGCAAACTTTCAAACATGGAATAATGCTTTCAATATTGGTTCTATGTCTAAACCTCCGACCTTGATCAGAGAGGAATACCCACAATGGAAAATCAGGATGATCAACTTTCTTAATGGACATGATCGAGCTCTGTTTTCATCCATTTTGAGGGGTCCACATATACCAACTACTGAAATAGCAGTTGTTCCAGAAACTGAGCAAACCCCACCTATCCCTGCCTCCTTGGTTACAAAAAGTGAAATTCACTGGAGTCAAGAAGACAAGGATCTAGTGGCAGCTGATGAAAGGGCCAAATCACTTCTGATTATGGCACTTCCAAATGACATATTTTCACAAGTGGATGCATGTGCATCTGCTAAAGAAATATGGGATCAACTGGAAAATTTATGTGAAGGAGGTGAAAGAATGAAGAGAAACAAGAGAACAAATTGTGTCTCTTTTTATGAAAGATTTAATAGTCTCCAAAATGAGACTCTTTCAGAGACATATAATAGGTTCACCAAGCTTTTAAATGAACTTAAAAAGTTTGGTATTGAGAAATCTAATAATTTAAGTTCATAGATGCACTGCCAAGAGAGTGGCGTAGTCTCACTATGACCTTGTCATCAACCCTTGAATTAGGGAATATAAACTTGCATGATCTCTATAGCATCTTAGTCCCAAGAGAGGAAGAAATTTATGAGAACTCAAACCAAAGAGGGGGACCTATAGCTCTTGTTTCACACACACAAAAACCACCAGTTTCAGATCCATAACCCTCTCATTGCCAGAATACAGAAATTTCTGATGCTTCATCAAATTTTTCAGCCTTTGCTGAGGCTATTGCTCTACTCACAAAGATATTTGAGCAAAGGATGAGAGGAGGAAGTGGTAAATTCTAGAAAAGTGATAGATGGAGGATGGAAGGAAAATCAAGGGAAAAGGGGAAGACAGAAGTTGTTTGCTACAAGTGCAGACAAAAGGGGCACTATGCTTCTGAGTGCAAGAATAAGAAGCTGAAGGATGTGGCATACTATGAAAAGAAGCTTGAAGAAGCTAAGAAACAACAACAGAAAGTTAGCCTAATAGCAGGTACTGATACCTGGTTAACCGATGATTCTTCTGATGAAGAAAAGGAGTAAATGGCTAATTTCTGTTTGATGGCCACAACTTCTGGTGAATGCTCCACATCATCAGAACAAAAACTAAGTTCAGACAATCTTGATTTGGAAAAACAACTGAACAAACTTATGCAGGATTTTGTGCTTTTACAAAACAAAACCTCATCAGAAAGCACAAAATCTGATGATCTGCAAATGTTGCTCAATAAAACCAAAGCTGAAAACCAATCACTCATTGATCAAATTTTGATAAAGACTCAAAAATTGAATTTTATGAGAAAGAAAGAAAAAATATTTACAAGAAAATTCAAGATAATGAAATCAATGTGAAGGGTTTTCAACAAGCAAAAAAATTTATAAAAATTATTGAAGAAACACCAAAGAACAAAGGTGAGGGGCTGGGATATGTTAAAACTAATATTAAAACTCCCACCATCTTTGTAAAGGCATCTGAAAACAATCCTGACAAGAAAATATCAGATTCTGATGCTGAATCATGCAGATCTGGCATTTTTGATAAACTATTTTTGTCACCCAGAATCTGTTTGA
Organism: Helianthus tuberosus; assembly: GCA_030545235.1. Classification (NCBI taxonomy): domain Eukaryota; kingdom Viridiplantae; phylum Streptophyta; class Magnoliopsida; order Asterales; family Asteraceae; genus Helianthus; species Helianthus tuberosus. Next base: position 144,640,840 of record CM060372.1, read on the forward strand.
AAAGGGATGAAACCTTCAAAATTAATGAAAAACCAAAAATTCATCCTAAATTTCACAAAGGCAAAAATATTCCATCACAAACATCTTTGCTAAAACATTAGACAAATCAAATTGTATGTGTGTTGAAATACTGAAGCTAATTCAACATCTCTCAAAAGAAAATCATCCTGCTAATGGCTCAACATTAAGCAGAGAATCTGATGAGAATTTCTCCTCAGATGAAGAAATCTCTAGCACATTTTCATCAGAAAAAGTACCCAAACAAGTTTGGGTACCAAAAAATCACTAACCTCATAATTTCAGGACCATCATATGCAGCAGATCTGGTACTGCGATTCTGGAAGCTCCAAGCACATGACTAGGGATAGGAGCTTACTCAGTAATTATCAAGAAAAACTGGGTAAATTTGTAAATTTTGGAAATGGGGTGAAGGGAAGAACAATGGGATATGGCACCATACAATATGGAGCTTTAACCATTGAAAAGGTTGCCTATGCAGAAGGTTTAAAATACACTCTACTTAGCTGTGGGCAATTTTGTGACAGAGGCTTCCAGATAACCTTTTTACCTGGAAAATGTCTGTTAGTTGGTTTGGATGATAACAAAATATATTTAAGTGGGAAAGGATTAGAAATTCCATCTAGTACTTTGATTTCAGAGAAGAAATTGAGCATCCACAGTTATGCTTATTTTCTATTGAAAACAAAGGTAATAGCTAGTTATGGCATAAAAGGCTTGCTCACTTAAATTTTAAAACCATAAACTAACTGGCAAACAAGAATCTGGTAAAAGGTTTACCATACATATCATCCAAAAAGGATAAGATATGTGAAGCATGTGAGCTTGGCAAATCAAAGAGAGGCTCACATAAAACAGTTTCAGAATCTTCAATTTCTGAAAACTTGGAACTTTTGCACATGGACCTTTGTGGACCTGTACAAACTGCCAGCTTTTCTGGTAAGAAATACATTTTGGTCCTTGTAGATGACTATTCAAGGTACACATGGGTTGAATTTTTAAGAAAGAAAAGTGAAACCCCGGATCTGATCATTAATTTCATCAAAAAAACTGAAAATATGTTGAAGTTACATGTGAGAAGGATCAGATCTAATAATGGAACATAATTTAAGAATGCAAAACTTGAGACTTTCCTTGTAAGTAAAGGAATATCCCATGACTTTTCTGCTCCAAGAACTCCTCAACAAAATGGAGTTGTAGAAAGGAGAAACATGACTCTGGTAGAAGCAACTAGAACTATGCTTGCTTATGCCAGATTGCCCACTTACTTTTGGGCTGAAGCTATATCAAATGCATGCTTTACACAAAACAGATCTATCATTAACAAAAGACATCAGAAAACCCCATATCATATTATCAACCATAGGGTCCCAAGTATCAAATTTGTACACACCTTTGGTTGCAATTGTTTTGTCTTTAATGATTTTGATAGTCTGGAAAAATTTGACAGAAAAGCAGAAAAAGGAATATTTCTTAGTTACTCATTGTCCTCAAAAGCTTATAGAATTTTTCTTCTAAACACAAGGACAATAAGAGAAAGTTTATATATGTCTTTTGATGATTCATCAAAAACCAAATTTTCTGATGAAATTATAAAGGATATAAGCTTGTCAAAACAACCTGAAAATTTTGAAAGTCTTCTTAACAAGCTAACTGAAGAACTATTAGAACATGACCATATGCTGAACATATCAAACAAAAATATGTCATGTACTAACCCTGCAGATGATCTGGAACCTCCAACAAAAATTATCCAAGATTGCCCCTTCATTTCAAAAATAGAGTATGGTCAGAATTGCTTTGTTTAAAGCCATATTTCTTCATTGCAAGGGTAAAGCTCCCAAACCAAGCTCTAGGAGACTGCTTGAGCCCATACAGAGATTTCTTTAACCGACATACTTCTCCAGCCTTGAAATTCTCATTGAATCCCGGTGGGGCATCCATATAGACCTCCTCGTTTAGTTCTCCATGTAGGAAGGCATTTTTCACATCAAATTGATGAAGAGGCCAACTTTTATTGGCGGCTATTGATAAAATAACTCTGATTGTGTCAGTTTTGGCTACAGGAGAGAAGGTTTCAGAGTAGTCAATTCCATAAGTCTGAGTATAACCCTTTGCAACCAGTCGTGCTTTGTATCTTTCAATCGTGCCATCGGGCCTGTGTTTGATTGAAAATACCCAACGACATCCCATTATTTTTTTCCTGGTGGAAGAGTGCATTTCTCCCATGGGTTATTCTTCTTGAGTGCTTCTATTTCTGTCTCCATGGCCTTTTTCCACTCTTTTGACTTCAATGCTTCTTGTGTTGTAGATGGGGTTTGTTCAGAGCACAAGGCGGCGGCAAATGCTTTAGCTTCCTTAGACAAATTCCCAGTGGCAATGTTTGACACAGGGTCTCTAGACCTTGGAGCCACCTTTTCTGGAGAGTATCTCTTGGGAGGAACTCCTCTATTTTCTCTTGGAGGGAGAGAGTATCTTCCAGTTGTCTCTGCTGCAACTGGTTCAACATGTTCAACAACTGGTTTAACATGTTCAACAACTGGTTCAGGTTCAACCTCTTCAACATCTAGTTCAACCTGTTCTATATGTTCTGTTGTTGTCGGTTCTATGTGTTCCCCTGTTGTCTCATAGTTATAAGACGTTGTACATTTAGGGTTCTCAGTATTTCTTACCTCTGGTATTACATTGGATGGACTTTCTTCAGTGATACTGTGCTCCGCAAATTGTGTGGCTGTGTTTGAAGGTGACTAACTCGAAGTACTGTGATGGTCTTCTGTTGTTACTTCTTCAGATGATGGAAGTTGAGTTAGCCAACTTAGAGTGTCTATACATTCATTCTCCTCTTGACCACTGAGTTGGGTGCTACAAAAATATTTTGTTTCAAGAAAGTCACAATTCATTGCGGTGAACATTTGATAATTTTTTGGATTATAACACTGGTACCCTATTTGATCGATCCCATAGTCGAAAAATACACATTTCTCAGCACAGGGGCCAAGCTTGTTTCTGTTGGTTTTTGGTATGTGAACAAATGATGTACAACCAAAGATTCGAGGTTCAAGTGTAAGAGGGTGGGGAATACTTGCAAACTTAGATAGGCAATCTAAGGGAGTCTTAAACTTAAGAGCTTTGGTGGGAAGCCGATTTAGGAGACACATAGAGGTTGCAACCGCCTCCGGCCAGAAAGATGTAGGAACATGAGATTCAATTAGAAGAGCTCGAGTCATTTCAAGAATAATACAGTTTTCCGTTCGGAAACACCGTTTTGTTCGGGGGTATGAGAACAAGAGGTTTGATGAACTAATCCTTTGGTTTTAAAGAATTGTTTCATGGATGTATTGACAAATTCCCCCTATTATCGGATCGAAGGATTTGGATTTCCCTTTTGAACTGAGTGTGAATCATAGCATAAAACGTGGTAAATTTCTCATAAACTTCGGCTTTGTTTTCTAAATATACCCATGTCATGCGAGTGAAATCATCCACGAATAGTAGTAGTACCGAAAACCATGCCCCCCCATAACAGGAGCAGGACCCCACACATCAGAATGGATTAGTGAAAAAGGTAAATCAACTTTCGTATTGCTAGGTTTAAATGGTTGTCAATGGCTTTTGGCAAGAAAGCAGGTTTCACAATCTATTTTACCATTTGAAGGGAAGAGTTCAGGAAATAAAAGATGCGAATAACCAGTGGATGGGTGTCCCAAATGTCTATGCCATAGCCAGGCTTCCCGGTTTTCAGTCCATGTGCCAACATCACAGTACCCTGTTGAGCCACTTCATCCACGTAGTATAATCCTTGGCGCTCAGTACCACGTCGAATAATCACACTCGTTCTGATATCCTGTAAGAGGCAGAAGGTAGGGTGCATTTGTACCATGCAATTTAATTCTTTGGTAACATGACTAATTGAGAGCAATTTGTGTGATAATGATGGGACATAAAGGCAATTTGATAATTTCATAGTTGGTGAAATTTCAATTGTTCCTCCTCCTTTCACTTGCATTGTTCCGTTGTTCGCGGTATAAATATGAGTTTTTTGAGGTTTGGTTATTGAACGCATGTCCAATGGTTCAAACGTCATGGTGTCTGTGGCACCGGAATCAAATATCCATGATCTGTTTTTTCATGATTGATTGCCATTTTTTTTGAATAAATACGTTGTCAGACAAAATATCTGACCAGACGTATCTCTTAAATACGCTGGACATTTGAACTCGTGTTCAAGATTTAAATATGTTGGACTAACGACGCTGGGAGAACTACACCGGGCACGTTATCTTACCAGTGTATTTATCAAATACGCCGAGCAACTTGAACTCTCGTTCAAGATTTGAGGTGACCCAGAACAAAAAACAAATCCGCTAGCTTATGGGCTTCAGTAAATCCGCCAGATTACGAACAAATCCCCTCAGTTCGTCCCTAAATACGCAGTGAACGTTATCTTACTGGTGTAGTTATCAAATACGCCGGGCAAATTGAAATCTCGTTCAAGATTTAATGTCGCCCAAATCCTCAACAAATTCACCCGTAGTAAAGTCAAGAATTGTGCGGCGGAATTATTGAAAAATTAGGGTTTTGGTTTTTTGGTGTGCGGCGGAATAAACAAGGTTTACAACAAAGATTGTCGGTTGAAGTTTTAGGGTTTTGTGCGGCTGAACTTGGATTGGTTTGCTGAAAAATTAGGGTTTACTGACAACAGTTTGTACGGCAGCAGAGGCAGTGGATTGAAGATGATAATGTTATGTTTACGGCGGCCGGAGGTTGGTGTCGACGACAGTGGATGCGACGGTATCAGTGGAGTTGATTTTGATTGTCGGTTTTTTTTCTGGTTTGAGGTTGGATTGACAAGGATAGATTGTAGATAATGAGCAACATGTTCAAGAATCAGAAACACTGCTCTGATACCATGTTGACTGGTATAGAGAAAGAACCTTGTAATAGGGTTTGAATTTTTATTGAGAAAAACTAATTCTAGGGTTACATAAGGAGGGGGTTTATATAGAACCCCATATTACACATTTAGCCCCTATACTATGACTTATTGCTCTCTTTCTGACAGTAAAACCCCTGGCCCACTTTAAACAATTTGTAAGCAAATTTTACCAAGTGAGACTCTAACCCATGACCTCCACATTGGAAGGTCATGGGGTTACCTCCTCTTAAACCAATTGATCTAGAACTCCTTGGCTACTTTATGGGTATTTCATCATACAATATTAGCAATTAAAAAGTTGTACATCTGAATCAACCTACAAATTCAGAACAGGGTCTTAAAAATTCTAATACCATAATTTAGTGGCACATCAAGAAATAAATCACAATATTATAATATATCTATGTATTCAAGCTATTTTACATTCGTCTTATTAGTATGCTCAAAATTGTTATATTTTAAGGTTACATGTTTAAAAAAGATGACATGGGTGGTGTTTAAGTAAAAAGTAAAACAAAAATCCATATAAACCATTGCAACAATTTCTAATTTGGTCATAGCAGCCTATATAAAAGAGGAGACATTCAATCCCTTATGGTTAAATCTATGATACCCTAGGCCATTCAGTAGAATATATGTATTCTTTGCATATGATAATCAAACATACACAAAATGAGAGTCATAAACCTTTTGAACACTGTTTGGCAGCGAGTCTAACTGCAAATTTTCACATTGAGGAAATAAACCAGTTACTTCATTATCCATCATCCTCCCTCTTTCCTAGTCTCATGCACATCAATGAAAGGTAATTAACTCCATTATTACAGTTCATAATCATAAAAAAAAACAATACCTAATATAAACTAAACACGATTCAAAAGGCTAATTAGGGTAACAACAATTACACGATGTTGCTGTTGTTGCTACCCTGCAAACACTCCGATTGTTTCACGGCCGTTATCTAAAGTCAAACCTAAAGGAAACACAGGTTGGCGATGAACAAATCGGGACCTTTTTAGGGTTCCAGCGACTTCGATTTCTTTCGATCGATCTTCAACTATTTGGATTTCCATTTTCCCGACACACCGATGGTATTCGACTTTGTAAAAATTGTCCACATTTCATTTTCTGTAGAAATGAATTGGATTTTTTATTCCTTGCGCAACCTTTTCTCGAACAAAGTGAAAATAAACTTCAACATGTTTTGTTCTGGTATGGGAGACATGATTTTTTGAGAGATGTGTAGCGCCAAGATTATCAAACCAGAGAGTTGGAACTGAAGTTATATCTGCTCCATGTTCTTTCAGTAAGGCTTGCAACCATGTGAGTTCAGCCACATGATCCAAGAAATTAGGTTGGAACCTATATATATAAATATATGGCAACCCCCTCATGGATCGACGGTTATCTGAGCAGCTAGCACAGTCAGCATTTAAGGCGGCACGGAGGGTGGAGGAGCCTAACCACTGAGCATCAGTAAAGAAGTGTAAATAAGAACAGGAGTAATGACGAATGAGTAACCATGGTCAATTGTGCCTTTGAGATATCAAAGGATACGTTTTGCAACAGACCAGTGGTTCTCTGTAGGAACATGCATGTACTGGCGTACCTTGTTAACTGCAAAGCTGATGTCTGGTCTAGATAAGGTTGCATATTAAAGTGTTGTCACACCCCAACCGATGGCAAAAACATCAAAGTGAGACGAAAACAAATCGTTCAAAGCTCCATAACGCTAAATTGTGACACTAATAATTAATCAAGATTTCATAAATTCTAAAGACAGCATACATCGTTCCAAAAACCAAATACATTCAAAGTGTAGCAACATAAAACATGAGAAATTGATTATTATGGTGCGTTTCTAAGTCCACCCTAACTTGTTTCTTCATCACTTCGTCTATCAACCTTCAACATGTATTAAAATAATGATCAACAAATATGTTGCCGAGTATACAAGTTTGATACATAGCATAATAATAAAAATGTTTAAACGTGCTCATATCCAACAAGAATAATGTATACAAGTTACTAATATGCTGAACGGGTGTAAACAATATGTCAAACCAAAGTTTCCAACGCAATCGTGATTACCCAACATCATCGAGACGAAAAGGGTGTAGTATGTTTTACTTAAAAATACCTCAAGAATACGGGTGGTGTGTTAATCCTATAACGCTATAATTGTTAAGGTAGGCTTGCAAAGTTAATGAGCATATAGACACAATGTATACAGAGCATATGAGATTAACAAGTATAACATGTTTTCATGTTTAAATGCGAATAGAGTATGATTTGAATAAACAAGTCTCATAGTGTTGCGTGTTTTTGTATAATGTACATGTTGCACCCAAAGTGTTTAAAATGAAAATGGGATTGAGTATACTAACAGTTTTGCGTAGGGTTCCACGAAAATCGAGAGTTGTTGTGATGAAGGTTTGGAACACCGGGATCACCCTGAAATGGGTAAACAACCGTGTAAGTATTCTGTTGTAGGAAGGGTCGGATCAGATCGTAAGATACAGGAATTATACGAGTTAAAACAAGTAACAGTCCCTTAGCATGGATGGCCAATTCGTGCGAATGGACATAGTTCATTTGTGCGGATGGGGTTTCCTGCTAAAAACGGACCGGGCTGTTAAAGCTCGATTAAAACTAATTTGGTTGTAAACAGTAAGGTAATTGTTTAAATACTTCAAAATAGCAAGTAAAATGGTCAAACGTTGTGATAAAACAGGAAATGAAATCGATTCAGATTATGTAAAATGTCCCGTTCGTGCGGATGGGCATAAGCTGTCCGTGCGAGCTGACTGTTAAGTTGTGTAAAGTTTAGTTATAAACTGATTTAATTGTAAATAGTGAAGTAGTTGTTTAAATCATTTAAATCAGGAAGTAAAACAGTCAAACATGATGAACTGATGCAAAAACATAAATGAAATCAAAACAGATCACGTGAAATGGTCCGTTCGTGCGGATGAACATGTCCTTTCGTGCGAATGTGGCATGCTGATCCGTGCGAACGCGACTGTTTATCGAAGAACGTATGTTTGATCTGTGTAGAACATGTTATTTCTTGGTGGAAATTAACCCTAATACAAACCCTTAAATATGGAATGAGTTGAGGGTCTGATGGGTTTTAGATTAGATCAAGTTTGTACGGAAATTAAGATGAAGGTTAAGAACAAGTTGTGAAAATGTTTAAAGTTTATGAACTTTGATTCAATCTCGCATGTGTGATGCTCCAACAGCAGTTTGCCCAAGCAAACTAGTGGAATCCATCTTTGAGATAGGTTGAATCAAGAGATCTTTGTAAAAAGTTTATGGATTGTGATTAAAATGTATGAAATGCGATGAAACGAGAATGAAAATGAAGGAAAATCCTTACAAAGGCTTCTGGTCGCCAAGGGGAGTTTGAGAGCGTTTGAGGAGCGATCGGCGAATTGGGGAGTGGAGTAGTGTGCCTATTATAGGCTTAGGGGGAAAATTAAGGTTTCCTAAAGTTTCTCGCGAATATGTAGGTCCGTGCGAATGGACCTTCCCATTTCCCCCGAATTTCAAGTTTGATTATTTTACATGTTTTATTCGGGTTTCATGTATCAAGCATCAGTGTGTATCGTGAAATCAAGAATCATGTATAACATAGTGTTCAAAACGTAAATTATGAGTACAAGTATGCATATAAGTTTAACATGAAGATGATTAAAAGACTTGCGTTTTCATTATGATCAATTGTCTCGGATTACAAATTAAAGAAAAATAGAATACAATGAGAGTACAAGTGTCTAAAAATAGAATGTACAACAATATTTGCTAAATCGGGAAAGTACAAATGTGCGGAGCGTTACAGTCTCCCCTACTTAAGGAGATTCCGTCCTTGAAATCTAAGAGGAAGGTTGAACGAAGAGATGTGGATGCTTGGTCTTTATGTCGCTCTCGAGTTCCCAAGTGAATTCGACACCACACTTTCCTTTCCATCAAACCTTGACTATGGGAATTCTGTTGCACCTAAGTTGTGACAACCGACACAAAACCGGTAATTTCTGTACTATTTTAATATTATTTATTGTCTACAATTATATGCTTAAATGTCAACATTATCTGATTTCTTACCATACATATGAATTCATGCATGTTTTATACTCCAAACATTGCTTTGTGCATTACTGTAAGCATCGCGTCAGAAAAACTAGTAAACTCACCGGTAAGACACGTTGTGTCAACATTCTGCAGAAAACAGTCAGACAATAGAATTAGGGCCTAGGAGTAGGTCCAACACCCAGAATACATTAAAACCCAAGTATGGATACAAGGGTTAACTTACAAACTCCCCGGAAGCTAAACTGTGCACTAAAAAGCACCCGAAACACACTTTAAATGCAGAATTTTACACAAATTAGCCATAATTCAGCTATAATCAGCATTTTAACATTGAAATATCATGCAGAATTCATGTTTTATTATCCAGAATACCTTCCTAATAGTCGAGAATTAAAAGTGTCACAAAAGGGTACATAAAGAACACTAAAAGGTATAATTTAGCACTTTAACGAACCGGTATCTAACCGAACAACCGGACATTACCCGAAACATCAAATTTTCACTAGAAGCATTATTTTAGTGTTACGAAGCTAGTTATGAACACCGAGCATCATATTACATCCCCTAAACAGTAAACACATAAAGTACCTAACTAACACCCTTACATTCCAACTAAATCCCTAACTAAGGATTGAAATCCAATTATACACCCCCCTCATGGCGGATCTAACACGGGTCCCACATGTGATCTCCCTTGATCCATTTTGATATCCTAAGAAATCTTGTCTAGTACTTAAGTGACACATTACACTTTGGATAATCCCTAAACATGGGTTATAAGTAGAACATGGAAGACCTTAAGCTCACATCTCTCACACACTAACACACACTCCATCTCTCCCTCCTCCCTCTCCTTGCTCTCGGCCTCAATTCACCACCACACCACCACCATTTTCATCCAACTTCCATCCATACCAAAGTGTACACAAGGTGTTAGAAGCTAAGTTAAGAAGTGTGGAGCTTGTGGATCTTCAAGGACCTCCTCCATTTGCTATTATCCATCACATTTCTCATCTTCATCATCTTGAGTTCTTCCCTAGCCATTAGAGCTAGTAGTAAGCTTCTTGATCTTGTTTTTAGTTCTAGTCATAATGGTTAAAGTGTTATGTAAATGGTTAAACTAAAAAATCACAAAGAAATAAGAAGATGATCATTAACATAAGGCTAAATAACATGAAATCTATGATGATTAAGTGTATGTATGGAACTTGTTTGTGGATTTCTTGTGTTTATGATGTTGATCATCATAATAACCTTGCTAGATGATGATTAAACACATGGTCTAGCAAGTATAAGGATGGATCTTGAAGGAAGCATAATGATCATCCTTTATGTTTCACATGAACTTGAAAATAAGAATGTTTTAGAGTATGATGATGGTTGATACATGTTAAAAATCTTGTAAATAGATGATTACAAAAATATTTTTCTCAAGAAACCAAGTTTATTTATAAGATTTACAAAGTCATGGTTTCTAAGCAAACTAATCATATTTTTAGTGTTTAAACAAGACTAGAAACATGTTTGTAACAAGAAAAATACAAAAGAAATAATTTTAGAAAAATCATCTTAGAAGTTGTAAAAGACTAAATCTTTCAAGAAGGTGATTTAGAAACAAATAAATATATTTTTAAGGGTAACTAAACCTACTAAATAACATGGTAAGTTACTACAAGTTTTTACAAAACTTCAAGTTCATGATGTAGTGTAGTTTACATGATCTTGGCTTATGGTAAGTCTTGATTTAATTGTTGATGATTGTTGTTGATTTTAAAAGAAAATGATATGCTTTGAAAGCATGGAAACCTCCAATTTTAAAGGGAAACTATGGCAAAATTTTTGTAGAAATTAAACACTTAGAAAAATATTTTTATACAAGTATTTATAAGTAAAATTTGAACATGGTTTACATATAAAAGTTTGCCATAATTTTTACTACAAAAATTATAAACATTGGAGGTTGATTTTTGATAAATAAAAGTGACTAAGTATATATATATATGTATATATATATATATATATTTAGTCATCAGAATATGTGTGTTACTTGTATATTATGTATGGTAGTTATATTATACTAGAAACTCGAAAATAATATAACACACAAATACACCAAAATTTGGAATACAAATACTACTAAATTACAAGAAAATACATATATGAACTATACCTGAATATCGGAAACAAACGGGCTTGTGAACGATAAGTAATTATATTTCAGAAATAAATCCGTAACTTAACAAGTGTAACGAACGGTATTCTGAAACTGACAAGAGATGCATTTTTACAAGTAATACAAAATATAACATATTTTGGGCAAATAGAAAATGTATTATTTTGATGGAGAAAATATATATTTTTATACAAGTTAAAAATATATTATTTTGGGTGAATGCTAGAAAAATATATTTTCTAAAGCTAATCTTAAAAATATATTATTTTTGAGATTTATATGAAGATATACTTATCTATATCGGAATACACCACAAATTGTTGGCAAATTACACAAGTATGAATATACACAAATACAAGCATTCCTATGCTTGGGATTATGCACTTCGGAATTATACAATACATCAAGGATGTAACTCAAACTATACCAATGATTCCAAAATCAGTCTTAATAAACAACTAAGACAAATAGTCGTTACACGGCCTAAACGTCTAATAAGACATAGTACGTGTGTAGGTAGTGATACGACTCTCTAAGCAAACCCGGTGAAGTTTACGACGCAGGAAACGCATAATTGTGAGTTCATGTCCCCACTTTTAAACTTTTACTTGTTTTCTAAACTTGGGGAAAATACATGTACAAAGGTATGTAGCATACAAAACTAAGGAATGACACATAGATCACGTGACGAATAGGGTACCATAAGCACCATTAGTCAACGTATACATTTAGACCGCGGAACAGAAGGGTTAGATCTAATGGGTTTCAGGCAACCCCACTCTTGGCCTACTTCTACCAATGAGTGCTTTTGTGTCTCAGTCGATCTCAACAAAAATGCCTAGGTTTGGTGGCTTCCTATGTCGTGGCATATGTTAATGTCCTCGCGAAACATTAGCGATCTCGTATTCCTTACATTTACATTCACAGTGTAGATACGTTTTACAAATTACATACCATGTTTTCATTCAAGTATATAAACATTCTTTTCAAAAACTGCATGAATTCACACCAGCATTATGTTGACGTTTTTCCAAAAACTTACATGTATCTCAGGTAACTAAGGTGGATGTACGCGCAGTTTCACTCCTGCTCTTGGATGTCGTTTGTGGTTTTAGTTACTATGTATCAAGACTCCTATGCCCGTTTTGCTGGGTTTGGTTGTTATGTCCCATTCTATGTGGTGATATAGGAACCAAAACCTTGATGTCTATCTTTTAATTAAAGTTGTAATCTTTTAAACAAAATGATGTCTTGTGATGTAAACTCAAAACTTAACTTATGTTTCTAGTTATGTAATATTAATGGCATTTGGAGTTATTTCATGAGCATGTAGTATGTTTACCATTCGTATGCAATGAGAACCTTTCAAGATCAGACCTCGTGCTTCCACCTTAGAAATGGGTGTGACATAAGTTGTTTGGTTCCTCGATCCATGATTTCGACCGGTTTTCCAAAAAATGAAGAATCTCATTGATTTGCAAGTCATCGATAAGTACTTGAAGTTGTAACACCTCGTAAAATCACGACCAATATAATAAAGACATGTGTCATGGACTTTAAACGTGTAATGGATTGATCTTGAGGGACTAAAGTTGTCAAACAATGTAAATATGCAAGTAAAAGGATCAAACATGTCATCATGCCAAACTCATGCCTCTGAATGACCTCATAGGATGTTCGTATTCTTTGATGAATAAAATTTTCGGACATTGAAAGCCGTTTGCGCTTAAATTCAAAACTTTATGAAGCATAGGGGTTAAAAGTGTCAACATGTTAAAAGTTAACTTTTAACGGAGTTAGTTTATGACCTAAGGCCCTTAAAAGTTAACTTTGGGGGTCAAAAGTGCAATAAACGAAAGTTATTTTAATTAAATATGGACCAGGGGCAAAAACTGCAATTAATGAAAGTTGTTTTTCGGTCATAGGGGAGTGTCGCGGCCCGCGTAGACTCTTTCTGAGTCTTACGCGGCCCGCGTGAGAGTGCCACTATCAGAAAACAATGACAGCTGCATGTTCAGCCAGTTCCACCGCCTTTGCATGCCTGAATTCGACACCAGGGACTGTGCCAATGGTTTTTCATGCAATAGGGACACATGGTAACATCTAGGATCATCATAGGGACACATGCAAAGATCTTGGAGCTTCCATTTTGCTATATAAGGCCTTGTTCATTCACGTATCATTTGCACACTTGAAATTTTGTTTCAAAACTCACTCTTTGGAGCCTCCTGGAGCTCAAGGAAGTTCTCTAAAGTTCCATATTCGTGCTAAGTACCCTTGTAAGCATTCTTAGCCCCTAACTTCAAGTTATATTAGTTTAATGACCAAAAGTCAAAGCCATCGTAATTAAGCTTTGACTTAGTGATTAATCACTAATGGTCTAGCCATTATTCGAATTGAAAGTGGCTATGAGTTGGTAATTATGTGGGTAATAAACCCTTAAAAGGGCACCCCACTGATTATCACTCTAACTTGGTCAATTGTTGGGTCAAACTTGTTATTAAAAAGTCAACAGAATCCATTTTTGCAAATAAATTCATAACTGATAATGTAGAAGTTATGGAACATGTTTAAACACTAAAATAACTTGGTAAATAATATAAGAACATGTTTAGGCATGTTCAACCCGACAATTTTGAGTTTAGGCTCGGTTCGCAACCGAAAGTCGCAAAAGTAGACTTTTGCTTTGACTTTCAGTTCTGACCCGATTTAGCTTAGTTTAGATATGCCTTAGGGTTCCTTTAGGACCATATTTCATGTGTAGGATCGAGAATCGATCTGAACGAGTCTTCAGAAGAGCTCTAAACTGATTCAAAGGCGGAATACGATGAATCAGAGTTTGTTTCAGCTTGATATTCACTATTAATTGCCTCTTGTATTGATTAGAACGCGTTTACAAGGCTGGAGACACTTCGGCAGAGCTTCGCTACCGGAATCCAAAAGCTACAAATGAAAAACACAAGTCACCTATTTATACTATTTCCAGTTCGTTTGAACAAGCATCTCCAGTTTATACGAACTGTCCACTTCGTTTGAACTGTCCACTTCGTTTGAACTGGCCACTTCGTTTGAACTGGCCACTTCGTTTGAACTGGCTTGTTCACCTCTGTTTCCTACTTATCTCGAACTGCGTAACTTGTTTTATCTATTCTATTACAAGACTCGATACAAGACGAAGTCGACAGACGTATGCACCAACAGACTCCCCCTCGAATGTTGACGAGTCTTCAGTGTCGAGTCTTCGGTTGTCAAACCTTCAGTCTTTATCAGTCTGTTCACTCTCTCCAAATATTCTCCATTGTAAGCATCTTCAATCAATCTCTTTTTCTTTCTCGTAATCTTCAGGATCTGAAACTGTCTCTACAATCTTCAGACTCCCTCTCGATGTCCTCAGACTCCCCCTTTTGCTAAGCTGGGATCGCAGTCTGGAATTCATTTTCCACAGGTTAGATTGTAACCTGGCTCTCATCTAACTCAGGTATCAGAACCTGTCTATCCTGCATAACTCTACCCAAAAATAAGTTTCACAAATTTTAAAATTTTGCAAATTTAGAAACCACTTGCAGGTACCATTCAAAAATGATTTAATCTTTGATAGCCACTTGAAAATATAACTTCTTCATACATTCTTTCCCAAACATGTTCATCAAGTTTAGCACTTGGAATTTTGAAAATCAGCTCTACAACATCAGTTGTCGAAAATCTTTTTGAATTTTTCAAAATTTATGCTAAAACACACTAAACTCTTTTTGGATTTTTGAATGTAATGAAATGCAGTAAAGAAATATTTACAAACAATATTTTTGTGAGTTTGTGTAAGAGGATCATATCAGTATATGAGACCAATCACCAACACCGTTAAGCTTGATTTCATTTTTAGTTCTAAACGATTCACATTGATTGACGATATTGTTGTCCACATAAACTCAATCTAAAAACTTTCGAAATGCTTACCGATACGTTAAGGTATATTAATTTGCACTAAATTCTTATGGACCCCACGATCTCAGCATATCTCCTCATCATGCAATACACTGACTCAAGTAATGCCTTTAAACTTTTATCAACTGTGATTTGTGCGAAAACAAAGCAGAATGTTTAAACATTAACAATCAGGTCGATACTTCCGTATACGCAGAGAAAGTCCAATGTTTAAACAAAATAAGAAAAATAAAACAAGTTGAAGTTGTTTAGGCTTTAACCACCAGGTCGATACTTCCGTATACTCAGAGGTGATCCAAAGCTTAAACGAAACACCAAAGAAAATAAATCAGAACGTTTAGGCACTAAAATCCAGGTCGATACTCACGTATACGCAGAGGATGTCCAATGCTTAACAAAATAAAGAAATAAAATAAGTTTAAATCTTTGCAAAATAAAATGCACAATCACAGCGACTTTTTAGCAAAGTTGTGAAAGTTCACAAACTTAACCAGTTTTATGTCTTTCGACAATCAACGATTACCGAGTAGGCACACAATCAAGAAGGACAAAACTAAGTACTATGCTTTCAATCATGTTTCCCACTAGAACTAGGCTTTTTCATTTTAAGTTTGTATCGTTATCGCAAATCTACTAGTCTAGCTGAGCCTATCGTCACATCTTTAGTGAGATCGCTTATCACATTTTATCTCCCCATTTCTTTAGCATGCTGTGACAGTCCAACTGATCTACTATCATTTTCTCTTTTTGACAACAAAACTCATTTTTACTTTTTTTTCAATGTTTTTGGAATTTTCAAATTTTCTAATTTTTTTAAAATTTTTACTCCCCCTAAAATCAAAATATGTTTCAATTTTGATTTTCTGGGAAAATTTGAAAATGAAATGTACAACGAAAGGTGACAACATGATGAGAATTACTTCAATTCTCCATTCACTTGGCTTGAACAATCAGAACTCCCCCTGACAACAAAACATTTTCCCATAGTGATTTCAAAACACTTAAGTTTGTTTTAATCAAAATGGTTTTTCCGGAAAATAAGTTTTGTGAGTCATTTTTTTCAAACGTGGGGATCATTCATCACTTTGTTTTCTTCTACCACTTGTAGAATTAAACATTTCCCGATTTTTCAAAACAATCACTCGTAGAAAATCAAGTACAACTTAATGTCCCTGATTTACCACTTGAAGTCGAAATATCACCAGAGTGAATTTCTCAAGAAATATGCCGATTCCTGCTCCACTCTTACCAACCTGGGAGCTCCGGCAAGTCAGGTTTTTCATTTAAACAGATTCACCCAAGCCTGACGGTCCTTGGGTGATTTTGAATTCTTGTTCAACAATGGTGGAAAATTTGCATCATCCATTGTTAGACCAGAATTCTCAACTTTTACCTCAACACATGGCTCTTCTGGCTTTACCACACCAGATTCATTGCCTGATCGTGGCTTGTCTGACTTTAACGAGTCAGATTCATTGCCAACAACTGGCTCCTTTGTTTCCGGAGAAACAAATTCATCACCAGGAAGTGGATTCTCCACTTTCTTTTGTTTCCCTTTCGTCCTCAGATTTGTATCTGATGAATCCGTTTTGCTAGACTTGTCATTCTTTGGAGAGCAAGACGATTTATCAGAACTGTTATTCGCTTTGACGGCTAAATCAGAGGACAAAATCCTTTCGAGATACTCTCTTGCTTTCTTCCTCTTTTTCCTCAGTCTGTCTTTTTGCCCTTGAGAAAGCTTTACTTTCTTTTCTTAAACTTTCTGTTCTTGAACTTTAGGTTCTTGAACTTTCTGTTCTTTGGGCTTTGCTTTGACATTGACTGGTTTATTTGCCATTTTCTGAGATTCAGCCCTCGATCTTCCCTTTGATCTCATTGGGCAAACTCTGGCAATGTGTCCTCTGATTTGGCAATTATAGCATCTCCTCGTCTCAAACCACTGATTTTGGCAGTTAACAGCAATGTGTCCTTGAATACCACAAGTATAACACACTCTGTTATCGTACCAGTCACCACTTTCACACCAAACACTCAGATCATAGCATTGTTTGGCTTTGTGGTAATCATCATTCCTCTTGATAGCTGGATTTGGCTTTTGAGCATTGTGGTCAAACCTGCACCACTTATTACCAACACTTTTTGAGTTTTGGTTTTCAACTTTTTGTGATTTTTTATCACGATTGGATGATTGAACTAATGAGCTTTTATTTTCTTTTTGAAGATTTTTCGGTTTTTTATCCTTTTGTTTTTGTTCCACATCCTTCTTTACAGGTTTTTGCGTTGAGCATTCACCTTTTTCAGTAGAATGTAGAACAGTTTCTTGAAACATTTCATTTAATTTAAAAAATATTTTTCTTTTTTCAACTTCATCATCAGTTTTCTCATCACAATCTTCAACTTTGACTTTATCAAAGTTTGTGACATTGTCACTTATTGGAACGGAATTGATCGGTTTTGGACACATATAATCTGGTACTGATGATTTCCCAAAACCTTTCAATTTCTTTTCAAGCTCTTTGATTTTATTCCGAGCTTTTTCAGCTTCTTTTTCAAGTCGAATAATTGTCTGAAGATGAGAATTTATTACTTTTTGTTTTTCAATATTATTTTTGCTAAAAACAGATCTCTGATCTTCAAGAATCTTTATTTGACTTTGAAATTCTTTTTCAGTTTTTTACTTTTTCATTTTCAAAAAATTTTATTTTCTTTTCAAAATCTTTTTCATTTTCTTTCAAATTGTTGTTTTCTAATGTCAAACTGTTCAAATCACACAACAGTTTGACATTTTCAGATTTCAATTTCTCAAAATTTTCCTGCAAAACAAGAATCTGTTTATCATCAGATTGTTCCTCATCCTTCATCTTTTTGACTTCCAATGTCAAACTTTCCGCATCCTTCAAGAGTTTGATATTGTCAGCTTCAAATTTATCACATTTAGAACATACTAATTCAGAATTTGAAGATCTAAACTTTTGAGATTCTTCATTCTTTGGAATTTCCATTATCTCTGTCTTGTATGTTCCTGCACAAAAAATTTTAACGAAATCAAGAGGATTCATGTTCTCATCAATATAACAACCCCTCTTTATATCGTATTTCAAATTACTTTTTGCTACAAGACACACATAAAATCTTCTTCTTATTTCAATCATCACATCTAAACTTATTTCTTCTAAATTCTTTTCTAGATCATTCATCAACTCTTTCTTCTTCCTTTCATTATCATACCTATGTGTTTTAAGTTTGCTGATGAAACTATATAAACGTAATTTTGAAAAATTAGAATCTCTTTTTAGATTTTCCAAAAAATCATCCCATTCAGCTGGTAATGCATTAGCAAACTTTAATACTATCTCTGTTTCTGTTTCTGATATTATTATCTTATGCTCTTTCAAATGATCAATCAAGCGATTAAATCTTTTCTCCAAATCATCTAATGTTTCATTTTTATTACACATAAAACATTTGAACCGGTTAATCCAAACATTCTCAGGCAAACCTTGATAATAACTACTAAAATATCCTCGATACCAATCATTTAACCTTTCAAGGTTATCATTTTCCTGTTCGTTAAACATTTTGATCGACCCACTAAGTAATTCCGGTTTAAAATTCTTGGTCCAAATGATACTTGTCAAAAATCAATCACAAATCAAAATTGTACCCAATATCTACCACTCGGCCCAAATGAGAGTCGACTTGAACACAAATGGTCTCGGCTCAACTAGTACTAATTTCAGCTCACTTAGCAACCCAAATCATTGGTAACTAGATTAAATTGGCCCATTGTTCAACTTAGTGGATCTGACATACACATGCAATTAGCTTTGAAACTTTAAATTTTCATGTGAATCACTGACAATTCATTTAATATCACATCCAACATGATATTTTCAAAAGCAATTTATCGACAACTTTAAATCCAAAATCAATTCAATTGGGCCGCAAGTCTATTTATCCTGACAATATATCAACTTAATTCAAATCTGGCCGACAACAACTTTGAAGCTTGGATTTTAATTGGACCGCTAAAATGAAATCACGTGATGACAATACTTTCGATTTGAAATCAAAATTTAAACGTACTGAACTTTTCAAACGAACTAAGTTCAATTCAGACGAACTGCACTCAAACGAACTGAGATCTTCACACGAATTAGTTCAGATTCAAACGAACTGATGTATACACGAACTGCAATTAAGACGAACTGAGAGAGTTTAAACGACCTAAGGTTCAGACGAGTTAGAATTTAGATGAACTGGTTGCACATTCATACGAATCGGGATTCTGATATGTTTAAACTCCGATTTTTTAAGAAATTGAAACCGTAGGATTGTTCTTCAAACAATTCCGATTGCAATGGAGTGTATATCGTTCAAAATCGTCCACTAAATTGCTGTACATCTGAGTTCAAAGTTCTAGTTCATGCGAATTGAAACACTTTCAAACGAACAAGTTGGTTTTTGACCAAATTGATTGAGTTTTAATCTGTTTTAAGGTCTAAAACTTTTACCAATTGTTTAAACTACTATTACGCACAATATACTTCAAATTCAATCCAATTTATCCAGAAAATCTTGGTTAGTTTTGAAAAAAACGTGACAGAATGGTGTAGAAATCAGAATTCTTAATGAAATCGAGCTGAAATTGCAAGAGCTCTTCCTCCTAAGCTCTGATACCACTTGTAGGATCGAGAATCGATCTGAACAAGTCTTCAGAAGAGCTCTAAACTGATTCAAAGGCGGAATACGATGAATCAGAGTTTGTTTCAGCTTGATATTCACTATTAATTGCCTCTTGTATTGATTAGAACGCGTTTACAAGGCTGGAGACACTTCGGCAGAGCTTCGCTACCGGAATCCAAAAGCTACAAATGAAAAACACAAGTCACCTATTTATACTATTTCCAGTTCGTTTGAACAAGCATCTCCAGTTCATACGAACTGTCCACTTTGTTTGAACTGTCCACTTCGTTTGAACTGTCCACTTCGTTTGAACTGTCCACTTCGTTTGAACTGGCCACTTCGTTTGAACTGGTTTGTTCACCTCTGTTTCCTACTTATCTCGAACTGCGTGACTTGTTTTATCTATTCTATTACAAGACTCGATACAAGACGAAGTCGACAGACGTATGCACCAACATCATGTTAGTATAACCATCTGAGATTATACTATATGGTTCCTATTAAATCTGATTCATTGCATGTTTCCGTTAAATGCTTAAATGTTGACCATTATGCCCTTTTTATATAAAAACGAGATTTTTGAAAATGTGTGAGGACAAAAACCTTTATTACTGATTTATAAACATGTCCTCAAAATTTGACATCAGTTCATGGTCTAAAATCAGAGTTATGCACAATATCGTAAATGAAAGCGTTTTTATTAATTAAATGGCATTTTCGACATAAATCCTATTTAAACCCAAATTTTGACACCAAACCTTTTACACACTGATGTAATATAATATTTAGGGATTTTTGGAAACTTTTATTTAATTTTAAACTGACCATAACATAGAGTTCTTGCATAGGCTCGGTAATTGACGATAATACCCTTTTCGCTAATAAAATGAGGTTTACACATCCTTTACATATCAAACCTTTTTCTACTGATTTTGTATAATAAATAAGTTATTTTAAACTGTAAAGGCTGGTCAAAATCTCAGAATGTGTTTAGTTTGCCCATATTAAACAAGTCTTCATACTTGTCGGGTCTAAATCACATTCTAATCCGGTCTTCGCTTAATCTAGCGTTTTGAACCGTATACCTTTCTTTAAAAACTAACCGGTCTAAGTTATAGCATAAATAAGACCTGTTAGGAATCTGATAGGTTATTAAAACCTTCGTTCAAGATTTAGGAGTCCAGTAAAAGCTATTTGCACTTGCTGATTGTTATACGGCTGGGATAAAAATTATATTTTTGCTCAGATAAATACTTTTAACTTATTTTCCGTTATACGGGCTTGGGATATGGTATTAAAATAATACCGCTTGGTCGGGTATGTAGTTATTTAAATCGGATTGTGATTTATATATTTACATAACCCGTTTTAATCTGTTTTGTTTGATGCAATGCCTTTGGGGTGTTAATGACCATGTCCTGGATATCCTCGGCGCATTTATTAGAAATGACCACGACTTAAGCACGGGGTGTAGGCATACACCTGACAGTTTGTAGGTCCCGAATCTGAGGATCGAATACGAAAGCAAATCACTTGTTTATCACAAACACGGTCACGAGTGCGGAATCCCCGTGACTATGCCAAACCAAACACAGATTATAAAAACACGATATAACCAATGAATCACAGTCAATTGATTAAAAGGATGAGAACAATGATCTAACAAATACACACAATGTTTGACGCTAAGCTTTCAGACACAGGGTATGCTTTCATAGTTTCAAAGTGAAACCATGTTGTGTTTATATAGCAGCCCAGGCCCAACAGTTAACGAAACATGGATTAGGCCTGACCATGTTGAAACCATGTTGTGTTTATATAGCAGCCCAGGCCCAACAGTTAACGAAACATGGATTAGGCCTGACGAAACCTCCTGGACGACGAAACTCTAGGAGTTTCGTCACCCATCACGACGAAACATGGGATGTGATCATAAGGGGGTTTCGTCATACATGTGCTGGACGAAACCTGGAGTTTCGTCGAGGGCTGCAAAGGCTGTTTGGCTGCAAACTGTTAGACAGTTTGCAGCAAACATAATAAACACATAACCAACATTAAAACCCATAATATGCAACATGCATAGTTATATAACAATACAAAACAACGAGACAAACTTGTCGGACACAAGTAGGATAGGATGATATCTGACTTGGTCGACGACGAATACAGACTTGATATAATAAAAGACCGCACAAAATACATCGTTAATTAAGACAAGTGACAGACACCAAAATAATGCATCAACAAACTCTCCCTTGTCTGTTACTGTCTTCGGTCTTCAATCTTCCGTCTTCAGTGTTTCTCGGACCACGAACTGCCGGCATGAATTCCATGAAAGTAGCAAAAGCAAGCGACGCGCTGAAATCGCAACGCTTGATGCGCGTCCTTGTCTTCGTAGAAGATATCGTGCCGATATAACTTGTTGATGTCTGCCGCTGACATGTTCACGATCCACATCGGATCCAACATCCGAAAATTTTCATGATCGCCATTAAATACAATCACCGCTTCATGAGTATCCGGATCGTAGCACCATAGCCTCATATCATCAAGAAAGTTCTGTTTCATCGGCATTAACGGGAAATTTTCCATGACTTTTACGGGTTGATAGACAAGCTTGTATTGCGCCGTATTTGTCGCTGGATCCAATGTGAACTTGATATGTTGATAGATGGGAAACTGCGGCTTGAACAACTCGTTTTTCCATCCTGTCCTTTTGTTAAACTTTATCTTGCGTGCGAACAATGTAGCTCCTTCGAAGTTTGAACGATTAACAAGCTCAATCTTCGTCAAAGCTGCAACGTCGTAGAATGGTAAGGACAATATGCTTAGCAACGATCTGAAGTACTGAATACCAAATTCACGCTTGATGGCAACGCAGTGAATTTCCTTGACGAACATCCAGCTCAGAATCCTTCCATGAGGCTTGACCTTTTCAAACTGAAGAAAATCAACTTGTGCTTCCGGCAGTGTAGGCTTTTCAACCTTTGATAAGAAACATTTTCTCCATTCCTCGAATGAATCAGTAGGATTATAAGAAGACGCCCGATTCTTCAATTGTTCATCAATGTCTTCTTGATTCTCTTTCATCCATTCTTCATCAAATGGACCAAACTCCGTTCCGTCAGCATGAACATAAGTTGATTTCCTGGATTCGCCTTCAAATACGATCTCTTCAATGTTTTCAACATTTTTAGTCTCTGGTTCAACCGGCATTTTATCAATCTCAGCATCATCAATTTCTTTCCTCGCATTCAAAGCCAACAACTGCTCATGCAACAGATCAGAAACAATCTCTCCCTCTTCTAGAATTTCACCAGTGATAGGATGCATAGCCAGCAAGGCAAGATCAGCAGTGCTAGGGATAGAAGATGTACCAGGCAACGAGCTTTCAATGACAGAACTGCTTTCAAGCTGTTGTACTTCTTCAACGGTTCCACTGGAGGTTCCTTGAGCAGATTCGAGCTGCGAAGGTTTGAAAACAACAATTTGAGAAGAGGTAGCTGCTGGCGGTTGCTCTGACGCAACAGAAGGGTCGGGGTTCCCTTGATCTTCAGGATCATCATCCTTTTTCTTCAACACTTCTTGTTGTTACATCTATCGCCCCACAAAGTATTGACCTACTTTCTAAGAAACTCATAGCCTTCATTTATTTTCTTGACCCCATCAACTATCGTGGTGTTTCGAGAATCGTACCACTGTTTCATAAAGTCATGTCTTTCTTTGAGAGCATCGGCCAACCTCTGAAGTTGAGAGCTGCTTTCTTTCATGCGGTTCATTTTAATACCGTGAGTATTGTCTGCTGCACGCATCTGTTGCAACTATCTCTCTCTTTCTTCGTCTGCAGCTTTCAAACTGGCATTTTCTGCCTTCAATTGCTCTATCTCAGCCTGTTGGCGAGTGATCTCTGCTGCTTTTCATCCAACAGTGGCATTTAACGTGTTAATTTCCAACTGTTGCTTGATCATGTCGGCTCTTGTAGCTTTGATCACGTCCATTTGTCGATTGATTTGACCTGCAGCAGCTTGTAATTGAGAAAATAGGAAATCTACCTTCTCATCCTGCTGCATCTGTTCGAATATACTTTGTCTGCGTTCTGCGGCAGGCTGTGAGGTCGTAGCACGAATGGATGATGCAATAGAGTGAGTCGGTGCCTGAGGAGTCACTGCAGAAGTTTCAGGTGTTGAACTCACTGCAGGAGTTGGTTCGGTAGACCTCGGAGGAGATGGAATCATTTCAGAAGCTTCAGTGGCCGTGAATCCAAGATTAGGATCCATTTCCGCTTCTTGTGTAGGCTCTTGAGGAACGGATTATTGTGCAGACGAGGAACCAATATTCTTCTTTGCTTTCTTCTTGCGAAGGACAGCCGTTTTCTTTTTCTTCAAACGTTCCGCTTCGGTATTCGAAGGAACGTTTTCATCATCATCCTCCCATCTAATCTTCCTGACCTTCTTCACACCACGTTCATCGAGATAATACTCATAACCAGGCTCAGGAGGATTGTCATCTGATTCAGAATCCTCTTCGTCGTTACCAGCTGAAGTGCCACCAGCTGCACCAGCAGACGATGCACCAGCAGTAGACACACCAACGGCACAAGCACCTGCATCACCACCATCACCAGCTTCATCATCATCGCTATCACTGTCAGACGAACTTGTAACCTCTGGACCAAACTTTTCAACCATCCTTTTCTTTAACTCCGGCTCTTCGTTATCAGATTGGCTGTCATCATGACGCCATTTGTCATCTGCAGGAGCAATGTAGTCTGGTTTTCCAAGAGCACCTATCAACTTCCTAGGCGACGTGCTTTCCGTGTATCTCTTTGCTGCAAGGCTCTTGAATATCCTTAAAGATTGCAAGATCATAGATTCTATCTTCAGGATGTCGTCGTCGGCTTTTGGAAGATTAGGATGCTGGACGTTCATGATCAATTGAAGAAACCGAGGATACATCCAGAATTTGTTCCCAGATGTTCGACTACCAGTCCTCGTCATATTCTCTTTCATATTGGCAAAGATATACTTTGAGATGCTAAATGGTTTGTTCAGCACCAATGCCACCATGAGACCTACAAGGTCATTGCTTGCCATATCATATCCTGCACGTCTGTTGCTGATACACTGAATAAGAACGTGCAAAGGGAACTTGTAACACAATGGCAAATCTCCCTTGTTGATTTGAGAAATGAAGACGTCACCAATACACTTCATCCGCAATAAACAGCCACGAGTACACATGATTGGAATAGAGGACGGAGCATTCGGATCTTCTTGTAGCTCTAAGAAAGTGTTCAATATTTCCGGTGAGACAACCACATTCAGATCATTCACTTGCCCTTGAATGACTTCAGTACCATCAATTTGCACCATGCTTACGGAATTCCAGAAAGCTTTAACGAGTGACTTGTAAACAGGCGTTGAAAAGGTGAGAACTTTATTAATCCACGACTCCCTGATCCACTGAGTAATTTCTTTCAATTCGGTGATCTTTTCTTCCGAATCCAGAAAGGCAATTTGGTTGTGACGCTTCTCGGACATCACTTCTTCTTCTGATTTGTTTTCCTTCTTAGTCGGGGCCTTACGCTTTCTTTCTTTCGGTGCCATCTGAATTCAAAAACGTCCACAATATGTCATAATGGAATAAGATGTACATTAGACATATGTTAATACAAGTTCAAGTGCCCAAATGACATTTATCATTCAAATGCAAGTCTTCTGTGAAAGGCACCAAGGTTGAAAATTTACTAAGTATGGAACGACGAAACTCTATATACTACGATGAAACTTCCTTCTTCAAGGCGAAACTCCCTTGGTCAAACAAAGTCAGAGTTGACCATTGACCAGTGGAGTTTCGTCGACAGTCCTTTAACGAAAGTTCTTTCATTTTAAAGGGGATTTCGTCACAGGGGGTTTCGTCGTCAACAGTTTGAAGAAACTAAGGTTTCGTCGTCCAAGGGTTTCGTCAACAGTGGTAGGGTTTCGTCGATTTGGGGGTTTTCTAAAGCTAAGGGGTTTCATCGATTATCCTTAACCGATGAATGATTCTCAAACAAATCAACCTTTGACACTTTGTTTTTATCCAACCAAACTGAAAACAACCTAGAATGTAAAAACCGACACAGATTTTGAACCGTAACCCACCCAAAACGGTTTAATCATCAACAACCATCATACCCTATTTTTGTTTAAACAAAACCCATCCCAAATCAAAGATTAAATCAACATATATACCCTATATCTATCTGTTCTGATGAAAAGCAAAATAAAAAGAACAAAGTTTTATATGAGGAAATCGAAACATTAGAGGTGTCCGAGGGTTTATCAACAAATTTCAACAAAAACACAGAGTTCCTACGGTTCAAAACATTTCAATAATCCATTTTATACCTTTGATTTTTGATAAATTTCAAAGAAAGTGGAAGGTTTTGAGGGTCGGTGAAAGGTATGGGTTTTTGAGTGTTGGAGAAGACAAACAGTGAAGTGGGTGTTGAGTGTTTGAAAAAGTGATAATGAAACTGACCTGGGACCCCCTTATATACTAACTCATCCAGCGAAACTTCAGTCCTCGACGAAACCTAGTGTGGGCTCGACGAAACTCTAAGTTGGGCTTGGTTTGGGCTTAAACAGTTAGCCCATGATGAAAGGTTAAAGGGTCGGGTAAGTTTCGTCATGACCTCGACGAAACCAGGAGTTTCGTCATGAACCTAAACCAATTTTGTCCATTTTGACGACGTGTGAAAACAGTTGACTTTTAACCATGGACTTTCGTCAACATTAAGAGAGTTTCGTCGACATAAAGATGTTTCGTCGACCATTTTTCCACAAATTCACTAAGTGTTGAAACTTTGCACACTTTTGAAAGGTTTTGTTTATTTGAACACATTTCATTTTGATTGAGTTTATCAAATGCAAGGACATTTTATGAAGTCGGCTTCAGGCTTTCGGCAGAAAACACCAAGTTACAACTTCGGCTAATTCAAAAATGAACTTTACAAGATACACTAAAACAGAATTTAAAGTGCGGTAACTAATCGAAAAGCTATAAAAAGCAATAAACGACTGTACAAATGCAATCTTTTTGCGAATTTCAAGGAAAAGGAATCATACCAGATTACGGTCTTAGTCAACATGATTTTTGTTTCAGTTTAAAGCTCTGGATAAGTATACTACCTCGATTATCGGTATTGTTGGCCACATAAGCTCAAACTGATTAGATGTAATCATAATTAGGAGATACGATTTACGGTAAGGATTATACTTACAAGTCGGTGTTCATCCACTCACGACACATTCTCGTATCAAGGTATGCGCGAGAGTTCATCTTACCGGTGAGTATACCGTTTATCATCTGTTTAACCATATAAAAGAATGTGAGATACTCACTTATTTTTTATTGAAAACAAGCCCTATGTGATAGAATCACTTATTGATTAGGAACTTGATTTTCATATGCATGAGGGCACAGGAGCAAGTCCGTGCACTGGTCAGTACATCTTACAGCAGAGAGACGAACTTGACTCCCAGATAAATGTGATATATTATCACTTATTTGTTTGGACATATGATTGTTGATCACTTATTGAGGTCGAATACAATATGTACACGTATGTATGGTATCATGGAAGATCTAGACTTCGTCTTCATTATTTTTCGGTAACAGATACAACCATGATACCTAAATGATAAGACAGCATAAAGACCGAATATCTCAGAACCTCGGCAATCAATCAAATGAAATTTCGGTACCAAGACCATATGCCAATGAATGGTTCCCACCTGACTTGAAGTCTGTTAGGTTTGTCTCATTAATGTGGGGTAAAATACACATATTTGTCCCGTGTAAATTGTATAATTTTTGTATAAGTTTTATTTAGTTTTAGTATTATATTACATTATTTTGTGTTTTGCCAGGTCCTGGTGTAAATGGAGCAAAAACGAATAATAAACAAATGACCAGCCAATTGGGCAGAGTAGAATGCCAGGAGACCGAATTAAAATTGTCGCTATTCCTTTCGAGTGGGCCGAACCCGCTATCCCTATTATCTCCTGCCATATATTTATTGTTGTTGGCATATATTATTTTATTTAGAGAACTACAACATTTAATTCTAGGACTTCAAATTAGTGCTGAAATCTCCAAAAGACCCTTGATGAAATTGAGTAATTACCATACATGCCATCACCTTTAGTTCTTATTTGTGGGCTGTTGGATTATTGTAAGAAGCAGGCCCAAACAATAATTCAGGATCTGTTAAACAAAGCCTAGGATCGCAAATTTGTATTGGATGTGAAACGTGACACCAAGTGGATTTATTGGAGGCGGCAGAAGGTTCCATATATCATTGTTTTTCGAAAACAATAGCAATATATATTACATCATTATATTGGGGAACGATTGGGGGAGCCGCATATATACACGGCTGGAGAGATCAGAGGCAACGAACAGAAGGAGGGACGCTCGTCAGGTTGGGGATGAATTCTTGGAGCTTCTTTGGCAAGGTTTTGAGCCACGGAATCGTTGGGTTGAAGCAAGAAGCTTGGAGAGCAAGGAATGACCGGGTTTTGCCATTCGGTTTCTTTTATTTTCTAGTGTTTTTGTTTTAATTCAATGAATTCATTATTTGAACCTTGTTTGATTATTTTTGAGACTTTATTCGTTATGATTCTTGGCTAGACTTCTTTAACTACCTAGGCTAATGACTATAGTTTAATAAATTTTGGGTTTTTATTCGATTTTAACGTGGTTCTTGGGTTTTCTTGAAAAGTAAACGATTATGATATTTTGATTTGGTGTATATGCATGCTTGATGTTGTTTGATCATCGTTTATTGCTTCGTATGATTCTTGGTGACGGTCTATATCATATAATAAGGTCATGCTAGAGTTTTAGATTTTGGTGAGTGTCTATATCACGGAATAAATCTTTAATTATTTAGGGTGAAATCACGTGAAATAACCTTAGAAGTAATATTCGGTAATCTTATAAAATCAAGTGTTCTACTAATCTTGTCGCTGTAAGGCTCGGGGTTATTAATAGGTCTTGGTTTGGTATATAGCTAGGTTTAGGTTTTGTAAGAAATCGGTCTAGTTCCCTAACCATTCTCTTGTCTATTAAACCAAGTTAGAATCCATAATTGCCTTAGACTTTCGCGCTGTAAGGTATATTGTCATATTTAGGCACTTTTCAAGAAGTTAGAGGACTGTAAGGAAATCTAACAACTGGTAATCGTAACAGCCTAGGTAGTGCCATAAGTTTCACCTCGAGAAGGGTTGAGGGGCTTAGTTGGTGTCTTAATAGGTTTAGCATTAAAAGATCCCGGTTCCATACCACATTAGCTTCGAATAGAAATCCACTCCAAGTTAAACCTGCGTCTAGCCTAGGTAGTCTTCATCGCCACTGGTTCAAGTCTTCGTCCAAATTCGCGTCTAATTAATTTAGTTTAATTTTTAATTGCAAATTTAGGATTTTTAGAAAACCCCCCTCAAATATAAAAACAATTAGAGTCCGTGTCATTCTAAGTCTAGATAGAGTCGTAAACGTAATTAGAGAGTCTCGTGGGTTCGATACTCGGACTTACTTAGGCTATACTACATTGACCGGTACACTTGCCGGTTGTGTGGTCTAGATTAGAGAGTCTTAGTTTTATAAATTTAAAATTTAGGTGTCTAATTTAGGGTTAATTTAGTTAATATTTATTTGACCACTTTTAGCCCATCAATCATCCTGCACATTTTAGTCTGATTGTGAGCCTACCGATACATCGTTAGTAGAGATACTTATCATTTCTCAATTTTTGTTTTTCATTTTGAACATGTTGATCGACCACACCATTGAATATCATCATCTTCCTTTATCCAAGAAACTCATTTTTGGTTTTCTAATTTTTGAATTTTCCAATTTTTTTTTTGAATTTTTCAAACGTAAAGACAGAAAATAAAGTTCGAATGTTTTTGTATTTTCTTAAAATTTTCTCCCCCTAAAATGCTAAAAGGTTACGAAATTGAAAATCTTTTTGTATTTTTAGAGTTTTTAAGAAAATATTTACAAAAACGATTTGCCAAAGAAGTTACTCGGGTATCACCTTAATGCCATTGACCAAAAGTAGATAATCAAAACGTGATTTATCAAAAGCTTTTGTGAACAGGTCGGCACGTTGGTGATAAGTGTGGATTTTAACAACATCGATTAATCTTTTGTCAAAACAATCACGTATGAAGTGATAGTTAATTTCGATGTGTTTGGTTTTGGAATGCTGCACAGGATTCTAGTGATCTGTAAGGCAACATTGTTATCAACAAAAATAGGAGTAGATAGGAATTCAAAACCGTAGTCGCGCTTTTTTTGTTGTATCCAAAGAACTTGGGAGCAACAACTAGAGGCAGCAATGTATTCTGCTTCACAGGTTGATGTAGCAACACATGTTTGCTTCTTGCACTGCCACGTGACTAGTCGATTTCCTAAGAATTGACATCCCGCTGTTGTTGATTTGCCATCAATTTTGCATCCGCCAAAATCAGAGTCACTGAACGCGATCAAGTCGAAGCTATCATCCTTAGGGTACCAAAGACCGGTGTCCGGGCATCCCTTCAAATAGCGGAAAATCCTTTTAACAGTTGCCAGATGAGAGGCCTTCGGGTTGGCTTGATATCTTGCAAGCAGGCACGTCGGATACATGATGTCGGGCCTCGAAGCTATGAGATACATGAGAGATCCTATCATAGCACGATAGTATGAAGAGTTAATGCTTTCACCCTTCAGATCCGGAGTAATCCCGTGATTCTGCGGAAGTGGGGTACCAATGGGCGTTGCATCAGACATCTGGAACTGGCTCAAGATGTCACCAACATATTTTGTCTGATGGATGAATATCCCAGACTCAGTTTGTCGAACTTGTAGGCCCAAGAAGAAATTCATTTCCCCCATTGCGCTCATCTCGAATTTTTCTTGCATCACACACTCGAATTGCCTGCACAAAGAATCATTAGTTAAACCAAATATTATATTATCAACGTATACTTGTGCCAACAGAAGATCTCCATCCTGTTCTTTGATAAAGAGAGTACAATCAATAAGACCTCGCCGAAAACCATTCTCCAGCAGATAATTTGATAAGGTTGCATACCAAGCTCGTGGTTCCTGATGTAAACCATAAAGAGATTTGTTGAGCAACCAAACCCGATCTGGATGAATAGGATCTTCAAAACCCGGAGGTTGTTCGACGTACACCTCTTCTTCAACCACACCGTGTAAGAAAGCACTTTTGACGTCCATCTGGTAGACTTTGAATCCTTTAAATGAAGCATAAGCTAGAAAGATCCGAATAGCTTCCAGACATGCAATAGGTGCATAAACTTCATTGCAGTCAATGCCTTCTATCTGACGAAATCCCTGAACAACCAATCTCGCCTTGTTTCGAATGACTACTCCACGATCGTCATTCTTGCATTTGAAAACCCAACGTGTGTGACACCTGTGTCACTTCAACCATCAAACAAATACCAAACCAATTAAATATTGTATTTTATACTTGGATTTTGTATAAATATGTGCATCGTTCGCACATATCAATTCTTGTTCGATTTCGAGCTCTAAATCGCTTTCTGGAAGGTTATACGCGAACTGATGCGTAAATATAACCAGTTTAATGCAACAAACACTCTGGAATAGTGACATAGGCTTAACATATCTTAAATAACCTTTACATAACTTATAAATAAGTTTTGGAAGGTTTGGTGTGTCGAAAACAAGTTTATTCGCTTACAGGGACTAATTTCGACAAACTCTGAAAGTATGCCGATTCGTACTGTAACGAACATTCCGGAACATGATCATAAGTTAAACATGCCCTAAATATACTTTACATAGCTTAGAAATAGGCTTTGAGGTGTTTTGGTGCGCAAAAATAAACTTATTGATCAACAGGGACTAAAAGCGTCAAAAAGTGCCCAAATGACCAGATTCATTGTATCTAGTCCAATTTTGATGTTTTTATGGTTTTAACCCCAAGTTTTGCATTCTATGGGCTAAAATTTAATGGTATTTCATGTCCCCTTGTATTGCAATACCATGTGCCCACATGGAGGGTCAAGATCAAGGCACGAAATGCGAGAAACGATCCTAACGGTTCTCTGAAATCTATAAATACCCAAGCTCTCATTCCATTTTCCTCACACCTTGATCTAATTTTATGCTCTAACTTGAAGCTTTATGCTTCATACTTGAGTATTTAGATCAAGTTCTTCCTAGCTTGGACCCTTTGTAAGCTTCTTTCGTTCTTTTATGCGTTTTTAAGCGGGAAAGTCAAACAGTGTTTGACTTTCTGCTTTGACCAGTCAATGGTCAACACGAAGTTCGTTTGAACTTCATAAAGTGAGCGTAATCATGATGGTTATAGTCTTTTGTGACTATACCTACTGATTACCACGTTATTTAGGCGTAGTGACGAGTCATAGTTTCGGTCAAAATGCGTGTTCTTGCGTATTTTGCAACCAAACTATTCTTAGGTATCAAGACCCTTTGTTTTGATACCAAACCTGTTTTCAAACCTTGTTAAACATGTTTTAACATGTTTAACTCGTCACTTTTAGATGTGTGCTTATATAGGGTCGTAAGATAATCGGTCTAAACAACCGCTTAGACTTTCGAACCCGACCTGTTTGGTCGATCATTAGGATCCGACCAAACATGTTTTGTGACCATAGTTGTATAGGGAATAACCTTTCAAGGTTATACCTTATGGTCACTTCGTTTAAATAGTTGTATGATAGGTAGTTTATATGCCTTAGGTAAATGACCAAAATGCCCTATTTACGCATAAATTCATTTTAAGCATATGTAACATAAATTTTGACATCTAAACTGATTAGGCAACATTATTAGACATGTTAAGGCATATATTACTTGTCATAAGACTAGTTAGGCGGTCCGAACGCGTTTTACGCAAACGACACGTTAAAGTAGCATAAGCTACCTAAACGGGTCGTAATGGGTCATAAGCACTTAGGATAGGTTCTGTTTTAGGATGTAGGCTTTGTTTAACCATATTACATGAGTTCCTATACTCATTTGGTTTACGAAACCTCATTCTATCCGATCTTCCGATTTAGGTCCGGTTTATTTACTTAGTTACCTATATTAGGTGCCGTTTGATTCCGTGATCCCTCTAGCTTTGCTTGGTAGTTATTCAAGACTTCTAAGCATCCTCAAGTGAGTACATAGTCCCCTCTTTTACTGTTTTCAATGTTTTGGGGTGAAACATGTGTACCTAATTGTTATGTTCATGATTTCAAAGTATAATTGATTATACATGTTAGTACTTATCTTTTGACAAACTGAATGATTATTTATGGTTTAAACACTAATTTTTCAAAGATTATAAAATTAAATGTTGGATTGTACTTGTTTTATACGTTCACCAGACCGATTGGTAGTATGATATAGCGCTATAGGATTTGACACCCCATTCCTGTTGTATGGAATGTCAGAAACCGATATTTTATCCAAATAGGGATTGCCTTTGTGGTATTTCTATCGTCTCAAAGGTGTATTTTGATACACTAAGGTCTAAATGAATTTTAAAATCACATTTTTGTTGTATATTTTGTTATACTCCCAAAGGTATAGCTTAATATGCTCTCATATGTGATATTGTACAAAACAACATAAATTTTGTTAATTACTAAAACATAGTTTAATATGTTATTCATAAAACCAAAGCATAGTGTAATATGTTATTAATAAAACCAAAGTATACTTTTGATATACTACTGAAAACTATTATTTTGACGACTAAAGTATATTTAATATACTATCTGTCTAACTATTTTGGAACTGAAATATATTTTAATATATTACTTATTCGACTCTCTTAAAACCAAAGTGTATTTTTATGTATACTACAAACCTTTTTATCAAAACCTTGTTTTACAAACAACATATTTTATACAAACTCATTTCACTTAATTATTTAATTATGCATCTTTCTTTTATATCATCTGATTTCTTATCACTTATAAAGAAAACATTTTTAAGTTCATGACTATTTTTGTTAAAAATTCTTTTAAATTTACAAGTCATGAATCATGCATTAATAAAACCTATGTATCTCACAAGCATTTTTATGCTGACGTACCTATTTTTACACATGTTTCAGGTGCTGCTAGGTGATGATTGTTGATACATGCTATACATATGATGGACTCATGCCTTAGAGACTTTAAAACTTGAAAGACAATATTTGTATTCATTTGATTTGTAATAAAACAATGAGTTCAATATTTCAATAAAACAAAATTATTAAATCCATGGTTGTGAAACAATGATTCTGTTACGACACTCCCCGACGTTTCCGCCACGATTTGTTGTTTTACGTGGTCGGGGTGTGACAACGTGTGCCAATTTTCTTGTAATTTTCCGGCCTTTCAACAAGCTTCCACACACCTAGCTTTTGAAATTGCTGTAGTTCTTCCTGCATGGCTTCCACCCAAGAATTATCTTTTAAGGCTTCTTTCCAAGATTTCGGCTCTTCTTGTGACACGTAACACACGAAGGACCAATCATTTTGAAGACCAGATTCTCTAATGGCTGAATACAAACCAGCATTTTGATTGTTTCTCAACTGATTACGCGTCTGCACACCGCTATGGACATCTGCAATAATATTCTGTTGCGGATGGGTATCATGAATTCTCGATTCAGGAACATCAAATTGTTAAGATTAAGATCAACAACCAAATCCACACCGGGCATAGGCGTAGAAGTGGATGCATTCCCTTCAGTAGTGTCTACATTCTGCTCATGAGGAGTTGCTTCAGAAGCACCTTGAACAGGAGCAACCGGAGCTGAAGTACCTTCATTTGCATCATGGTATTCATCATATTCCGATGACTCATTGTAATCAGCAGCATCTACAAATACCTCATTTTGAACCGTATTGTTATTAACCGAAGTAGAAGCTTGAGGGTCAACAACAATTGGTCTCACCAATGGCGAATCAGCCGCATTGTCACTTTCAAGTAAC
This sequence comes from Helianthus tuberosus, assembly GCA_030545235.1. Classification (NCBI taxonomy): domain Eukaryota; kingdom Viridiplantae; phylum Streptophyta; class Magnoliopsida; order Asterales; family Asteraceae; genus Helianthus; species Helianthus tuberosus. The sequence continues at coordinate 144,675,712 of CM060372.1, forward strand.
ATTTGAGCAGCTGCAGATGCTTTGTCAAAGGTTGGCAGATTAAAGGAGTCGAAAAGTCCATCATAATCGAACATCCAAGGATCACCCGGAGCTCTAACAGGATTAGTATACCTTTGAACCTTTACTTCACTCCATAATTCAATCTTTTTGGTTGCCAAATTCCATACACGAAAATTCGGAGTTTCATATCCAAGGAAGAAACCCTCGATAGCTTTGGCACCAAACTTTCCGTCGAGCTCAATCATAGTACATGGACCGCCAAAAGGTTCTAGGTAAGAAAGATCCGGTTTCCTTTTCTGTAGAAGTTCGAAACACGTCTTGCCATGCCTTTTAACTGTGAGAACTCTGTTTAACGTGTAGCAAGCAGTCGACACAGCATCCCCCCAGAACTGAACAGGAAGCTCCGACTCTACCAACATAGTTCTTGCAGTTTCAATTATCATCCGATTCTTCCTCTCAGCGACACCGTTTTGCTGTGGAGTGTAGCGAGAACTGTATTCATGAAGAATGCCCTTGGAAGTACAGAACTCATCCATTACACGGTTTTTGAACTCAGTTCCATTGTCGCTTCGGATCCTTTTCACTTTCAACGTGTACAAGTTTTCCAGCATAGTAATAAGATCCTTGAGGATTCCAGGAGTTTCACTCTTGTGTGCCATAAAAGCTACCCAAGAAAATCTAGAATAATCATCAGTAACCACTAAACAGTAAGCATCCCCAAATGTTGTCTTGTGCTTCATAGGTCCGAAAAGGTCCATATGAAGACGTTCGAGAGGCATGCTGTTGGTGCATGCGTCTGTCGACTTCGTCTTGTGTCGAGTCTAGGACTAAAAATGTTAGATATTTTATACGTTTTAGAGTATGTTTAATGTAATTTAGCTTGAAAGTGGTGATTTCCCTTGAAAGTGTCATGTGTCATTTCAAGCTAAATCAAGATTTACCTTGAAAGTGGCATGTCATTTCAAGCTAAATCTCCTCCACTATATATACCATTCAAGCTAAATCATTTGTAACTTTCATAGATTTTCCGGTCAGAGCAACGAAGTGCTGCCGAAGTGTTGTCAGGTTGTAAACGTCATACAAATCAATAGAAACAACAGTTTAAAGTGTAAACTCGCTGAATTGACCTCGGTTTGTTCGTTTCCGCCGCTCAAACTGAGATAAACTCTTCTGATCGACTCGTTTGGGTCCGAATTCGATCCTACAAGTGGTATCAGAGCTCAGGAGGAAGAGTTCTTTCTGATTCAGCTTGTTTTTCATCTAAAAATCTCACTTCTACACCTTCTTTTCAGAATCGAACGGGTTTTTACGGTTAAAATCGGCTAATCTTTTCACAATATGTGCGAAAACATGTTTTAACAAATCCTTGAAAGTTTCAGAACGAAATTCGGTCATTTACTTGTTCAATCGAGTCTAAAACAGATCGTAAAAGATGATGTCACTAGATTTCGCTTAAATATTGTGTGATAATTGAAGATTTCGCTTGAATTTGAGTGTTAATTTCGCTTGAATCTGATATACAACTCGTAAATTCCGCTTGAAATCATCATTCTACTTGAAAATTCATGATAGATTTCGCTTGAACACATTTCCTGTTTGAAAATGATTCAGTAGGTCGTGTGATACGTGTCTTGATCTGATCAATTGCCATCATTTACTTTGATATAATACAAGTTGCATGTGATAAATAGGTTGTCGATTTGAGTTTAATTGGTGATATACATTCTGCGGTCCAATTAGATTGACATTAAAGAGCATTTGTTGTCGGCTTGATTTGTTTTGCACGTGAAAAGAGCATTTGTTTCTGTGAAATATTAAAAGGTTGGTCAGTGACTCACATGAATACATAAGTGGTCCAATCAGTTTTGCTTGAGATACTTGAGTTTGTCGGATTAAGTGAATATTACGGTTCATGTGACATTTATTAGGAACTCTGTTCATAGTCTGGCCTCCACTAAAGTTGCATGTGCTTTGTCTGTCCATTCTAATTGATTTGTTTACGTGGATTGTCAGTTAGTATATACTGTTTGCATATGAAATGAACATGTGATCCATTCATGTTTGACGACATATTAAATACATAAGCCCAAGATACTTAATCATAGTCAGGTTGCATGTAATCATTGTGCCAGTTCACTATTCTTTATATGCGGTCCATATCACTTAGATATTTTTTCGGTTAAATCATTTGTCGGTTCACATGGATTGACCAGTACGTTTGTCAGTCAGGTTGTATTGTGTGGTAAGGTTGCATGATATAGTCCAGTTCGTACAGTTTGGAGTTCAAAGGTTTCAAAGGGTCAGGTCAATTGGATTCGATCCGGGTCATATTGTAACACCTCGAAAATTCACGTCCTATAATGTGTTGACACGTGTCATAAAGTCTGAACGTGTGAAGGAATACTCTAGAAGGACTAAAGTTGACAAGCATGGAAAGTATGTGTAAATACGAGTTCTGAAGGTCAACAGTGAATAATTTTATTATACATTAACCCTACATGATGCTCATACCTTCAAACGAATAATTCATGGATCATACGAAGCTGAAAGTGAGAGATTACAAATTACAGGGGTTAAATGTGTCAACATGTTTAAAGATATACCTATGAGTGACCTTTTGACAAACCCGAAGCTTTGTAATGGTTAATTATGCTCACTAGAATACACGATTAAAATTTCGTAAAGTTTCGTCAACGTATGAGAAAGTTGTGATCAAATTCGTGTGCGAGGGGTTAAAGCGTCAACGTTGAAAGTTAGGCCTTTTCGGGTAACAATAAAGTTACCCGGGGACTTAACAAAGTGGGTATATGTCTTGAAGCCCTTATAGATCAATAATGAAGGTCCATATCGCAATAAACAAGTGTCTGTACAAGATTCGAAGAGCCAGGGACTAAAACTGCAATTTATCAAAGTTTTGTTGGAACACCTTAGGGGCTCGCGTAGCGCGAGCGTATGGACTCAGGCAGTCGCGCTACGCGACTGCTTGATCTGGACAGAATGTTTAATTTCTTGGTCCCTTGTCTGCCACAGCCTTGGTGCATGAACTTGGATCGATTTTTCTCACATCCTTGGCCCCTAAAACACCCCTAGAACACTAGGGCATGTGTCAAACAATTGTGGGATGTCCTAGACTTGGTTGTCAAGCTTTTGTGGTGTCCATGAGCACTATATAAGGGACCATAGTTGCATCAATTGCTACACACATCATTCAAGTGTCATCTGAGCATTGGAGGAGCTTACAATCTGATTCAAGGCCTTCCTAATCAACCATTAATCATCTAGTAAGTTGCCTAACCTTTCTAAATTAATTATAGCTTAGTAATTAGCTTAAAAGTCAACATATCGTAATAAACGGTTGACTTCGTGATTAAGTAACGATAACCCAGTCGTATCACGAATTAAAAGTACCATTAGATAGGTAATTATATGGGTATTAAACCCTTATAAGGGCAAATACCAATTCCAGACCTAACTAGGTCGTTTGTCGGGTCAAACGTTGACCGAAAAAGTCAACAGAAGCTTTAATCGGGTAATTAGCGATACGAGAAGCGTGTAACCTGTTTTAACCATAATGTAACTTAGTAATCAATGTTAGAACATGACTAAACATGATTGATTCGGCAAATTTCAATTTAGGATCGATTCGGAACCGAAAGGCGCAAAGTTTGACTTTTTGCTTGACTTCGGTTCTGACCCGGTTTTGATAGAAGTAGACATGCCTTAAGGTTTCTTTAGGGCCGGGTTACATGTTGGTATAAGCCTCTTTACTTGTTTCGTTGATTATCCGATTCGTTCGCGCGTTTCCGTTAAATGCTTAAAATTGACCGTAATGCCCTTTCGGTTATAAAACGAGCTTTTTGGAAATATAAGTGGACAAGACCCTTGTCTACTGAATTATAAACATGCCCTCCAAATTTGACATCAATTTGAGGTCCAGATTAGGAGATATGTGCATTATCGTAAATAGTAAACTTTTTATTAATTAATCGGCGCGATTAGCGCATAGCCTATCTAAACCCGATTTTCGGCACCAAACCTTTTACCCACTGATGTTAAATAATATTTTCGGATTTTTGAAGATTTTTAATTATTTTTAAACTGATCTTAAGCTAGGCTTATCGCCTTAATTCGGTTAATACCGAATTTACCCTTTTCGGGCATAAAATGATTTCTACAAGGAATTTTGACGCGAATCCAATTGCTACTGATTTTAAATAATAAATATAGTGTTTTGAGCCTGTTTAATTGATCAGAAAACCCAGAATTGTATTTTTAATCGAACGTCGCTTAAAACGGGTTTATACGTGTATTATACGCGTAGTTTAGGCTTAAAACTATATTGAGACATACGGATTATTATCAACTAATATAATCTGTTAAAAATAAGTTATTTACTAATTACTTCAGTCCCGAACATCAGGGTTACGTTAAATCCCTTTTATAATCGTTAGAATGACCAAAATACCCCAACGGGGCATAATTAAGGATTTAACTCGTTTTGGGCATTATGGAAGGTATCATTATGATATCACAACATAATTTAAGCATATTAACTTAGGAAACCTGTTCGCGACCTATTCGGTTACCCGTTACGCGTTATTCGCGTTCGGATCGGTTTATATAACTAGTTTATATAAGTTAGCCGAAACGGGTCAAACCTTATCGGTTTTATCTCAAAATCCAGAAGGTGTATAAAATACCCATATAAGACAAGTCTTTGAACATGTCGGGTTTAAATCACATTCTATTCCGGTCTTCGCTTAATCGTGCGTACGAACCGTATCTTCCTGTAAGACTAACCGGTCTAAGCTTATGCTTAATTAAAGACCCGTTAGCATTCTAATTAATTATTTATACCATCATTCCAGACTAGAGCCTTCCGGTAAATTGTACCTACACTTACTTAAGTGAATACGGCTGAGTTATAAATTTCTGCTATTTAAGACAGGAGCTAGCTCAGGTAAATACTCTTAACTTATTTTCCCTATACGGGCTTGGGGTACGGTACTATAAAAGTACCGCTTGGTCGGGTATGTAGTCATTTAAATCGGATTGTGATTAATGTATTTACATAACCCGCTTTATTCTGTATTATTTGATGTATGGCCCTTGGGGGTTAAATGACCATGTCCCGGATATCCTTGGCATCATTTTATGAAATGGCCACGACCTAAGCACGGGGTGTAGGCGTACACCTGACAGATGCATTATGTAAAAACTGGTAATCCACTAAAGGAATCAACCTTGTGGGCATTATACCTGTGGCGTGTCAGTTAACTTAAACCGGCTCTTCTAACCGGTGCTAATGGATGACAAATAAGTAAAACTGTATACAAGATTATATATAAATAATTTTCCCAAGTTATAAAAGATTAATTTTGCCTCTGTGCATTTTAATCAAAGTGTCAAAAGGTTTTGTGCCTGGTGCATCTAAATCAATTTTCTTAAACTCTTTTCAAATGAGTCGGTTGAGTGTATTTACCAGTGAAAACTGACGTATTTTCCAAAAAGGTTAAGTGACAGGTACTGAACGTAATTGGCTGGAAGCTCAGGGCGCTAATAAGGAATCTTGCAAGTTCTAGGCGCCTAAAGTCTGTTGAATAAATGATATGTTTTAAGATCCGCCTGTGGATCCTTTACTTCCGTTGTAATACTGAATATTACTTCATATTCGGAATGTAAAAATAAATATCTTTTGCTTCCGCTGTGCATTCATATATATTGTGTTGTTTGACTATTATGTTGCCAACCACGTCACGATACTCCCCCACCGGGCCCACCGGTGACACGTGGAAAGTCGGGGTGTGACAGGTTGGTATCAGAGCCAACACTGAGTGAATTAAACACTAGTCTTTTGTGTTTAATCTCAGTTACACAATTGCACATTCTTGAGTCTAGACAAGAACATAGGAAAAATCCAAATTTGTTTCATTTTACCTTATTTGGTTCCTTTGTTATTTTTCTGACTTGCCTATGCATAGAATATGGAAAGTATTCTTCAAGTCAATTGCTATAGAAGTCCCGTTTAGGGCAACCATATACTTGTAAATTTTTAAAGGAACGATTATGTTTAAAGTATCATTCCTATATTATAAGATCTACCATTATAATAAAATGGCAAAATTTAAAAAGGACAAAACCTAGCCATGTGTCACATTAAGACAGGGCCAAGATGGTAGTTCCATAATTAGATTCAGATCCTTGTTAACAGTTCAATTTAGGATTGCTCTGCGTTAATTATTAAAAGAATCTTAAGGGAAAAACCTAGCCTAAGTGTCACGGCATACAAGGCCAAGATGGTAGAACCTATTCAAGAGATTCAAATCCTTATTAAACATATGAAGGCATATTAACATGCTCGACAAAATGTGATATGATGAAATCACATAAGTCATTTTGGGATATACTAAATTTCCTTATTTATATAATCATCCCTTATGGATGAAGTGCCCACGGGCTATAACTAACGTCCTCTGGGACTAAAGACAGAGGTAGCCTACAACTCCCTGTCAAGAAAAGGTAATGAACTTTGATTCAAACCTTGAAGCCTCGATGCTATAAAATCAAGGCCTACAAATTAAACTTGTCTAAGTGACTAGGCCTTTTGTGCTATTATTAACTTATAATTTAGGAGTATAATAAATACCCTGAATAATTATATATTTATCAAATTAACCAATATGTGTATTAAAAGCATGGTTAATAAATCGTTCAAAAAGATAAAACTGTTTAAACTTCCGTAAAAACCTTGTCCTTGTTTAAATTTTTATGTAGCAATTAAAACTACATGGCTGGGTCGGAGGAAGGGAACAGTCATCCTTTGGATAACCGCGATGATGAAAGGATTAATATAACCAGAGGAGAGCTCCGTACATTGATTGATTCAGCTGTATCTAAAGCTGTGAAGGAGCAATTCCAGGAGTATAGTGAGACAAATAGTAAAGCCTCATCTGTACCCCACCCTAAATCCATCCCTAAAACTCATTCAGAGCCTGATAACAAGCCGCCCTCAAAGAAAGATGAGTTAAAGAAAGATAACGATCGACATTCATCTAATGAACACAGTGCTCCATCCAAGAGGATAGTGTTCGATAATGAACCGCATACCAAATCCTGTAACTATAAGTACTTTGTTTCCTGCAAGCCCCGAGATTTTACTGGGGAAAAAGGGGCAGTTGATTGCATGATATGGTTGGATGAAATGGACACAGTTGTCGATATCAGCGGTTGCGCTGAAAGGGATGTCGTGAAGTACGTATCCCAATCGTTCAAAGGAGAGGCATTGGCATGGTGGAAGTCTCTCATTCAAGCTGCTGGGAAGATTCCGCTCTACAGCATGTCATGGGAACAGTTTGTTATTCTCATTAAGGAGAATTACTGCCCTCAACACGAGGTTGAGGGGATTGAGTCAGATTTCTTATCCTTGGTGATGACAAACTTAGATTGTCAAGCTTACCTCACCAGTTTTAATACCCTGTCCAGACTGGTCCCTTACCTTGTAACACCAGAGCCCAAGCGAACTGCACGCTTCATTGGGGGTTTACCCCCAGAAATCAAAGCCAGTGTTAAGGCTTCAAGACCTACTACATTTAGGTCAGTAGCTGACCTCTCTCTGTCCCTTACTTTAGATGCGGTCAGGCTAAGGTCGCTAAAGAAATCTGAAGAAAGTAAGAAGAAGCGTGAGGGTGATAACTCACGAGAATCAGAGAAGAAACACAAGGGAAACACTGACTCTGAGAGGTCTGGGTCTGGAAAGAATGGTCAGCGGACAGAGGAAAAGCCAAGGTGCTCGACTTGCCAAAAACGCCACTTTGGAAAATGCAGAATGGAGTCCAATTCTAAAACAGGACCACCTGCATGTGGGATATGCAAGTCTAGGGAGCACAAGGCTGTTGATTGCGGGAAGATCAAAGATGCTACATGCTACAACTGCAACGAGAAAGGGCACATAAAGACCAACTGCCCTAAGTACGCGAGGAAGCCCGAGTAAGCCGAGAGAACAAACGCACGAGTTGTCAGGATGAACGCCCAAGAGATGGTGCAGAATAATAATAGTATAATATGTACCTTTCCTTATCAAGCAGTTTATGCAGAAACTTATTTGATATTGGCACATATAAATATATTATGAATGATAAAGGTTGAGAACTGTTGTCTCCACCTGATTAAGACTCCGGTCATTTAATGCCCGGTAGAAAGTGACGATGTTACGTCGAAAATGCTCCAACAAATCCTATATTGATATTAATATCTATTAGAAATCACTCTTTTCTAATATCCTTGTAGCAAACTTTTGGTTGCATACTTAAGGACTCAATATAGTGATAAAAATCGATTGGTTGCCTTTAAAATAAAGCCCATATCGTGGGTGATAAGAAGCAATTAATTATCAAGGCTCCTTACGAGTCAACTCTCAAAATTTCACGTATCCGTGCGATTAATTAATATTAAACATAAAAAAAAATGGTGGAACTGGCCGTCCCCGGAATCGAACCTGGGTCTAGGCCGGCCGCACCCTTTTGCGCGCCTAGCCAACTGAGCTAGGTGCCTAGTTTGTGAAACTTCCATTATTGATTAAATATAAGCACTTGTGCAATAAACTTCCTTATCATTTATCAATGATAATTTCTGCTAAGTGTCCTGTTTTTCTTTATACAGGCAATAATAAATCTTCATGAACCATAAACTTAGCAAATTTTTATTATCATCCACAAGGTATAACTACCAAGGAAACCATAGTAATCGATTCTTATAGATCGGCAAGAAAAAAAAAAACCTTCCGAAAATCTAAGAGCACTCTTTCTTTGCATAGAGTACGACAACATATGTTATTTTAATTATTTTCTTTTCTCATTGTTTTCTATCGTCTGCGAATGCCAAACTATGTTTGATAAAAGTGTCATATGAGGATTGGCGTATCCTAGTGTGTCCCATAGATTATTTCCATGTCTGATCAGCATGGAGGTTAAATACATGGAACCCCTAAGATATCCCAACGATCATATTGTACTAAAGTCGACTAGTAGTATTCAAAGAAGATATCCATAATAGAATTGTCCAAATAAATATTCCCGATTTAAGGAATCCGTGGACTCATAACATAAATGTGTCATTTTTTTTACAAGCAATGATGGATGAACTGGAGCTTGAGATATGGAAATCTCTGTAACCTCCTTATATCTTGGTTATCTTCTCCTAAGTTTACCCTGTTTACCTCCCTAGAGGCAAGTAGAGTTAAGATTAACATCCCGCTTTGGGTTAGAGTGTTGTGAAAACTCCATATTGATTATGGAATAAACGAAACCTTGATTAAGTAGGTGTTAAGACATAGGTTCATATAGCCTAACTCGATACTCCGAGAGTTTGATATTGTTAGATAAGAAAGACGGTTCATTTTGCTTATGCATACATTACCGCAATCCTAATTAGGCAACGATTAAGAATTTGCCATCAGCTAACCAGGATCGTCGAATTGTTCGACTAACGACAAGGATTAGCTATTCCTTAATATTAGTTAAGTACTGGTTGGAATAACCATCTCACCTTAAGATAAGCTTCTCTATAATATTTGATATATAAGTATCAAGGCTACTCCCTTGAAAACCTTGTATAGATGGAATGATAAACGTTCATTGATAGGACAATAGTTTGGTAAGCCCAAACATTAAGATCTGAAAATTTCATTATAGACAATCAATAAGATCACGCAAATTCATAATCAACAGTAAGATGCCAGTATTCGGCAGAAAATTAAGGATTATGAAAATAGCAAACCTCCTAAATCCTTATTAAAGAATAAGATTCAACAATAGATATCACCCTAGAAAGGAGTGATGCGTTTTGGTAAGAAAGGCAAGCTAAGCCCGAGATACATAAGGCCTTTCGAGGCTATCGAACGTGTCGGTTCAGTTGCCTATAAGTTAAACTTACCTGAAGAGCTCAGTGGAATTCACAATGTGTTCCACATCTGCAAGCTGAAGAAGTGTTTCGCTGATGAATCACTGGTTATACCACATACGGATGTGCTTAAAGATGAGAGCTTAAAATTTGAGGAAGAACCTTTGTCGATTGAAGATCAATAGGTAAAGAAGCTTCGGAAGAAGCATGTACCTATTGTAAAGGTCGAATGGGATGCCCATAGAGGTCCCGAATTCACGTGGGAGGTTGAATCCACGATGAAAGAAAAGTACCCTTACTTATTTCAGTAAATCTCGGGTCGAGATTTATTTTAAGGGGGTGAGGATGTAACACCTCGAAAATTCACGTCCTATAATGTGTTGACACGTGTCATAAAGTCTGAACGTGTGAAGGAATACTCTAGAAGGACTAAAGTTGACAAGCATGGAAAGTATGTGTAAATACGAGTTCTGAAGGTCAACAGTGAATAATTTTATTATACATTAACCCTACATGATGCTCATACCTTCAAACGAATAATTCATGGATCATACGAAGCTGAAAGTGAGAGATTACAAATTACAGGGGTTAAATGTGTCAACATGTTTAAAGATATACCTATGAGTGACCTTTTGACAAACCCGAAGCTTTGTAATGGTTAATTATGCTCACTAGAATACACGATTAAAATTTCGTAAAGTTTCGTCAACGTATGAGAAAGTTGTGATCAAATTCGTGTGCGAGGGGTTAAAGCGTCAACGTTGAAAGTTAGGCCTTTTCGGGTAACAATAAAGTTACCCGGGGACTTAACAAAGTGGGTATATGTCTTGAAGCCCTTATAGATCAATAATGAAGGTCCATATCGCAATAAACAAGTGTCTGTACAAGATTCGAAGAGCCAGGGACTAAAACTGCAATTTATCAAAGTTTTGTTGGAACACCTTAGGGGCTCGCGTAGCGCGAGCGTATGGACTCAGGCAGTCGCGCTACGCGACTGCTTGATCTGGACAGAATGTTTAATTTCTTGGTCCCTTGTCTGCCACAGCCTTGGTGCATGAACTTGGATCGATTTTTCTCACATCCTTGGCCCCTAAAACACCCCTAGAACACTAGGGCATGTGTCAAACAATTGTGGGATGTCCTAGACTTGGTTGTCAAGCTTTTGTGGTGTCCATGAGCACTATATAAGGGACCATAGTTGCATCAATTGCTACACACATCATTCAAGTGTCATCTGAGCATTGGAGGAGCTTACAATCTGATTCAAGGCCTTCCTAATCAACCATTAATCATCTAGTAAGTTGCCTAACCTTTCTAAATTAATTATAGCTTAGTAATTAGCTTAAAAGTCAACATATCGTAATAAACGGTTGACTTCGTGATTAAGTAACGATAACCCAGTCGTATCACGAATTAAAAGTACCATTAGATAGGTAATTATATGGGTATTAAACCCTTATAAGGGCAAATACCAATTCCAGACCTAACTAGGTCGTTTGTCGGGTCAAACGTTGACCGAAAAAGTCAACAGAAGCTTTAATCGGGTAATTAGCGATACGAGAAGCGTGTAACCTGTTTTAACCATAATGTAACTTAGTAATCAATGTTAGAACATGACTAAACATGATTGATTCGGCAAATTTCAATTTAGGATCGATTCGGAACCGAAAGGCGCAAAGTTTGACTTTTTGCTTGACTTCGGTTCTGACCCGGTTTTGATAGAAGTAGACATGCCTTAAGGTTTCTTTAGGGCCGGGTTACATGTTGGTATAAGCCTCTTTACTTGTTTCGTTGATTATCCGATTCGTTCGCGCGTTTCCGTTAAATGCTTAAAATTGACCGTAATGCCCTTTCGGTTATAAAACGAGCTTTTTGGAAATATAAGTGGACAAGACCCTTGTCTACTGAATTATAAACATGCCCTCCAAATTTGACATCAATTTGAGGTCCAGATTAGGAGATATGTGCATTATCGTAAATAGTAAACTTTTTATTAATTAATCGGCGCGATTAGCGCATAGCCTATCTAAACCCGATTTTCGGCACCAAACCTTTTACCCACTGATGTTAAATAATATTTTCGGATTTTTGAAGATTTTTAATTATTTTTAAACTGATCTTAAGCTAGGCTTATCGCCTTAATTCGGTTAATACCGAATTTACCCTTTTCGGGCATAAAATGATTTCTACAAGGAATTTTGACGCGAATCCAATTGCTACTGATTTTAAATAATAAATATAGTGTTTTGAGCCTGTTTAATTGATCAGAAAACCCAGAATTGTATTTTTAATCGAACGTCGCTTAAAACGGGTTTATACGTGTATTATACGCGTAGTTTAGGCTTAAAACTATATTGAGACATACGGATTATTATCAACTAATATAATCTGTTAAAAATAAGTTATTTACTAATTACTTCAGTCCCGAACATCAGGGTTACGTTAAATCCCTTTTATAATCGTTAGAATGACCAAAATACCCCAACGGGGCATAATTAAGGATTTAACTCGTTTTGGGCATTATGGAAGGTATCATTATGATATCACAACATAATTTAAGCATATTAACTTAGGAAACCTGTTCGCGACCTATTCGGTTACCCGTTACGCGTTATTCGCGTTCGGATCGGTTTATATAACTAGTTTATATAAGTTAGCCGAAACGGGTCAAACCTTATCGGTTTTATCTCAAAATCCAGAAGGTGTATAAAATACCCATATAAGACAAGTCTTTGAACATGTCGGGTTTAAATCACATTCTATTCCGGTCTTCGCTTAATCGTGCGTACGAACCGTATCTTCCTGTAAGACTAACCGGTCTAAGCTTATGCTTAATTAAAGACCCGTTAGCATTCTAATTAATTATTTATACCATCATTCCAGACTAGAGCCTTCCGGTAAATTGTACCTACACTTACTTAAGTGAATACGGCTGAGTTATAAATTTCTGCTATTTAAGACAGGAGCTAGCTCAGGTAAATACTCTTAACTTATTTTCCCTATACGGGCTTGGGGTACGGTACTATAAAAGTACCGCTTGGTCGGGTATGTAGTCATTTAAATCGGATTGTGATTAATGTATTTACATAACCCGCTTTATTCTGTATTATTTGATGTATGGCCCTTGGGGGTTAAATGACCATGTCCCGGATATCCTTGGCATCATTTTATGAAATGGCCACGACCTAAGCACGGGGTGTAGGCGTACACCTGACAGATGCATTATGTAAAAACTGGTAATCCACTAAAGGAATCAACCTTGTGGGCATTATACCTGTGGCGTGTCAGTTAACTTAAACCGGCTCTTCTAACCGGTGCTAATGGATGACAAATAAGTAAAACTGTATACAAGATTATATATAAATAATTTTCCCAAGTTATAAAAGATTAATTTTGCCTCTGTGCATTTTAATCAAAGTGTCAAAAGGTTTTGTGCCTGGTGCATCTAAATCAATTTTCTTAAACTCTTTTCAAATGAGTCGGTTGAGTGTATTTACCAGTGAAAACTGACGTATTTTCCAAAAAGGTTAAGTGACAGGTACTGAACGTAATTGGCTGGAAGCTCAGGGCGCTAATAAGGAATCTTGCAAGTTCTAGGCGCCTAAAGTCTGTTGAATAAATGATATGTTTTAAGATCCGCCTGTGGATCCTTTACTTCCGTTGTAATACTGAATATTACTTCATATTCGGAATGTAAAAATAAATATCTTTTGCTTCCGCTGTGCATTCATATATATTGTGTTGTTTGACTATTATGTTGCCAACCACGTCACGATACTCCCCCACCGGGCCCACCGGTGACACGTGGAAAGTCGGGGTGTGACACATATCAGTCTGCATAGTTTTGTCAACTTTCAGTCCGCACAGAATATTCACCAGTTTGAGTACCAGTTTTATTCTGTTAATTGATAAATCTTTAAACTAGTTGTTTGTTTGTTTGTTTCAGGTATATTTTTAAAAGGTGATCTATCTTGGACTTAATATTTCGCTTAACGGGATTGTCATGATAAACGTGTTTACGAATCATGGATATCAATTTCTTTAATATGACAAATGAAATTTTTAATAGAATAATTGTACTAAAGAAAGAGTTTGATTCGTTTTCAGGTTGTCCAGGAGAAAGTACAAAGAGTCTCATTCATAGATATTGTCATCTTGTGCGTACCATGTCTAAGTTGAAAATTACTAAAACTCCAGCAGAATGGGTTGAAAAGCTTGCTGATGCTTTATCACAAAAGGAATGGGGTACATATCTCATGATTCTGAAGAATTCTGGACAGTTTAGTAGATTGTCAATTGCTCAATTCATTGAAAAACTTGAAGAACAAATTAATAACAGTGATGATGATGATGAGAAAAGTCAAGATGAAGAGTCTGTTTCTCAAGAAGAAAAAAATGAACAGAGTGAAGAAGTCAAGGTTGTTGAGAAGATTGTGGAAGTTGAAAAGATAGTTGAAGTCGAGAAGATCGTTGAAATCACAAAACCCTGTCTTAGATGTTTAGAGTCTTGTAAACAATGTATAGAGAAAGATGAGAGGTTTAGTGAGTTAGAAAAGTTGAAAGAAAAATTGTTGTTTGATGTAAAAAATTTGAAACAGTCATATGATGTATTGAACAGAACTGTAAATAGTATGGAAAAGACTAACTCTGAAAGAGAGAAAGCTTTGAAAATGATGAATGCTACCATGATGACAAAGCAGAAAGAGATCAACTTGTACATAGAAGAATGTGCAAAGTGGAAGAAAGAGTTGGATAGTGAAGCAACTGAGAACGAAAGAATCAGAAGATTGTTGCAAAGTTACCAAGGTTGTGACTACATAATTGATAGAATTTATCCAACAGTTGAAGGATTTGAAGCATTTAAAGGTGAAGAAATAAAGCCAAAGAAGAAAAAGGATACTGGTAAGAAACAGGGTGTCTGTTATAATAAGTGTCCGCCTCCGATTTGGGAAGGGTACTCATCTAGGAAACCTAACGAGGAAGAACTAAAACAGGCGGTCAATATTAAGTTAGAATCCGAGATAACCGATGTTTTACCGGACGATATTGATGTCACGTTCACAGCGTCCGACACAGATCATGAGTCCGAATTGATAAAAAGAGTGGTTGATCAGGTGTTGGATAAGGATGAGGAGTCAGAGTCAAAGTCAGAATCCGAAAGTTCGTGTCAGTCAGTCAGGAGTTCGAGTTCGTCCGAAAAGAGTTCAAAGTCGTCGGGAAAACGGGTTTACAGTAAAGAGTTTTTGTTGTCAAAATCTAATTTGAATGATGAAACATTTGAAGTTGTGTATACTTTGAATGATTCTGACAAATTATATTTTGATAAAGAGTTTCCAATAAGAAGTGTTCGGTTTGACATGATCAAAAAGGTTTTCAAAATGATAGAAATTAATATTTCTGAAATAAAAGATTTAAATCTTACTGGAAAACCTAAAAAATACACTTCAAGAGTTCAACAACGTTTGAACAAGAAAAAGGGTTACAATTCTGGTTCTGGTTTTCAAAAGAAACCAAACCATAATAGTAAGTACAAAAAGAAAGGACTTGGTTTTATTTCACCTGAAAACTATAAAAATGAAAAATATGTTCGAGACTTTAAATCAAAAATGACATATGTTGCAGGAACTAGTCATGAAGAAGAAGCAAAGAGCTCATTCTGGAAACAGTCAAACAAGGAGTTTCTTGCTGAAAAGATGAAGAATGGAGCTTATCAATGGAAAGAAACAAGAACTTGTTACAGATGTAATGAAGTTGGTCACATTGCATGGAACTGTCCTAAGGCAACCAACACAAAACAGGGAGTTTCAGAAAAACTCAAAGAAGTAGTTGTTGATAAAACCGACTGAACGATTTAAAGTGTTTAAAAACTCTACATATGAAGTTGGTGAGTGTTCGAAAAGATTTTACAAGAAAAGGGGAAATCTTGACAATCAAGCTTGGGTTGTTAAGAAATCAGAGGTAAAATCTGGCGATGAATCTGATTCCACAAAGTCAGAGGAGCCACAATTTGATGAGAGTGTTGAAAAATCAGTTCTTTCAATGGATGATGAGAACTTTCCACCATTGAGTATTGAAAATTTTAAATCAAAAATCGGGAAAGTTGAGATCTCTAATCAATTTTATTCTGATAAGAATGAATTTGATGTTGAGAAAGCGTTTAATGGGAATGTAAAGAAAATTTTCGAAAAGATGGTCGATGGGAAGGTTAAAGGGGTAAAAGAGTTTTATGCTAAGAAGAAAGCAACTTACACCCCAACTGCTTCTGAATTGAAAACACCCAAGGCTGGTCAGGCTTGGGTGGATATTTTCTTTCATTGAAAAACCTGACTTGCCGGAGATCCCAAGTTTGTGATAGCGGATCAGGAATCGGCATCTTTCTTAGTGATTGATTGTGTGATTGAATATTAAAGTTTGTTAAATTTTACAGATTGTGAATTGCCGGAGCTTCCAGGTTGGTAAGTGTGAAGCAGGAATCGGCATCTTAATTGGTAAAAATGGTTTGTGTAGATGTTTTATTCCTACATGTGGTTATATGATTTGGATATTTTTACAAGTGGTAAGAGGTTGGATCTTACAAGTGATTCGTCAAGGTCATTAGTTTGAACTTGATGTAATCCTCATATATGTGATTGAATGAACAAGATGATGAACCCGTCCTACAAGTGGTAAAATCAACAAAACTTATTTTCCGAAAAAATCATTTTGGTTAAAACAAACTTAAGTGTTTTGAAATCATTATGAGAAAATAGTTTTGTGTAAGGGGGAGTTCTGATTGTTTATGCCATGTGGATGGCGAATTGATGCGATTTGATATCGGTTGTCACGTTGCTTGTACAGTTTGTTTTCAAATTTCCTAAAATGTGTTTGCATTTTAGGGGGAGTAGAAAATTTCAGAAAATCCAAAAACATTTGAAAATTTGAAAAATACAAAAACATGATATAATTCAAAAAATGAGTTTTGTTGTAAATAGAGGAAATGATAGTACATCAGTAGACTGTCACAACATGCTAAAGAAATGAAATGTTAAAATGTGATAAACAATCTCACTGCGGATATGCCAGTAGGTTTTTGTACATTTAGTAGATTGTGACGAGATATAAACATAAATTTCAAACTTGCTTATATCGTGGGGAAACATCTCTCGGATATATGGGTAACCCCCGAAATCTCGTTTGAAAGGTCTCATAATCTGATATACTAGGTCTTTATACTCAATGATGTCTGGAGTATTATTCCGGGACTTCTGCTGAACGGTAGTTCTGACCTAGTCCTCAAATAATACTTTCCGCAAATGCTTGAAACATAGCATCACCCTCAGCATATATGATAAGACAATAAAATTGCTTAGCAATGCTGTTGTAAAAAAGATCCTCTAAAGGGGACACACCCACAAGTTGAGTCATGATCTCTCTGCTGAACAGTAGTTCTGACCTGAGCTCTCATGATTCTTCATAATTTATTAACCCCTACAGATATCATTTGTGTCATAATTACCTGTAAGACTGATTATTGGGATCTGGATACGGGAGTATATTCTGAGGTGGGACACGCGATTAAGTTTAAGTACTTAAAACATTAATTTCGTATCTCGGATCAGTTGAACTTTGTGTGAAAATTTAATTGGATCAGTATACTGACAATCTAAGTGAATCGTTTAGAACTTAAAATGTTTAAAGCTTAAAGGTGTTGGTGATTTGTCTCAAAAACTGATATGATCCTCTTGCACAAACTCACAAAAATATTGTCTGTAAATATTTCTTTATTGCATTTCATTGCGTTCCATAATACAAAAAGATTTTAGTGTGTTTTAGCATAAATTTTGAAAAATTCAAAAAGATTTTCGACAACTGGTGTTGAAGAGCTAATTTTCAAAATTCCGAGTGCTAGACATGACGAACATGTTTGGAAAAATATTTGTTTGAAAATGTTTGAAATGAAAATGATCTTTTTGCAAGTGGTTCATCAGAGACTATAAATGTTGAATCATTTTAAAATATGCTCTACAAGTGGTTATCAGAAAATTTATTTCTGGGTTAAGAATGTGCAGGTGTAGCCAGGTTTAGATCTTGAACCTGAAGAAAGAGTGCCAGGTTTCGATACCTGAGGATTTTTCATGAATTCCAGGCTGTGATCCCAGCATATCGAAAGGGGGAGTCTGAAGACACCTAAAGGAAGGAGTATGTTGGTGATGAAAAGAGAGAAGATTTGAGGATGCTTTACAACGTCAGATACTTTAAAGAGTTCGAAAGGACTGATAAAGACTGAAGATGCGAAGACTCGACACTTAAGACTCGTCAACATTCGAGGGGGAGTCTGTTGGTGCATGCGTCTGTCGACTTCGTCTTGTATCGAGTCTAGGACTAAAAATGTTAGATATGTTATACGTTTTAGAGTATGTTTAATGTAATTTAGCTTGAAAGTGGTGATTTCCCTTGAAAGTGTCATGTGTCATTTCAAGCTAAATCAAGAATTACCTTGAAAGTGGCATGTCATTTCAAGCTAAATCTCCTCCACTATATATACCATTCAAGCTAAATCATTTATAACTTTCATAGATTTTCCGGTCAGAGCAACGAAGTGCTGCCGAAGTGTTGTCAGGTTGTAAACGTCATACAAATCAATAGAAACAACAGTTTAAAGTGTAAACTCGCTGAATTGACCTCGGTTTGTTCATTTCCGCCGCTCAAACTGAGATAAACTCTTCTGATCGACTCGTTTGGGTCCGAATTCGATCCTACACATGCTAACAGTGTTGATTTTCTTAAGCGGGTGAGACTTCTTCGTTTGCTTCCCTTTCTGGCACGAAACACAGATATCTTGTAGATGAAAACTTCTTACAGGCACACCATTCACAAGGTTGTTTTTCACCAAATGATTCATCTTCCTCAGGTGAATGTGCCCCATTCGTCTGTGCCAAGATATAGACTCCTTTTCTGTCGGTTTTGAGACAAAACATGTTACTTGTGCAGAGATCATAATCGCTTGGCTCATATCAAGAATATAAAGATCATTAACTCTTGGAGCCGATAAGAGAATCCATTCTTTTGGAATTTTGAAACCAGGTTTTAGCACATAACAACCGGCATCATCAAAATGTATGGAGAACTTCTTATCGCAGATTTGCGAAACACTCAGAAGATTGTGATCAATTTGATGAACATAATTGATCTTATCAAAACATACAATACCATTGGAGATCTTCCCTTCTCCAGTGATATATCCGCCTTTGTCTCCAGCAAATGCGACATAGCCTCCTCTAATGTTTTTCACATCATACAGAAGACGTAAGTCGCCTGTCATGTGCCTAGATGCTCCACTGTCAACAATCCAATGACTATTAACAGTTCCTCCTGGAACATCCTGCACATATCATCCAACGATCAGTTGAGGATGGGGACCCAAGCCTTAGTGGTCTTGGGTCATCCCTGAGCATCACGAAATGTGATCTCGATTTCCTGATGATTTTCAAATATAGTACCTTCCCCTGAACTTTCACCCATTTTAGGTTTCCAAGTTTGTTTTTGTTTACCAGTTTGATTCTTATGAAAAGATTTTGAAACTTCTGGTTTTAAAGATTGTGATGAACTTGGTTCCCTATTAGCAGATTTGACTTCAGATTTTAAAGCCTTTTCAACTGCTTTGATGTTTTGACGTCGTTGTTTTGTTTCTTGTTCTTTAACGGTTCTTTTATCATGTTTTGGTGAAATAGGACGACGTTGTGGGTGAACCTTTTCAGGTGGAGCTTTCTCAACAAATTTCTCTTTGGGAGTGTTAGTACAATTTTTAATGATATGTCCAAACTCCCCACACTTAAAACACTTTCTCCTTTCAACAAACTTAGGATAATCAGATCGACGAACAGATGTCGAACCTGTAGAACCTGAGGTACTTGCTTTTTCATCACACCCGTTTGTATGTTGAGTGTAATTGTTTTGACTGTTACGTTGTAAAATCTTGACTTGTTGGACAAAATCTGTGTTTGATTTGTTTTCAAAAGTCACAATTTTATCAGTACCCTTCGATGCTACAAATTTGACATTACTGTTTTTCTTCTGGTAACGAGCTCCTTTTGTTTCAAATTTTGATTGAGAAACATTAGGCTTTTGAGCTCGCCTTTCTGGTTGTTTACCCTTAGAAGCAATAGGTTGTTGCTTTGTCGGTGATCGTTGATTTCCAAATTGTTTTCTAATTTCAGATTTTGGAATTGGATCACATTGAGTTACAACAATTCCTGGGATCGTCTTTCCCAAAAACTTGCTTGTATTATCTTCAAAAACTTTATCAATCGAAGATGGATTGACATTTTTAATTGGAAAATCGTTGTCTGAATAAATTTTAGCATCACCGACCAAAGTATACAACACGTTATTGCTCTTAACAACAGCCACACATTCCTTGTCATCCTTGACAGGATTTATCACTTGTTTGACAACTGGTTGAACAGAAGGAGTAGGAGGATCACAAAGGATGTAATTCTCAATTGGAATTTCTACTCCTTTTATCTTATCAAGTGATTCATCCTGGTCACTTACATCTGATTCATCATCAGGCGAATCATAGTCCTCAATGATTGGAGCACTTTGATTCATCAATGTTGAAGTGTCTATTCCTTCAGATGAGGTACTCGAGGAACTGTCCGATTTGAACCCTAAACCAGTAGTAACTTCCTCATAATCAAGAGGCACACTGGGTTCAAAATGTGGCATTTCTTCTTCATCGGGCATTTTAGTATAGTTGTGTCTCAAAGGGGGCGGACACGACTTATACCCAACGCCTTTCTTGTTCCCTTTTAGCTGTTGAGTGTCTATGATGTGATCGAGCACATATCGGGAGTTAGAGTAACTCTCCAATTTGAGCTTGATTGCATCATGCTCGCATTTGGCAACGGCCAGCTCTTTCTTAGTTTCCTCGATGATATTAATGTAGTTATTAATACCAATTTGTTTGTTAAAAATAGTTTTTGTTAATTTGGAAACACTTTTCTTTAAAGTTTCGATTACATCTTTGAAATCCTTTTCATTTCAAGCTAAGGCCATATTTGCCTTTTTGCACTTAGACAGCTTAATAACCAAACTTTGATTATGACTATGAACCTTTTCTGATTCCTCTTTCAACTCTGCACACATTTTACAAACACTAGGAGTAGGAGGATCAGAATTTACCTGACTTGTCGAGGCCGAGACATTTGCCATGAAGGCAGTCTGATAAGAAAAAGATCCATCCTCAGAGAAGAATTTCTCCATTTCCGTTGATGCTACAGCAGCCTTCTTGATCAGAATAGATTTCTGACACTTTAATTCCTCAGCTTCATTCAATAGATCATCAACATCAGAATTGACTTCTTCCTTCACATTAGATTCAGAATTATAACCTCCCGAATTCGAGCTTTCTTCATCCGAACTCCCGCTATAACCAGAACTATCGTCACTGCAGAAAAATCTTCTTTGTGAACGTGCTTGATGATCTTTGCATAACATGCAGTTCCTCCTCCTTCTTGATCACCATCTCCAAACTGTACAGACCAGTTACACCCTTCATCAGCTTGAACTACTAATGCTCTGTTGGTGTTTGAAGGTCCAGCCTGAGTTTAATTGGTGGTGTTGTTCACAGCTACCAACCTTCTTTCATGGTTTTCTTGATTTGCATTGGAAGTACTCGTCTGATTACGGAAGGGATTTTGATTACCTTGTTTGCTTGGTCGGGTGCACTCACGTTTAAAGTGACCCTTTTCGCCGCAATTGAAACATGTAACAGCATCCTTATCGAAACCGTATTTCGTATCCTTTTTTGCTTTCCAACGTAGTTCTCCCAGTTCATTTCATGAAATCCTTAACCCTTCGAACAGCACTTGCAAACGCCCACTTGATGTCCATTAACTCCATTTCATCACGGTCTATCTGTTGATAATCTTCATGGGTCATATTGATGTTTCCAATTTGACCTGCGACAAATCCGCAATAGGCACTGAACATTGTGTTCAGAAGTTCCATTTGTTCCTTTGCTACTTCGATGCTTACTTTAGAAAGGCTTGAAGTATCAACTCTGACAGTGTTGGGGTTTTGGGGTGGAGGGTTACTGTAATATGCTTGTTGTTGTTGTGGTTGGGCTTGTGATGGGGTTGGAATATAAGCACTTGGATCAAATTGAGGTTGAGTAGTGGGAACTTGAGGTGGAGGTTCGGGTTTTGGTAGCCAGGCACTCGCGTCGAATTGAGGTTTTGAAAAAGCGTGAGCTTGAGCAATAACATGCGCTGGCGGAAGATAGGCTCTAGGATCGAAAACCGGTGGAGAAGCTGATTGGGGAAAAGGACAGGAACTTGTATTGGACATGAATGCAGTTTGTAGTTTTAGTTGCTGAGCGGAACTGGAACTAGCTGCATGATTAAAACCTGCAAGGTACATTTCAGTATTTTGAGGAACTGGAATCCGTTTAGCTTTTCGGATCTCTTCATCATTCTTGTGCTCCAGTTTCTGAACAAATTCATAGATACTCACAGTATCTAAAGTACCCGTATGCTTCAACAACTCAATGAAAGAACTCCACTTCGGGGGTAAAGCATCAGCAAACCTTGCAACCATTTCCCATTGAGTTGAAAGAACACCATAAGAATACATTTCACTAATCAAATGATAAAAATGAGTTGTCGTATCATTTAGTGTTTCGTTATCCATGAATTGAAATGATTCAAATTCCTTCTTCAACAAGTCATGCCGTGTCTTTCTCGTAGCCGCATTCCCTTCTCCTCTTGCTACCAAGGCATTCCATAAGTCTTTCGTGCTCGTACAATAACCGAATTGATGATAGATGTCTTTGTGGAGTGCTTGTGTGAGAATAGAAAACGCCTTCTTCTCAAGATCATATGCCTTCTTGTCGGCTTCTTGCATGTTCATAAAGGTTGTAGCATTTGATCCTGCTTCTTCAAGGGCTGTGTTGTATGGTGAAATGAAGCACGTCCATAACTCGGTATTTTTCCCTAGAACAAAAGTGTGGAAATGATTTTTCCAAGATGGATACTCGTTCATGTGATTCAGCTTTGGTGGGAGGTTGTTACTACCCGTTTCACTCTCACTTAGCAAAAGATTCTGAATGCTTTGATTCTGATTCGTCACCAATGCCCATTGACTCTCACTAATAGTTCGTGGTGGCAAAACATTCCTCATCCACACGGCTGTGGATGTCTGATCTTCACCTAGTCTTGGGTCCGTACTCCAATCCCAAGGACTAGTACAACTCATATTTGATATATGAATGATAATACCTGGTCAAAAACTTGAAAACAAACAGTTAAACCACTTTTACAAGTCTTCTGTTGAAAATTGACAAGTTTCACGATGAAACTCTTCCCACGAAACTCAAGAGGTTTCGTCGGAGCACCTTGGATGAAACTCTAGGGGTTTTGTTGGAGTGTCTTTGACGAAACTTTAGGGGTTTCGTTGAAGCTCCTTTGATGAAACACTGGGGTGAACTTTCGTCTAAGTTCTTTTTGGCGAAACTCAGAGGGTTTCGTCACTTATGTGTTTCGTCGGGATATGGTCACAGTGAGTTGGTGAAAGTTGGTAAGATTTTTCAAAGACAAATCTTATCTTTTGGTCTGACAGGTACACCCGTTTCAACCTACAACATACCTATTTTACCAACCAAGGTATGGTGTTAATATTTTAATCCATTTTAAATTTGTCTTTTAATTTTAAATCAACAATTATCTCAAGAACATTATGAAGGTTTGATGAAGATATGAAGAACAACCTAGAAAATATGAACTTTCCGGCAAGATCTTTCACCGGAGAATTTTCCGAACAACAAGTTTGCTTAAAACTTTCACTAAAAACCCAGTTTTACCACGTGAACAAGCTAAATAACAAGGTTTTTGACAAAACTTTTTAGCAAACAAGCAAAATCAACAGATTTTTAAGAAAACTTTTCCAGCAAAGTATGAACTCCAAGGATGACAGTTTTCAGAAAATCACAAACAAATACTTGATAAAGTCCCAACTATGTTTGATTTTAAACAAGGATAAGAGCCAATGCTCTGATACCACTTGTAGGTCCCAAATCTGAGGATCGAATACGAAACCAAATCACTTGTTTATCACAAACACGGTCACGAGTGCGGAATCCCCGTGACTATGCCAAACCAAACACAGATTGTAATAACACGATATAACCAATGAATCACAGTCAATTAATTAAAAGGATGAGAACAATGATCAAACAAATACACACAATGTTTGACACTAAGCTTTCAGACACAGGGTATGTTCTCATAGTTTCAAAGTGAAACCATGTTGTGTTTATATAGCAGCCCAGGCCCAACAGTTGACGAAACATGGATTGGGTCTGACGAAACCTCCTGGACGACGAAACTCTAGGAGTTTCGTCACCCATCACGACGAAACATGGGATGTGATCATAAGGGGGTTTCGTCATACATGTGCTCGACGAAACCTGGAGTTTCGTCGAGGGCTGCAAAGGCTGTTTGGTTGCAAACTGTTAGACAGTTTGCAGCAAACATAATAAACACATAACCAACATTAAAACCCATAATATGCAACATGCATAGTTATATAACAATACAAAACAATGAGACAAACTTGTCGGACACAAGTAGGATAGGAGGATATCCGACTTGGTCGACGGCGAATACAGACTCGATATAATAAAAGACCGTACAAAATACATCGTTAATTAAGACAAGTGACAGACACCAAAATAATGCATCAACACAATTGCGTATGTATAAACGGTATCTCACTCTCTTGTGGGCATATACTTGTGGTGTGTCAATTAATCTAATCCGGCTCTTCTAACCGGGGTCCTGAATGGACGACAAATATATAAATCTGTATACAAGATTATTTTTAAATAATTGTCCCAAGTTATAAAAGATTATTTATGCCTTGTGCATTTAAACCAATTTTCTTAAATATTTTAAAAAGAGTCGGTTAATTGTATTTACCAGTGTAAACTGACGTATTTTCCAAAAAGGTTAAGTGCAGGTACTAAGCGAAATGGGCTGGCTACTCCTAGTATCGAATAAAGAGTCTTGCAAGCTTTTGATGCTTAAATCTGTTGAACAATATTTCTTTTTATCTTTAGATCCGCCCGTGGATCTTTTTACAACCCGTTGTGTAATACTTTATGTTACTTTCAAATCGGTTTGTAATATTTTTACTTTAGACTTTCGCTGTGCATTGAACTGTGATTATTTGACTATGATGATATCAACTACGTCACGATACTCCCCACCGGGCCCACCGGTAATATGTGGAAATATCGGGGTGTGACAGGTTGGTATCAGAGCCAACATTGAGTGAATTAAACACTAGCCTTTTGTGTTTAATCTCAAAGACACGGTTTGCACATTCCTCGACCTCCGAGTCTAGGCTAGCGACATAGGACTAATCCTAATCTTATTGCTTTCTTTTGTTTGTTTCTTTTTTTTTTTTTGACAGGAACATAAGAAAATGCCGCCACGATTCAGAAGAGGAGGACGAGGCAAGGCGCCAATCACTGCTCCTAATGACCACGAGGTCGGGCCATCACACCGGCGAACTCCTTCAGCAACTTTAAGCTCAAGTCCCCACAAGGATTGGAGGACTTACCTGGAGCCTGCGAGACGCTCTGTCTCACTCAGTTCATCACCATCATACCACGAATCATTCGGGC
Organism: Helianthus tuberosus; assembly: GCA_030545235.1. Taxonomy (NCBI): domain Eukaryota; kingdom Viridiplantae; phylum Streptophyta; class Magnoliopsida; order Asterales; family Asteraceae; genus Helianthus; species Helianthus tuberosus. The sequence goes on from CM060372.1 coordinate 144,701,276, forward strand.
TCCACCAGAACAACGAGTCCGACCCATCGAGATTTCTGACGGATCATCTTTTCATGGTTCGCCATACCGGGGCCCATACAGCTTTGCAGAAAGGTGGGCCGCATACCACTAGGAGTTTACTCCCCCTTACAACCCACCTCAACAGCAGCAACAGGATCCCTCTGAGGATTCGCGTTTCCAGGCGGTTACGCCACCGCCGCCGCCAAAGCAGCAGCCGCCTCCTGAACCGCCGAGGTGAAGAAGATCAGGTGCACGGATGTCCCTGTGAAGAGGGGATTTTCACTTCAGCATCCCTCAACACTCCAGTGGCAGCCACTACCCGCTGCTATATGAAGACCCGCAGGTGGGTGGGCCTTCAAACCCCGTTTCTGAGGTCGACTCTCCGCCAGTCGCACCACCACCACCACACATGGGTTATGATAACCCAATTCCCTCTTACGCCAGTGCAGCGGCGTATAACCCTTTTGAGCAGCCAGCTTATCCTGGCTACAACTACTACAATGCCCCCGATGTTGACCCGTATCTCGTAGCGGCAAACTACAATGATCTTCATCCTGAAGGACCCTTTCAAGCTTCATACCAAATAGGGTACCCAGCCTATGGGTATCAATACCCACCACCTCCTCAACCTCTGCAGCAGCAGCAGCCGCAGCCGCCACAGATCCAACCACCGCAGCAGCAGGAGATCCTTCAGAGGTTAAACCAGGTGGAACGTGATGTTCAGGTGGAGCGTAGAAGCCGTCGGGGTCTACTTAAGGGTTTGGCTGATTTAATCAAGGGGAAGAACAGAAGGGATTATTAAAATTCCTTATTATTTGTTTTGTAATTTTTAATTTTCAATTAAGTCCCTGTGTGGACATTTAATTATGTACTAGTCCCTGCGAGGACTTTTATTTTCATTTTAGCCCCTGCGTGGGCAAGTTATTTATGTAAAAGTCCCGTTTAGGGCATCTATGTACTCTTTTTAAATTTAGTGGAATGTTTTAATTTTAAATTTTCATTTGTCATCACATGTATGAATATAATATATGAAATAAATCAAATCTCATTCCTTTTTGTAATTAATCTGCCATTAATTATTAAATGAAATCTTAAAGGTAAAAACCTAGCCCATGTGTCATTCTAAGACAGGGACATGATGGTAGTCCCTTTTAAGATTCAAATCCTTGTTAACATCTGAGAACATGTTAACACTCCTGGCAAATGTGATTCGATAAAATCACACAAGTCATCCTTATGTTTGATTTTTCCAATTCCTTTTTCTCTAATTATTATTTAACATTCATTAGTGATGAAGTGCCTACGGGCCACACTTATTATCTTATAAGACAAAAATACAGTTGTAGTCTACGACTCCCTGTCAAGAAAAGGTAATGAACTATGTTCAAGCCTTAATGCCTCGATCATATAAGATCATGGCTTATAATTTAAAGATGTCCTTGTGACTAGGCCTTTTGTATGGCACCCTATTATCCTTAATAGTTTATAACTGGGATGAAATATAATAAAAATTTAAATAAATTAAATTAACCAATATGGCTTAAAATTTCCATGGTTAATGAATTGCCATAAATGACAATACCATAATAGACTTCTGAATAAACCATTGTCAATATTTTATGTAGCAATCAAGCTACATGGCTGGATCAGATGAGGTTAACAACCACCCGAGGGAGAATAATGATACTACCAGAGTTAATGTAGCTGGTGCGGAACTGCAGGCATTAATAGATAATGCCGTTACTTGAGCTCTTGACAGACAGTTTAATGAATCAAGTGGTACTCGCGTCAGAACTCAGTCTGTACCACATTCAAAACCACCCTCCAAGACTCATACAGCTCACAAGAGCGATTCTCATCACTCATCGAACCAAAGGAGTGTCCCGTCTAAGAAGGTTGTGCTCAATCAAGAGCCACATGTTAAAACCTGTTCATATAAGTATTTCATCTCCTGCAAACCCAGAGACTTCACAGGGGAGAAAGGAGCCATTGATTGCATGATGTGGCTAGATGAGATGGATACAGTGGTTGATATTAGTGGATGTGCAGAACAGGACATTGTGAAGTTTGTTTCACAGTCATTCAAAGGTGAAGCTTTAGCTTGGTGGAGATCGTTAATCCAAGCTACTGGAAAGATTCCATTGTATAATCTGACATGGGATCAGTTGTTGCGTTAATCAAAGAAAATTTATGTCCTCAACATGAAGTTGAGACTGATTTCTTGACATTGGTCATGAAGAACTTAGACTGTCAGGCATACCTTACCAGTTTCAACACCATGTCTCGATTGGTTCCATACTTGGTCACGCCAGAACCGAAACGTATAGCTCGTTTTATTGGAGGTCTAGCTCCAGAAATTAAAGCAAGTGTGAAAGCATCTAGACCTACCACATTCAGGTCTGTGGCTGATTTGTCGTTATCTCTTACTCTCGATGTGGTCAGGCAGAGATCGCTTAAGAATTCTGACGAGGGGAAAAGGAAACGTGAGGATGAGAACTCATGCCGTTCTGATAAGAAACATAAAGGGAACTCGGATCACAAGAAGAGTTCAGGGTTTAAAAAGGATAACCATCAATCGGGTGAGAAACCCAAGTGCAAGACCTGCCAGAAACATCATTTCGGGAAGTGTAGACTCGAGTCAAGATCGCAGTCACAGTCAAAGTCTATTGCGTGTGGGATCTGCAAGTCCAAGGAACATAAGACATTGGATTGCAAAAAGATGAAGGACGCAACCTGTTACGGTTGCAACGAGAAAAGGCACATTAAGATCAACTGCCCCAAATATGCAAAGAAGCCCGAGGAAGTTAAAAAGACCAATGATCGGGTCTTTTAGATGAATGCTCAGGAGGCCATTCAGAATGATAACGTGATAACAGGTACCTTTCTTATCAATGATGTTTATGCTAGAGTGTTGTTTGATTCGGGTGCAGACAAGTCTTTTGTGGATAATAAGTTTTGTAAGTTATTAAATCTGCCTGTTAAGACTCTAAGCATAAAGTATGAAGTAGAATTGGCTGACGAAACTTTAGAGACTGCTTCAACCATGTTAGATGGATGTTTTTTATCCATTAGGAACCACTCTTTTCCACTTTCTTTGCTTCCTTTAAAATTGGCAGGATTTGACATAGTAATAGGCATGGATTGGTTATCTCATAACCAAGCTCAGATCGTTTGTAACAAGAAGCAAGTGGTTATCAAGACTCCTTATGGTGAGCCGTTAACAATACAAGGAGATACTCAGTATGGGTTACCTAAGCAAGTGCCCTTTCTTAAGGCGTCGAAGTGTATGAAGAAAGGTTGTGTCATTTATATGGCACAGGTAACCATTGATGAACCAAAGCCCAAGATCGAAGACCTCCCTGTTATTTCAGAATATCCAGAAGTATTCCCTGACGAGCTACCTGGCTTACCTCCAGACAGGCAAGTGGAATTTAGGGTTGATATTATTCCTGGAGCAGCACCAATTGCAAGAGCACCTTATCGGTTGGCACCAACTGAGATGAAAGAATTAAGGACTCAGTTGGATGATTTATTGGCAAAAGGTTTTATTCGACCTAGCTCGTCCCCTTGGGGAGCACCGATCCTCTTTGTGAAAAAGAAGGATGGCTCGATGCGTCTATGCATCGATTATCGCGAATTGAATAAAGTGACGATCAAGAACAGATATCCGCTACCCAGGATCGATGATCTATTCGATCAGCTTCAAGGAGCAAGTTATTTCTCCAATGTTGATTTAAGGTCAGGTTACCATCAACTGAAGGTCAGAGATGAAGATGTGCATAAGACTGCATTTAGAACTCGTTATGGTCATTATGAGTTCTTAGTGATGCCTTTCGGGCTCACTAATGCGCCCGTAACGTTCATGGATCTCATGAATAGCGTTTGCAAGCCATACTTGGATAAGTTTGTCATTGTCTTCATTGATGACATTCTTATCTACTCGAAGAATCAAGCCGATCATGAAAGACATCTTCGGTGTATCCTTAAACTACTACAGCAAGAGAAGCTCTATGCCAAGTTTTCTAAATGCGAGTTTTGGCTTCGGGAAGTCCAATTTCTTGGACATGTGGTGAGCGAGCGTGGTATCCAGGTGGATCCCGCTAAGATTGAAGCAATTATGAATTGGCAAGAGCCTAAGACTCCTATAGAGATACGTAGCTTTTTGGGTCTAGCAGGATATTATTGACGTGTCATCGAGAACTTTTCAAGGATTGCTGCACCCCTAACTTCGTTGACTCGTAAGAATATAAAGTTCGACTGGGGTCCCAAGCAGCAAGAATCCTTCGATATTCTTAAACAGAAGTTAAGCAATGCACCTGTGTTGACATTGCCAGAAGGAATTGAAGAATTTGTGGTTTATTATGATGCATCACACACCGGCATGGGTTGTGTGCTTATGCAGAAGGGCAAGGTTATTGCATATGCTTCCCGACAATTAAAGGTGCACGAGAAGAATTACATAACCCACGATTTGGAGTTGGGTGCCGTTCTATTTGCACTAAAGCTTTGGAGGCACTATTTGTACGGAACCAAATGTGTGATCTATTATGGTCATAAGAGTCTTCATCACCTGTTTAACTAGAAGGATCTTAACATGAGACAGCGTCGATGGATGGAGACACTGAACGATTATGATTGTGAAATCCAATATCATCCAGGCAAAGCGAATGTAGTCACTGATGCTTTGAGCAGAAAGGAAAGGGTCAAGCCTATTAGAATCGATGCCAAGAGCATTGAATTGAAGAATAGCTTGAATGAAAGGTTATTAGCCGCTCAGAATGAAGCTGTATTAGAAGCTAACTACCCAAATGAAAAGCTGGGTGTAACTGCTGAACAGTTATCGTATGGCAAGGATGGAATCCTAAGATTGAATGGACGAATATGGGTTCCAATTTATGGAGGACTTCGAGATGTGATTCTTCAAAAAGCTCATAGCTCCAAATACTCAGTTCATCCTGGCAGTGATAAGATGTACCAGGATTTAAAGGAAAATTATTGGTGGATAGGCTTAAAGAAGTCTATAGCCACTTATGTGGCTAAATGTCTGATGTGCACTCAAGTTAAAGCCGAACACCAGAAGCCGTCAGGTTTGCTGCAACAGCCTGAACTTCCCACTTGGAAATGGGAAATGGTAACTATGGATTTTATCACTAAGTTACCAAGGACAAAGCATGGGAATGATACTATTTGGGTTATTGTAGATAGACTGACCAAGTCAGCCCACTTCTTACCTATTAAGGAAACATACAGCTCCGACAAGCTAGCTCAGCTGTACGTGGATGAGATTGTATCTCTCCACGGAGTGCCAGTATCTATTATCTCTGATAGGGATACAAGATACACATCGCATTTTTGGAAAAGCTTTCAGCAATCTTTAGGCACTCGATTAAATTTCAGCACTGCTTATCATCCTCAGACGGATGGGCAAAGCGAGCGTACGATTCAAACGCTTGAGGATATGCTTCGAGCTTGTGTCATTGATTTAGGAGGAAGTTGCGATGATCATCTTCCGTTAAGATTGCGATGATTCAAACGCTTGAGGATAGCTATCATTTGAGTATTCAAGCAGCACCTTTAGAAGCTTTGTATGGAAGAAAGTGTAGGACGCCAGTTTGTTGGGCGGAAGTTGGAGATGTCTAACTAACAGGACCTGATATAGTCCTGGAGACGACAGATAAGATTGTGCAGATACGTGATCGTCTCAAAGCTGCCAGGGATAGGCAGAAAAGCTACGCAGATAAAAGGCGTAAACCTCTAAAATTCGAGGTAGGTGACAAAGTGTTACTTAAGGTATCAACCTGGAAAGGGGTAATGCGTTTTGGCAAGAAGGGCAAGTTGAGCCCAAGATACATAGTACCATTCGAGATCATCGAATGTGTCGGGACTGTAGCTTACTAGCTAAATCCACCTGAAGAACTCAGTGGAATCAATAATGTGTTCCACATCTGCAATTTGAAGAAATGTCTAGCTGATGAATTGCTAGCAATGTCGTATAAGGACGTGCAGATAGATGAGAGCTTAAAGTTTGTTGAAAAACCTTTGACGATCGAGGATCGACAGGTTAAGAAGCTTCGAAAGAAGCATGTACCGATCGTGAAGGTAAAATGGGATGCCCGAAGAGGCCCAGAATACACGTGGGAGGTTGAATCCACAATGAAACAGAAGTACCCTCATTTATTTCAGTAAATCTCGAGGTCAAGATTTCTTTTAAGGGGGTGAGGATGTAATAAAGACACGTGTCATGGACTTTAAACGTGTAATGGATTGATCTTGAGGGACTAAAGTTGTCAAACAATGTAAATATGCAAGTAAAAGGATCAAACATGTCATCATGCCAAACTCATGCCTCTGAATGACCACATAGGATGTTCGTATTCTTTGATGAATAAAATTTTCGGACATTGAAATCCGTTTGCGCTTAAATTCAAAACTTTATGAAGCATAGGGGTTAAAAGTGTCAACATGTTAAAAGTTACCCCTGAATTAATAATTATATATTTTGCTCTCAAGAATATTGGATGTTAATTTTGTGGAGTTTCGAAGAAAACAAGACTTTTTGGGTGATCGTACAACTAGTCGGGAGCTGAACGGAGTTAGTTTATGAACTAAGGCCCTTAAAAGTTAACTTTGAGGGTCAAAAGTGCAATAAACGAAAGTTATTTTAATTAAATATGGACCAGGGGACAAAACTGCAATTAATGAAAGTTGTTTTCCGGTCATAGGGGAGTGTCGCGGCCCGCGTAGACTCTTTCTGAGTCTTACGCGACCCGCGTGAGAGTGCCAGTATCAGAAAACAATGACAACTGCATGTTCAGCCAGTTCCACCGCCTTTGCATGCCTGAATTCGATACAAGGGACTGTGCCAATTGTTTTTCATGCAATAGGGACACCTGGTAACATCTGGGATCATCTTAGGGACACATGCAAAGATCTTGGAGCTTCCATTTTGCTATATAAGGCCTTGTTCATTCACTTGTCATTTGCACACTTGAAATTTTGTTTCAAAACTCACTCTTTGGAGCCTCCTGGAGCTCAAAGAAGTTCTCTAAATGTAACACCTCGTAAATTTATGTCCAATAATGTATCGACACGTGTCATGGACTTTAAACGTGTAAAGGATTGATTTAGAGGGACTAAAGTTGACAAACAAGGAATCTATGTGAATAAAAGGGTTCAAAGTGTCAACAATGGATAAATATACTTTACAATAACCCTACATGATGTTTATACCCTTATAATCATGGATCATACGAAGCTAATTGTGAAAGAAAGTGATGAATTACAAACTACAGGGGTTAAATGTGTGAACATGTTTAAAGTATACCTCTGAGTGACCTTTTAGCAAACCTGAAGCTTTGTGATGATTAATTATACTCACGAGAATAAGTGATAAAAATTTCACAAGGTTTCGTTAAAGTATGAGAAAGTTATGACAATATTCGTATACGAGGGGTTAAAAGCGTCAACATTGGAATTTAAGACTTTTCGATGATCATATGAATAACCGGGGACTTAACAAAGTTGGTTTATGACTTGGGGTCCTTAAAAGTCAAGTTAGAGGGCCAAAAGTGCAATAAAACAAGTTAAAAATGAGTTTAGAAGGACCAGGGACCAAAATTGCAATATTTGCAAACTTGTTGACCAGAGCCAACCTTGACACGGGCCGCGTAAGACCAGGCCCAAGTCTTACGTGGGCCGCCTGAGGATGCCAGATGCAGATTCTTTGGACAGGTGCCTGTTTCAGCAAGTTTAACCGACTTATGGAGCTTATTTTCGATTCTATGGGCTTGTTTGATGGGTTATTTTGGCCTAGGGACACGTGTAATGATCCCATAACATCTATAGACTTGGTTGTCATGATCTAAAGGCATCAAAATCTCATATATAAGAACCCACATGTTGCATCATTTGATCACATTCACTTGCAACTTCACAACTTGGCTTCTGGAGGTTTTTGGAGCACAAGCACCTTTCCTAGTGATCTTTAGTCGTGCATAGGACCTTGGTAAGTGTCATTAACCTTCCTTAATTCAGTTTTGCTTAGTTAATTAGTCTAAAGTCAACCCGTCATAATTAAGATTTGACTTCGTCATTAATCTTAATTTGTCCAGTCAAATTCCAAATTGAAAGTACCTATGAGTGGGTAATTATGTGGGCAATAAACCCTTAAAAGGGCACCCTCTGATTCCCACTCTAACTAGGTCAATTGTCGGGTCAAAGTTAATCTCAAAAAAATCAACAGAAAGCTTATTTTCAAATTAATGCATAATTAGCAATGTAGAAGCTATGCAACCTGTTTTGTCATTAATATAACTTGGTAATTAATGTAAGAACATGTCTAAACATGTTCAACTCGACAATTTTCAGTTTAAGCTCGGTTCGGAACCGAAAGTCGCAAAAGTAGACTTTTGCTTGAACTTTCAGTTCTGACCCATTAGAGCATAGTTTAGAAATGTATTAGAGCCTTATTAGGACCAGGTTTTATATAAGTATAACCCTCTGTGATTATACAACTTGGTTCATTAGTTATCCGATTCATATGCATATTTTCGTTAAATGCCTAAATGTTGACTATTATGCCCATATGACCTTAAAACATGAATTTTGAAAATGTAAAAGAGTAGAAACCTTAGTTACTAATTTATAAACTTGTACCTAAAATTTGACATCAGTTTGAGCTCTAGATTAAGAGTTATGCTCATTAGCGTAATTAGAAAGCTTTTTAGTAATTAAACGGTGTAATTAGCGTATAGCCTATCTAAACCCAATTTTTTATACCAAAATTTTTACCCATTGATATAAAATAATATTTTGGGATTTTTGGAGATTTTTATTTATTTTTAGGCTAAGCATAACATAGAGTTCTAAGCTTGATCCGGTAATTGTCGGTTTTGCCCTTTTAAGCTATAAAATGAGTTTTACCAATCCTTTTGATACCAAACCTTTTTCTACTGATCCAATATGATAAATAGAATATTTTAAGCCTTCTGGAATAATAAAAATATCAGTTTTTCTTATAAAACCCGAAAATCGCTTAAAATCGCCTTTTCGCGTTTTAAGCGCATAGTATGTATTAAAGCCATTTTAGATATATAAGACTTGATACCTACTGATGTTTTAAATAAATTTTTATACTTTAGCAGTAAGCAAAAGTTTTAAACTCAGATTTCCAGATTCGACCTTTAAACCTTAGGTGAAATTACCAAAATGCCCCTTCGGTGCATAGTATGGTTAGAAATGATAAATTTCACACATAGGTTATACCCTACTGATATAACCTAGTAAATTAAGTATTTTTACTAATTACATCAGACCCGAAACTCAGATTTATATTTAAAATCTTTTATAACCTTTAAAATGACCAAAATACCCCTACGGGGCGTAATTTGAGTTTAAATCCGTTTTGGGCATAATAGAAGATATGTAAATCATCCAAATGACATTAGGAGCGGAATTAGGCTTAGGAGCGAAATCAGACTTTACAACAGCCTAACTCTCATATTTTCTCGATCTACAAGCCCTAATCTATACAATCTAGACTAAGACTCGATACAAGACGAAGTCAACAGATGTATGCACCAACAGACTCCCCCTCAGATGTTGACGAGTCTTCAGTGTCGAGTCTGACTGTGTCGTGTCTTTGCATCTTCAGTCTTGATCAGCCTCTGAGCTTCACTCATTCACTACCATCATCAACTGACTACCCTTAACAATATGCTGGCATTCCAATAGTTCTTCAGCATCATCTGCTTCAGGATCGTTGTCTGGCTTTCACACTTTGTCCACACTCGATAGCCTGGATCAAACTTTATGTTCAGAGTCCACAGAAATCGGAAACCTGGCTCTTTAGACTAGCATAATCTGGTTCTCTTCAGGCGTCAGGATCAATTGACCTGGCTCAGACTAGCATACAGTTTTGATTTCAAGAACGTCACCTGGCTTTTGTCTAGCTTGGATTATATGCAAAACCTCTACCTTAAAGTAAATTTCAATATTTAAACATTTTTTTTTTAAATTGAGGTATGCACCAACACTGACTCTCTTTTAGATCAAACTAAAAGATTTATCTTTTTAGAATCTTGATGAACCACTTGTAAACTTAGATTTTGAAAACATTTTGATTTTAACCACAAACTCCTTTTCACAAACATGTCATCATGTTTAGCACTTGGAATTTTGACAATCAGCTCTCCAACATCAGTTGTCGAAAATCTTTTTGAGTTTTTCAAAAGTTTATCCTAAAACACACCGAAAATCTTTTTGGATTTTTTAATGTAAAGAAATGTAGTAAAGAAATTATCAATTCTTTTTGGAATTTTGGAGTTTTGTGTAAGAGGATCATATCAGTTTTTGACAAGTCACAAGTACCGTTGAGCTTAGTTACACATTAAGAATTAAACAATTCACTTAGATTGCCGATATACTGATCCATTTAAATTTTCCCACAAATTTCAACTGATTCATGATATGAGTTAGATGTTTTAAGGACTTACACTCATTCATGTGTCCCACCTCTTGAATATACTCCCGTATCCAGATCCCAATATTCAGTCTTACAGGTGAGTATACCACAGATGATATCTGTAAGGGAATAAATTATAGTACGAAACCGTGAGAGCTCAGGTCAGAACTTCCGTTCAGCAGAGAGATGACGGCTCGACTTGGGTGTGTCCCCTTTAGAGGATCTTTTGAATTACAACAACAATGACTATCAATTTTATTTTTTCATCAATTTGCTGAGGGCGGCGATATTTTTCAAGCATGCATAAAGTATTCTCCGGGGACTAGGTCAGAATTTCCATTCAGCAGAAGTCCCGGGATAATACCCCAGATATCACTGAGCATAAAGACCTAGTATCTCAGAAAGAGGGACCTTTCAAACGAGATTTCAGGGGTTACCTATATATCCAAGTAGTATTCCCCACAAACAAAGCAAGTTTGAAATTTAGTTTATATCCCGAAAAAGCTTACTAAATGTGTAAAAACCTATCGGCATATCATCAGTGAGACTGTTTAACACTATATAAACATTACATTTCTTTAGCATACTGTGACTGTCTACTGATGTACTATCATTTCCTCTTCTTCACGACAAAACTCGTTTTTGATTTTATCATGTTTTTGGCTTTTTCAAATTTTCTAATGTTTTTGGATTTTCAGAAATTTCTACTCCCCCTAAAATGCAAACACATTTCAGGAAATTTGAAATACAAACTGTACAATAAAATTGACAACCGATATCGAATCGCTTCAAATCGCCATCCACTAGGCATAAACAATCCGAACTCCCCCTTACACAAAACTATTTTCTCATTATGATTTCAAAACACTTAAGTTTGTTTTAACCAAAATGATTTTTCTGGAAAATAAGTTTTGTTGATTTTATAACTTGTAAGTTCGGGGTTTGGTTCATCATATTGTCCTTCAAAAACCACTTGTAAGTATGGTCCAATCAAGTTCAACCTAATGACCTTGATTAACTATTTGTAGAAAAACAAGTACAACTTAATGTCCTTGATTTACCACTTGTAGGTGTAAACCTTCATTAACCAACTTGTAGGAATATCACATCTACACAAATTCATTTTACCAACAAAGATGCCGATTCCTGCTTCACGCTTACCAACCTGGAAGCTCCGGCAATTCACACTTATCCTGTAACAATTCAACTATTTATAAAATTCAATCACACAATCAATTACTAATAAAGATGCCGATTCCTGATCCGTGATTACAAACTTGGGATCTCCGGCATAGTCAGATGTTCAAGGGAAAAGAATTTCCACCCAAGTCTGACCAACCTTGGGTGTTTTTAGCTCCTTTAGCTCTTGTTCAGTTGGGTTAAAAGTTGCTTTCTTTGTTGCGTAAAAATCTTTAATCCCTTTTACTTTCCCATCAAGCATTTTCCCAAAAATTTTCTTAACATTCCCATTAAATGTTTTCTCGACATCAAACTCAGTTTTCTCAGAGTAAAACTGATTCGAGATCTCAACCTTACCAACCTTCTATTTAATCTCTTCAAATTTCAGTGATGGAAACTCATCATCATTCACTGAATCTTTTGCCTCAACCTGTGGCTCTTCTGGCTTCGTGGAACCAGATTCATCACCAACTTTTACATCACCCTTCTTAACAACCCACATTTGGTTATCTTTTGATTTCTTTTTGTAAAAATTCTTTTTAGAACATTCACCAACCTCATAAGTTGAATTTTCAAACATTTTGAATTTTTCGGTTGGTGATTCAACATCAATAACTATTTCTTTCAGTTTTTCAGAAACTCCCTGTCTAGTCTTAGAATTTTTCGGACAATTCCATGCAATGTGACCAGCTTCATTGCATTTGAAACAGGTTCGAGTCTCTTTTGGATGAAACACTCCAGTTCCATTCCTTTTCTTCTCAGCAAGAAACTCCTGGTTTGATTGTTTCCAGAACGGTTTCTTCTGTTCTTCTTCTGCACTTCCTCCTGAAACAAATTCTGTTTTTGTTTTAGAATTTTTCTCATTTTTATAATTTTCTGGTGGAATAAAGCCTAATCCTTTCTTTTTGTAGCTACCATTATGGTTTGGTTTCTTTTGAAAACCAGAATTGTAACCCTTTTTCTTGTTTAAACGTTGTTGAACTCTTGAAGTGTATTTTTTAGGTTTTTCAGTAAGATTTAAATCTTTTATTTCAGAAATATTAATTTCTGTCATTTTGAAAACCTTTTTGATCATTTCAAAACGAACACTTCTTATTGGAAACTCTTTGTCAAAATATAATTTGTCAGAATCATTTAAAGTGTATACTACTTCAAATGTTTCATCATCCAAATTTGCTTTTGATAACAAAAACTCTTTACTGTATGCCCGTTTGACCGACGATTTTGGACTGTTGACTGATGAACTTGAACCTTCAGACTCAGACTTTGACTCAGACTCCTCATCAGTATCCAACACCTGATCGACCACCTTTTTTATTAACTCAGACTCATGATCAGTGTCAGACGATGAAAAAATAACATTAATGTTTTCTGGTAAATCATCAGTTGTATCGGTTTTTAGCTTTATATTGACTGCTTTTTCAACTTGCTCCTCATTTGGTTTTCTGGGAGAATATCCTTCCCAGATCGGAGGCGGACACTTGTTATAGCTAGCAGTCGGTTTCTTACCAGTATCCTTCTTCTTTTGCTTCTCATCTTGAAAAGCTTCCATACCTGCAACAGTCGGATAAATTCTATCAATAAGATAATCAGAACTAGAATAACTCTGCAATAATCTTCTGAACCTCTCATTCTCAATCCTCTCAGTTTCCAACTCTTGCTTCCACTTTGCACTTTCTTCGATGTAGAAATTTATAGCTTTTTGCGTTGTCATCATCACAGCATTCAGCATTTGCAATGCATCTTCTCTCTCAGAGTTAGTCTTTTGAAGACCAGTTACTGTTTTGTTCAATACATCGTAAGATTCTTTCACGTAATTTAGATTGAACAGTAATTGCTCTTTCATCTTTTCAAGCTCAGCCAATTTTTCATCTTTTGCTGCACATTCCTTGCAAGGTTCCAAACACTTTGTGCAAGGCTTGATGACTTCAACAATCTTTTCAACTTCTATAATTTTCTCAACTTCAATCACTTTCTTAGCTTCAGTCACCTTTTCTGCTTCATCCACTGACTCAGTCTCCACAATCTCCTCAGCAATACTTTTAACTTCATCATTTTGAACAACACTTTCAGTCTTCATTTCTTGTTGTTCTTTTGCTGCTTGTTTCTCCTTCAGTTTCTTCAAGCGATCTGCAAAATAAAAATGAAAACTTTCAGGAGAAAGATGAGATTTTGCAACATTAATATGTTTTTCTTCCTCATCATCATCACTACTGTCATTTGTTGGTGACTGATCAAACTCAATTGACTTTTTAGTATTATCATCTGAAGAACCAGAATCAGCTGGTGTTTGATCAAAAACAACTTCCTTTTCTGAACTTTCATCACTTTGTGAACTTTCATCTGAACTCTGTGAACTTTCTTTAGAAGCAACCGAAACTTCTTTTGTACTCTTCATAGTTTCACCAATAGACTTCATCCATGTGGTAAACATGTCTGGTTCTTTCACTATTTTAGCAATGAAAGCTTTTAATTCTCCTTTTTCATCAACAAACATATCCCAGCTAAATCCTTCAGGCAATTTTTCATCATCTTGAAAATTCCAGTTAAAGTTCTCTTGATTTCCCAGACATGCTCTTTTTGAATCCTCGATTACTTTTCTACCATGAGCCACCTGTGGTTCTTGCTGTTGTTGCTGACCAACTTGCTGATATATGGCTTTCCAGTAATAGTCATCTTTTCCGAACGGATTCTGAGCATTACTAGCCTCTCGGTTCTTGCATTCCCGTTTGAAAAGGCCTTTCTCCCTGCATTTAAAACAAGTAACTTTAGATTTATCAAAACCTAAAGTAGAAACATGTGCATCAAGAAAGTCATTTCTCCCAGTAATCATCTTGAACTTTTCAACACGCCTAAGAACGCTAGCTAGACACCATTTGATGTCCATTAACTCCATTTCTTCAGCGTCTATCTGATCGTAATCCTCCTTTGTGAGCATAGGATTCCCGATCCGCCCTGCCACTAAACCTTCATAAGATAGCAACACAGAACCAAGTAGTGCCATATGATCTTTCGCAACCTCTTCAGAAAAACTTTGTCCGTCTGGAAGATTCAAAGCGATGTTACATTGTATCACATAACCATTTCCTGTCTTTGTGCTTTGAGAATAGAAGCTTGATGTAGTATCTTTTGGATTAACACTTGTTAGTGCATTAAGTGTCTATTGCCTCCGTCAATCAAAATCGTAGTAGAAACCGAAGAATGCAAGATTTGATGATGTTACTAGTTAGTAAAGGCAAGGTGGCAATTTTGTAAATAATGAGATTTCTCATTATAACCTTGTGCCTATAAATAGGAGATTTAGTTGTAAAGTTTAAGACTTTTGGCTCATTTGGAGATTTAGAGATCTAATCCTAGAGAGAGAAAGTCTAGAGAGAGAAAGTCTCTCTACGTGATTCACAGCTTTGTACACGACATCATATCAATAGAATCACGGTTCTAGTACGTTATTGTGTGTTCGGTCACGCACGTTCACGGATTCCGCACGTCGAACGTTCGTTACGCAATCGTACGGTGTCGAAACCGGTCCTACAAGTGGTATCAGAGCAGGAGCTCGATTGCGCTGATCAAACACATAGATTCGTACCAGATTACATCGATTTCAGACCTAAATTTCATAGATTTCTTCATCTTTTTCATTCTTATCACATTTTTTACTGAAAAAAGTAAAATTGAACGGGATTTTTTGGTCCGAATCTGCTGATTTTTTAGTATGTTGTGCGAAAATACTTGAATTACAATCCTACAAAGTTTCAGATCCAAACTCCTAGCCGTTTAGGAGAAATCGAAGGTTTTCGGTCCGATTTCGCATAGTGATATCAGGTAGATCCGCTCTAAGAGATCCGCTCATAGTGACATTAAGAGGTCCGCTCATTGTGCAGGTTCGCTCATAGGTTTAACAATTAGGTCCGCTTATTTGAACCTGATAGTTCCGCTTATACGATCTGAGGAGATCCGCTCGAACGAACCTTGTAGATCCGCTTGAACGGACATTGTAGATCCGCTCATCTGGACATTATCTGGTCCACTTATCTGTACATTGCCTGGTTTGCTTATTTGAACATCACGTCTGGTTTCGCTCATGTGAACCAATCAGTGATTCCGATCTTGTGACTGTTTGATTCTGTTTGAACGTGATTGTTGAATGTTGCATCTGATTAAAAGACCATAAACTGAATTGTGAATCACTAATTGATAAGGCCCAATCAAAATCATTTAATGTGACTGTTGTTATTTCAAGACTAATCGGCTAATTCACGTGATAATCATTTCCGAAGTGGTTTTATCTTTTATATTCGATTTATGTGTGCATGTGAATATATTGGGTTATGTGTGCATGTGATAATTGTCAGTTCATGAGTTTTGAATTTCAATAGTTTTGCATGTGAGGTTTGTGAGGATCAATAAATATATGTCATAAAATTGTCTGCTTGAGAGTTTCGATAAAATGAAAGTGTTGTGAATTGTTGTTGGTCGGTTTAGTTGATATTTGAGGTCCAATCATATTTCATTAAAAATAGAAATTGTCGGCTTTTAATTCAAAGGATTACATGAGACTTTGATGTTATCAAGAAGTGATAATCAGAAAGTTTGTAGACGTGTTCATATTTGCATGAGAACATAAGTGAGGTCAAATTGAAATACAATAAAATCTGACATTGCATGTGATATAGTTGTGATCCTTTGAGAATTGATTTGTGAAAATTAATTGTGTCAGCCCATTGTCATCGGCCCAACAGAAGTTGAATGGTTTGTCTAAGTGTCCTCGGCCCAAGTGAGTCATAGTTGCAGCCTATATAAAGAAGTGCACGGCTAAAATCATTCTAAAGCCCATATTACTTGGTTCATCCGATCAAGTTCATTCTTTCAGTGATCTCACCCGAACAACATTGGAACGAATCCGCAAACCTTTGACAACGAGTCTTAGATTGAATTCATCAAAAGTACATTGTTACGTATTCAGTCCGTTTGAACTGATTGTTTGTTTGTTTGTTTGTTTGCAGAATATTCCGAGGTAATTCAAGGTTATAAAATCATGGCAAAATCTGAACCTATTCCGTGGAAAGACGATAGAACTAAAGAGCAGAAGTATAGATACAGAAAAATGATTGCTGAAAACAAAATAATTAGAATATCTCGTATCTTTCTGGAAGCGAGGAGAGCAAATAGATGGGATCCGGACAGAGAGTGTTATCTTGATGAATATGGAAACATTGCGATTGATGACAAAACGCTTGATATTGAAGCCATAATCCAAGAGTATAAAGAGGAAGATGATTATTGGCAAAGAAAATGGTGGGGAGATGAAGAAGAGAAAAAGAAAAAGAAAGAGTTAATAGATGAAATAGAAAGAAACTCAGAAAATATGAGTTTGGTTGAATTTCTTGAATTAATCAAAAAGATTAGAGAAAAAATGACAAAGAATGAAGAATCAAAGAAGGATGAAATTTCAAAATGTGAAGTTGGGTGCTCAAAATGCGAAAAATTCGAAGCAGAAAATGTCAATCTCTCGAAAGATGTGGAAAATTTGACATTGGAAAACAAAGATTTGAAAGACAAGAAGAAAGCTGATAATGAACAGATTCTGAAATTGCGCTTGAATTGTAAAAAACTGAGATCTGAAAATGACAAACTTTTGAAGAATGTTGAGAGTTTGTCATTAGAAAACAAAAATTTTAAAGAAAAGGAAAATGTTTTTGAAAATGAAAAATTAAAGATTGAAAAAGATTTTCAAAGTAAAATGAAGGTTTTAGAAGATGAAAAATCTGTTATTTTTAAAAATAATCTTGAGAAACAGATTGAAATAAATTCTCATCTTCAGAAAATCATTCGACTTGAAAATGAAGCTGAGAATTCAAGGAACAAAATTGCTGAATTAGAGAATAAATTGAAAGGTTTTGTGACTTCGGCACCATATGTGTGTCCAAAACCGATCAATTCTGTTCCAATAAGTGACAAAGTCACAAATTTTGACAAAGTCAAAATTGAAGATTGTGATGAAATATCTAATGATGAAAAAGAAAAGAAAAGAAAAGAAAAAAAAAAATTTTAGATTTACAAGAAAAATTTAAAAATACTGTTTTGCAATCTACTGTAACAGGTGAATGTTCTAAACAAAAACCTGTTAAGAAGAGTGTAGAACAGAAACAAAAAGTAAAAAATTTGAAAAATTTTAAAAATGAAAATAAAAGCTCATCAGATAAGTCATCCAATCATTATCAAAAATCACAAAAATCTAAAAATGAAAACTCACAAAATGTTGGTAATAAGTGGTGCAGGTTTGATCACAGTGCTCAAAAGCCAAATTCAGCATTGAAGAGGAGAAATGACTATAACCAAGCCAAACAATGTTATGATTTGAAGGTTTGGACTGACAGAAGTGGATGGTACGATAACAGAGTGTGCTACACCTGTGGTGTGAGAGGACACATTGCTGTTAACTGCCAGAATTGGAGTTATGAGACAAGAAGATGCTATAATTGTCAAATCAGAGGTCATATTGCCAGAGATTGCCCAAGGAGATCAAATGAAAGATTGAGGGTTAATTCTCAGAAATTGACAAAGAAACCAGTCAACGTCAAGCCCAAAGAAAAGAAGGTTCAAGAACCTAAAGTTCAAGAAAAGAAAGTTAAACTTTCACAGGGGCAGAAAGACAGACTGCGAAAGAAAAGGAAGAAGGCGAGAGAGTATCTGGAAAAGATTTTGTCTTCGGGTTCACCGGACAGATTGAATAAGAGTTCTGATGAATCAACTCAATCGACTGCAAAGTCAAGAAAGACGAATTCATCGGATACAAATCTGAGGACGAACGAACAAAAGAAGAAGAAGAAAATGGTCGGCGATGAATCTGATGTGTCAAAGTCAGACAAGCCACCATCAGGCAATGAATCTGACAGGTCAAAGTCAGACAAGCCATGTTCTGGCAATGATTCTGATTCGGTAAAATCAGAGGAGCCACAAATTGAGGTAAAAACTGTCAAACCCAAGGCTGGTCAGGCTTGGGTGAATCTTTTCAAATAGAAAAACCTGACTTGCCGGAGTTCCCAGGTTGGTAAGCGTGGAACATGAATCGGCACATTTCTTGAGAAATTTCACTCTGGTGATTTTTCGCCTTACATGTGGTAAATCAGGGACATTAAGTTGTACTTGATTTCCTACAAGTGTTTGTGCCGATAGAATCTTGAACTGTTAAATCTTTAAAAATGGTTAAAGAAAACAATGTGATGAAATGATCCCCGAGTTTGTGAAAAGACAAACAAAACTATTTTTTCGGAAAAACCATTTGATTAAAACAAACTTAAGTGGTTTGAAATCATCATGGGAAAATAGTTTGTTGTGAGGGGGAGTTCTGATTGTTTATGCCAAGTGAATGGCGAATTGAAGCGATTTGATATCAGTTTGTCACGTTTCTTGTATAGTTTGTTTTCAAATTTTCTCAGAAAATCAAAATTGAAACATATTTTGATTTTAGGGGGAGAAAAATTAAAAAAAAATTGAAAATTTGAAAATGCCAAAAAAATTGAAAAAACAAAAATGAGTTTTGTTGTGAAAAAGAGGAAATGATAGTAAATCAGTGAACTATCACATCATGCTAAAGATATGAAATGTCAAATGTGATAAACGGCTTCACTGATGATGTGTCAGTAGGTTTTTGCACATTTAGTAGATTGTGACGAGATATAAACCTAAATTCAAACTTGCTTATATCGTGGGTAACATCTCTCGGATATATGGGTAACCCCCGAAATCTCGTTTGAAAGATTCCTTTTTCTGATATACTAGGTCTTTATACTCAGTGATATCTGGGGTATTATTCCAGGACTTCTGCTGAACGGTAGTTCTGACCTAGTCCTCGAATAATACTTTCTGCAAATGCTTGAAACATAGCATCACCCTCAGCATCAATGATAAGACAATAAAATTGCTTAGCAATGCTGTTGTAAAAAAGATCCTCTAAAGGGGACACACCTAAAAGTTGAGTCATGATCTCTCTGCTGAACGGTAGTTCTGACCTGAGCTCTCATGATTCTTCATAAATTATTAACCCCTTACAGATATCATTTGTGTTATAATTGCCTGTAAGACTGAATATTGGGATCTGGATACGGGAGTATATTCTGAGGTGGGACACGCGATTAAGTTTAAGTATCTAAGACATTAAACTCGTATCTCGAAGCAGTTGAACTTTGTGTGAAAATTTAAGTGGACCAGTATACTGACAATCTAAGTGAATCGTTTAGAACTTAAAACGATTAAAGCTTAACGGTGCTAGTGATTTGTCTCATAAACTGATATGATCCTCTTACACAAACTCACAAAAATATTGTCTGTATATATTTCTTTACTGCATTTATTTAAAATCAAAAACCCAAAAATATTGTGTTTTAGCTTAAAGTTTTGAAAAATTCAAAAAGATTTTCGACAACTGATGTTGAAGAGTTGATTTTCAAAATTCGAGTGCTAAACATGATGAACAGGATTGGGAGAATATGTTGAAAACTTTGAATGTCATATACAAATGTTTTGAAAGATTGTGTGCTTAGTTAATCAAGGTCATTCATTTGAACTTGATGTAACTAGTATGTTTGTTGAATAATTGATTTCTACCAGTAAGTTTCTTAAATCTAACTGTTATAAATTTGTGAAACTTATGTTGAGATAGAGGATTTGCAGGTTAACCAGGTTTCAAATCCTGAGCAGATACATAATAGAGCCAGGAATTGATCCTGAAATTGTGAATCTATGAAAGCCAGACTACGATCCCGACAGCTGAGTCTAAGGGGGAGTCTGAAGACGAGCTCAACGCAAGAGGAAGAGTGGATTCAAAGAGCCAGATATCTATTTTGGAGGAGCTTGTATTCGGAAATCCAGGTGTCGATCCCAAAAGCACGGAAGCTTGATGAAAGGGGGAGCCTGAAGAAAGAGTCTACCGAGAGGGAGAGAAATGGAAGTTGGAGACAGATCAACAGGGATTCTGTTCAAGATAGAGAAAGACAAGATGCTACGAGATTGACTACGGCAATATCCAAAGGGGAGTCTGTTACTGCATTAAGTGTCTATTGCCTCCGTCAATCAAAATCGTAGTAGAAACCGAAGAATGCAAGATTTGATGATGTTACTAGTTAGTAAAGGCAAGGTGGCAATTTTGTAAATAATGAGATTTCTCATTATAACCTTGTGCCTATAAATAGGAGATTTAGTTGTAAAGTTTAAGACTTTTGGCTCACTTGGAGATTTAGAGATCTAATCCTAGAGAGAGAAAGTCTAGAGAGAGAAAGTCTCTCTACGTGATTCACGGCTTTGTACACGACATCATATCAATAGAATCACGGTTCTAGTACGTTATTGTGTGTTCGGTCACGCACGTTCACGGATTCCGCACGTCGAACGTTCGTTACGCAATCGTACGGTGTCGAAACCGGTCCTACAACACTCGAGTATGAAGAGAAACCACTGCTACATTTAGAACTTTGATCAACTTTTTCAGATGAATCTCCAGCACTAAACGCAGTTTGGATTTTCGGGCTTATTTCAACTTCTGGAACACTGCCTTTGTAGTACATTTTCACATCCTGTTGACCACTTGGACTATTCATTCTCGCAATCTTTTGCTGTTCCAGATCTTGACCCTCAATCTTTTCAATGAACTGAAAAATCGTCAACCCATCATACACCCCAGTATTTTTCAAAATCATTAAGTAAGTTCCCCACTCTT
Source organism: Helianthus tuberosus (assembly GCA_030545235.1). Taxonomy (NCBI): domain Eukaryota; kingdom Viridiplantae; phylum Streptophyta; class Magnoliopsida; order Asterales; family Asteraceae; genus Helianthus; species Helianthus tuberosus. Next base: position 144,722,632 of record CM060372.1, read on the forward strand.
TCTGCGGTAATGCATCGGCTAACTTGTCTACCCACTCTTCACGATCTTTTGTAATACTAAGCATTGACATGGGTCGCACCAAGTGGCAGTAGCGTTCTATCAGCTTCTTTGTATCTTCTCCCGGTAAACTACTGAACAGATCAAACTCTTTCTTGAGCAACGCCTTCTTGCTCTTAATCATGTTCTCACTACCTTCAAATTTAACACGAAGAGCAACCCATATTGATTTTGAAGTCTTGTCATGCTGAAGCAGAATGAAGATGTCTTCTTTGATAGCTTGCTGTAGCAAACTGATCATCATCTTTTCTGCTTTGTACATATCTCGCTCTTTGTCACTGAATTTTGATAACTCTTTGATAACCTGCAAATCTGTTCGTGGCAAAACGTACTTCTTTAGAATACATTCCCATGACCTAAGATGGTTTGCCTGAACCCAGTTTTCGAATCTATCTTTCCACCCATAGTACTCTTCGATACTCATCAGTTTCGGGGGCTTTTGTAACGTTCCGGTCTCGTTTTCCAAGTTCATGTTCTGAGCAATGGAAGCCGGAGTAGTCGGAGATGAAGCGAACGCGTTGTAGAACTCTTCACTCATGATTACTTATCACGTTTTTCAAAAAACAATCACTTTTGAGGGAAATTAACCCAGAAACAGTCTAGAGCGAAATATCAAACAATACACTCTTGAACAAAAGCACTGATTACAGTTTGGGATGAAAACACCAGTGTACTTTAGAGCGAATCTGAAATTAGGCAGCCTTGGAGCGAAATTAGACAATAACTTTGGAGCGGAATTAACAGTTTGACAGCCTGGAGCGGAATCAACAAGTACTTTGGAGCGGAAACACTCAGAACCTGTATCCTGGAGCGAAATCAGCTAATATTTTGGAGCGAAATTAGATTTCTTGAGCGAAATCAGAAATGATCTCTTCGAGCGGAATTAGTTCGGGGTCCATTTTGGTCCATTTTTAGTCCGTATTTTAACATGAAACTTTCAAGGGTTTGTCTATGTTCAATATTAAACAGTCTGTGAAAATTTGAAAGAATTTTGACCGGTAAATCTCGTTCTGATGAAGAAAGAAGGTGTAGAAGTAAGAAATATCGATGAAATCCAGCTAATCTCTGCAGAACTCCTCCTCCTGAGCTCTGATACCACTTGTAGGATCGTGTATGTGACCCGAATGAGTCGTTCAGAGGCGTTTTGATCAGTTACAGGTGCGAAAAACAAGTAACTGACGTAGAAACAACTAATTCATCACTTTAACTACTGATTGTATTGATTAGATTACAAGTACATTCAGTCTTCACACCGGCAGCACTTCGGTATGGAATACAAGGCAGTTCATACTGATTTCGCTCTAAAGCAACCTATATATAGGGCCTGTGATTCCGCTCATAACATAACAGACCATTTGGAGCGAAATCAAGTGTTTGTGATTCCGCTCGAAATCATCCAAATGACATTAGGAGCGGAATTAGGCTTAGGAGCGAAATCAGACTTTACAACACCCTAACTCTCCTATTTTCTCGATCTATAAGCCCTGATCTATACAATCTAGACTAAGACTCGATACAAGACGAAGTCAACAGATGTATGCACCAACAGTTACTGATGTCACAACATATTTAAGGCATATTAACTTAGGAAACCTGTGTATGACTCATTTTGGTTACCCGTTACGCACTTTTCACGTTCGGGTCGGCTTATGTAACTAGTTTGCATATATTAGCCGAAACGGGTCAAACCATATCGTTTTCATCTCAAAATCCAGAATGTGTTTAGTTTACCCATATTAAAAAAGTGTCCAAGCTTGTCGGGTCAAAACCACATTCTAAACCGGTCTTCGCTTTATCATGCGTTTGAACCGTGTCTTCCTTTTGAAAACTAACCGGTCTAAGTCTAAGTTTAATTAAAGACCCGTTAGGATTCTAATAGGTTATTAAAACCTTCGTTCCAGATTAGGAGCCCAGTAAAAGCTACGTGCACTTGCTGTATTTGATTTATACTTTGCTCAGGTAAATACTCTTAACTTATTTTCCCTATACGGGCTTGGGATACTGTACTATAAAAGTACCGCTTGGTCGGGTGTGTAGTCATTTAAATCGGATTGTGATTGATGTATTTACATAACTTGTTTTAATCTGTATTATTTGGTGTTTGGCCTTTGGGGGTTAAATGACCATGTCCCGGATATCCTTGGCATCATTCAAAGAAATGGCCACGACCTAAGCAGAGGGTATAGGCGTACACCTGACAGTTGCATTATGTAAAAACTGGTAATCCACTTAAAGGAATCAACCTTGTGGGCATTATACCAGTGGCATGTCAGTTAATCTTGTCCGGCCCTACAAACCAGCCCTGATGGATGACAAATAAGTAAAACTGTATACAAGATTATTTTTGAATAATTGTCCCAAGTTATAAAAGATATTTTTGCCTAAGTGCATTCAAATCAATTTTTTTTTAAACATTTTCAAAATGAGTCAGTTAAGTTGTATTTACCAGTGTAAAGTGACGTATTTTCCAAAAAGGCTAAGTGCAGGTACTATACGTAATAGGCTGGCTACTCCAGGCATCAATAATCAAGTCTCGCAAGCTCTAGATGTTAAAGTCTGTTGAACAATTTCCTTTTTCTTTCGATCCGCCTGTGGATCTGTTTCAACTATTTTGTGATACTTAATATTACAATTTATTCAGTTGAAATGAATCTATCTTTTGCTTCCGCTGTGCATTTAAATTTGTGTTGTTTGACTATGACGATATCAACTACGTCACGATACTCCCCACCGGGCCCACCGGTAATACGTGGAAATATCGGGGTGTGACAGGTTGGTATCAGAGCCAACACTGAGTGAATTAAACACTAGCCTTCTGTGTTTAATCTCAGTTACACAGTTGCACATTCTCGAGTCTAGACCAAGAACATAGGACTAATCCTAATTCGTTTTATTTTGTCCTTATTTGTTTCCTTTGTTATTTTCTGATTAGGCCCTGCATGGGCAAGTCATTTCAGTTAGAAGTCCCGTTTAGGGTAACCATGTACTTGTTTAAATTTTAGTGGAACGGTTAGATTTAAAATATCATTCCTTTTATAAGATCTACCATTATAATAAAATGGCAAAATCTAAAAAGGACAAGACCTAGCCATGTGTCACCTTAAGACAGGGCCAAGATGGTAGTTCCTCAATTAGATTCAGATCCATATTAACATCTCAATTTAGGATTGTTCTGCGTTAAATATTAAAAAGAATCATAAAGGTAAAACCTAGCCTAAATGTCGTTGCAGACATGGCCAAGATGGTAAAACCTATTCAAAAGATTCAAATCCTTGTTAACATCTGAAGACATGTTAACATGGGTGGCAAAAAAAATGTGATTCGATAAAATCGCATAAGTCATCCTTAAATTAGATTACTCCAATTTTCCTTATTAAAATAATCATCCCTTTAAAGATGAAGTGCCTACGGAGATTCGCAGCTTTCTAGGTTTAGCAGGATACTATAGGCAATTTATCGAAAACTTCTCAAGGATTGCTGCACCCCTAACTTCGTTGACGCGTAAGAATATTAAGTTTGACTGGGGTCCAAAGCAGCAGGAATCCTTTGACATCCTTAAGAAAAAGTTGAGCAATGCTCCAGTATTGACATTGCCTGATGGAATAGAGGAATTTGTAGTATATTGTGATGCATCGCACACATGTATGGGATGTGTGCTTATGCAGAAAGGCAAGATTATTGCCTATGCTTCTCGACAGTTAAAGGTGCACGAGAAGAACTACACCACCCATGACTTAGAGTTGGGTGTCGTTGTATTTGCACTGAAACTTTGGAGGCACTACTTGTATGAGACTAAATGTGTGATCTATTCTGATCACAAGAGCCTTCAACATCTGTTTAATCAGAAGGACTTGAATATGAGGCAACAACAATGGATGGAAACTTTAAATGATTATGACTGTGAAATAAGATACCATCTAGGCAAGGCGAATGTAGTCGCCGATGCCTTAAGTAGGAAGGAAAGAGTGAAGCCTATAAGAATCAATGGCAAGAGCATTGAATTAAAGAATAGTTTGAATGAAAGGTTGTTAGCTGCACAGAAGGAAGCTGTTTTAGAAGCTAACTATCCGGATGAAAAGTTAGGAGTAACTGAGGAGCAGTTATCCTATGGCAAGGACGGAATACTAAGATTAAATGGACGAATATGGGTTCCAGTTTATGGAGGACTTCGGGATGTTATCCTCCAGGAAGCCCACAATTCTAAATATTTTGTTCATCCTGGAGCTGATAAGATGTACCAGGATCAGAAGGCAAACTATTGGTGGATAGGCTTGAAGAAGTCTACAGCTGCCTATGTAGCTAAATGTTTGACGTGTGCGCAAGTCAAAGCTGAACATCAGAAGCCGTCAGGTTTGCTACAACAGCCTGAACTTCCCACGTGGAAGTGGGAGATGATGACAATGGATTTCATCACCAAGTTTCCAAAGACAAAGAAAGGAAATGAGACTATATGGGTGATAGTAGATAGACTGACTAAGTCATCACATTTCCTACCCATTAAGGAGACTTCTGGCTCCGACATGTTAGCCCAATTGTACGTAGATAAGATTGTATCTCTGCATGGCGTACCAGTGTCTATTATCTCTGACAGAGATACTAGATACACATCACATTTTTTGAAAATCTTCCAACAATCTTTGGGCACGCGCTTAAATTTGAGTACGGCTTACCATCCTCAGACGGACGGGCAGAGTGAGCGTACCATCCAAACTTTGGAAGATATGCTTCGTGCATGTGTGATTGACTTAGGTGGTAGTTGGGATAACCACCTGCCATTGATCGAGTTCTCCTATAACAATAGCTACCATACAAGCATTCAGGCTGCGCCTTTTGAGGCATTATATGGTAGAAAATGCAGAACGCCTATTTGTTGGGTAGAAGTAGGAGAAGCTCAGTTATCAGGACCTGGCATAGTCTTTGAAACGACGGACAAGATTTTCCAGATTCGTGACTGCCTGAAAGCTGCCAGGGATAGGCAGAAAAGTTATGCTGATAAAAGGCGAAAACCTCTAAAGTTTGAGGTTGGTGATAAGGTCTTGCTTAAAGTATCACCTTGGAAGGGGGTGATTCGATTTGGTAAGAAAGGTAAGTTAAGCCCAAGGTATATAGGACCATTCGAGATCATCGAATGTGTAGGAACAGTGGCTTATAAGTTAAACTTACCTGAAGAGCTCAGTGGTATTCACAATGTATTCCACATCTGCAATCTGAAGAAATGCCTAGCAGATGAATCGCTAGTCATACCACATACAGATGTGCACATAGATGAGAGCTTGAAATTTGCGGAAAAACCTTTGTCGATCGAGGATCGACAGGTAAAAAAGCTTCGGAGGAAGCATGTGCCTATTATAAAGGTCAAATGGGATGTCCGCAGAGGTCCCGAGTACACGTGGGAGGTAGAGTCCACAATGAAAGAAAAGTACCCTCATTTATTTTAGTAAATCTAGGGGTCGAGATTTATTTTAAGAGGGTGAGGATGTAACACCTCGTAAATTTATGTCCAATAATGTATCGACACGTGTCATGGACTTTAAACGTGTAAAGGATTGATTTAGAGGGACTAAAGTTGACAAACAAGGAATCTATGTGAATAAAAGCGTTCGAAGTGTCAACAATGGATAAATATACTTTACAATAACCCTACATGATGTTTATACCCTTAAACGAATGAATCATGGATCATACGAAGCTAATTGTGAAAGAAAGTGAGAAATTACAAACTACATGGGTTAAATGTGTCAACATGTTTAAAGTATACCTCTGAGTGACCTTTTAGCAAACCCGAAGCTTTGTAATGATTAATTATACTCACGAGAATAAGTGATAAAAATTTCACAAGGTTTCGTTAAAGTATGAGAAAGTTATGACAATATTCGTATACGAGGGGTTAAAAGCGTCAACGTTGGAATTTAAGACTTTTCGATGATCATATGAATAACTGGGGACTTAACAAAGTTGGTTTATGACTTGGGGTCCTTAAAAGTCAAGTTAGAGGGCCAAAAGTGCAATAAAATAAGTTAAAAACGAGTTTAGAAGGACCAGGGACCAAAATTGCAATATTTGCAAACTTGTTGACCGGAGCCAACCTTGACACGGGCCGCGTAAGACCAGGTCCAAGTCTTACGCGGGCCGCCTGAGGATGCCAGATGCAGATGCTTTGGACAGGTGCCTGTTTCAGCAAGTTTAACCAACTTATGGAGCTTGTTTTCGATTCTATGGGCTTGTTTGATGGTTTATTATGGCCTAGGGACACCTGTAATGATCCCATAACATCTATAGACTTGGTTTTCATGATCTAAAGGCATCAAAATCTCCTATATAAGAACCCACATGTTGCATCATTTGATCACATTCACTTACAACTTCACAACTTTGCATCTGGAGGTTTTTGGAGCTCAAGCACCTTTCCTAGTGATCTTTAGTCGTGCATAGGACCTTGGTAAGTGTCAGTAACCTTCCTGAATTCAGTTTTGCTTAGTTAATTAGTCTAAAGTCAAACCGTCATAATTAAGATTTGACTTCGTCATTAATCTTAATTTGTCCAGTCAAATTCCAAATTGAAAGTACCTATGAGTGGGTAATTATGTGGACAATAAACCCTTAAAAGGGCACCCTCTGATTCCCACTCTAACTAGGTCAATTGTCGGGTCAAAGTTAATATCAAAAAAATCAACAGAAAGCTTATTTTCAAATTAATGCATAATTAGCAATGTAGAAGCTATGCAACCTGTTTTGTCATTAATATAACTTGGTAATTAATGTAAGAACATGTCTAAACATGTTCAACTCGACAATTTTCAGTTTAAGCTCGGTTCGGAACCGAAAGTCGCAAAAGTAGACTTTTGCTTTGACTTTCAGTTCTGACCCATTAGAACATAGTTTAGAAATGTCTTAGAGCCTTATTAGGACCAGGTTTCATATAAGTATAACCCTCTGTGATTATACAACTTGGTTCATTAGTTATCCGATTCATATGAATATTTCCGTTAAATGCCTAAATGTTGACTATTATGCCCATATGACCTTAAAACATGAATTTTGAAAATATAAAAGAGTAGAAACCTTAGTTACTGATTTATAAACTTGTACCTAAAATTTGACATCAGTTTGAGGTCTAGATTAAGAGTTATGCTCATTAGCGTAATTAGAAAGTTTTTTAGTAATTAAACGGTGTAATTAGCGTATAGCCTATCTAAACCCGATTTTTGATACCAAACTTCTTACCCATTGATATAAAATAATATTTTCAGATTTTTGGAGATTTTTATTTATTTTTAGGCTAAGCATAACATCGAGTTCTAAGCTTGATCCGGTAATTGTCGGTTTTGCCCTTTTAAGCTATAAAATGAGTTTTACCAATCCTTTTGATACCAAACATTTTTCTACTGATCCAATATGATAAATAGAATATTTTAAGCCTTCTGGAATAAAAAAAATATCAGCTTTTCTTATAAAACCTGAAAATCGCTTAAAATCGCCTTTTTACGCGTTTTAAGCGCATAGTATGTATTAAAACCATTTTAGATATATAAGACTTGATACCTACTGATGTTTTAAATAAATTTTTATACTTTAGCAGTAAGCAAAAGTTTTAAACTCAGATTTCCAGATTCGACCTTTAAACCTTAGGTGAAATTACCAAAATGCCCCTTCGGTGCATAGTATGGTTAGAAATGATAAATTTCACACATAGGTTATACCCTACTGATATAACCTAGTAAATCAAGTATTTTTACTGATTACATCAGACCCGAAACTCAGATTTATATTTAAACTCTTTTATAACCTTTAAAATGACCAAAATACCCCTACGGGCGTAATTTGAGTTTAAATCCGTTTTGGGCATAATAGAAGATATCTTACTGATGTCACAACATATTTAAGGCGTATTAACTTAGGAAACCTGTGTATGAATCATTTTGGTTACCCGTTACGCACTTTTCACGTTCGGATCGGCTTATGTAACTAGTTTGCATATATTAGCCGAAACGGTTCAAACCATATCGTTTTCATCTCAAAATCCAGAATATGTTTAGTTTACCCATATTAAACAAGTGGCCAAGCTTGTCGGGTCAAAACCACATTCTAAACCGGTCTTCGCTTTATCATGCGTTTGAACCGTGTCTTCCTTTTGAAAACTAACCGGTCTAAGTCTAAGCTTAATTAAAGACCCGTTAGGATTCTAATAGGTTATTAAAACCTTCATTCCAGATTAGGAGCCCAGTAAAAGCTACGTGCACTTGCTGTATTTGATTTATACTTTGCTCAGGTAAATACTCTTAACTTGTTTTCCCTATACGGGCTTGGGATACGGTACTATAAAAGTACCGCTTGGTCGGGTGTGTAGTCATTTAAATCGGATTGTGATTGATGTATTTACATAACTCGTTTTAATCTGTATTATTTGGTGTATGGACTTTGGGGGTTAAATGACCATGTCCCGGATATCCTTGGCATCATTCAAAGAAATGGCCACGACCTAAGCACGGGGTGTAGGCGTACACCTGACAGTTGCATTATGTAAAAATTGGTAATCCACTTAAAGGAATCAACCTTGTGGGCATTATACCTGTGGTGTGTCAGTTAATCTTGTCCGGCCCTACAAACCGGCCCTGATGGACGACAAATAAGTAAAACTGTATACAAGATTATTTTTGAATAATTGTCCCAAGTTATAAAAGATATTTTTACCTAAGTGCATTCAAATCAAATTTTTTTAAACATTTTCAAAATGAGTCAGTTAAGTTGTATTTACCAGTGTAAACTGACGTATTTTCCAAAAAGGCTAAGTGCAGGTACTATACGTAATAGGCTGGCTACTCCAGGCATCAATAATCAAGTCTCGCAAGCTCTAGATGTTAAAGTCTGTTGGAAAATTTCCTTTTTCTTTCGATCCGCCTGTGGATCTGTTTCAACTATTTTGTGATACTTAATATTACAATTTATTCAGTTGAAATGAATCTATCTTTTGCTTCCGCTGTTCATTTAAATTTGTGTTGTTTGACTATGACGATATCAACTACGTCACGATACTCCCCACCGGGCCCACCGGTAATACGTGGAAATATCGAGGTGTGTCACTAAAGTTCCATATTCGTGCTAAGTACCCTTGTAAGCATTCTTAGCCCCCTAAGTTCAAGTTTTATTAGTTTAATGACCAAAAGTCAAAGTCATCGTAATTAAGCTTTGACTTAGTAATTAATCACTAATGGTCCAACCATTATTCGAATTGAAAGTGGCTATGAGTTGATAATTATGTGGGTAATAAACCCTTAAAGGGGCACCCACTGATTATCACTCTAACTTGGTCAATTGTCGGGTCAAACATGTTATTAAAAAGTCAACAGAATCCATTTTTGCAAATAAATTCATAACTGATAATATAGAAGTTATGGAACATGTTTAAACACTAAAATAACTTGGTAAATAATATAAGAACATGTTTAGGCATGTTCAACCCGACAATTCTGAGTTTAGGCTCAGTTCGCAACCGAAAGTCGCAAAAGTAGACTTTTGCTTTGACTTTCAGTTCTGACCTGATTTAGCTTAGTTTAGATACGCCTTAGGGTTCCTTTAGGACCATATTTCATATTAGTATAACCATCTGAGATTATACTATATGATTCCTATTAAATCTGATTCATTGCATGTTTCCGTTAAATGCTTAAATGTTGACCATTATGCCCCTTTTATATAAAAACGAGATTTTTGAAAATGTGAGAGGACAAAAACCTTTATTACAAATTTATAAACATATCCTCATAATTTGACATCAGTTCATGGTCTAAAATGAGAGTTATGCACAATATCGTAAATGAAAGCGTTTTTATTAATTAAACGGCATTTTCGACACAAAACCTATTTAAACCCAAATTTTGACACCAAACCTTTTACCCACTGATATAATATAATATTTAGGGATTTTTGGAAATTTTTATTTAATTTTAAACTGATCATAACATAGAGTTCTTGCATAGGCTCGGTAATTGACGATAATGTCATTTTCGTTAATAAAATGAGTTTTACACATCCTTTACATATCAAACCTTTTTCTACTGATTTTGTATAATAAATAAGTTATTTTAAACTACAAAGGCTGGTCAAAATCTCAGATTTCTTTAATCAACCCGAATATCGTCAAATACCGACTTTTATGCGATTTAGGCGCATAGTATGGTTTAGAACCATATTAGGCACCTAAGGCTTGTTACCTAGTGATGTTAAGAACCAATTTTTATACTTTAAACAGTAAGTAAAAGTTTTGAACTCAGATTTCCAAATTTGACCCTTAAAGCTTATGTGAAATGACCAAAATGCCCCTACGGTGCATAGTTTGGACATAAATGATAAATTTCACATATATGCAATATCCTACTGATATAACTCACTAAAATAAATATTTTTACTGATAATTTTAGACCAGAACCTCAGATTACTATTTAACATCTTTTATAATCTTTAAAATGACCAAAATACCCCTACGGGGCTTAAATTGATTTTGAATTTGATTTGGGCATAATGGAAGGTATCCTACTGATATCATAACACATTTTAAGCATATTAACTTAGGGAACCTGTTCATGACTCATTTGGTTACCCGTTAAGTATTTTTCGCGTTCGGTATGGTTTATGTAACTAGTTTGCATAAATTAACCAAAACGGGTCAAACCTTATCATTTTCACTTCAAAATCCAGAATGTGTTTAGTTTGTCCATATTAAACAAGTCTTCATACTTGTCGGGTCTAAATCACATTCTAATCCGGTCTTCGCTTAATCTAGCATTTTGAACCGTATACCTTTCTTTAAAAACTAACTGGTCTAAGTTATAGCATAAATAAGACCTGTTAGGAATCTGATAGGTTAGTAAAACCTTCGTTCCAGATTTAGGAGTCCAGTAAAAGCTATTTGCACTTGCTGATTGTTATACGGCTGGGATAAAATTTATATTTTTGCTCAGGTAAATACTTTTAACTTATTTTTCGTTATACGGGCTTGGGATACGGTATTAAAATAATACCGTTTGGTCGGGTATGTAGTTATTTAAATCGGATTGTGATTAATATATTTACATAACCCGTTTTAATCTGTTTTGTTTGATGCAATGCCTTTGGGGGGTTAATGACCATGTCCTGGATATCCTCAGCACATTTATTAGAAATGGCCACGACTTAAGCACGAGGTGTAGGCATACACCTGACAATTGCGTATGAATAAATGGTATCTCACTCTCTTGTGGGCATATACTTGTGGTGTGTCAATTAATCTAATCCGGCTCTTCTAACCGGGGTCCTGAATGGATGACAAACATATAAATCTGTATACAAGATTATTTTTAAATAATTGTCCCAAGTTATAAAAGATTATTTATGCCTTGTGCATTTAAACCAATTTTCTTAAATATTTTCAAAAGAGTCGGTTAATTGTATTTACCAGTGTAAACTGACGTATTTTCCAAAAAGGTTAAGTGCAGGTACTAAGCGAAATGGGCTGGCTACTCCTAGTATCGAATAAAGAGTCTAGCAAGCTTTTGATGCTTAAATCTGTTGAACAATATTTCTTTTTATCTTTAGATCCGCCTGTGGATCTTTTTAGAACCCGTTGTGTAATACTTTATGTTACTTTCAAATCGTTTTGTAATATTTTTACTTTAGACTTCCGTTGTGCATTGAACTGTGATTATTTGACTATGATGATATCAACTATGTCACGATACTCCCCACCGGGCCCACCGGTAATACGTTGAAATATCGGGGTGTGACAATAGTCCTTCTTCGGCTAAGCACTTCTTAAGGTTTGAGACATGGAACGTTGGATGAACGTTGCTAAGTTCTTGAGGTAAATCGAGTCGATATGACACTTTACCAATCCTCTCGAGTATCTTGAAAGGACCGACAAAGGGAGGGGCAAGTTTTCCCTTTTTACCAAAACGGATTGCTCCTTTCCAAGAAGATACTTTGAGTAACACGTGATCACCAACATTGAACTCTAATCGTTTACGTCTTTTATCAGCTTAGCTCTTTTATCTGCTTCTAGCCTTGAGGAGGTTGTCGTGGATTTGGAGAATCTTATCCGTCGTCTCTTGAATAAGCTTAGGGCCAGTAATTTGAGCGTCACCAATCTCATGCCAATAAATAGGAGATCGGCACTTGCGACCATATAATGCCTCAAAAGGAGCCATTTGAATACTAGAGTGATAGCTGTTGTTGTACGAGAACTCAATCAAAGGTAAATGTACATCCTAATTACCACCTAAATCGATGACACATGAGCGAAGCATGTCCTCTAGGGTTTGGATAGTACGTTCAGTCTGTCCATCCGTTTGAGGATGAAAAGCCGTACTGAGATTCAAGTGAGTACCCATAGCGGCTTGGAATGTTTGCCAAAGGCGGGACGTGAAACGACCATCGTGGTCATAGATGATGTCAATGGGTATCCCATGACGACATATGATTTCATCCGTGTAGATTCGAGCTAGTTTCTCAACTTTGAAATACTTACGAATGGGGAGGAAGTGAGCGGATTTTGTCAAACGGTCAATGATCACCCAAATGCTATCATGACCAGAAGGTGTGCGAGGAAGTTTGGTTATGAAGTCCATAGCTATGTTATCCCACTTCCAAACCGCGATCGATATAGTATTGGAGTCCATTGGATTTCATCACAAGTTGGTTTTGCAGTACCACAATGCATCTCCTTAGACAAGTTTCCCTCGTTGACTGTTGAATACTGAGCTTCACGAATGCAAGTGTGAAGATTGCTAATGATTTGAGAACAACGAATGCTACTAACATGAGATTTACAACTGAGTGCGCCGGCCACAACATTCGCTTTGCCAGGATGGTAGCGAATCTCACAGTCATAGTCGTTAAGCAATTCCACCCAACGACGTTGACGCATGTTTAGCTCTTTTTGGTTAAATATATGTTGTAGGCTCTTATGGTCGGTGAAAACCACACACTTTGTACTATATAGCTAGTGTTGCCAAATCTTTAATGCAAAACACAACTGCGCCAAGCTAGAGATCGTGGGTAGTGTAGTTTTTCTCATGTATTTTCAGCTGTCTAGAAGCATATGCGATGACCTTGTCTCGTTGCATGAGAACACAACCAAGACCACGGTTTGATGCATCGCAATATACTACGAAATCATCGTTTCCATCAGGAAGAGCAAGAACAGGAGCATTGCAAAGCAATTGCTTAAGAGTTTGAAAGGATTCCTCTTGTTCGGGACCCCAAACAAAAGGTTTCTCTTTCTGAGTTAGCAACGTGAGGGGAGCGACGATTTTCGAGAAATTAGAAATTAATCGACGGTAGTAACCCGCTAATCCTAGGAAAGAACGAATTTCTGACGGAGATTTAGGTGCGATCCAATTCTTCACTGCTTCGATTTTAGAGGGGTCAACATGAATTCCTTTTTCACTCACGACGTGTCCAAGGAATTGAACTTCTTTGATCCAAAACTCACACTTAGAAAACTTTGCGTATAAACATTCACCATATAAGAGTTCAAGAATGAGATGCAAGTGATGTTCGTGTTCAGCTTGAGTTTTTGAATAAATGAGAATGTCATCAATGAAAACGATTACAAAACGATCCAAATAAAGTTTACACACATGGTTCATTAAGTCCATGAAGACTGCAGGTGCGTTGGTCAAACCGAAAGGCATCACCATGAAATCATAATGACCATAGCGAGTGCGAAATGCGGTTTTGGGGATGTCCTCTTTGAGAACACGAAGTTCATGATAACCTGAACGAAGGTCGATCTTTGAAAAGCACCTTGCGCCTTTGAGTTGGTCAAAGAGATCATCAATGCGAGGGAGAGTATAACAATTTTTTACAGTGACTTTGTTAAGCTTACGATAATCGATACACATTCGAAATGAACCATCCTTCTTCTTGACAAAAAGCACAGGAGTGCCCCAAGGTGAAGTACTTGGGCGTATGAAACCTTTTTCGAGCAACTCTTGAAGTTGACTTGAAAACTCTTGCATCTTAGATGGTGTAAGACGATAAGGAGCTTTAGCAACGGGAGTCGAACCAAGGATGAGATCAATGCGAAAATCGACAGATCGAGATGGAGGAGGACCAAGTAGGTCTTCAGGAAAGACATCAGGAAAATCACGCCCCACTGGAACATCACTTAGGCTCTTTCCCTTGCCATTTTCTTCCACAGCGTGAGCTAAAAAGGCAAAGTACTGTTTACGTAAGTACTTATTTGCTTGTGTGCATGACATAAGCTTCAGCCCCTTTGAAGGTCTGTCTCCATAAACGTGTAAAGTATCGCCAGACAGAAGAGGCAAATGAACGTATTTCTCGTGACAAGCGATTTCAGCATGGTTCTTATGAAGCCAAACCATGCCTACTATGATATCAAAGCTACCCGATTGCATGGGTATGAGATCGATGGGGAAAACGTGCTCATTGAGTGTGAGAAAACAATCGCATAGAACATAATCAACGGTGATAGACTTGCCATTGGCAACTTCGACTGTCAATGACTTAGGTAGTTTCGAGCGTGTACAACTTAACATAGATTCGAATTCAACTAACACAAAGCTTTTGTCTGCACCAGTATCAAATAGTATAGAAGCATAAATGTTGTTAACGGGAAACGTACCATTCACGACTTCATTGTCATTTTGAGCTTGGTTGGCATTGATGTTGAAAGCTCGTCCACGAGGTGCCTGTTGCTGTTGCTTTTAGTTCAACTGAGGACACTGAGGGCAAAGATGAGTGGTGTCTCCACACTTGTAGCAGGCTCGGACGTTGTTAGCTGGTTTAGGGTTTTGAGGGGCTTGCTGAACTTGATTGCCTTGTGGTGTAGGACCACTGCGGCAATAAGGGGTTGTATGACCAAATTGATTGCATGCAATGCAATGGCAGCAGGTGGTGTTGGCTGGGTGATGGTATTGACAAGTATTACACTTGGGATGCGAACCAGTGTATGGCTTCTTGGTGGTTTCAGGTCTAGCTGGATTCAGGGTTACAGTAGGGACAATCGCGTTGCAGCTTTGGTTTTGAAACTATCATTTCTTGCATTTGCTGCCACTTGATTGGGCTTTGGCTTCAGTGGTGACTTGGTTAGTTGACTTGGTGGAGGTAGGTGTGGCGTCTCGATTATCTCGAATGCGGTCGTTGTTTAAATTGGCTGCGAGGCGATAAACTGCCTCGATGGTTTCGAGCTGAGAAGCTTCAATGGTATCACGCATCGCAAGAGGTAAACCATGAAGGTATTTCCTGATCATACGATCAGGAGTAGACAGAAGGTGTGGTATGATAAAGCTCAATTGTTTAAAGCGGGTGGTATAACTAAGGTTGTTGTCACCAATCTGTTTAAGAGTTCAAAGCTCTTCTTCGAGCTTCTGCTGCTCGTGAGCAGGGCAGAACACGGTCGTCATCAATTCCTTGACTTCAGACCAGGGTAAGGCATATGCTTCTTCATTGGAACGAATGTTGCGCTCATTCGTCCACCACTCTAGGGCTCTAGCTTGAAAGACGCCAGTAGCACTATGAGTCTTGAGGTTTTCAAGGCATTCACTGTTAATAAATGTAACCTCGATGCTGTCAAACCACTCAAGCATCGCTGTCACACCATCGTTTCCAGTGAAGGGTTTTGGGTTACAGGCTGAGAAGTGCTTGAAGTTAAAGGAAACGGGTTTGGGTTGGTCAGCCTTAGAGTCGACTGAGGAGTTAGGGGTAGAGGTTGTGTTGAACTTGCTAACAATCTCAGGAATCACACGAGCCATTTGAGTTGCCATAAATGCCAGCATCTTCTTCTTGGAACTAGTCTTGGACCTCTTAGCCGAGTTTGAAAGACAGCTAGAAGACATCTAGAGATTCAAAAACATAGGAATGAATGAGACTTGATCATAATGTTTTGTTTAAAGAAATTTGTTTTCATGAATGCATCACATAGCATATAATGTTCAAATAATTTCACATAGCATAACAAGAATTTCACATAGTGTAACAAGAATAATGAAAGCATTGTAAATTTAATTTGTTCACAAGAGATTATTATTGTTTTATATTGCGAGGATAGTGCAATTCGTTTCTCCAATGTTGAAATGAAATAACGTATAAATGTAAAACACATTGAAATTGAGATAGCATAAAAGAGATTTAACGTAAAAATTGGATTGTTACGGAACGTAACTAAGACTATTCCAAAGAAAATCGAAGTCCTTTCAAGTTAGGGAAACGTGCTTTGGCCTAATAGAAAAATACTCTCGTCGAGAAGCGATTAAAGGTATTTTTCCTTCCAGTTACTACACGTCCCTAGTCGATTGGAAAATCGAGGAGTGGGACAATTATTAAGATGTGGGTTTCACCCCTGACTTGGTAACATCGTACCCTAGTGTGGTTGGTACTTATCAAGCGACAAGGGTCCACTAGAATATGAAATAGAAATTTCCTTCAAGATATGGACATCACTCCTAACTTGAGGGTACATTTCGTGCAAAATACCAAGTATAGCGGATTGAAAGTCATCACCTATGTAGGAATCACCCCTATTTTGATGAGTCGTTTCGATCATGGAATAAGAGTGTCTTCACCAAGCCTCCAAGTGTGTATTGTGTTAGCCTTAGGAAAGACATGTATATTAAAGACCAAAGAGAATAGATAGAAGCGTATAAGATAGAATTCAAATGGTTTTAAAGCACAAACAAGGATAACGTTCCTAAACTATAGACTAGGTAAAAACATTCCTACTTTTCCTAATTCCCTATAGTTATGGCTCTGATACCAATCTGTCACACCCCAACCGATGACGGAAACATCGGAGTGAGACGAAAACAAATCGTTCAAAGCTTCGTAACACTAAATTGTGACAATAATAATTAATCAAGATTTCATAAATTCTAAAGATAGCATACATCGTTCCAAAAAACCAAACACATTCAAAGTGTAGCAACATAAAATATGAGAATTTGTTTATTATGGTGTGTTTCTAAGTCCACCTTAACTTGTTTCTTCATTACTTCGTCTATCAACCTACAACATGTATTATAATAATGATCAACAAATATGTTGGCGAGTATACAAGTTTGATACATAGCATAATGATAAAAATGTTTAAATGTGATCATATCCAACATGAATAATGTACACAACTTACTAATATGCTGAACGGGTGTAAACTATATGTCAAACCAAAGTTTCCAACGCAATCGTGATTACCCAACATCGTCGAGACGAAAAGGGTGTAATGTGTTTTACTTAACAATACCTCAAGAATACGGGCGATGAGTTAATCCTATAGTGCTATAATTGTTAAGGTAGACCTGCAAAGTTAATGAGCATAGAGACACAATGTATACAGAGCATATGAGATTAACAAGTATAACATGTTTTCATGTTTAAATGTGGATAGAGTGTGATTTGAATAAACAAGTCTCATAGTGTTGCGTGTTTTTGTATAATGTATATGTTGCACCCAAAGTGTTTAAAATGAAAATGGGATCGAGTATATTCACAGTTTTGCGTAGGGTTCCACGAAAATCGAGAGTTGTTGTGATGAAGGTTTGGAACACCGGGATCACCTTAAAATGGGTAAACAGCTTGTTGGGATTGAACCCTACCAGAGGAACAAATTATTAAAGCCAAAACTGGATCAGCGCAGTGGATCCAGAATAAGCAGATGTTGCATACAAGTCTCTCCCCTTGAAAGTGATTTCAACATCTGCTGACCTCCTATCTACTGATCGTGCACACTGCTGACCTCCAAACTGTTGATCAAGTAAAGGCCTGATGAAAGACTAAAGCTCTGCTGTTCAATCTACTGCCTTGAGTCAAGCACTGCTGATCCGAACAAGTACTGTTGGGTTCACAGCAGTGGAAGGATGCAGCAGTTATTAGATGTCTTTTATATTATGAAATGTAATAGCAGTAGTTAGCATAGCAGTGTTTGTATTGATCAGAGGTTAGAGTTTGTTAGGAGGTTAGATGTCACTTTCATGGTGACGTCAGCTAAGATGCTCAGTGGTTTGCTAGTGCCTATAAATAGAACAGTGCCCTGTACTGTTCTATCAGCTCTTTGCAAAATCGTCTTCTCTGCACGAACAAACACTGAGCTCTGGCTGAGGGGGAGTTTGTATTAAGCATTGCATTGTAATCGTTGTTGAAATTAAATTCAATCTTTCGGTTCTTTGTGAAAAGTGTTTATTCAAAGCAATACTCTCGTTTGATTGTATGCAAAGTTTGTTTCCATCTTAATTCCGCTGCACAACTCATTCATCTTCATTCTAATTCAAATGAAAAATACAATCAAAACCAAACTCAGATCCAACAATTGGTATCAGAGCCAGATTACAGACAGGAAGAATAAAGCCAGGCTTGTGGTTCAAGGTTACAGACAGGAAGAGGGGATTGATTATGATGAAACTTTTGCCCCTGTAGCAAGATTGGAAGCTATAAGACTGTTCCTGGCCTTTGCTGTCAACCACAACATGAAGGTGTTTCAAATGGATATCAAAAGTGCTTTCCTCTATGGTACAATTCAATAAGAGTTGTAAGTTTATCAACCTCCAGGTTTTGAGGATCCATTTTATCCAGATCATGTCTGCAGGCTAAATAAAGCCTTGTATGGCCTGAAACAAGCACCTAGGGCCTGGTTTCTCAGACAGTGACTTTGCTAGATGTAACACCACAAGGAAGTCCACTTCAGGAGGGTGCCAGTTTCTAGGTGATTGCTTAGTTTCTTGGCAAAGCAAAAAGCAAGCAGCTGTTTCAACATCCACTGCTGAAGCTGAATACATTGCTGCTGCAAGCTGTACAGCCCAACTCCTGTGGCTTCAAAATCAGTTGCTGGATTTTGGTATCACTGCCTTAAAGACACCACTCATGTTGGATAACCAGGTAGCAGAAAATATCATCAAAAATCCAGTTTCCCATTCAACCACCAAACACATCGACATCAGACATCACTTTGTGAGGGATTGCTATGAAAAAGGTTTGATTTCTCTGCATCATGTTCCAACTAAAGACCAGCTGGCAGATGTGCTCACAAAAGCATTAGACACAGCCACCTTTGAAAGCTTGGTCTCTAGGATTGGCATGCTAAACATGGAATAACAAGCAACATCTTGTTTTTCTATGAATAAAAGCATTAAAATGTTTTCAGAAAATCAAAAATCCATCCTTAAAAATAGCTAAAAATGAAGTTTTCATTAAAATCCTTAAAAGTCTGCCATAACCACTGCTTGTTCAAAAGTTTGCTCTACTGCAAAGTCTGTCCACTGCTGAAAGCCATCCCCTGTCCTCTTTCCTTGATAAACTCTGTTGTTCAAAAGCAGTGTCTTATCCACTGATATGCTATCCACTGATAGTGAAAATCATCCACTGCTTCCATTTTACCGTTGTAACCACTGCCTTCATCAGTATCTTTCATAAAAGTACTGTCCTTCATTTCACCAGGGGTTGGCATGTGGGCAATACATAGTGGTCAGAACTTTTGTAACCGCTGCCACGTCAGCATTCACTTTTTCTCTATAAAACCCCCACTTCACAACAAAAACAGGGTTTTACTGTCGAATTGAATTCTCAAAAATTCTCTTCTCAAAGCAGTTTTTCTTCAAATCCCTTCACAACTTTCTTCGATCATCATCTCCAAAATGAAAAAATCGAAGTCATCTGCAAAACCCACTTCCAAATCAACATCAAAACAAACCTCTCAAAAGGCGACACTCACTGAAATTCCAAACAAACCATCTCACAATCTTCTGGGTCTTCTCACAAAACCCGACACCACAAATATCTTCAACCCCATCATTGATACCATCTCCGCATCAAAGTACAAAACTTTGTTAACAGCGGATGCACCAATTTACTTGACAACCCAAAGAGAGTTTTGGAAGAATGCAACCCTTGAAAAACAAGGAGACACTGTAATAGCCATCAACTCTACTCTAAAGGGTAAAGCTGTCAAGATTACACCACAATCCATATCAGAGGTCTTTCAACTCGATGATCAGGAAGGTAAAATTTATTTTCCTAAAAACGAGTTAAAAAATGATTTTCTGGAACGAGGGTATAATGCAGAAGTGAAAAAGGACACCTTACAAAAAGGTTACTTCCCTTCTGCAACAAGGTTTTTATTTCATACCCTTCTAATGTGTGTTTCAAACAAAACCACTGCTTTTAATGAAATACCATTAAAAATTCAAAATCTGGGATATGCTATTCTTCAAGAAGAAAATTTTAGTTATTCCCGAGAAATTTTTAATGATCTGGTTAAAAATGTTGAAACAAAATCATTCTTACTGTTTCCAAGATTTCTAAGTTATTATTTTGAAAAGAAATTCAGTAAGAATGACATTTCTGAAATAAACCAAGGTGACTCTTTACAAATGCACAGCTTAACTACTGAAACTTTTACAAGAATGTCAACACCTTGCAAACCACAAGCAAAGGTGCCTGAGCAGAATTTAGCAGCTACCACTGCTCCTCAGGTATCTGCTGCTGAGCCCACTGCTCAAGGTGATCAAAGTAGCAAAACAACTGCTTTGAAACCCACACCTACAATCACCAAAAAGCCAACAAAAAGAAAAAATCAAAAACCCCCCAAACCCATCAAAAAGGCAACTCTGGAGGATGAGATACCAGAGCTACTGCCAGTGACAACACAAAAGTCACAAGAAACCACTGCTGCTACTTCCTCACGGCAGTTGGTACAAATATCTCAACCTATAACCGAACCTCCTGCTTCTTCTCAAAAAGAACAGGTTGTACACATAGGGACTCCACATTATGATGCTCTGGAATCACTCGTTTCCATCATCCACAGCCCAATGCCCGGGGCAACTTCTCTTTCTACACCAAACATCACATCCACAATTCCCCCACCAACTAAACTGCTGTTGGATGCAATTGATTTGAACCAGGCATTAACCAGTCCTTCTCAATCACCTATCAATGAGAATATGCCTCAACAAATGACTGGGTCTGATGTATTAATCTTTGCTAACCCTTACACCCCTTGAGTTACAAGTAACTCTTGGTGGTAATCCAAGTGAAGCACCAACTACAACTGTTGAACCCACTGGTTTACAGTTGGACAGTGGTTACATTAATAAGACTTCCTTGGAGGCAATTCCTTCCATAGCACCTCTGACATCTACCAGTGGATTCTTTTTTACCACTGGCAACATCAAAAGATTGTCAAGTGTTGAAGGAAGAAGACCCCAGTACCAAGAAAAAGGGGCATCAGTGGTTGATGTTTGGAGTACACTCCCTACCTCAACCCCTGATAAAACCACTGCTAGTGGGAAATCAGATGATCCGATTAAATTGGGTGATGGTTTAAAATATCTGGAATTAACGGAACGAGTTGATAAACTAGATACAACTGTTGCAGATATCAAAGACATGCTACAACAGTTGTTGACAGTACAAAAGATGCAATCCACTGCTGTTCCAACTCAAGCACCTGCTCCATCACAAGAAACTGCTGCAAATGAGCTCTGGAATTTCTTTCAACCTTTTCTCCAACAACAAAAACAAATTGCTGATCAGCAACATGAAATACATGTTCAAGAGCTGAGAAATGTAATGGAGTCTAGGTTCAAGAACACACAAGCAGACATTAAGGCTCTCAAGGCCCATTTATTGCACACCACTGGCACTGCTCCTCCAACTGTTCTTTTCATTGATCAACTTCCCCCATATAATGCCAAAAAGGGGGGGAGAAAATTCAGGAGTGGAAGAAGAAGGGAATAGATGATGGTCTTTACATTGAACCAGAAAAGGATGCTATTACTAGAAAAATTCCCTTGCCAGATGATAGCAAAAAGGTTGATGCTACCCAAGAAGCACTTGATGAAGGAGTAGCAAGTGTAAAAAGGGATAGAGCGGCAAAGGATATTTCAAGGTGGAATGAGGAGAAAAGAGCTTACATGGAGCTGTATGTGCAGGGTTGTTCTGGGCTGAAGGATGTTCAAAATCCTGAGCTAAAAGGAAGTCTCACTACAAAAGTGAAGAAACCTAAGTCCACACCATCCAGAATTCCAAAGCATATTCCAAAACCACCATCCAAAAGCCACCAGCATCAAACCTCCACCCAAACAGCTGTTGTAACTCCTGCTGTATCAACTACTGATGGTACTTCAGAGGTTTCAACATCTGTTGTCACTTCAACACACACCACTTCAACACACACCACAACCACTGCTTTACCACCACCACCAAAAACAACCTCATCACCATCTTCTCCTGCCAAAAAGCAGAAGACAGCAGATGTTACAACATCTATTGTAATGACAACAGTGGTTGAAGCACCAGTTGTTTCAACAACTGTTAGTCAATCACAAACCACTGCCACTCAAACTACCACCACTGTTCCACCCAAAGCATCATCAGTCCCTCCTCAAACAAAAAGGAGAAGACTAATCCTCAAAGATGTTGACACATCTCCACCACCAACATCTTCAAAATCTTTGTCACTTGTCACAATTCCAAAACCCATACCTCTCTCTTCAGCTCAAATTCTAAAGCCATTACCTCCTGCTGGTCTCTCATTTCCACTGGAACTCATAGCTGTTAGGGAAGAAATAAAATCCTTCTACTATGAGGATGACCCAGCTAAAAGGAGTTTGCCATCAGTTGAAGGATATCCCAGACCAAACAATATTGAAGAATATTTGAAACTCAAGGCCAAACAAGCAGAGGATATCTCAATCAAAAATAGACAAGGGAAGTCTGATAGAGAATTTCAGCAAAACTATCAGTTTCTACTCACACAGGTCAGGTCTATGGAGCAATTTGCCAAAAATGTATGTCAGCAAATCTTAGAAAGGGCAGATGAGTCCTTGAGAAAAGACTACATTGATAACATCATGACCTACAAGAAATACAAGGGGGAGAAACACATGTACAAAAACTGGACCATTCCTGAGCTTGAAGAAGAGGCAGCCAGGATTCAAGAAATGATCAAAAATAAGGTCAAGCAGACTCCTCCTGAAAAATTCAAACAGTTTGAAGCGGACAAGGCCTTAGAGTTGAAGAGAATGAAAGAGGAGCTGATAGCAGCTGAATATGGGTCAAAGAATTCTGTGACAAAGTGGGGAGAAGATAGGGTCAGGGCTACCTACAAAAGTTTGGAAGAACTTAGAAAGAAAGATCCAACAGTTCCAAAAGGGCCTGACTATCCTGAAGCAGAGGTTTCAAAAAGACCCTCAAAACTGCAAATCAGGAGAGCCACTGCTCCAGCTGGTGCAGCCATCTTTAAAAGAAGGCAACAAAAATGGTTGGGTGGTGAAACCATCCAAGAGCTGATAAAAGGAGATGCCCTTGTAAAAGAAGGCATAAAGAAAATGATTATAGAAACTCTTGGTTTAGATCAAACTGCAAGTGCTACTCAGTCAGTCATTAATAGGCCAGCTTCACCAAACACCTCGTCAAATAAAAATCTCCCAAGAAACACACCAGGCTCAAAAGTACTAAAGTGGGAAACTGACAAACAGACCCATGTATTGACTATGTTCAGGTCTGATGGAGAAGTGAAGAAATTATCAAAGGAACAAGCTCTTGGCCTGAGTCTTGAAGATATGCAGGATCTCCTTGATCTTCCACTTGGAAGGGATGAAGATGATACAGATGCCCTAGACTTTGAGTTACAACTTAAAGGTCAGATAAGGGAACTGTTGATGAGGCAATAAAGTACCACAATAATGAAGAGTTTTGGCATTATCTGTTCCAGGGGGAGATTGTTGGGATTGAACCCTACCAGAGGAACAGATAATTAAAGCCAAAACTAGATCAGCGCAGTGGATCCAGAATAAGCAGATGTTGCATACAAGTCTCTCCCCTTGAAAGTGGTTTCAACATCTGCTGACCTCCTATCTACTGATCGTGCAAACTACTGACCTCCAAACTGCTGATCAAGTAAAGGCCTGATGAAAGACTAAAGCTCTATTGTTCAATCTACTGCCTTGAGTCAAGCACTGCTGATCCGGACAAGTACTGTTGGGTTCACAGCAGTGGAAGGATGCAGCAGTTATTAGATGTCTTTTATATTATGAAATGTAATAGCAGTAGTTAGCATAGCAGTGTTTGTATTGATCAGATGTTAGAGTTTGTTAGGAGGTTAGATGTCACTTTCATGGTGACGTCAGCTAAGATGCTCAGTGGTTTGCTAGTGCCTATAAATAAAACAGTGCTCTATACTATTCTATCAGCTCTTTGCAAAATCGTCTTCTCTGCACGAACAAACACTGAGCTCTGGCTGAGGGGGAGTTTGTATTAAGCATTGCTTGTAATCGTTGTTGAAATTAAATTCAATCTTTCGGTTCTTTGTGAAAAGTGTTTATTCAAAGCAATACTCTCGTTTGATTGTATGCAAAGTTTGTTTCCATCTTAATTCCGCTGCACAACTCATTCATCTTCATTCTAATTCAAACGAAAAATACAATCAAAACCAAACTCAGATCCAACACAGTTGTGTAAGTATTTTGTTGTAGGAAGGGTCGGATCAGATCGTAAGATACGGGAATTATATGAGTTAAAACAAGTAACAGTCTATTAGCACAGATGGTTGATTCGTGCGAATGGACATAGTTCATTCGTGCGAATGGGGTTTCCTGCTAAAACGGACCGGACTGTTAAAGCTCAATTAAAAGTGATTTGGTTGTAAACAGTAAGGTAATTGTTTAAATACTTCAAAACAGCAAGTAAAATGGTCAAACGTTGTGATAAAACAAGAAATGAAATCGATTCAGATTATGTAAAATGTCCTGTTCGTGCGGATGGGCATAGGTCGTCCGTGTGAACTGACTGTTAAGTTGCGTGAAGTTTAGTTATAAACTGATTTAGTTGTAAATAGTGGAGTAATTGTTTAAATCATTCAACTCGGGAAGTAAAATGGTCAAATATGATGAACTGATGCAAAAACAGAAATGAAATCAACAGAGAAAGAACCACACAAGTTGACAACACGACTACGTATCTCATTGAAATCAATGCCAGGTTGCTGGTGAAACCCTTTAGCAACAAGGGCGAGCCTTGTATCTTGTAATAGCACCATGATCATCTCTTTTGATCCTGTAGACCCACTTACAATCAATAGTGTTAATTTTTCGAACAGGTGGAACACGAGTTCAAGTACCATTTTTACAAGAGTTGTAACTTCGTTGGCCATGGCTTGATGCCACTTCGTGTGTTGGTTAGAAATGGTAAAAGAGGTGGGTTCGACAAGATGTGTGGGTTAGCAATGGTACATGTAAACTCATCCATCACAACAAAGAAAGAATAGTTAATTCAAAGAAAACATTGCTATCAAGACAAATTTTTGGATAAAGAAAATGTACTTTTTATTTCAAGAACATGAAGAATGTCAGAAAAATTGAAACATTTGTCTAACGAGTGAATGTTTGAGGAACCAACCTAAAGAATAGGAAGACAATTATCATTACCGACATGAAGTTGTTACCATGATGTGTCTCAAATTGTCTAGACATGCCAAATCCAGTGTTACATAATTGTTGGCTCCTGTATCTAGGTACCATGTGCTTCATCTTGGCACATCAGCATAGTTGGCATTGGCATAACTGGCAATTGACTGATTGTGAAAGGTATATGGATCACGATTAGCGAAATCCGAAGGAAGTTGTCCAATGCCACATCTGTTGCATGTACCAAAGACAATGTTTTGTGCAGATACATAAGAGAACTGACTGCGACCATGACCACGACCTCTGTTATTGTTATTATTGTAGTTAGCACTGTTGTTTTTTTGTAGTTACCACAATTGAATCCACATCCACCTCTGTTATATCCCTCATCGATTGTTGGGAGGACGATAGCTGTAAAAAGCTTAAGGATGCGAAGCTACAACAGTGACATTTGGTAAAAGTTGAGAATTTATACAAATTGCTGGAACTAATATAGGAATCATGATTTAAAACATCTTTTAGACGCATATGAGTTATTAGAATTAACTAGTCATGAAATCAGATTCAAAAAATGAATATATGGGTTTTAAAGGAATTTGATCTATATTAACTTATTTTGGGAATTTTAAGTTACAAAAGCTATAACCAAACATAGATAATAAGATTTTTAAATTGAAAATGTCACATAGATTGTGTTTGAACCAAAATATTGTATAAGAATCAATTAGTGAGTTTTGATAAACTTATCCTTAAAAGTCAATTCAAAGAACTAAATCGTATTGTAATTAGTATAAATATCTAATGATGAACTCTAATCATTAATTTTACACAAGCAAATGAGTATATAATATGTTTAAAATACAATTGAATATTAATCTTTACAAGTTTGGCTACAAGCAGATTAATAAGTTAAAATATTAAGTAGTAGAGAGATCTAAGCTTCAATCCATAAGTTCAATGGAGGATGAAGGAATTCTAGTAGCTTATATATGTTAATCAAAGAATAGTTATGGATGAAATTAATAGATATAGTCAATATGTAGAGGGATATAACACTTTGCCAAAAACTTACATATTGACATGAAACATAGTTGACTTCAGGAAGTCAGCGAGTTGAATGAGGAAACTTGAAAATTGAAAGTCTTAAGTGCGCATATGAGTTTACAAAACTATGAACTTTGAAGTAGTTGTTTTAAACTGTGTGTAGTATGAAGAAACTGGTGTATGTGTGCGTACATGTGTGTGCGTATGTAATCAAACTATGTAATATAATTACAAATAAGTGGGTGATCAAGGTGGTGAGGTAGAATCACAAAGTTGCATTCGATCAAATCTATGTTATGAAACAAAGATGTGTGTGATTGATCAATTGAATGTCCCTTCATGTGAATAAAAAAAGGCCAGCAAAGAGAAATAATATAAAAACAAAAAAACTAACCGGGCAAAGAAATTTACATGTTGAATGACCCTTAATATGAATAGTCAGGGGAACATTTGCATTGTTGTCCTAGTATAAGCATATAATTCTTGTGTAATTAAGTTATTCTTAAAACATATAGGTACCATTGATGTAACAGGTTGAAAACATGCTTAAAGGGAAAAATAACTTGAAAAGTTTGCAAATGGGCATACCTTAAGTCTTTGAAGCATACATCCAAACTCTCTACCATCTAAGAAAAAAGTATGCAATCTAATTGACAGGTTTTTTTAATCGGGCATACAAGTACGTAAATACTTATCTATACTTTGTAGTATCTTCTTATAACAATACCTTTTTTGTATGAATTTGTTATATGTTTTGAAACTTTAGGGGCTATACAAATGCTAAAATATTCTAAAACTACCAAAGATTTTGAAGTTTGGTAATAGGCCTCCAAAATAGTTAAGTTGTTTATGGCCATAGACCGTTTATGGGAGAGAGAGCCAAGTTCTCTAAGAGGTGAAGAAGAAAGAAAAGTGTCAGAGAGTGTTAAATGTGTCGCACCCTCTGAAATGCAGACTAGTAAAGATGAAAGGATGGTTCACAGGCAGTGTCCGAACGGATTAACATGGAGATGTTTTGTGACCTTTACATTGGTGTTGATATTAATAGATTTACCATGTATACTTTTAGGCTGCAAAATTTTGAACACCATTGACGGATTTATAGACACCACTAGCACTCTATATGACACGTAAAACTTTATACTACTCTCTATTCGTATAGAGTGTCACCTGTGTCATGTAAGTCTGATGACAAGGCTATATAACTAGTAGAGCCCTATACAACCTGTTTGTTTTAATTTTCTTATTTAACAAAATTACATTTTTAGAGGAAAAAAATATAACAGTGACTTGGACCTCTTTTGAAGGAGGCTATCTCCAGGGACTTGGACCTATTTTTGGACGTTGGGGAAGTTCTTAGGGCAGGGGATAAATGGTTGTGTGGCTGTTGAATGGCAATGCATGCACTCAGTAGAAGGTGTAAGCATGATGATGAGATCGTATTATTTGCCATGGTCTTAGGGGACGTGGAAGATTTCATCATTGGGATCCGGAAACCATGTCAAGTGGTGGTTGACACAAACCCACGTCACCCAGCAAGGGTCGGGGGTGGTGTTAACCTCCTCGAGCGGGTTTTTTCCCTCCCTATTCAGAATGTTAAAAGCACTCCTCCTAGTTTTCGGCTGATGTTTGCTCAGGTTTTAACAGGGGCTTTGCGCAAAGTGGTTGCGTCACCAGGATCGGTCGACAATTGGGTCCAATTACTTTTGCTAGCGTGTTGCACCTTACGGGTGGTCAGACCATCCTCCCGACAAGAACGACGATCAGGGAATAGGAAATTTGTGCAGTGTAATAACATCCTGCATGCGCTTACAGTTTGGAAAGATGGGTCTGGTTTTGATGACTTGGTATTGTCCCTATTGGATAGCGCGGGGGAGGCGGGGCCTCCTAGGGGAGAATGCATGAGGGAGGGAGACAAAGATAGGGACCCTAATATTAAGCAATGTCTCCGGAAAGTTAGGGATAGACATTTTACGGTTGCGGTTAAGGTCTTAAGCTCCAGTGGAATCGCCCCTCTAGGTGATTTGACCTTGAAAGCTCTTATTAATAAACACCATGTGGTGCCGCCCCCTTCCTTGCCCCCCAACCCTTTGCGCCCAACCCACTCTTGTTGTTGATGAGGAGTGTGTGCTCAAATGTATCCAATCCTCTCCTAAAGGGACATCTTGTGTTAGGGATGGGATGTGTGCCCAGCACTTGTTTGATGCTATCGGGGGCGAGGGCTCAGCGACTTCCTCGGGTTTGCTAACGACCATTACTGAAGTTGTCAACTTATGGCTTGGAGGATCCTGCCCTAAGGTGTTGGCTGAGTTTGTTGGCTCAGCCCCTCTTACCCCTTTATTGAAACCCGATAAAGGAATTCAACCTATTGCTGTGGGGGGGTATCTGGCGAAGGTTGGTTTCCAAGGTGGCAATGAAGAAGGCCGGGAAAAACATGGCCCAGTACTTGGGGGACTTTCAATTTGGGTTGGGGACGTCAAACGGTGCAGAGGTGGTGCTTCACAGGTTTCTCAATTCCTTTCATGCAAATGCTTCCTTAGCCTTGCTTACTGTGGACTTCTCTAATGCGTTCAACATGGTTGACCGCACAACCTTCCTTAAAGAGGTTCATCAACATTGCCCGTCAATCTATCGATGGGTCCAATTCCTTTACACCCAGCCTGCTCGGTTGTATGTTGGTAATGAGTGTAGTGGGGCTACTACCAGAGTGCAACAAGGGGATCCCTTCATTTCCCTTGCCTTACACCCCCTCATTCTCCAGGTGTAGGACCATTGTAACCTCCCGTTTCATGCTTGGTACTTAGATGATGGGACGATTATCGGCAACGCGACTAAGGTTGCTAGGGAATTAGACATTATTAACGAGGATGGGCCATCTCTAGGGCTTTACCTCAACATTAAGAAAACAATGATTTTTTGGCCGACATGTGATGGGCGAAAAGTTCAGGACGGGCTTTTCCCAAGAGGGATTGGCAGACCAGAGAGGAGGGTTAAGCTCCTTGGTGGAGCTGTTAGCCGCCCCCTCGAAGCCACAAAAAAATTTGGCGAATGCTTTGTTTAGCAAAATTGCTCAAAGACTGGGAGAATTTTTTGATTTGTCATCTCGCCAGAAGGCGGTGTGGGAGTGCCTGAAGGGTCCCCATGCTCAGGATTTTTTGACCGTTATCCCAATTGAGGGGCTGGGACAACGTATGTCAACAGTAGAATACAGAGCCATCCTTAAATACCGGCTGATGATCCCTAAGTACCCAGAAGATGAAACCTGCCCGATATGTCGTAAAGCTTGTATGGATAAATACGGAGAGCACACAATGCATTGTAAAGAGCTCACTGGGTTCAAATATCGGCATGACTGGGTGAAAGATGCTTTGTGGGACATCCTGAGAATAGCTGGGATTTCGGTTAATAAAGAGGCTCCTGTGAATTTCCTTATGGACCCTATGGAAGGGAGATCTACTCTGCGACCAGCGGATCTGCTCGTCTTTGGTTGGGCTAGGGGGAAACATGCTTGTGTGGACCTCACGGGGGTTTCCCCTCTGGTTGGTTTAAGGGAAAACGGGTTTGTAGCTGGACAAGTAGCAAGAAAGACAAAATCAAAGAAAGTTGATAAGCACGCTAAAGCTTGTGCAGAGAACCAGCATGTTTTTGTCCCTTTTGCCTTTGACACATTTGCCTCCCTACGCCAGAAGCTATCCAATTCCTGACCAGGGTCCAACGGGTCATCCACAACAATTGTTCAGCCTCAGGGGGACGAGGTTTTGTCTTTGGTAGATTATGGTTTGCAATTCAAAAAGGAGTGGCGGCGCAGTTTGTTGCCCGTCTACCTTCTTTCTTAATGTAACTTGGCAAATATGAATGAAATATACAGATATAATTAAATTTCCAAAAAAAAACAGTGAATAAAAAAACAATCTTAATATTTTCTTTGTGAACAAATAATTTCCTTTTTAATAGAACTAAATAATCGTAACACTTCGTAAAAAACCTAAAAAAAACTTTTGTAATTTATTATAAAAATATAAGTTCTTAATAATGCATTAATGTGTTTTTGCGACTTGGAATGAAGAGTTATACGACTCATGTAGACCTATACGATTTATAAATAAGGAGCCTTACGACTTGTATAGATGACGTGTCATACGAGTCATATCTCCATATAATGACTTGTATATAAATAGGTCCCTTGTGTCCAGAAAATATGGGTAGTCTGCTCCTACTTTTATTGTATAAGAGATAAGGTCATTATGGTTAGTTGACTTATTTGTTGCAAGAAAGGGGAAGATCCTCCAAAACCAGTCAAAAAGGGACTAAGCTCGTATGCTCTTACTTCATCATTGACTTAACGTTAACATGGCTCATCCATGATGATGCACCGTATGTATCTTTTACGGCTTCACTCTAGTGTTTTCAATCATAATTGTATTACTTTTCTTTTTAAATCATTTATCGTTTTTATACATATTCTAAATTCCATCTATCGGAAAGTCGGTGGACTTTCTCTTGGCATCCCACACACTTTTACTATATTGATATTTAAGTCTCCAACTTTCAAACTTTACTAACACCCGAAAACACGACGTAAACTTAACACGAAATTTGCGGGTTTAGGTTTAGTCTCAAGGAGTTTGGGTCAGTTTCAGGTTGAACCCGCGAACCCGTTTAGCTAAACAGGTCAGGTTCGGATCAACCCGGTCGGGTTGACGGGTTGACCCATTTAACCCATTTCTATTATATTATATATTTTTTATAATATATTTTATGTCATAAAGTAAATTGGTTATGTAATTTATGCTATGATTATAACTTAAAAGGAGAAATTGACATAAGATTTTATGATTTTAATATAACTAGGTTATTTCTCCGTGCTTTACAGCGGTACGTTATTGCATGCATTTAATGGGTATCAATTTCGGTTCGTGTATGACCGTTTGCGTGACCCTAAATGTCAGTAAAAGTAGTTCATCTTCAAATACGAAGGCGGAATCAACGTATATAAAGTCACAACAGCTCTCGGTTCCTTTTAACTTCTTTCTATTATCAATTTCCAATCTTTACACATGTTTCTGATGTGATTTTGACAGAGTTTCGTCACCGTACACAAGACCTAATTCCGGTCCAAAGTTAACAAATGAAATCAGCCAACCCCTATTTATAGGTGGCCTGATTTCGCTCCAACTGACATGCATTACGAGCGGAATTAACACTTTACATCAGGAGCGAAATCACTAACTAGCACTAGGAGCGAAATCACCTATCTATATCTAGGAGCAAAATCACTTTGAAGACCCTTTGGAGCGAAATTACAAGCTAACATAACAACCTGATTTCGCTTATAATGACATGAATGTCATTAAGAGTGAAATTACAATCTAAATCTACTATTTCATTTCCGAGCTCCAAACTAATCTATCTAGATCTAAGACTCACTAAAGACGTAGTCATCAGACATTCAGTGCACCAACAGACTCCCCCTTGGATGTTGACAAAGTCTTTGACATTGAGTCTTCAGTCTTGGTCTTTTTCCAACTCTGTCTTCTTATTGCAAAAACTCTTTCTTCAATCTCCCCTTTGACTGTTGACAGGGCCGTCTCCGAAAATCACAAAAAAAATTTTGGCCCTGTTAAAGATAAAAAATTTGGGCCCTATTCGCAAATCTTCATATAACATAAACTCATCAATCATTCAATCATATATATATATAAATACTAAAAATTCATAATACTACGATAATTGTTATGAAATAGATAAAACAAATTAACAAAAATAGTGTAGCAAAAATGATCGAAGTATCGAACTTACTTGCTAAGCAAACAGTGTGGTTCCTCTAGCTTCCTCTTCATACGTTTTTGATGGCCGGATAGGTGTTTGTATTTAGGAACGGGAGGCATAATTTCTACATATTAACGAAAAACATCCATTCAATCACAATTCACACAAAGTCTAATACATTTAACGTATAATTAATAAACAACAGTTAAAGAAACAACAATCAAACCTAAAGACACAATTCACACGAAGTCTAATTCTGAATTAGGAACACGGTACAATGGAAGGTACTGAGAAGGGGTGAATTACATAAGGTAGCTAGCACACATTAAATTATCTTCGTTCTCAAGTTTATTGTATCAATCATTAAAAACTAAAAGCTATACGAATAAACTTTAATGCTTTTACTTTGTATATAAACATCTTGGATAATGTAATTTTACTCTAGAATCTGTTAATGTTAGCATCTCTCTACGGCTCTACCTTATAAAACATAATGTTGTGGGTATCTCTTATTAGTAATACTGTAATATTAGCATAGTTTCATTAGTTAGTTGTTATTTGTTTGTTGATTTCATAGTATAATTGTCCAGATTACAATACACTGAGAACTTATTTTCGGGCATTCTACTAAATCATATAATCCTTTTTCAGTAACTGGGTGCGACTCAGATGAGGTGCAACTCGAAACCGTAACTCGGAACCGTGGTTGCGACTCGTAACAGATAACAACAAACAAAAATCAACAATTAACAAACAAATACCTCCTGGCTCTGCTGCGAATATGCGGATGATGATGATGATGATTATCTGCGAAGCGCGATGGTTATGAATCCCTGCCGCGAACGTTGTGTACTTGTTCGTCTGTTCGATCAGAAATCCTGCGACGTTTGGTTTCCTGAGCAGCGGCAATTGTAGTATTGGTTTGATGATTTGGGGCCTGTTATCCGATATAAGATTGGGTTTTTTACAAAGTTTGGGCCTGTACTGATTTGGGCTATATATATATAAAGAAAATTTAAAAATTTTTGGGCCCTTTAATGATTTGGGCCCTGTTCTCAAGCCCACTCTGCACATGGGGATAACCGGCCCTGACTGTTGATCCAGAATCCTGACTCCCCCTTTCACAAACTCTCCCTCTCGGTAGACTAGGGCTCTAATTCTGGTTCAAACTTTGACCTTTTCTTGCCATGGGAATTCCTGCATGAACTCTACCCAAATATAAGATATATGATAATAATAGTTTCAAATCAAAACTTACCATTTAATCTCCAGTGTTAGAAATCCACTTAAGTATTCAGGTCCAAATTAATGACCCTGATTACTCAATTAATCTACCAAGTCTAATTTAATGACCTTGGTTGATCTGAGATAATTCACACTGACTTCTGTTCAATTTGATTTTCTGAAAATTTACAAGTTTCAAATTAATGAACTTGCTTTAACTTTTCAACTTCTCAAATTTATCAAGATTAGCTCATGACTCATTCTCCAGTCCAGAAATCTCCTGCATCTGCTTTCAACTTTCGAATCCGAAGATCAACTCTCCACTTTGGTTTGTCAAAAATAAAGCAGAAATGAAAAATCTTTTTGGATTTTGAAAAAAATTTCTAAACTAGAAATGAAATACAGAACTAAAATGCAATAAAAGTAAACTATTTACAAACATATTTTTTATGAGCGTGTTAGGGAATCATATCAGCTATTCGACAAATCACAAGTATCGTTAAGCTACAATTACATACACAGAATTAAACAATTCGCTTAGATTGTCGATATACTGATCCACTTAAATTCTCACACAATTTTCAATCTGTCCAGGATACGGATTTAGTGTTTTAGAGACTTAAACTTATACGTGTGTCCAACCTCTTGAATATACTCCCGTATCCAGATCCCGATATTCAGTCTTACAGACAATTATAACACAAATGATATCTGTAGGGGTTAATAAATTATGAAGAATCATGAGAGCTCAGGTCAGAACTACCGTTCAGCAGAGATATCATAACTCAACTTGTGGGTGTGTCCCCTTTAGAGGATCTTTTTTACAACAGCATTGCTAAGCAATTTTATTGTCTTATCATATATGCTGAGGGTGATGCTATGTTTCAAGCATTTGCATAAAGTATTATTCGAGGACTAGGTCAGAACTTCCATTCAGCAGAAGTCCCGGAATAATACCCCAGATATCACTGAGTATAAAGACCTAGTATATCAGAAAAAGGAATCTTCCAAGTAGTGTTCCCCACGAAATAAGCAAGTAAAATTTAGGTTTATATCCCGAACAAACCTACTAAATGAGTAAAAACCTATCAGCACGTCATCAGCGAGACTGTTTAACCTTTTAAACATTCCATTTCTTTAGCATACCGTGACTGTCAAGCCGATGTACTATCATTTTCCCTTTTTACACAAGCTCTTTTTCTGGTTTTCTATTGTTTTTGGATTTTGAAAATATCTCATGTTTTTGTATTTTTTTCATTTTTTATTGTTTTTGTATTTTCTGAAATATTTACCCTATACTCCCCCTAAATACCAAAATAGGTAAAAAAATTGACAAACCATTGCAGATTGCTTCTCAACATCATCTACAATGTCACCTTCATCAACGCCAATAATCTCCTCCAACACCGATAAAAGCTTCATACCGTTCAGTTTTAGCAAATACTGAAAACGTGTTTTGTTACGAACCACAACTCCTCTATCGTCTCTCTTACACTTGAACACCCACTTGGTGTTAATCTTCCTCTGGCCATCAGATAAATCCACTAACTTCCACACTCCTAATTTCTCGAATTGACTCAATTCCTCCTGCATTGCATTGACCCAAGAATCTTCAGTAAGCGCCTCTTTGTAAGTTCTTAGTTCAACCTGCGAGATAAAACAACTCAATGAGAATTCAGTTTGCAAAGGAGCAACTATTGTATAAAAACATGTAAGCCCTTTATCAATCTGTCTTCGAGTGCGAACGCCTGTCTGCAGTTCTCCAATGATCAATTCCTCTGGATGATATGAAAGAGTTCGTGGCATTACTTCGCCTGAAACATCTACATCACCTTCCAGATTAGTAACATTCTGATTTGCACCTTGTTCACTGACTGGGTTTGTTTGACTTGAGATCTGAATTTGCTCCCCCTCATAATCTGAATCACCATGATCAAATACTGGCATGTTCTCAGATTCTTGATTATCATTCTGTGCCGTCTGATTATCTTGAGCAACTTCATTTTGTTGGATATCATCATGTTCACCAGCATTGCTTGGACCTGCTTCATCATCATTTGAAGCTCTTTGTGGTCTTCTTGAATACTCAGCTGGAAACCTTTTCTGCGATTCTTCATACTCTCTTAAAATATCCAACTCATCAAAGAAATCTTCTTCTTCATCCTTTTCTTCTTCCATGTCAAACGAATCCCACAATTTATCGTAATTAAAACGCCATGAGTCACCGGGGTTCTGAGGCGGCATAGTATACCCCTGACACTCAACATTAGGAGCTTCAATAATCCGCTTCAGACTTGGAACGAAGACTCGTCGTAATGGACTTGCATAACCTATGAATATCCCTTCAATACTCTTCGGACCAAACTTTCCAAAAGGCTCTAGAACAATACAGGGTGACCCGAACGGTTCAAGATACTTCAGATTCGGTTTGCGGTTATTGATCAACTCAAAGCATGTTTTGTTGAATTTCTTGATAGTGAGAACCCGGTTGAGCGTATAGCATGCGGCAGAAACTGCTTCTGCCCAAAAATTTATCAGTAGCTTTGAATCAGCAAGCATTGTTCTGGCCGTTTCGATTAGCGTCCTGTTTTTACGTTCTTCAACTCCATTCTGCTGCGGAGTGTACAAAGCACTAAACTCATGCAATATACCTCTTTCATCACAAAATTCTTCCATCTTGTTGTTCTTGAACTCAGTACCATTATCACTTCTAATTCTTCTGATACGCCTTTGGTACAAATTTTCAATCTTTCTGAACAACGCCATTAAACTTTCAAATGTTTCATCTTTTGACTTCAAGAATGATACCCACGAAAATCTGGAATAATCATCAGTAACCACAAGACAGTAGAGATCCCCTGTAATACTTTTGACGTTTACTGGACCAAACAAATCCATATGTAGTCTCTCTAACGGTCTGGAAACTGAATTGACTTGCTTTTTAGGGTGTGACTTTTTCTTCTGCTTGCCTTTGATGCAACTAATGCACTCCCCTTCCAGATGAAAACCTTTGATATTAACTCCAAGAACTAAATCATTGTGCACCAAGTGATTCATTTTTCTAAGATGTATATGCCCCATCTTCCGATGCCACAACTTCGATTCTTTCTCTGTTGCTCTAGACACAAAACAATGTGCTTGACCAGTAGTTGTAGTTGCTACACTCATGTCCAACAAATATAAATCATTCACTCTAGGTGCCCTCATGATAATCCATTCTTCAGGGATAACAAATCCTGGTTTCAAGATCAAACATTCTTTGTCTGTGAAGTGAGTGGTATACATATTGTCACAAATCTGCGAGATACTCAGCAGATTATTCTCCAGCTCAGTAATGTAGTTAACTCTTTCAAACATAACAATCCCATTGGATAACGTTCCTTCACCAATAATTCGACCACCTTCATGTCCTGCAAATCCCACATAACCACCATTGATATTTTTAACATCATACAACAATGCAGACTTCCCTGTCATATGTCGAGACGCTCCACTATCCATAATCCATCTTGAAATAGCTCTCGGAAGTTCCTGCACATCTCACAAACAATTCAATAAAGATGGCGATTCATGCTTCACAATTACCAACTAGGAAGCTCCGGCAAGTCCAAAATCTTTAGTGAGATTTTGATGCTACCCAAGCCTCTTTTGACTCGGGTAACTTGACTTTAATGTGAGTTTTAGCAGTGTAAAGTGGCGGAAAATTTTTATCATTGATTTTCAAACTTTCATCTGATCCAACCTCAACCTTTTTGTATAAGAAAAATTCATCTATCTTAAGTTGATCGGTTGGTTGATTTTTCTTCTGAACATTCTTCTTCTCTGGTAGAGTAGAAGATTGTTTCTCCAACTTTTCATAATAATCCAAAGGAACATCCATCTTTACCGGTGTGGTAAAAGATGATTGTTTTTCCAACACTGAAACCTTTGGTTTATCAACAACTTTTGGCTTCCATGTTTGTTGAGATGATGCAACCCCTTTGTAAAATTTGTCATTTTTAGTTACTACATTCTTAACAGGTTCAATTTTAACTTTTGTTTTCTCATTTTTCAAAACTTTCTCAACAACCATTGGAGCTTTTCCTTTTGAATCAATCTTCTTCTGTCGTTTTTCAACAACATCAGTCTTAGGCTTGAAATCGGTGCAATTTCTTGCAATGTGACCAACTTTGTTACATCTAAAACACGTACGAGTATCAACTACCCGACTTGTGCCTTCAGACTGAGGTTGTGAAGCCCTCTTCTCAAAAAATTCTTCATTTGATTTCGAAAAAATTTCATTTTCCTCATCAGAAAGTGAACTTGAACTGTTCACAAACACCTTCTTTTCAGCAAACTTCTTGTTTTGAACATTTCTCTTTTGATAACTCTTACCACCCTGATATCCACCCGACCAATTATTTCGATTGTTATTATAAAAACGTGGTGGAACAACAAGCTTTTTGTAATAAGCTTTATCTTTCTCAAAATTCATTTGCCTCTTTGTTTGTTTTAAACTGTTCACTTCTGACAACTCAACTTCAACCAATTTGAAAACATTTGTTAATTTGTTCATATTAACATTCTCAATGGGAAACTCAGAATCCGAATACAACTTATCAGATCCAGCCATCTTGTACATCACAAGACCCGGTTCATCACCTAAGTTGTTTTTGGATTTTGGTTTCTGAATGTACTTGTCCAAAAAACAATTTTCATCCTCAGCTGAATCACTATCCAAAACACTTTCAGCCATGCCTTTAACAATCTCAGTTTGAATACTATCATCAGATGATGATGAAGAAAATGTCACATCAATCGAATCAGGAAGTTTCACTTCATTTTCTTCTTCAATTTCAACCAACCCAGATTGTTTTTTCGGGTAATTATCAAGAACTGGTGGTGGAACTTGATGAAAACCCACCCCGGTTCCATCAGAGTACACATCTTCGCCTGCTTTATCTTTCCCGATGGGTTTGGGAATAATGTGTTGCAAAACAAAGCTTGCGGAGTTGTAACTCTTAAGCTTCAACTGAATTCGCTCATTTTCAATTCAGCTTCTTGAACTTTAAGTTTCAATTTAGCGATTTCATCCAGTTGTTGGTGGATTAATTCTTCTTTTAATCTCAAAACACATTGCAATTGGCAATTTTCTTTATATGTTTTACCATTTCTATCATCATTATCTTTAACCGTGCTTTTAAGCTTCTCCAATTTTTCAGTGATCTGACGATTTTCAAGAACTTCTCATTTTCTTTCCTAACCCTTTCCTGATCAATTTTATCAGTTTCAATTTTGTTAGTTAATTCGTTTAATCGTTCAGTTGAAGCTTTCACCGATTTATCATGATCAAGAATTTGATCCTCAACACTTTTGACTTTAGCAGTCAGATCCTCAATCTTCTTACCTTTGAGATAAGTGTTTGTACTACAAACCTTGCATTCTTTGATGCAATTTTTGCAGTCAACATCACCACTGACCTTCTTACCTGACTCAGTCGTTGACGCGTTTGAACTGATTTGGCTTTTAGACTCAGAAACGGATTTAGAATCTACCTCAAGTGCATTAGCAGCCAGCACCTTATCAGCCATCTTTCCCATGTTTTCAGCATTCAATTCCTGTGTCGTATCAATGATCCCAGTGTCAATCTTCTTTGAATTCTCTTTCTCTTCTTTCTCCTTCTTCTCTTTCTCTTCGTCTTCTCCGCTTCCCCACCATTTCTTCTGCCAATAATCATCTTCAATTTTATATTCTTGAATTATGGTTTCCACATCAAGAGTGTTATGATCCACAGCAATGTTTCCATAGGGGTCAAGATAACACTCCCTGTCTGGATCCCATCTCTTTGCTCTTTTTTCCTCAGAAAAAATACCAGATATTCTGATCAATTTGTTCGTAGCTAACATCCTTCTGTAATTATACTTCTGTTCTTCAGTTCTGTTATCTTTCCAAGGTTTAGGTTCAGAATTTTCCATGAATGCATATCCAACCGCATCCTCCTCGGGTAACAACTCGCTCCAGTCGAAACCTTCATCGTCATGAATCACCGCAAGAGCTCTAGATTTTTCTTTGTTATCTTCAATCTGCTTCATTCTTGGCAGCTCCGATTTCTTCTGATGATAAATTGCTTTCTTGTAGTAATCTTCTCTGAAAGGGTTCTCAGATTCATCAGCATATGCGTTTCTGCATTCACGTTTAAAGTGACCTTTCTGTCTGCATTTGAAGCACGTCACCTTAGACTTATCAAAGCCCAACTTGGTAGATGGTCCACCAATTGACTTCCTCCCTGTTATCTCCATGAAACGCTGTGCTCGACGAACTGCACTGGCCATACACCACCTTATGTCGATCAGCTCCATCTCCTCAGGATCAATCTGATCATAGTCTTCTTTTGTCAGATTGGTGTTGCCTATCTTCCCTGCTACAAGACTTTCATAAGATTCTAGCACAGATGCTAAGAAAACCATCTGTTGCTTTGCCGACTCCTCGCTGAAATTCTGAGCATTCTTTAAATCTACAGCGATGTTGCATTGAAATAAATTCTTTGCATCAGACTGGTTTGAATTTGATGAAGACCCACTGTGATATCCACTGTGATAACTACTGTTTTGACTTTCTTTGCTTGTTGTGGAGACATTCTCAACAGAAAACGCAGTCTTGGGAGATGTATTCTTTGGCATCATGCTCTTCGGATAATACAAATCCAAATTCTGCTGATAAGACGAATGATTGACTTTGTGTGTCTTCTTTAATTCCAACTCGTGACTCTCTAATCTCCCAATCAACAGATCCACCTTAAGATCTGCAGGCTTAATTGTATCTTTCAGCATCAACGCATAGTATTGCCAATCCATTTCATCTGGTAGTGAGTCAAACAGCTTATCGACTAGCTCTTCTTGAGAATAACGAATATCATGTCTCGCCAGTTCCAGTTTCAGATGCCCAAACCTCTCTATCATTTTACAAACTGATTCATTCTTTAAACACCCAAACAAATCAAACTCTTTTCTAAGTAGTTTCCTTTTGTTTTTCACAATTTCTTCGCTTCCTATACATTTGTTTTTCAATTTATCCCAGAGATCTGTATCACTAGAATATTCGATCAAATATATTATATCTTCTCTGACGGACTGAAACAGCAACGCAATACATTTTTGCTCAGCAACAAACGATTCTATTTCATCAGGTGTCGTTAAGGTTTCACCACTTTTGCCTCCATTATCATAACCATTTTTTAGACTCTTCCAGCTAGGAAAAGGAAAGGCTCTCAACCAATCTTCAAATTTCTTTGCCCACCGACTGTATTCTTCTATAGCCATCAGCTTCGGGGGTTTGTTGTAGGTTCCGAAAGCACTTTCGACCTCCAATGCATCCGATAGCTTTTTCTTTGGATTCAGCGTATTCTCATCATTGTTACTCGAAGATGTACCATTTCCACCGTCTCCAGCAAATGCAAATACATCAAAAAACGGGTTGAAATCATCCATCTTGTACGTACCTAAAAACAATCAATAAAACACTTAGAAAATTTTTGAAGTTTTGAAACACAGCAAGTTCGAGCGAAATCAACTTTAGAGCAAAATCAACTAAATTCTGATTTCGAGCGGAATCAGAAAGTAACTCTCGAGCGAAATCAGAATTTAACTTTCTGAGCGAAATCAGAAAATAGCTTTCGAGCGAAATCAGACTTGATTTCGGGAGGAATCAGACTTGTTCTGATTATGAGCGGAATCAGAAAGTATTTTAAAGCGGAATCAGATTTTAACTGATTACGAGCAAAATCAACAATTAATTTCGAGCGGAATCAACTTTTAGGACGAAATCAGCGAAGATCGTGATGAGCGGAATCAGGTTTTTATGTTATTTTTACCAATTTTACTTCGAATTTTAACCTGATTCTTTCTAGGGTTTGTTAATTCTATGTTTTACACAATATACTCGAAAATCAGTCCATTCCGACCGTTGGAACTTGTTCAAAACCGAAAAATATAAGAAGTGAGTAGAAGTGAGAAATTCTGGTAGAATCAAGCTGCTATGGTATGAACTCCTCGTCCTGAGCTCTGATACCACTTGTAGGACCGTTTGCGTGACCCTAAATGTCAGTAAAAGTAGTTCATCTTCAAATACGAAGGCGGAATCAACGTATATAAAGTCACAACAGCTCTCGGATCCTTTTAACTTCTTTCTATTATCAATTTCCAATCTTTACACGTGTTTCTGATGTGATTTTGACAGAGTTTCGTCACCGTACACAAGACCTAATTCCGCTCCAAATTTAACAAATGAGATCAGCCAACCCCTATTTATAGGTGGCCTGATTTCGCTCCAACTGACATGCATTACGAGCGGAATTAACACTTTACATCAGGAGCGAAATCACTAACTAGCACTAGGAGCGAAATCACCTATCTATATCTAGGAGCGAAATCACTTTGAAGACCCTTTGGAGCGAAATTACAAGCTAACATAACAACCTGATTTCGCTTATAATGACATGAATGTCATTAAGAGTGAAATTACAATCTAAATCAACTATTTCATTTCCGAGCTCCAAACTAATCTATCTAGATCTAAGACTCACTAAAGACGTAGTCATCAGACATTCAGTGCACCAACAGTTCATTTCACTACTGGTACGATAATTCACTCGGTATAGAAATCAACATGTATTTATATCGACCGAAAATGAAAAAAACGATCATTGCTACCACCTCCGATATTGTTTGTAAAATATCGATCAATTCATATTGACAAGGTATCGGTAGCGATGATATTCATTTATCGTTGCTGCTAGAGTTGTATAATAAAAAAATATCAGAAATAGAAACCATAAAAATAAATACATGTACCATTACCAATGTTGTTTGGTACGGTACGATACGATAGCTACCGTGTCATATTGTAGAAAGCAAAAACAATAAAAATAAATATCGATACCGATACAAATGTTGTTCGATCGGTCTTGGTTCGATTTGGTACGACAATGGCAAAGTATCTGTTTTTAATAAAATTTATATCGCAATGTTAGAAAAAAATCATAGTTAAGGTAGATTTTTAAAAAAGTTGATGTACATAAGTTATTAAAAAGCAAATTATATGATGAATAAAATATTATTAAAAAAACTTAAAACTATATGGAAACTTTCAAATAATATATATATATATATATATATATATATAAATCGAGTTATGTGATAGAATAAAATATTATTATAAAATTAAAACAAATAATGTAAAATATTGAATTACTATTAATGGCAAGTTTCAAATAATATATACTAGCAGAATTCCCCTGCACAATACGGCGGGATTTCAGTCGGTATCGGTTCGGTTTATTGCGGTACTTGGACATCGACACTCTTTGTATCAACTGATGGAGAGGGTGAAACTGGAGTGTTAATGTTCTTATCTTATGTGTTTTAGTGCGGTTTAAGTGATTATATGCTTTGAATGTGATAACTACGAGAGATTGTGGTTTTTCAGGTTAATTGCTTAAATCGATGAATTTAAAGTGTTTAGAGATGAAGCGGAACACCCGTGGATGATAATCAAGGTATATTACATTAATCAGGATTTGTTTCGGGTCATAAGGTAGCTTGGAAGCTCAAGATGTGTGAAAGAATAAAGCCCAGGGGCCTGGGAGTCATTCTGTGAAAGTTATGATGTTGAAGAGATTGGAAGCTGGGAATCGCGATGTAGCTTACTGTTCTTTGACCGTAACCTACGGTTTGGCATGATATTGAAAGAATCAACAGCAGGTTAGATCCATAGCGTATGGTCACCTAGCGTAACCTACGACTAGCTTTATGTGACTTCACCAGAGAATGTGAACCGTAACCTATGGTCTGAAGACCGTAGGCTACGGCGGGATTAAAAGAGGCGCGCACGTTGACTTTTTCATGAGGATTAAAAGGGTTTAAAAAACCATAACACATTGATTCATTCAAGGGACGACTTTTGGAGGACATAGAGCACACTTTGGGCAATCTTCACTCATCATCAACATATTTCATCTCATATCAACCGTATTGAAGATGATTTCAATTGTATTTCAAGCTTTTGAAGATCAATAAACCGAGATGAGCGGCTAACTACTTAGTGGTTTCCTCCAGGTGGAGGATTCTTGAAAGTAGACTAATTTTATGTGTTTGAACATGTACTTGAACTTGGTAATCTAAGCATTCGATGCTTTTTACCTATTGATTTGATTGATTGGATTGTAACGATTGTTTTACTTTAATTCTTAATTCTAATTAATTCAATTCCCAAGAATTCTAGTAATTGGGATGTATTTGATATGGGTTAGGGTTGGTAATTTCAATTGATCGTTCATATGATAACCTTTCATTGTTTTGCAATCAAAGTAAGTAGTCTTTGAATAATCACAACCAATTAATCAAATTAAGCAATCATGTCAATGTGATTGTAGCAACTGAACACATATGAAGTTTACTTTGAATCTAAAATCCGGAGGAACCATTGTTTTCTCCTATTGTTACAAATTAGTTTTAGTAATTCTTAGTTTAATCAAACAACCAATTTTACATTTGTGCATTTAGTTTATCATTACTTAATCAACAATGCTTTCCACCATACTCCTCTGGTTAGATATCCTTTTTACGCTATCTACATAGTTATTTAGGTTTTGTATGACACTCACGACAGTCATCAACAACTCAATTAAAACCCAGAATTAAGTCATACGAGTACTAGAATTAAGTCATACGAGTACTAGAACCATACTAAAATCCAACAAAAAAAATATCCGTAATTCGTGGTAACATCCCATGATTCGTGAAATTAAAATAATAGTAAACGAAAATAAACAGATGAGTTGATCGTCGATTTCTCCGTCGCCCATGTCGACGTCTTCTTCCTCAGAGGCCTCCTCCGACACTTCCTCCAGTTCTTCCTTGGGTTCGTTCAGTGCCTCGAGGTCAATGATTCTAGTTTTCGCCGTCTCCAATCTTTGAGTAAGCTCCACTACTCGCTTAGACATGACTCTAACTATTTCTCTTAAAGTATTCTCTCTGGTAGTCTTTAACTGTAAGGTTGTCTGCATTTGTTGCATATCACGCCTCAGTACGGTAACTTGCTGAATCAGTCCAGTGATTACACTAGATGTATCACACATTAGACGGAACTCACCGTCAGTCCCTGCTACAAAGCCAGTGAATGCCTCCTCCAACGGGAAATCAAGTGGAGGTAACGTACCGATAATGGGACGATGACCCTCAGAGTCAACCGCTAAAGTTAGGGGAGGGACCTCTTCATCCACAATGTAACCCTAAATCAGCTGGGGATACCAGCTCCAATCCCCATTTTCCTGGCTGCTCTGAGTTGTCCTTCAAGATTGGGCGTTGGGGGTGGGGATTTGGGAACATCCTGTTCCTCACTAGCCTTAGAGGAACTCGATGTTGACATGCCTGT
Source organism: Helianthus tuberosus (assembly GCA_030545235.1). Lineage (NCBI taxonomy): Eukaryota > Viridiplantae > Streptophyta > Magnoliopsida > Asterales > Asteraceae > Helianthus > Helianthus tuberosus. The sequence goes on from CM060372.1 coordinate 144,767,523, forward strand.
TATGTAACGTTAAAAGATACACGTGAAATAAAGTAACATGATATGTGTGAGCACTAAGTGTTTGTGTTAGTTTTGGTTTCATACTGGTGTCGTGTTTGTGGCTATAGTCCAGGTCTAAATGCAAACCTAATTCTCTATAACCAGTGGCTCTGATACCAATCTGTCACACCCTCAAAAATCCACATGTGGGGTTTTATTGCAAGGCGCGTGACAAACCAGGATCTAAGACACCAGTCATATAGAATAATCTCTATATGAGAAAATAAGTTTTAAACCAAACAACCAAAATAAGTTAACGAAATGCAGAAGCATAAATAAACGTAAAGTAAGGTTAGCGCAATAAAAACGGCTAAAACCAATAGTATAAATGCATGATGCAATCGTAAAAAAAAATTGTCCATGATGTTGTAACACCTCGTAAAATCACGACCAATATAATAAAGACACGTGTCATGGACTTTAAACGTGTAATGGGTTGATCTTGAGGGACTAAAGTTGTCAAACAATGTAAATATGCAAGTAAAAGGATCAAACATGTCATCATGCCAAACTCATGCCTCTGAATAACCTCATAGGATGTTCGTATTCTTTGATGAATAACATTTTCGGACATTGAAAGCTGTTTGCGCTTAAATTCAAAACTTTATGAAGCATAGGGGTTAAAAGTGTCAACATGATAAAAGTTACATCTGAATGACCTTTAACGAACCAAAAAAAAAAACATTGTAATAATTATATATTTTGCCCTCAAGAATATTGGATATTAATTTTGTGGAGTTTCGAAGAAAACAAGACTTTTCGGGTGATCGTACAACTAGCCGGGAGCTTAACGGAGTTAGTTTATGACCTAAGGCCCTTAAAAGTTAACTTTGGGGGTCAAAAGTGCAATAAACGAAAGTTATTTTAATTAAATATGGACCAGGGGACAAAACTGCAATTAATGAAAGTTGTTTTCCGGTCATAGGGGAGTGTCGCGGCCCGCGTAGACTCTTTCTGAGTCTTACGCGGCCCGCGTGAGAGTGCAAGTATCAGAAAACAATGACAGCTGCATGTTCAGCTAGTTCCACCGCCTTTGCATGCCTTAATTTGATACCAGGGACTGTGCCAATGGTTTTTCATGCAATAGGGACACCTGGTAACATCTGGGATCATCATAGGGACACATGCAAAGATCTTGGAGCTTCCATTTTGCTATATAAGGCCTTGTTCATTCACTTGTCATTTGCACACTTGAAATTTTGTTTCAAAACTCACTCTTTGGAGCCTCCTGGAGCTCAAGGAAGTTCTCTAAAGTTCCATATTCATGCTAAGTGTCCTTGTAAGCATTCTTAGCCCCCTAAGTTCAAGTTTCATTAGTTTAATGACCAAAAGTCAAAGCATCGTAATTAAGCTTTGACTTAGTGATTAATCACTAATGGTCCAGCCATTATTCGAATTGAAAGTGGCTATGAGTTGGTAATTATGTGGGTAATAAACCCTTAAAAGGGCACCCACTGATTATCACTCTAGCTTGGTCAATTGTCGGGTCAAACTTGTTATTAAAAAGTCAACAGAATTCATTTTTGCAAATAAATTCATAACTGATAATGTAGAAGTTATGGAACATGTTTAAACACTTAAATAACTTGGTAAATAATATAAGAACATGTTTAGGCATGTTCAACCCGACAATTCTAAGTTTAGGCTCGGTTCGCAACCGAAAGTCGCAAAAGTAGACTTTTGCTTTGACTTTCAGTTCTGACCAGATTTAGCTTAGTTTAGATATGCCTTAGGGTTCCTTTAGGACCATATTTCATGTTAGTATAACCCTCTGAGATTATACTATATGGTTCCTATTAAATCTGATTCATTGCATGTTTCCGTTAAATGCTTAAATGTTGACCATTATGCCCTTTTTATATAAAAACGAGATTTTTGAAAATGTGAGAGGACAAAAACCTTTATTACTGATTTATAAACATGTCCTCAAAATTTGACATCAGTTCATGGTCTAAAATGAGAGTTATGTACAATATCGTAAATGAAAGCGTTTTTGTTAATTAAACGGCATTTTCGACATAAATCCTATTTAAACCCAAATTTTGACACCAAACCTTTTACCCACTAATGTAATATAATATTTAGGGATTTTTGGAAATTTTTATTTAATTTTAAACTGATCATAACATCTAGTCTCGGTAATTGACGATAATGTCTTTTTCGCTAATAAAATGAGTTTTACACATCCTTTACATATCAAACCTTTTTCTACTGATTTTGTATAATAAATAAGTTATTTTAAACTGTAAAGGCTGGTCAAAATCTCAGATTTCTTTAATCAACCCGAATATCGTCAAATACCGACTTTTATTCGATTTAGGCGCATAGTATGGTTTAGAACCATATGAGGCACCTAAGGCTTGTTACCTACTGATGTTATGAACCAATTTTTATACTTTAAACAGTAAGAAAAGTTTTGAACTCAGATTTCCAAATTTGACCCTTAAAGCTTATGTGAAATTACCAAAATGCCCCTACGGTGCATAGTTTGGACATAAATGATAAATTTCACATATATGCAATATCCTACTGATATAACTCACTAAAATAAATACTTTTACTGATCATTTTAGACCAGAACCTCAAATTACTATTTAACATCTTTTATAATCTTTAAAATGACCAAAATACCCCTACGGGGCTTAAATTGATTTTGAATTTGATTTGGGCATAATGGAAGGTATCCTACTGATATCATAACACATTTTAAGCATATAGATTAGGGAACATGTTCAAGACTCATTTGGTTACTCGTTATGCATTTTTCACGTTCGGTACGGTTTATGTAACTAGTTTGCATAAATTAACCAAAACGGGTCAAACCTTATCATTTTCACTTCAAAATCCAGAATGTGTTTAGTTTGCCCATATTAAACAAGTCTTCATACTTGTCGGGTCTACATCACATTCTAATCCGGTCTTCGCTTAATCTAGTGTTTTGAACCGTATACCTTTCTTTAAAAACTAACTGGTCTAAGTTATTGCATAAATAAGACCTGTTAGGAATCTGATAGGTTATTAAAACCTTCGTTCCAGATTTAGGAGTCCAGTAAAAGCTATTTGCACTTGCTGATTGTTATACGGCTTGGATAAAAATTATATTTTTGCTCAGGTAAATGCTTTTAACTTATTTTCCGTTATACGGGCTTGGGATACGGTATTAAAATAATACCGCTTGGTCGGGTATGTAGTTATTTAAATCGGATTGTGATTAATATATTTACATAACCCGTTTTAATCTGTTTTGTTTGATGCAATGCCTTTGGGGGGTTAATGACCATGTCCTGGATATCCTCGGCACATTTATTAGAAATGGCCACGGCTTAAGCACGGGGTGTAGGCATACACCTGACAGTTGCGTATGTATAAACGGTATCTCACTCTCTTGTGGGCATATACTTGTGGTGTGTCAATAAATCTAATCCGGATCTTTTAACCGGGGTCCTGAATGGATGACAAACATATAAATCTGTATACAAGATTATTTTTAAATAATTGTCCCAAGTTATAAAAGATTATTTATGCCTTGTGCATTTAAACCAATTTTCTTAAATATTTTCAAAAGAGTCGGTTCATTGTATTTACCAGTGTAAACTGACGTATTTTCCAAAAAGGTTAAGTGCGGGTACTAAGCGAAATGGGCTGGCTACTCCTAGTATCGAATAAAGAGTCTTGCAAGCTTTTGATGCTTAAATCTGTTGAACAATATTTCTTTTTATCTTTAGATCCGCCTATGGATCTTTTTACAACCTGTTGTGTAATGCTTTATGTTACTTTCGAATTGGTTTGTAATATTTTTACTTTAGACTTCCGATGTGCATTGAACTGTGATTATTTGACTATGATGATATCGATTACGTCACGATACTCCCCACCGGGCCCACCGGTAATACGTGGAAATATCGGGGTGTGACAGATGTGCACCTAAGCCATGTGTACCTTAGCGACCTGAGAAAAACATGTATGAACAAGTGTCAATAATTTTGATGAAGGAGTTCACAGGTTTTAGTTTATAATTATAAAGTAAGTTGGTTGCCAAAAGTTTCCACTGTTTCAAACCCAAATAGTAAGTTGTAGTGTTTAGCAGTTACTTTTTATATTTGTAGGTAGCTAACCTATGTTACGTCACAAAAGAGTTCGAAACTGAAGCTGATTGTTGTTGCCTTTATTTGCCAGGTCTATCACTGACCATGGCGATAAGTTAGGCCAATTCTACACACGTTGAACATTATCGGTCTAGCTAGCGCTACTAGCTTGAGTGGGGCCTGTGTACTACTCAAAATTCTCTCGCTATCCACCTAATACTAACAGTCTGAGGTTTGTGAGGACTTCATCTGATAAAATTCCTAAACCAATAGTATAAATGCATGATGCAATCGTAAAGAAAAATGTTTTGTCTATGATGTGCACCTAAGCCATGTGTACCTTAGCGACCTGAGAAAAACATGTAAGAACAAGTGTCAACAATTATGACGAGGGAGTTCACAAGTTTTAGTTTATAACTATAAAGTAAGTTGGTTGCCAAAAGTTTCCACTCTTTCAAACCCAAACACTAAGTTGTAGTGCTTAGCATTTACTTGTTATATTTGTAGGTAGCTAACCTATGTTACGTCACGAAAGAGTTCGAAACCGAAGCTGACTGTTGTTGCCTCTGTTTGCCAGGTCTATCACTGACCATGGCGATAAGTTAGGCCAATTCTACATCCGTTGACCATTACCGGTCTAGCTAGCGCGACTAGCTCGAGTGGGGCTTGTCGGGCCCAGTAGTACTACTCAAAATTCCCCCGCTATCCACCTAATACTAATGGTCCGAGGTTTGTGAGGACTTCATGTGATAAAATGCTACTTTGTGACCATAACGATATAACAAAAACTCTATCGACTAAAGATGTTATATTACCATAATGTTAAACATTACGTTCCCGTAACGTGACATTTCCTTACAGTAATGTAATACATGTTTTCTCCCCATGTATTTTAAAACGTCTAAAGAGTAGGGGACTTGAACTCACCTTTGGTTTGCTCGGTATGACTTAAATGAATTTCGAGCTGATGTGATCAACCACTTCCTATTATGGTTGCCATTAGGTTTGTTAGTGTGCGTTCATGCAAGACACGTAACCCTACATGTATCTAACACATAGCATGCATCACATTAACATTTAAATGCTCATTCAGGCGAATTCGTGTACATGATCATAACATAGCATACGACATGTTACTAGATCATCATGAAACCTTACCTAGAACGATGGAGATGAAGATCAAAAACCCAAAAAAAGATGAGTTTTCCCTTGCTTTTTCTTGGATTGTCCAGAGAGAGAGTAGGGGGTACGATGTGGGGGTGGCGGTGGCCTAGGGTTGGGATTTGTTTGATATTTTTTTTAAACTTTAATAAATGCATAAATGGTCCCCCGTGTTTTCTAAACCAAAACTTGGGTAGAAAGTTATCAAAATAACTTTTTATAATGACACACAAGTCCATTGTTTTGCAAAGTTAATCAAATTAACTTCGTGTGTTTGTTCGCGTGTTAGTAACTTGTGCGTTTATAAATTGTAATTAACAGAAAAGGGTTAACGGCGTTAACCTGAAAGTATGGGATGTCACAATTTTGTTAGAAATATACTTGAAATAGACTTTTTTAGTTTATTTTTTATTTTCAGGACAAAACGAATCCAACTCGACTAAGAAAGCAAACCGAACAAAAATCAGAAGAAATGCTGACAAAGACACCCCATGTCCCCAGACATGCCTGTGTCACATACTTTGTAATAAAATATTTAAAGTTCTAAAACTTGTGTCGTATGTTCTTTTTTTAATTATTAATTAATATTAAAATATTCTACAATTTTATTTATAGTTAAGTATTTTTCTTTGGTCATGTATTTATATGTTAAAAAAAGATATGCTTGTTATAGAAAGTGTATCTATATATAGGGTGGTGTTCTTAAAAAAACACATATTAATTGAGATCTGTGAGAACGATTCTAAACCACAGATTTTATCTAAGCTTGTTTTTTTACTTCTAATTTACAAGTTCGTTACCTATTGTTATCGTCGAATTTCGGTCAATCACGGTGCAAATAACAAAATTCCAGCACATAGACATTAGGGGCCGCAACGGTGATGGCGGGGAAGCCCGTCGGCGACGCGGGGTAGTGTTATCGACGTCCTAATTCACTGTTTACGCATGTTTTGTGCCAACGCGTGAACCAAGCCGCATCGCCGACGCAGAGGGAGTCCGTCGGAGACGCCACCCTCTGAATCCAGTACTCTGTTTTATTTATTTTGCGTTTACGATTGTTTCCACTTCCACCTTGATGCTACGTAATGCTCCCCAAATGCTCTTTAAGCCTCATAAGACCTACAAAACATCGAATCGCGTCAAGTAGGAAGTTCGGAACTCAAACTCACGTAAAACACAAACTTTAAATATGATTGAACACCGGTTTATCTGATGTTTCTATTTAAATGATTTATGTGTTAAGTCAATATATAAGTGCGCTAACATATTATTAAAACTTACATGATGATGGTGATATATGAACTCATATACTCATTTTTGTATTCTTCAAGAAACATAATGGCTGGACGTAATGACAGAGTGGTGGCAGGGGAAACATTAACATGACTCATGCAGAACTGGTGGCACTTATCCAGGATCACGTTACCGCAGCGTTAGCCAACCGTAACCAAAACAATAACAATAATCAGATCCAGGGAGGTAATGTTTATTGATTTGCTTGAAATCTAACACAACCACATTATTAGGAGATTACCGAACACATGCTTACTTTGAATGTCATATTCTTAGGCATGGGCCTGAACCCCTACAAGATGTTCAAGGACGGCAAGCCAAGCACGTTCAATGGAGAAACGGGATCCATTGGGCTAATACGTTGGTTGGAAAAGTCGGAGTCCGTGTTCGCCATGTGCAACTATCTGCCAGAGAATAAAGTGAAGTTTGCAGCATCTACGCTGGAGGGCGCCGCCCTTACTTGGTGGAATTCACAAGTTCAAATGTTGGGTCTGGCGAATGCAAACGCCATGGGATAGGAAGCCTTCAAGACTGCTATCAGGGAAGAATATTGTCCAAAGGATCGGATAAAACAGTTGGAGCAAGAGCTATGGAACCTCAAGATGTAGGGTTCGGAGGTGGAGGCATACACCTCTAAGCATTACGATATAGTTTCCCTATGTCCTGTCATGGCGCGGCCAGTGTACAAGCAAATAGAGCTGTATATCCGTGGATTGGTCCGTGAGATTCAGGGTTTGGTTATGTCAAGCACTCATGTCACGGTTCAACAAGTGGTTCGCCTTGCTCATAAGTTAACTGATAAAGCCGTAGAACAAGGCAAACTACCCAAGAGGGGCGCGTCTGCGAATGCCCCTGATAATAAAAGAAAATGGGAAGATAACTCTACTAAACAGACATTTGCTGGTCAGGCACAACAGAGTACCCAAAAGAGATAAAATAACAACAAGGACCGAAACTACAACAATTAGTCATCCAGTAACAACAATAACCCCCAGAATCGAAGTGGTTATTCATGCAACAAACCCAAATGCAACAAGTGTAACCTTCATCACTATGGACAATGTGTTAGTACTCGTTTTCAAAGGTGTGGCAAAGAGGCTCACGCCGCTAAGGATTGTCAAGGCGAAATTCAGTCGAAGCAGAACCAGAATCAGCAGCAGCTGGGAGTTACCAGAACATGCTACCAGTGTTGTAGCGATGCTCATTTTAAGAGGGATTACCCTCAGTTGAACAAGGGAAATGGCGGCAGCGGACGCTGGAATCAGAACAACAACAATGACAACAACGGGGGTAAAAGTGGTGGAGCTAAAGGACGCGCCTTCACTCTAGGAAAAGGCAAAGCAAGAAACAACTTCAATGTTGTGACCGGTAAGTTTCCAATAAAAAGTCATTTTGCAAATGTATTATTTGATTCTAGTGCTGATAGGTACCCCTGTATCACTAGAAACCAAGTACACCATAGAGTTATCTAATGGTAAACCAGTTGATGTAACCCACATTCTCAATGGGTGTCAGCTCTCCCTCGCTGGTCGCACGTTCGACATCAACTTTATGCCAACTACGTTGGGTAGTTTCGACGTGGTAGTTGGTATGGATTGGTTGTCTGAGAATCGAGCCAAAATAGTTTGTCGCGAAAAGATTATTTGCATCCCTCTTTCCAGCGATGAAATTCTATCCATTCAAGGTGAGAGGAGTGGTGTCGTCACGGACATTATCTCCTTTATGCAAGCTCAGAAGTACCTGTGTAAGAAGAATTCGGTAGCGATTTTTGCTCTTGTCACCGAATAATCACCGAACAGTCAGTGGACGAGAAGAAAGTCGAGGACTTTCCAATCGTACGCGACTTCCTAGACGTGTTTCCTGAAGACTTGCCTAGTCTTCCACCTCATAGGCAAATCGAATTCGAGATTCAACTGGCAAATCATGCAGCTCCAATCGCTAGAGCTCCATACCGCCTAGCACCTTTAAAACTACATGAACTATCTACTCATCTACAGGAGTTATCGGATAAGGGTTTTATCCGTCCCAGCTCATCGCCATGGGGAGCTCCAGTCCTGTTTGTTAAGAAGAAGGATGGAACCTTCCGCATGTGCATTGATTATCGGGAGCTTAACAAGGTTACAATAAAAAATCGATACCCTTTACCCCGAATCGACGACTTGTTTGACCAACTTCAAGGATCAAGCTACTACTCCAAAATTTATTTGAGGTTAAGATATCACCAACTATGTGTACGAGAAGAAGACATCCCCAAGACAACATTCCGCACCTGGTATGGCCACTACGAGTTTTTGTTCATGCCATTCGGACTAACCAACGCACCCGCGGTGTTCATGGACCTCATGAACCGCGTGTGTCAACCTTACCTTGACAAGTTTGTTATCGTTTTCATTGATGACATACTTGTATACTCCAAGAGCAAAGAAGAACATGAGGAGCATTTACGATTAGTCCTAGATTTGCTCCAATGGGAGAAACTGTATGCCAAATTTTCTAAGTGTGACTTCTGGATTCGCGAAGTCCAATTCCTCGAGAATATAGTAACGAAAAAGGTATCCAAGCTGATCCAGCTAAGATTGAGGCCATCAAAAATTGGGAGGCACCAAGGACGCCAATGAAAATTCGACAATTTCTGGGTTTGGCGGGTTATTACTGCCGCTTCATCGAAGAATTCTCGAAGATCACACAACCGCTCATAGCTTTAACTCAGAAGAGCTCTAAGTATATCTGGGGTGACAAACAAGAGAAGCATTCCAGTTGCTGAAGCAAAAGCTCTGCAGTGCACCCATTCTATCCTTGCAAGAAGGGACAAATGATTTCGTTGTGTACTGTGACGCCTCAATTGAGGGACTCGGATGCGTACTCATGCAACGTCATAAGGTCATTGCATATGCTTCCCGACAGTTAAAAGTACACGAGAAAAATTACACAACCTACGACTTGGAGTTAGGAGCTGTGGTTTTCGCACTGAAGATCTGGAGACACTACTTATATGGTACGAAATGCACTATTTACACGGATCATAAGAGCCTTCAACACATTTTTATCAGAAGGAGTTTAACATGCGTTAACGCCGTTGGGTCAAACTTCTAAATGATTACGAATGTGCGATTCAGTACCACAGGGAAAAGCTAATGTGGTAGCCGACACCCTTAGCTGAAAGGAACATCTAAAACCTAGACGAGTTCGAGCTTTGCAACTCACAATTTATTCCTGGTTACCCGAGCAAATTCGAAATGCACAGATTGAAGTTGTGAAAGAAGAGAATTTGAAAGCAGAATCCCTACGCAAGATGGAACGCGATTAGGAAGTGAAACAGACGGCACACGGTATTTCATGAACCATGTATGGGTACCTCTCTACGGGAATCTGAGATAACTCATAATGGACGAAGCCCACAAATCTAAATACTTTATCCATCCAGGTTCGGATAAGATGTATCATGATCTCAAGATAACATACTAGTGGCCAAACATGAAAGCTGAAATTGCCACCTATGTAAGCAAGTGTCAGACTTGCTCTAAGGTTAAAGTCGAATATTAGAAACCATCAGGGTTACTGCAACAAGCAGAGATCCTAGTGTGGAAATGGGAACAAATCGCTATGGATTTTATTACGGGCTTGCCAAGGACGCCTAGCGGGAATGATACCATTTGGGTGATCATAGACCGCCTAACTAAATCAGCCCACTTTTTAGCAATCAAGGAGACGGATAAGTTTTATAAACTTGGTGTAGTCTACATGAAGGAAATAGTCGCCATGCACGTGGTACCCGTGTCAATAATCTCGGATCGTGATCCACGTTTTGCATCTCATCTGTGGCAATCAGCACAGAAAACTCTAGGATCGCGCTTGGATATGAGTACCGCTTACCATCCCCAGACTGATGGCCAAAGTGAGCGTACCATTCAGACCCTCGAAGACATGCTTAGGGTATGTGTCATCGACTTTGGCAATAGTTGGGAGAGACATCTACTCTTAGTGGAATTTTCGTATAACAACAACTATCACACAAGCATTCAGGCAGCACCCTTTGAGGCGTTGTATGGACGGAAATGTAGATCACCCGTGTATTGGGTCGAAGTTAGTGATGGTCAGCTCACTGGTCCCGAGTTGATACTCGAAGCAACCGAAAAGATTGTGCAAATCAGAAACCGTATGGCGGCAACTCGGGATCGTCAAAAGAGCTATGTCGATCAATGCCGCAAACCATTGGAATTTGAGATTTTTACATATTCCCCCCTCATAAGTAGCCTTATTACATATTTACCTAACCCCTAAATTTAATTACATATTTCCCCTTCCTAAATAAGCCTTATTACGTATTTCCTTAATCTCTGAATTTAATTACATATTTCACCTTCCTAAACCCCATATATTATATATTTATCCATTTCATTAAAAATACTCTTATAGAATTACTATTTTGCCCTTGATGAGTTTATTAAATAAGTAATTACATGTTTCCCATTCTAATAAAATCAATTACATAAAAAATATAACATTAAAAATATGTTTTTCTTTCTTTTGTATTAACTCTTTATTAAAATTTAGTCGATCACTTATATTACAACTAGGTTAGAACCCCGTGTAATACACGGGTTCAATAAATGTAATTTTATATACCAAATAATAAAAAATATATCTTTAAGAACCCCGTGTATTGTATGTGTTAAGCAAATTTAATTTTATATATTAAATAATAAAAAAAGTTACATTTTTAAGAACCTCATATATTGTATGGATTGAGCATATGTAATTTTATATATCAATCAATAAAAAGTTATATCTTGTTATATCTTTATAAACCATGTGTATTATAAAACATTTGGACTAAACTGACAAAATAGCCAAACCAGAGGGATTAAAATGACATTTAACTCTTTACATTATATTAATTTATATTTAGTGTACGTCTTTTGTTAATTTCAAGATAAATGATTTTGAAATCTAATAAATATTTTAAAGACTATATTATCTCTTATACGAATTGTTTAAATTTATATTAAATTTTATTTTATAATTATCTTTTAATTAATATTAATTATAATTAAGTAGTAGATAGAGATGAGAAAACTAAAAGATAGATGGCTCCAATAAATGACATGTGCCCCTCTTGGTTTCTTTTATTATATAAGTTTAGATTTAGATTAGATTAGATTTAGATTATTAAAAACTATTTCACTCATAAGATTTTCACAATAGCACATTACATGTATTTATATATCTAGGTTTTAACCATCTTTATATTCGACCGAACTTATATTCGACCAGGTTTTGACCATTTTTGTATACGACCATACTTGAACGTCAAAACCTTTTGACCATATTATATCTTATAGTTGTTCTATGTCAACTAGTAATATTTAATTAGAGTTTATGTGTACACAATATACATAATATAATAGAAATATTTATATTCAATGTAATCGAAGAATTTACATCGAGATAATTGGTAAACGGGCAACAAGTTGCGCCGCTACCCCTTTTTGAATAGCAAAATATACATTACAATTTTCATGAGGGATACATTACAATTTTCATGAGGGAGAATAGTGTCAGGCTGAAACCTGACACTATCCTATTGGCCCGAATAAAATACGATTTTACCCATATTTAAAACTTACGAGTATGCCTCCTGTTAAAAATTACGATTTTGCCCCAGTTAAAAGTTATAATATTGTCATCATTTTAGCTTTTAACAAATTACGATTTTACCCCAGTTCAAAATTACGCTTTTGCCACCAGTTCTAAATTAGAGTCTTGCCATCGTTTTAGGTTTTTTTTACAAAACTATGGAAGTTTTTTTTAATTGGTCGACTTGATGTAATTTTTATTCGTATTAGGCAGCTGCTTAGCACTCGCTCATTGGTCCTGATAAATTTAGTTTTTCCCCAGCTCAAAATTACATTCTTGCTATCGTTTTAGCTTTATTCCTATCAAAACTATAGTAGTGTTTTTTAATTGATTGATAAATATTTGGCCTAACACCCCACAACATTGGCGGGCATAAAACTAGTTTGAAACAATATACATTCCACTTATTGATAGATGACATCGTCACTAATATGATCGTTATCTTTATTGAAGAAAACATCTAATTATTTTAATACTTAAAATATAGGTAAAATGTGTAGGAAAAACTGTTATGGAGATAGGGAAAAAAATGTTTTAACTATAAACTTAAGTACATTGCATATTGAATATATACAAATTGATTTATTAGAATGGGAAATATGTAATTAATCATTTAATAAACTTATTAAGGGTAAAATAGAAATTTTAAAAGAGTATTTTTAATGAAATGGATAAATATGTAATATGCGGAGTTTAAGAAGATGACATATGTAATTAAATTTAGTAATTGGAGAAATATGTAATAAGACTTCTTAAGAGGGGGATATGTAAAATCCCAACTTAAAAAACTCGCCGTTGAAAAAAAGAGCTAAATGTCATTTTAGTCCTTGTGGTTTGTACCATTTTGCCAGTTTAGTCAAAAGGTTTCATTTTTCGCCTGTGGGTCCAAAAATGTTTTACTGTTGCCATTTTAGTCCACTGGGTTAGGTTCATCCATTTTTCTATTAACGAGAAGGGCAATTCAGTTATTTTATATGTAATTCTATTAACTAGAAGGGCAATTCAACCATATAAAATGACCGAATTGCCCTTCTCGTTAACATAAAAAATGGATGAAGCTAACCCAGTGGACTAAAATGGTAACGTTGAAACATTTTTGGACCCATAGACGAAAAATAAAACATTTGGACAAAATTGGTAAAAGGACCCAAAATAGAGGGACTAAAATGATATTTAACCCAAAAAGGGGGTAAATTACTTTTTGAGTCCTTGTGTAACTGTGTTTTAGGGGTTTTAAACACTTGAGTCCAAAATCAAAATGTTTAACGCTCTGAGTCCCTATACTCACTTTTATTAACCATTTTAGTCCAATTTTCTAACACTGTTAGAATTATTTTGTTAAATGACCAAATTACCCCTATCTAATATTTCTTTATCTCTCTATCATATCACAAAGCAGCAGATTAGGTGCAGAATCGAAGCAGATTGTGGTTCGTCTCGATTAACGGTCAGTTTTCAATCCAATTTCGATTATCTCACATATCCCCACCGCACACACACAACCACTGCACATCCACCATTCGCACAATCATCACCACCACCATCCCTACCATGAACACCACTATCCCCACCGCACACACACAACCACCACCGCACATCCACCAAATCAAACCAAAAAGCACAAATTCACATCAAATCGAAAGTTTTCAATCCAATTTCGATTATCTCACATATCCCCACCGCACACACACAACCACTGCACATCCACCATTCGCACAATCATCACCACCACCATCCCCACCATGAACACCACTATCCCCACCGCACACACACAACCACCACCGCACATCCACCAAATCAAACCAAAAAGCACAAATTCACATCAAATTGAACTTATCTAGGTCCAAATCAAACAAAAAACAACTAAAAAACTAACTACATCGACCCTAGTTGATCGATTTCTGTCCAGCGGCGTTATGGTTTCAACTGATGGCACGGTGGTGGTCTGTTGGGGGGATTAGTGGTGAAATTGAGTTGTGGAGTTGCTGGTGGTGAGTTGAAGGATGAGAATAGGTCGTCGACGGTGTGGTTGTTTCTGGCAGCCATGGGTGAATTGGAGTTGAAGAAAACCTAAAGTTGTGAAGACGGTGGAGGTGAGACGGTGGTTGTTTCTAGCAGCCATGGGATGGTGGTGGGTGGCAGTGGGGCGGCAGTGGTGGTGGCACTAGTGCTGGGCGGCACTGGTGGTGGAGGTGCTGAAGAAAAACTTAAATTGAGTTGTGGAATTGCTGAAGTTGTGAAGACAGTGTGGTTGTTTCTGGTGTTGGGTTTGGGTTAAAGACTTGTGGAGTAATTTATTTATATATATTAAATATATTAAAAGTTTATGCATTAAAGACTTGTTCCTTGTACTCATGTGCATATAAGACTTGTACTTTGTATGTAAATTACCAAATTATCCTCATAATTAACAGACTTAGTGGATGGTGTTAGAAATTTGGACTCAAATGGTTAAGAAAAGTGGCTATAGAAACTCATGGCGTTAAACATTTTAATTTTAGACTTAAACGTTTAAAACCCTGTAATACAGGACTTAAAAAGTAATTTACCTAAAAAAAGAAAAAAAAAAAAGGAAACCTAACAGAAAAGCTAACTTCTCCCCCAAGAAATTACTTCTTCACCTCTCTCTCTCTCTCCACCGTCGCCTGAGTCATCTCCGCCGCTTGCCGGAGAAAAAAAAAACTCAGGTCATCACCCAATTCAGCTACCTAATTTCATCATCATTCCCCAATCCTTCACCTTTCTTCTAATTTAAACCTTCAATTCAATGAACTCACTTGCTTTATAACCTTCTTATCACCACTCAACTTCATCAACGTACAACAAATTCTCCAAATCCTCATCCGTATAACCACACTTACATTCATGGCGATCCGATTCACCCTTTCGTACTCCGACTACATCGCCGGAACCCTAGTTTCCGCCACCGGCAAATCCACTACCTTCACCACGCTCGCGCGTGACTTTTTCGGCGCTGATCGTACTTCCAATCGTTCTCCACTCGTCAACGGATTAATCTCGTTACTTAACTCAACAACCGCACGTGGCGGCGCGTGTAGTGGTTTAGGCGGCGCGTGTGGTGGTTTAGGTATGTTTGGTGTTTCGCCGTTGAGAGCGGGTGCTATGTCTTCTATGCTTCCGTTTCTGCAAGGTTTGAAGTGGCTTCCGTGTAATGAGATTAATAGTAGTAATCAGAGTGTTGGAGAGAGTAGTGGTGGTGTTAGTGGACGATCGGTTGTTGTTGAGAGAAACGGTTGGATTTCGAGAGTGTTGAGTGGTTTATCTGATGATGCTAAGGCTGCATTTACTGCTGTTAGTGTCAGGATATTGTTGAGAGCTCAGTTAGTTGAGCCGAAGTCGATTCCCTCGGCTTCTATGAGCCCTACGCTTGATGTCGGTGATCGGATTCTGGCCGAAAAGGTACTAATGTTGTAAATTGGTTGGAATTTAGGATAATGTAGGTCTGAGATTGCAAGTTGCTTGTTCATTAATCAATGTTATAAATTGCTCTATTGTTTCAAGAAAATGGAGATTTCTGGTTTGCTTTTTGGTTTAAAAAGGCGCACCTGAGGCGCGCTAGGTATTGAGGTAAATGAATCAGTGGAAAAAAGGTGTACCTCATGTAGTTCCGGGTCTAACTTGGTTAAATCAGGGTTCGTAGGAGGTTTATGTGTAAAAAGAACCATTGGGATGAAGAAATTATGAAAGTTTTACTTGACAAATAGGTTTATATGTAAAACAGATGAGTAATATGCAGCTTCTGGTCGTACATAAAACTTATTTGGAAATAGACGCGCATTCCTCACACTTCAGCGTTTGAGACCAAATTGCCTCGAAGCGCTTCAGTGTTTGGGATTTAGGATAAGTTAGATTTTAGATTGCCAGTTTCTTGACTTGTAGGTTGAAATTTGTTTCCCTGTAGTCAATGTAGTAAAATCGGTGGTGTTATCGGTCCCCATGTAAAATATCGGTACCGATATTATCGGCAATATTTGACCGATATTGGACCGACATATCACCGATTTTCCCAATATCCGTATCTTTCTTCTTAGTTCTACCATTTGTCTTTCTTCTTGTTGCTGCTATTAGTGTTTTAAGTCTTAATTGTTAATGGTGAGTGTTAAATGTTAGTGTTTCAAGTCTTAATCAGTTCCTACTTGCTACAATTGTTAGTGTTTTGGAAGTTGCAAAAGGTTAATTTGTCAATGGTATACTGAATTGTTAGTGTTAAATTGCTATATATATAAATTCTGCATGGTATTAAAATTACTGATATGCCATCAATATCCCACCGCAATAACCGATATCTCAAATATCGGTCCTTGACCGATATCTGATTTTTTACCGCATTAACTGCTTAGCCTGTAGGTGGTTTATAGATGACTGATATACAATTAGTTAAAGTTCATTAATGTTCTAAATTGCAATATTGTTTCATGATTGGCTAATGCCTTCAAGAAAATGGAGATTTGTGGTTTCGTTATTGGTTTAAAAAGGCGCTGACGAAAACACGCCTCATGTAGTTCTTGGTCAAAATTAGTGTCCTTAGAAGGTTTATACGCAAAATATAAGAGAAAAATAAATTATGAAAGGTTTGCTTGATGAATAAGTTTATATGCATTTAAAGGGTGTTAACTAGTAATATTTTTTTGAGTCACTTTTAGTCTTTACAGCAAGCATTTTACCTTTGTGTAATCTGGAAAAAAGGTTAGATTTTGAGTTTTGTTCTTATTGATGTAGGTTTCATACTTCTTCCGAAGCCCAAAAGTTTCAGATATTGTGATATTCGAGCCCCCTCCCATTCTTCAGGTGAGATTTTGGTTATGTATGTTGTTGCCCCATTGTTCTCAAAGCGGGTCGTGTTCACAGGCTGGTAGGTTGAACATGAGATGAACATGAAAATAGCGTCAGACACGAACATACACAACCCGTTTAACCCTAAATTTAAGATTTTTTTTCCGTATTACTATTAAAATGACTTGTGTATTCGCCGTTAACAGTTGACACAGATACAACCCGTTTAACCCCAAGTTTTTATTAGTTCCATTTATGTTGTTGTGCAGGAAATTGGTTGCAAAGATGTATTTATTAAAAGAATTGTAGCAAAAGCTGGAGATTGTGTTGAGGTAAGATATAAAAATACATAAAAATACCCTCCTCTTTTATAGAGATTTATAGCACTTATCCTGATGCCTCAAATGTTAAATTCGTTTCATATTATCAGGTTAAGGAAGGTAAACTGTTGGTGAATGGTGTCGCCCAAGATGAAGAATTCATTTTAGAGCCATTAGAATATGAAATGAAGCCTATGGTACTTGTTTGCTCCTTTGACTTTATGAATTCTTGATTATGCTCATTAGTATCAAGATCTGATCTTTATTCGCTAAACGTTTTTTTGTTATTCAGATTGTGCCAGAAGGTTATGTGTTTGTGCTGGGTGACAATCGTAACAACAGTTTTGACTCCCACTACTGGTAATACGCGTTATTTTAATATTCTTTTTATATTTTGTTCAAATACAATGCGGTATGATATTGGGTTAACAACACCAAAATGTTTCCAACATGACACCCCACTCTAACACTCTGTTCCCGAGTCTCATTTAACAGGGGGAGGGGAGGGAAAAGAAATGAAAATATGAAAAAACCATGTTCCCGAGTTTCATTTAACAGGGGGAGGGGAGGGAAAAGGGAAGAAAATATGACCATATATTCATCCTCCCAAATTGGAGAGATTAGGAGAGAATTTTCCTTCCCCTCCCCCTGTTAAATGAGACTCGGGAACATAATTGTGTACTTAATTTTGTTTTTGTGCGTGTATGTATGTAGTTCACTAGTCACCATACACAATTAAAATTGGTGTCTAAGTTGAAAATCGTGTCAGACACATGAACCCGGACACGACACAGTTATTCAAGGGTTGACCAGAACACGACATGTTTAACCCGATTTTTTTACATTTTTTTATTTTTTCGCATATTAATATTTAAAATTAAAATTTAACAATAAAAAATACAAATATATATAAAGGAATTACATTTTAATTATAAAATCTTATGTCAATTTCTCTTTTAAGTTATAATTATGGCATAGAATACCCAACAATATAAATGGGTTAAATGTGTCAACGTGGCCCATTTAGCTAAACCTAAACGGGTTCGCAGGTTCAACATGAAATTCACCCAAACCTGTTTAAACTAAACCCAAACCCGTGAATTTCGTGTTAGGTTCGTGTTGTGTCAGAAATTCAAACCTCTAATTTTGGTGCAGTTAACCCTATAATATTTGGATATATTCTTATGGTTATTATTGTGCAGGGGACCTCTTCCTGTAGCAAACATTGTGGGTAGGTCTGTGTATCGTTATTGGCCACCGTCGAAAGTGTCAGACACAATTTATGTAGCAAGACGAGGTGTTGCTCATTCTTGACACGCGTCATTCTTCCTACCTGTTTGGAGGGTGAATCTTGAATGACCTTTTTTGACGATTTTGTTTTTGCCCTTCTGTTTTGCTTTGCCTTTTTCGCTCACCATCCCCAATCATTGTATATATCTAACCTCTTTTACGCTTTTGGGATCGGGCAATAATGCCCATAAGTTACTAATTTAACTTCGTTTGTAGCCATTTGTGGCAGTTTTAGGGTTCATTTTCTTTTTGTTTATTGTTGTTGATTGTGTTGAATTCTATATCTTCGCGGATTGAGTAAAGATGACTAGTATAACTTGAATCTTTGAGTTGTTTATTTGTTTTGACTTAGGGTGTTCAGAGGTAATCAAACCTGTAAACATGAATCAGTTTGGTTCATTTGGTTGGTCTTTCTTTTTATTAAGGTTCAGAGCATCAAACCAAGCGTTTTAGCTTAACCGGCTCGTTTATATAATTGCATTTCCCTCCTCCAGGACAAGCATTACCTTTCTTGATAAGACACTACTCAGGAAAGGTATTAGGCCATTACCTCTTGTTAAGCCCACTAACCTCGATAGGCCCATTAAGAAACCCAATCAACGTCTTATAAGAAGACCAAAAAGGCATTAGCACGAAGAAGAAAACATGATGTATGAGACAAGTTGAATGACCAAGTGACTAAATGTTTCATGAAAGCCGATTCTCATTTTTTTATGAAAGCCTATTGTAACGAGTCTCGGTTTATGAAGAGTAATATAACCATTTTCATCCCTCTTTAACATCCACACTTAATTATACACGACCACATTGGTGTAAGACACAACGAACCAATGGACGTGTGCCATTTTGTAATGGTTTATAAGGCAAATAAAACACACTAGAAAACAAAGAAGACTTAAAGATTTTTTTATTCAAACCCTATAAGTCGTGTGTCGTTGTGTTAGAAATTGTCACCCTTATCTTTAATTCGAGATATGGGGTCTAGTTGGGGTTAGAAGTTCACAAAACCACTATATTATATATTCATCGGGGTCCCTAAAACCACAACCACAACCAAAACTAAAGCTCCATTGTCGGGAATGAGTTTAGCTGTTCTTTTAGTTCATCGAAAGGTGGTGGTAATTGTTGGTGACGTATGGGCTATGGTTGTTCAATAAACTAGTGGCTCGTGGCTCGCTTGAAAAAAGCTTGTTTGTAAACGAACCAAACCTGAGACACGGTTGACTCGGCTCGCTGCTCGCTCAATATCTGGCTTGTTGGCTCACTAGATTGGGTCGTTTAAATTAACCCCAAGTTTTATAATATATAATAAGATATAAAATATTAAAAGAAATACAAATATGATACATATATTATTTTGAACCTCCCTCTCGGTCTTTAAAAAAATATAATAAAAGCAAAAATTACACTTATGTGTATGCTAAAAAAATATTTTTATTGTCTGTTCTATTATCAGTATATGTAAAAATATTTTTTTTTAATTAATGAGCCGTCTCGACAACCCACAAGCTAGCTCGACTTTTCAGTTTGATACATTAAACGAGCCGAGCCGAGCTGGCTCGTTTAAGCTCGAGCCTGAGCCCAACATAGCTCGGCTAGGCTCGTTTACATCCCTGCGTACCATTGTGGCAGCCACGATACTATGCTAGATCAGTAGGGGCCGCGACTAGGATAGGTTAACCTATGGTGTTGGAACTAGCCATAGACATGTTGTGGACATGTGGTGCAAGGAACAATGAACAGGAGATTGTCTTCTAAAGTTGTTGTCTTGTTCACACTTCATTTTCATTTCTTTTCTTTCTTTTATTTCATAATATGCTTTCCTCTTTTTTACTAAAAATATCCTTTAAAGTTCTATTATGTATATTTATTTTTACGTTATTTATTTATTCACACCGTTGTATTATTATTTATGTGATTATCCCAAAACTTAAGAATTTATCATATCCTTTATACCTTTACTAATCAAAATGAAATAATACATATATTTAATTGTTTCCCAGTTGCAATACTTAATGTAATGTAATGATATATTAGCCTTCACAATATCTTTATTATGAGTGTGAATTTATCGGGTACATTTGTTTGTCATACTATACCTTGTCAACATGTCAACCAAATTTTTGATACGTGAAAATTATAAAATATGATATCAACGGAACAAAAGTCCTTGTGATAATTTATCCCTATTTATATATATATATTTATATTTATTATTATTATTATTATTATTATTATTATTATTTAGTGTTATTGAATTGTATAATAATAACTAGGTTAGTTCCCCGTGTGTTACACGGGTTGAACAATCTAAACTATATAATAAATATTTCTTGTAAATGCAAACCAAAGATGGAGACGTTTATATACCAAATTGACATAAATGAGTTAATATAAAGATGATGTATGTTACTATTATAAAATTCATCAAAGAAACATGTTATCTTTGAAAATGATACAAAAATAAATATATTATATTATATAATACTTATTATTGTATTTACGTATTACATTATATTTAATGAGAAATAAAAAGTTACAATTATAATTCGAACATTACCGAAAATAATTTGAATCCAAAAAATATTTACATAATTATTAGATTTTTAGCTTGATTTTAGCGACGTATTGCAACATTTTATTATATATATATATATATATATATATATATATATATATATATTTATTTAAAGTTAGATAGTAATAAATTATGAAAATAATATGTTGAGTAAAGTATATGGATGATTCCTGTGATTTATCAAAATTTTGAATTTAATCTCTAATTTTTCAAAAATAAACAAACACTATAGGTGGTTAGTAATAACAATCAAGTTATATATTTAGTTATAATAATATGACAAACAAATTAAGACCTAAGACGAACAATCAAGTTTTATATTTAATTTAATAATAATAATATGACAAAACAAATATTGAACCTAACTATGTATAAATTTCTTAAAATAAACTAATAGACAATAATTAAAATCCCCATAATAAATAAATAAGATATTTGAGTGTGTTCCCTTTTCATCAAACGAATTTTAAAATTTATGGTTAGATAATTTATTAAAAAAAATATGTTTCGTTAATAAATAATTATGTAGTTTCTTCTAGAAGAGATTAAATTAAAATTAAATTAAACTAAATAATAATTATCTATAATAGATTAAACTAAATAATATTTAATAGAAGGGTTATCTATAATTAATTAGAAGAGATTAATTAAACTAAATAATAATTATCCATAAGATATGGCATAATATGATGACAAGTGTCCCAAAATTAGTTTCTTTTATTATATAGTATATATACTATGTTGGAATCTTGTGTATTAAACAGATCGAATTAGTAAAACGTGGTTTTATTTTATAATTTGAAATATGTGTGATCTTAAAAGGCAAAAGAGAAAAATAAGAATCACGACTCTTGAATTTAGAAAAATATAAACAAAATAACGGTCAATTAATTTTTTATTATAAAAATGGTAAAGTTTAAATAATGAAAACGTGTGAGATTGATGAAGACGAAATAAGGAATGTATGTAATATTGAAAAAGAAACCGTGTAAATTTGAAAAGAGTAAGGATTCGTCTGTAAGTTAAATGGTATACGGTTTAGACGGAAAAACAAAAGATAGGGATAGAGATAAAGAAAAAGATTATACAAAGGCGAGTTAACTATCATTTTCATCCCTGTAGTATATCCAATTACACAAGTTCAGGCCAAATTTCAAATTTGTAACATTTTCATCCCTGACTTCTTGAAACATGTCAGTTCCATCCAAAAACTTATCGTCTGTTAAAACCTTCCATTTTATGAAGGGTAAAAACGACATTTTCCTTTTTTAATTTTGTTCTTTCGTAAACCCTAGTAAAACCCCACTCCTTTTAATCCCCAAAATAAAAAAAGGAAAATGATGGCAGGTTTTAACATGCATGAAAATGACGTTTTTACCCTTTATTAAACGGCAGATAACAGGCGTTAAGTCTTTGGACGGAACTAGCATGTTTTAAGAATGGCAGAGGCGAAAATGGTATAAATTTGAAATTTGGAATGGATTCGCATAATTGGACAAACCACATGAACGAAAATGACAGTTAACTCTATAAAGATTTAACATATATATTTTTATATTATAGGAATTAAAAATTAATATTTTAATTAAAAGTAGTGTAAAATATAAATGTGAGGGTGTACTCTTAATATTGGCATGTCACAATTTTTTTTAAATCATTTATTATAGCATAGATATAACGAATCTCAGGTCATATATTCCAATAACAATATTTATTCAAGAGTTGTTAAATGTGTTAAAAGGCCATGTGTAGTGGTAGAGCTCTATGGAGACCATAGTAGGGGGTTATGAGTGGCGAAACGTGTAAGATAGTGGGGTTATATAACTTGAGTGTGTGGTGCATGGTTATGTAGATGTGGGGTTATACTATGTATATATGTATGTATGTATGTATGTATGTATGTATGTATGTATGTATGTATGTATGTGTATGTGTGAGGGAAAACAAATGTGTAGCAGTAGCACCGTGTTCACCATAGCAGGCTTCCAAAATCTCAAGTCATAGCGTCCCGAGGGGTGGTGTGCCCTGGCGCTATGGGGCGTAATGGTGGTGGATGACGCCGGATAACGCTCGACTACAAAAGAACTAAGAACAACAAGAAAAATGCGATGAGAACTTTTTAATTAAAGAAGTTCCTTATTATATGCACGTATTTAAACCTACTATTCTTTTTTTTTTAACGACAAATTTGGATCATTGACGGACCGCTAGATTATCATCGTGCCACCAGTGGAACCACTCGATCATATACATCTCCACTATGCATAATGTTTATACACCAATTCAGGAGAAAACCCAATAAATATGAGAAAACCCCCCTTGTGGGAATCAAATTTAGGACCTATTAGTCCCAAAACCTTATTCTACCCCTAAAGTGTCACTAGGCTATAAATCCACGGGCTAAACCTACTATTCTTAAAATTAAGAAAATACTAAGCTATAAATACTAGTTCCATTAGACCGTGGGGTATGGTGGGGCAGGGGCATGGGGCGTGGCCTGACACGTGGCTTGGGTGGGCTTCGCTGGGCTGACCCACATTGAAGACGGTATGGTAGGGCGGGGGTTCGGGGCGTGGCAAGCCCAAACCTCCATATTTATATTTTTTATAAACAATTTTAAATTTTTTAATAATGTTTTTTAAATAAAGGAAATTACATAAAAAATTCCTAGTGCTTGTAATATTTTTTCTTTATCTCTTCTCTCGTCTCCAACATTAGTTCCAACTCTTCACCTGATAGGTGATCGATGGGCTGGGCTAGAAATTTCATATCATCTCGTCTTTGTTTCAGGGCATCCCTAGCTTCTTTGCTCTTCCGAATTTCGGCCCTTTGTTGTTGGAATACGTTGAATGTATCTAACTTGCATGCAATGTCTTCCAACTGATCGCTATATACTCCCCTACGCAAGCCCGAACTCCCAACTGAAGGCGATGGCGTACCCGATCTTGATTTTTGAGCGCGCCTTTTGGCGGCATCTCTTCCGTATTCTGGCCGGTTTGGCGAATCATCCACATAGTCCTCCAACTCTTGATCTCGTGCATCTGATTGGGCTTGGGACGAGGGTGTCCTTGACCTTTTGGAAGACTTGTTAGTTTCGCTACCACTGGGGATATTCGCCCACTTGGGATGGAACTTACAAATATCCTAACAATGCATGAAACGGAAGTCGCTCCCCACATTCGTTTTGTATGTAACCAATGCATTTGTCACAAAGTCGGCTTCGGTTTCACCACTTTTTGGGTTTTGCTTTGCCTTATGTAAATAACCACTAAATTTGGTGAGTTGCTCGCTTATCTCGGTCCACTTCGAGGATAAGCTATCATTTTCACGATAAAGCTCCCTTTCCATTTCTTCATGGAATGTTTTACTGATCGCGTCCCACAAATGGTTTCTATGTTGAGAATTTCCTATTTTAATAAAAACATCATTTAATATATTGCAAAGTTATATAATAAAAAACATAAATATTAAAATAAGGGCTACAAAATTTTTAAAAATACCTAAAGTTGGATGTAGAGATTTCTGAACCCAAGCCCTCGCCAATGCAACTTCTTCTTTAAGTACCCATCTTTGTTGTTTTCGTTTGGCGCTTTCAAGTACTTTCTCGGACTCGGTTTTTTTCTTGTGACTTCTCTTCTTGATGGGTTTGGATGCGGAAGGACCATCGATGGGGGGTTGATTTTCGGGTGTGACAACTGTCAAAAATCCAGGTATCCGTACAATTAATTAATCTTGATTAGTGCTTAATGACTGTGCTGAATTACAATTAACTGCTTTCTGATTATTGCTTTATACACACATGTGCATCACATATTGCAAATGACATATCATTGATTTCATGAGGACTTTATGGACATAAAAGATGCACGAAGCACAGTTAACAGACAAACCGGGAAAATGCTGACGTAGTTCAGTACATAGACAGACAGTGTTTTGAAACCCAGTATGTGTCAGAAATTAAGTTCTACGCTAGTGTAGAGTGTAGGGAAGTAAGGATCACAAAACTGCTTTTCTAAGTGATAGTTTAAGTGCCGGAAAGTGCCTAAAACTCACCCAAAGTGCTGAATTTAGCAAAATTCAGCATAAATCAGCATTTTAACATACTAAATTTTATGCAGAAACATGGTTAAATGGTCCTGAATGCTTTCCTAAGTGTCGGGAATTAATAGTGTCACAAAAAGATACATAAAGCACACTAAACTGTAAGGTTTAGCACTTTAACAAATCAGTATCTAACCGAACAACCGGACACTACCCGAAACACCAAATTTTCACTAGAAGCATTGTTTTAATGTTTCCAAGCTAGTTATGGTCCCTGATCATCATAACACCCCATACAAAATATCTAGTAACTAAAACACCTAACCTACACTTGAAATTGAACTAAATTGCAACTAAATGATTAAACCTACTCTACATACCCCCTACAATCGGCCATACCACCACCACCACCATACTTCAAGATTTTATTCCTATATTTAATTAGATCTTGTGTTACTTTTTGCAACATATTACACATGAGATATTTGAAGGACATGGTTATAAGTATGATATGAGGGGATTAGAGTTCATCATTCTTCACACACTTCACACACTCATCTCTCTCCCTCTCTTGCTCTCCCTCTCGGCCGAGACCACAACCACACACCACCATCATCATTCAATCTTCATCCTCCATTCCAAGATCATACAAAGGTTCTAGGAGATATACAAGGAAGCTTGGTGGCTTTGGAACTTGAAGGACCTTCTCTATTTGCTTTTATCCTCTTGATTTCTACTCTTGATTCATCTCTAGCCTTGAGCTAGTGGTAAGATCCTTGTACACTCTAGTTTACTTCTATTTTGAGTGGTTAAAGTAGTATCATAATCAAGAACATTAAGAACACTAAAGAACATAAGCATGGAACTTGAACATAAGCTTGATTTACGAAGTAATCTTGATGAAACTAAGTTGTTTGGGGTATGAATGCTTGTTGATCATTGATTGTTTGTAGAAATGATGTTGATCATCATAACATCTTGCTAGATCATGATTAGAAACATAGTTTAGCAAGATGATAAAGTGAGAATGTGGTAGGATGAAAGATCATCCACACTTAAATTATGAACTTGAGAATAATACTTTGGTTTCTTGGAAAATAATAATCAAAGTGGGTTAATAATCATATAGATCTAAGATTTATGAATGGTTTTCCAAAAGAACCAAGTTTAAAATATGAGTTTTAGTAGATCATGGTTCTTACATAAACAAACGCTATGTTTGTAGGAAACACTTGGGTAACAAGAAGATTACATGAAGAAACATTTTTGTAAAACATGATTACAAGTTGTAAACATCTAAGTCTTTCAAGAATGATGTTTTAATATAAACAACCTCACTTTAAAGGATAACTAAACCCACCAAACACGCTACCAAGTTACTACAACTTTTCATAAACTTTCAAGTTCATGAATTAGTGGAATAAGCATGATTTTGGCAAAATTGGTAAGTGTAAGTTGTTTAGTGTTGATTGTGGATTTATTTGTGGTGATTTTACAAAAGAAAATGATATGCTTGAATGCATGGAAACCTCCATTTTTAGGGGAAACTATGGCAAAATTTTCTAAAAATACTAACACTTAGAAAAATATTTTCAAACAAATATTAACCAAGTGTATTTTAAACCATACATTGTTACATAAACTTTGCCATAAATTTTGGTTACAAAATACAAATATTGGAGGTTGGTTTTTACAAATAAAAGTGGCTAAAAGTATATTTAGAATATATATATACATTAAAGACACATATGTGTGATTATTTGTATACTTTGTGTAATAATTATATTATTTTAGGACTTGAAATAATATAACACATTAAGACACCAAGAATTACAATCCAAAACATTACCAAAATGTCAAGGAATAAATATACAAGTTGCACACAAAATATTT
Source organism: Helianthus tuberosus (assembly GCA_030545235.1). Lineage (NCBI taxonomy): Eukaryota > Viridiplantae > Streptophyta > Magnoliopsida > Asterales > Asteraceae > Helianthus > Helianthus tuberosus. Next base: position 144,794,654 of record CM060372.1, read on the forward strand.
GCGAAACCGAACAAGAAATGTAACTTACAAAATATTCCAGAAAATACGTTCGCAAGTATACTTTGGTAAATAATATTTTGGACACAAGGAAGTGAAAATATGATTTTTGCAATTATTACGAAGTTATATCATATTTTTTTTTTTTTTGTTGATAAAGAGAAAATATATTGTTTTTGGGAAGTAAAAATATATTTTCTTGAAATTTTTAGAGAATATATATAATTTTTGGGAAAGATATATATTTCCTTGAGTACACTTGAAATACATTATTTTTGGATAAAAATAAGTTTATATATTTTCTAAAGTTTGACTTGAAAATATATTATTTTGGAACTATAAATATTTTGCCAAGAGAAAAATTATAAATAATTTTTCTAAGTAATATTTCTTAAATATATATTGGAAATATATATATATATATTGGTGGACTTGTATTAGAAATAATATTCCGGAAGGTTTAATATAAATTTAAGTATGTGAATACTTAATGAATGCCATAAAATACGTATTTTCACGCGTATAAATACACACCGGAATACGACACCAAAACATGGCAAAATGTACAAATACAAGAATACGAATACACATGTATAAGATACCCCCATCCTTGGGAAGGAAATACAAGAACCAATACTTGGGAAGTATTAAGTTAATACATTTTATTCAACAATTATTCCAAAATTTAATAAATAAAATTTAAGTTGAAATATTAATTATTTTGCAAAATTATATAACTTGGAATAATATCAGAAGCGTAAAAGAAACGTAACTCAGAAACGTTAACACTAAGTCAAGATACGGCCTGTTCGTCTAATAGACATTAGTACGTTGTAGGTAGTCGTGTTCACCGGAGAACTACGAGTTACGAATGTTGAAGACGCAAGACTGTGAGTTTCATGACCCCCCTTTTCTTTTAACTGTTTTCAGTTTTATAACTTCGGGGGTGAAATACATGTTACAACTGTTTACAAACGTTTTATAATGGGTATGGTTAGCTAAGGAAGGGTACTACTGGATCATGTGAGAGGTGGGTACAACACTTAAGGCCATTAATCCTCGTTGTAGGACCGAGGGACATGAGTGATAGATCTATTTGGGTGTAGCGAGCCCACACCCATGCGGACCAGGGTGGCTCATGTGGTGACTACGTCTTATTCCCGGAGACAAATCTGCTAGGTTTGAGTTTTCCTTCATCACTTCACACATATCAATGGCTTTGCAACCCATTGGTGATCTGTTTTCCTTGTTGCTTTCATACCAGGATGTACATACATACTGACATACTTTCAAAGGTTTACACATACATACAAACAAAGACATGAACTCGCTCAACTTTTGTTGATGTTTTCAAAATACATGTATTTCAGGGAATTAGTAAGTGGATCTGGCGGGCGTTGGAAGTTTTATGCTGCGTTGTGAACAAAGATGTCATCCATGGTTTTGAGGTTTGGGTTGGGTGTCTTATTCCTGGACGAAACACGTCTTCCAAACCTTGGTTTTATTTAATGTCTTTTGATGAGTCCTTAGTGAACTCTTAAAACAATTCGTATGGTCTGTAAAACTTGTGTTTGGAGTCTGCATTTTAAAACAATGTTGTTATGTTTTGAACTTATTTAATGGATGAACATCTATGGTTTTTATCATATAGTCATTGTTATGATTGAATGCAATGGTATTAAGAAAGTCACACCGTAATCACGCTTCCGCAAAAGTCAGGGTGTGACAGCTTGGTATCAGAGCCAGGTTGTAGCGAACTAGGATTCCTTCTCGAGTCTAGACTACAATCACTAGGGCTCTCACGAAAATGTTTTCACAACATGTTTTCATTGCATACACGAAATGCCCAGATCCAGGAAACAAACATTTTTACAAACAAAAGACACGAAACACATTTCAAAATTTATGTTTATGGTTCAGTCTAAGAGACTGGGTGGTACAGTCTGAGAGACTGGGTGGTTTAGTTTGAGAAACTGGGAGGTTTAGTCTGAGAGACTAGGTAGTTCAGTCTGAGAGGCTGGGTAGGATAGTCTGGGAAGACTAGGATGGATACGTGAATACATTGTTGTTAATTACATGCTTATGGATGATTGTTGATATATGTGCATATGTTGTGATTGTTTTGTTACAGACACTATGTCTTCGTCTGAGAGTGTACTGTCTGATACTGTCGATCCCATGGCTATCGTTTCGGACGATGAGATTATCCCAGAGCCTGAGATTTTTACCTCCGACACTGAGAGTGACCCGGAGATGATGTCAGATGACGATGATGATTTCCAGCCTTTTGCATTACCCGACTTTGGCGACGATGTACCGCATGCTAATGGTTTACCCGACGAGGATCCATTTCTTGTCCCTATTCCTGACCAGGACCATCTCATCCTCGGACATCCCGATGGTGAGCACGTCGTGGCTCCGATCCTCGCCCCTTTGCCTCTTGCGGCCTTTCCTCTCGAGGATTTGCCTTTTGATGACTTGTCTGATGATGATGTCGATCTTTTCATTGATGGTCCCCATGATGATGCCCAGGGTGACGGAGTTCTAGCTGATGATATTGTTGTTCCACTCGTTGAGGTTCCTATTGTTGAGGTTTCCTCTGATCATTCTGTTCCAGATTCTTTCGAGTCTGTGTCTTCTTCCACTTTGCATGCATTGGGATTGCAGCGTTACCCCACCAATTCTGATACTGATACGGCTTTGTCTGCCGCACCTACTCCTCCACATGACTTTGAGTTTGACGATGAGCCTGGACTTGAGCTTGATTTTATTCCTGTCAATCAGCCTATTGATGCACCCGCTGATCTTGAGCCGATACCTGCTGATCCTGAGCAGGCACTTGATCCTGAGCCGATGCAAGCACCCGAGCCTTTACCTGATTTTGATCCTGTTCCATTTGGCATACCTGATGTGGCACTGCTTATACCAGACCCGATTCCTGCACCCGCTGATCCTGCTGCTTTTGCCGGTCAGATAGACCCCCGTTACGCTTTCACCAACAATGGGTGGATAGACGATGATGATGATGTACCCCCTTTTGTTGAGCCAGTCACTCCCCCACCTGCACCTACACATGCACCTGTTGATCTCGCCCCTTTTAACCCGATTATGTCTGATGTTCACCACACCGACCTACCTGTCACTTTCTTACAGGACATTCCCGCACCCCGTCTAGGGGAAGGCCCGTCTAGCCAGCAGCCTAGCCATGTTCCACACGTGTCAGTAGCTTTTCCCCACATGCCTCAGTATACACCTACTGCTCATTTTACTTCTACACCGCCAGGCGAGCCACTCATATGGTTTCCGCAGAACACTATGCCAGTTTCTGATCCATACCATCCCTCCCACTTTATTGGTTACACGAGGGATGAGTTACTTTTGTCATTGCAGCTTCAGCAGGAGATCTTGTGTCGTAGAGTTATGGAGCTTGAGAGGATTCCACGTCCTCCATCTTGTTCATGTCAGTCACCTTTTGCGACTCCACCTGCTCCTCTCTTGCCTTATCCAGATTTTGATGTTCGATTTCTCACTATGGAGCAGCAGATCAGCTATCTGTTGCGACACGTTTACGATCTTGAGGAGGAGCTCACGCATGTGCGCAGTTTGCTTCCTGTTCCTCCACCTCCTCTTCCACCACCACCAGCATAGCCGGTTTTTGGTTTTATGTAGTAGGTTGCTTTTGATGAGAGTATCGCTATTGAGCCTATCCTGCGCAGCCTTTTGGAGACCACTTTTTGAGTATATGACTGTTGTAGACTGATAGACATTTTGGACAAGGGTGATGTGACCCTGTAGTCCCTTTTGATGTGATACGATACATTTATAGAACATGTAACTGTATTTGTGGTCGATGATTTATGAAAGCTCAATCGCAATGTTCTCATTATATACATTGTTGAATTATACATTGGTGATGTGAATTTGATGTTATGTGCTTACTTGTGTTGATAAATGCTATTACGTACACATACTACATATTTATATACAAAAAGACCTGACCTATACAATCTTCTTATAGAAGATGCCTCCACGAAGAGATACTCGGTTGCCCACAACAGAGGTTGAACTACAAGAACGGATTTCACAAGCAATAGCACAGCACGAGGCCTTGCGCTCTGAACACAGCGGAGGTACATCAGGAAATAACCCACCTCATGGTAACGTTTAATTCACTAAAGACACATTACGTTACATTTGGATATTCCATGTGCGTTCGCTAATGCTTTCTGTGAATGATGTTGCTTGTACAGGCTGTACCTATAAGCAGTTCCTGGACTGCAAGCCTCTAAACTTTGACGGCACTGAAGGTGTTGTAGCTTTCGTTAGATGGGATGAGAAAACTGATTCTGTGTTGAGAATGAGCAAGTGTGCGTCGGAGCACCAAGTCACCTACATTTATGGACTTTTCCTAGACGGAGCTCTATCATGGTGGAATCTCCAAGTGCAGACTCTGGGAGAGGAAGCTGCGTATGCTATGACTTGGGACGAAACGAAGGAACTTATGCGCAAGAAGTACTGTTCAAGGGCCGAGATTCAGAAATTGGAAACTGAGTTTTGGAATCTTAAGATGGATGGTCCTAAGATTGCTGAATACGTTCAGAGATTTCACGACTTATCTCGTGTCGTTCCTTACATGGTTGATCCAGAGTTCAAGCGAATCGAGCGTTTTATTTGGGGATTGGCACCCCAAATCATGAGCATGGTGACAACGTCAAAGCCTTCAACGATCACTGAGGCTATTGATTTGAGCGTGGCATTGACGGAAGAAGCGATTAGGCTGAACAAGTTCTCAATCTCTGATGAAAAGAAGAAGGAGACTCATGTCGAGTCGTCTGGAGAAAACAAGCGGAAATTCTCCAACTTCAAGAAAGGTACTTATGCGAGCAATGCCAACAAGCGTAAGGACGCTAACCCACCAGTTGAAGCACAAGTTGCTGCTACTGGTGCTGCTGCTGGGATTGAGATCAAAGGAAAAGGATACTTGGGCACCTTGCCCAAGTGTAATGCATGTCAGTATCATCATGCCGGCCAGTGTAGAGTTAGAAAGTGCAAAACTTGTGGAAAGAATGGTCATTCGAAGGAGACGTGTTGGGTTGGCACTGGTCGTGGGAATGGTGGCCAGAGAGGAAATGGCAATGGAAGCCGTGGTGGAAACGACGATGGTAATAGAAGCAACCAGGGAGGAAATGGAAATCGTGGTGGTTTTGGAAATCGTGGTGGTTTTGGAAACCAAGCTGGTAGTGGAAACCATGGAGCAAACAACAATCAAGGCGGTACGGGAAACAGACAAGGTTGTTTTAACTGTGGTGATGTTGGGCATTTCAAGAGAGATTGCCCAAAGAACAACCAAGCTCGGGGGAGAGTCTTTAACATTGGAGCTAGGGAAGCTCGCCAAGATCCGAACGTAGTTACGGGTACGTTCCCTATCAACCAACACTTTACATCTGTACTGTTTGATACTGGTGCCGATTATAGCTTTGTATCCCTAGAATTTAAGAAAATGCTTGGGTTAGTGGCTAGTAAGCTAGATATTCCGTACTCGATAGAGCTAGCTAATGGAACGCTAGTAGAGGCAAATGAAGTGATTAGAGGATGTGTAATAGAGCTCGGAGAGCATGAGTTTACGCTTGATCTTCTGCCAGTCGAGTTGGGAAGCTTTGATGTGGTAGTTGGAATGGATTGGTTGTCGAGTAACCGAGCTGAGATCGTATGCCACGAGAAGATCATTCGCATTCCGATGGCGAATGGAGAGACGATTGTAGTGCATGGAGAGAAGCATGATACGCCTCTAAGGATTATCAGTTGTTTGAAAGCCCGAAGATGTTTATAGAAAGGATGTGTTGCCTTCTTGGCACACGTTGTGGACAAAGAAGCCGCTGATCCAAAGCTGGAAGATATCCCGGTGGTAGGGGAATATCCTGAAGTCTTCCCCAAAGACTTGCCAGGATTTCCGCCCCAACGACAAGTCGAATTCCACATTGACTTGGTTCCAGGCGCCGCGCCTGTAGCCATGGCACCTTATCGACTTGCGCCTTCTGAGATGCAGGAGTTGTCGACACAACTTCAAGAGCTTTTGGACAAAGGATTTATTAGACCAAGCTTGTCTCCTTGGGGAGCTCCAGTTTTGTTTGTCAAGAAGAAGGACTGTAGTTTTCGCATGTGTATCGACTACCGCGAGCTAAACAAGTTAACCATCAATAATCGGTGTCCTTTGTCGTGAATTGATGATCTTTTCGATCAGCTTCAAGGTTCAAGTTACTACTCCAAGATCGATCTTCGATCAGGTTATCACCAGCTGCGAATTCAAGAGGAGAGTATTCCGAAGACTGCCCTTAGAACTCGATATGGACACTACGAGTTTCTAGTAATGCCGTTTGGGTTGACAAACGCGCCAGCAGTGTTTATGGATTTGATGAATAGAGTTTGCAAGCCATATCTCGATAAATTCGTGATTGTATTTATTGACGATATTTTGATTTATTCAAGAACGAAGGAAGAGCATGAGCAACACCTTAGAGCCATTTTAGAGTTGCTCAAGAAGGAAAAGCTATACGCAAAGTTCTCGAAGTGCGAGTTTTGGTTGCGTGAGGTTCAGTTCCTTGGTCACGTGGTAAACGAAGATGGAATTCATGTGGATCCCACCAAGATCGAGGCGATTAAGAATTGGGAAACTCCGAAGACGCCAACCGAGATCCGTCAGTTTCTAGGTTTAGCTGGGTATTACCGCAGATTCATTAAGGATTTTTCTAAAATCGCTCAACCGCTAACCTCCCTTACTCAAAAGGATAAGAAGTATGAATGGGGAGATAAACAAGAAGAAGTGTTTCAGTTGCTGAAGAACAAGCTTTGCGATGCACCTATTTATCCGTACCCGAAGGCACCGATGACTTCGTGGTGTACTGTGACGCCTCGCGTCAGGGATTAGGCTGTGTGCTGATGCAACGACAGAAGGTTATCGCTTATGCTTCGCGCTAATTGAAAGTTCATGAGAAGAACTACACCACACATGATTTGGTATTAGGCGCAGTGGTGTTTGCATTAAAGATTTGGCGACATTATCTGTATGGCACCCGATGCACGGTCTTTACCGATCACAAGAGCCTACATCATATATTTGATCAGAAGGAGCTTAACATGAGACAACGCCAATGGGTGGAGCTGTTAAACGATTATGATTGTGAAATCAAATATCATCCAGGAAAGGCGAATGTCATAGCAGACGCCTTAAGTCGAAAAGAGAGGATTAAGCCCATAAGGGTTAGGGCTTTGGAGATGATTATACAAACAGACCTCTCGTTGCGCATTCGTGCTGCGCAGAGAGAAGCTCTTAAGAAGGAGAATCTTAAGGATGAATATCTCCGTGGGATGGAGAAATAGTTGGTACCCAATGAGGAAGGAACGTTGTGCTTCATGGGAAGAATTTGGGTTCCCCTCTTTGGTGGTCTCAGAGAAGTAATCTTCGATGAAGCTCATAAATCAAGATACTCGATCCACCCAGGATCGGATAAGATGTGCCAGGATTTGAAGGATTTATATTGGTGGCCGAGATTGAAAGGTGATGTTGCAACTTATGTTGGAAAGTGCTTAACCTGTGCCAAGGTAAAAGCCGAATATCAGAAGCCTTCAGGTCTTCTGCAGCAACCCGAGATACCCATGTGGAAATGGGAGCAAATCTCAATGGATTTTATAACCAGTTGCCAAAGACACCCAGAGGTCATGATACGATTTGGGTAATCGTAGACCGCTTGACAAAATCTATGCACTTTTTGCCGATCAGGGAAAAGGATAACACTGGTAAGCTAGCTGAGTTGTACCTAAGGGAGATAGTTGCACGACATGGAGTGCCTATCTCGATTATTTCTGACAGAGATGGAAGGTTCGTGTCAAGGATTTGGCAATCTTTTCAAGAAGCGTTTGGTTCTCAGTTGAATTTGAGCACTGCATTTCACCCACAGACAGACGGTCAAAGCGAGAGAACGATTCAGACGCTTGAAGATATGTTACGAGCCTGCGTTATGGACTTGGGTGGCAGTTGGGACACTCACCTACCTTTGGTTGAGTTCTCCTATAACAACAGCTACCATACAAGCATCCAAGATGCACCGTTTGAAGCTCTTTATGGACGCAAGTGTCGATCGCCGTTATGCTGGGCAGATGCGGGCGATAGACAGTTAGTTGGTCTCGAGCTGGTTCAAGAAACGACAGACAAGATCATACAGATCCGAGAACGCATTAAGGCGGCTCGTGATCGATAAAAGAGCTATGCGGACCAAAGAAGGAAACCTTTGGAATTCTAAGTAGGAGATATGGTTCTGTTAAAAGTTTCACCTTGGAAAGGTGTGGCACGCTTTGGGAAGAGTGGAAAGTTAAACCCACGATTCATTGGACCCTTCAAAATCCTGGAAAGGATTGGTCTTGTGGCTTACAAGTTGGACCTACCTGCAAAACTAAATGGCATTCATGATACATTCCATGTATCTAACCTGAAGAAGAGTCCAACACAGGAAACAGTGGTTATTCCAGCTGACGAAGTTCACATCGACGACACACTCCATTTTACAGAAGAACCCGTTGAGGTCACGGATTGGAAAGTGAACAAAACTAGAAGGAGTAGTGTTAAACTTGTTAAGGTTAGATGGAACGCACGTCATGGCCCAGAGTTTACTTGGGAGCGTGAAGACCGCATGAAAGCAAAATACCCGCACTTATTCCCTAACACCCTGCTGCTAATAGTAAAGCTTAAAATTTCGGGACGAAATTTTCTTAACAGGGGGAGAATGTGACAACTGTCAAAAATCTAGGTATCCGTACAATTAATTAATCTTGATTAGTGCTCAATGACTGTGCTGAATTACAATTAACTGCTTTCTAATTATTGCTTTATACACACATGTGCATCACATATTGCAAATGGCATATCATTGATTTCATGAGGACTTTATGGACATAAAAGATGCACGAAGCACAGTTAGCACAGTTAACAGACAAACCGAGAAAATGCTGACGCGGTTCAGTACATAGACAGATAGTGTTTTGAAACCCAGTATGAGTCAGAAATTAAGTTCTACACTAGTGTAGAGTGTAGGGAAGTAAGGATCACAAAACTGTTTTTCTAAGTGATAGTTTAAGTGGGGGAAAGTGCCTAAAACTCACCCAAAGTGCTGAATTTAGCAAAATTCAGTATAAATCAGCATTTTAACATACTAAATTTTATGCAGAAACATGGTTAAATGGTCCTGAATGCTTCCTAAGTGTCGGGAATTAAAAGTGTCACAAAAAGATACATAAAGCACACTAAACTGTAAGGTTTAGCACTTTAACGAATCAGTATCTAACCGAACAACCGGACTCTACTCGAAACACCAAATTTACACTATAAGCATTGTTTTAACGTTTCCAAGCTAGTTATGGTATCCGAACATCATAACACCCCATACAAAATATCTAGTAACTAAAACACTTAACCTACACTTGAAATTGAACAAAATTGCAACTAAATGATTAAACCTACTCTACATACCCCCCCCCCCACCTACAATCGGCATACCACCACCACCGCCATACTTCAAGATTTTATTCCTATATTTAATTAGATCTTGTGTTACTTTTTGCAACATATTACACATGAGATATTTGAAGGACATGGTTATAAGTATGATATGAGGGGATTAGAGTTCATCATTCTTCACACACTTCACACACTCATCTCTCTCCCTCTCTTGCTCTCCCTCTCGGCCGAGACCACAACCACACACCACCATCATCATTCAATCTTCATCCTCCATTCCAAGATCATACAAAGGTGCTAGGAGGTATACAAGGAAGCTTGGTGGCTTTGGAACTTGAAGGACCTTCTCTATTTGCTTTTATCCTCTTGATTTCTACTCTTGATTCATCCCTAGCCTTGAGCTAGTGGTAAGATCCTTGTACACTCTAGTTTACTTCTATTTTGAGTGGTTAAAGTAGTATCATAATCAAGAACATTAAGAACACTAAAGAACATAAGCATGGAACTTGAACATAAGCTTGATTTATGAAGTAATCTTGATGAAACTAAGTTGTTTGTGGTATGAATGCTTGTTGATCATTGATTGTTTGTAGAAATGATGTTGATCATCATAACATCTTGCAAGATCATGATTAGAAACATAGTTTAGCAAGATGAGAAAGTGAGAATGTGGTAGGATGAAAGATCATCCAAACTTAAATCATGAACTTGAGAAGAATACTTTGGTTTCTTGGAAAATAATAATCAAAGTGGGTTAATAATCATATAGATCTAAGATTTATGAATGGTTTTCCAAAAGAACCAAGTTTAAAATATGAGTTTTAGTAGATCATGGTTCTTCCATAAACAAACGCTATTTTTGGTAGTTAAACAAGTGTGGAAACACTTGGGTAACAAGAAGATTACATGAAGAAACATTTTTGTAAAACATGATTACAAGTTGTAAACATCTAAGTCTTTCAAGAATGATGTTTTTATATAAACAACCACACTTTAAAGGATAACTAAACCCACTAAACACACTACCAAGTTACTACAACTTTTCATAAACTTTCAAGTTCATGAATTAGTGGAATAAGCATGATTTTGGCAAAATTGGTAAGTGTAAGTTGTTTAGTGTTGATTGTGGATTTATTTGTGGTGATTTTACAAAAGAAAATGATATGCTTGAATGCATGGAAACCTCCATTTTTAGGGGAAACTATGGCAAAATTTTCTAAAAATACAAACACTTAGAAAAATATTTTCAAACAAATATTAACCAAGTGTATTTTAAACCATACATTGTTACATAAACTTTGCCATAAATTTTGGTTACAAAATACAAATATTGGAGGTTGGTTTTTACAAATAAAAGTGGCTAAAAGTATATTTAGAATATATATATATACATTAAAGACACATATGTGTGATTATTTGTATACTTTGTGTAATAATTATATTATTTTAGGACTTGAAATAATATAACACATTAAGACACCAAGAATTACAATCCAAAATATTACCAAAATGTCAAGGAATAAATATACAAGTTGCACACAAAATATTTGCGAAACCGAACAAGAAATGTAACTTACAAAATATTCCGGAAAATACGTTTGCAAGTATACCTTGGTAAATAATATTTTGGACACAAGGAAGTGAAAATATGATTTTTGTAATTATTACGAAGTTATATCATATTTTTTTGTTGATAAAGAGAAAATATATTGTTTTTAGGAAGTAAAAATATATTTTCTTGGAATTTTTAGAAAATATATATAATTTTTGGGAAAGATATATATTTTCTTGAGTACACTTGAAATACATTATTTTTGGATAAAAATAAGTTTATATATTTTCTAAAGTTAGACTTGAAAATATATTATTTTGGAACTATAAATATTTTGCCAAGAGAAAAATTATAAATAATTTTTCTAAGTAATATTTCTTAAATATATATTGGAAATATATATATATATATATATATATATATTGGTGGACTTGTATTAGAAATAATATTCCGGAAGGTTTAATATAAATTTAAGTATGTGAATACTTAATGAATACCATAAAATACGTATTCTCACGCGTATAAATACACACCGGAATACGAAACCAAAACATGGCAAAATGTACAAATACAAGAATACGAATACACATGTATAAGATACCCCCATCATTGGGAAGGAAATACAAGAACCAATACTTGGGAAGTATTAAGTTAATACATATTATTCAACAATTATTCCAAAATTTAATAAATATAATTTAACTTGAAATATTAATTATTTTGACAAAATTATATAACTTGGAATAATATCAGAAGCGTAAAAGAAACGTAACTCAGAAACATTAACACTAAGTCAAGATACGGCCCGTTCGTCTAGTAGACATTAGTACGTTGTAAGTAGTCGTGTTCACCGGAGAAGTACGAGTTACGAATGTTAAAGACGCAAGACTGTGAGTTTCATGACCCCCCTTTTCTTTTAACTGTTTTCAGTTTTATAACTTCGGGGGTGAAATACATGTTACAACTGTTTACAAACGTTTTATACATGGTATGGTTAGCTAAGGAAGGGTACTACTGGATCATGTGAGTGGTGGGTACAACACTTAAGGCCATTAATCCTCGTTGTAGGACCGAGGGACATGAGTGATAGATCTATTTGGGTGTAGCGAGCCCACACCCATGCGGACCAGGGTGGCCCATGTGGTGACTACGTCTTATTCCCGGAGACAAATATGCTAGGTTTGAGTTTTCCTGCATCACTTCACACATATCAATGGCTTTGCAACCCATTGGTGATCTGTTTTCCTTGTTGCTTTCATACCAGGATTTACATACATACTGACATACTTTTAAAGGTTTACACATACATACAACTTTTGTTGATGTTTTCAAAATACATGTATTTCAGGGAATTAGTAAGTGGATCTGGCGGGAGTTGGAAGTTTTATGCTGCGTTGTGAACAAAGATGTCATCCATGGTTTTGAGGTTTGGGTTGGGTGTCTTATTCCTGGACGAAATACGTCTTCCAAACCTTTGTTTTATTTAATGTCTTTTGATGAGTCCTTAGTGAACTCTTAAAACAATTCGTATGGTCTGTAAAACTTGTGTTTGAAGTCTGCATTTTAAAACAATGTTGTTATGTTTTGAACTTATTTAATGGATGAACATCTATGGTTTTTATCATATAGTTATTGTTATGATTGAATGCAATGGTATTAAGAAAGTCACACCATAATCACGCTTCCGCAAAAGTCAGGGTGTGACATCGGGGACGGTTTCGGTTTGGGAAAGGTTGATGGGCGTTTGTGAAAGGTTGAGGGCGTTTGTGGAATTGGGCTAGGTATAGAATCGTCGGTGTGAGGGAAGTTAGTATACAAACGATTCGAGAGAAACGATACGTAACCAGCCATATCCGGCATAGGGGAGTTTATTAAAAAGGGAGCAATTGGACGATTGGATGGTGGGTTAGGTGTTTCTTGTAATGCCCACGGATTGTTCGGGTCAAAACCACGATTATGAGGATTCATTTTTCGTATGGTGGGGCGGATGGGAATTTTTTTTAAAAATAAGATAGAGATGATTATAGAGGATGTGGAGCAGTTGTGGTGAAAAAATGAATAGAAGTGTGAGTTTTATAGTGAAAAATTAATTTTTTTTTAGACATAGCCGTTGGCCAACGGCTAGCCCAAACGGCTAGTTGTCTTGGCCAATGAGATCCCGCCATCTTGATAGCCCCGCCCAACGCCCGGGCTAAAACCCCCGCCCAAGGGGCCACGACGAAACCCAAGCCCACCCGGGGTGGTGACTTGGGCGTTTGTACCCAACCCACGCCCTAACCCTGCGCCATACCCCATAGTCTTATGAAAGGAATCATATTTAACTGGACCTAGGTGACACGATTTGCTTAAGGAAGTCATTAACTCATTTTGTCAATTAATATGTGACTTTGCCCGTTGTTGGTACTCATCACGTCTTTTCTCTTGACAATCTCTTGCCTGAAACGAAGGGTTCGTTTACTTTTTATTTTATTTTAATTTTTAAACATCGAACGCACGTCACTTTAAAATCTACTACTAAAAATCAATAGGCGATACTATGGATGGGCGATGTTAACATAGAAGAAAACATGCAAGTTTGGCCTAAAGGACAAAACGTGCAAGATTTTGAAAACACAAAGGACACCGCCTGTCAAGTTTTGGTTTAAAGGACAGCGCCTGCAATTTGGGACATACATAAAGGACAAAACTTGTAATTTACTCATATTAAAATTTGTTTGGATTGACATGTGTCACTTAAAAAATAACATATTAAATTGGGTCTAACCACTATATATATTTTTTTATGACAGCTAGTGTCGACGTGTATTGGGTTTAGTGATGTCGGCGGTGATTGAAACCTGTTGGAAGAGGCAACAACGATAGTGGTTGAGACGGCGGTGCTTGTAGTGGTGTTAGAGAAGGCAACAACGGCCATTAAATGGCGGAGGCGGCTGCCAATAGGTGGTGATGGCAAATAATAGTCTTGTGTGTTGCTCGCTCGTTAGAACTCATTTTAAGTTAGCAAGTATATAATGAGTGACCGGTTTTAATACGTTGTCTAGTTTGAGTCGTCTAAATTTCCGCTGAAAGAGTAGGGTACATTTAAATGAACCCAAATGTTTTTTTTTTCCAAATCCTATTAATGAATGAGATATGATTTTTTAATCGCGACCTCATCCCTTTAAAATCTACATCTAAAATTGGTGCCCACTTTATAGTACTTGAACCTTTACTACTTTTGTGAGAATAAACATCTAGTGGCACAAGATAAGAGACTATCACAAATGAGATATGATTACTAGGCTTAAATAGCCATAATTATAAGTTGTTGGATAGGTTTTGCTCCTTCATTATCAATCAAAATTTCAAGATTTCTATGCCCCTTTAATGTTTTTTATATGATATATAAAGGAAGATAATTTGGATGAAACGTAGTGACCTTTGCTTTTGGATGGCATCCTTTTCGAAATCCTCCATATTCAATGTATATGGTCAAAGTTGAACATTATCACTCATATTTCAAACGTTGTTGAATCCACGCCACAATAAAACACAAAGTTTGGCTACATACCATCCCAAGCTATAAACAAAGGAATAAATTAGCTTTTATAAAAAAAAAAAAAAAAAAACTAAAAACTACTCATAACGTATATTTTAAATGGTTTTGGCAAAATAGAGAAATACATCAAACCACTTGGAAAGTCACATATTTATTATACTCATTTGATCTTGTAGCTTAAATACTCATTTGATCTTGCTAAGCTACAGGCACTTTTAACACATTGTGTAACACTTATTTCTTTTTTAAGGGCACTCATGTTAAATTCAATGGCGGACCCAGAAATTATTTGCTGGTAGTGCGGATGAGTGGTTCAAACATATTTTCAGAGGGTGCGGTGTGGTTTTTTGCCTAAAAAATACACTAAATTTTTTTCAAGGGGTGCGTCCGCCCACCATAGGCTTCACCTAGGTCCGCCCCTGGTTATATTCTTTATGTAAACCCAATCCCTATAATTTGAGGGAAAGGTTAAGGATTTTTTTTCTTTCTGAAATGGCAACTTTCATTAAAAGGACACTAGCAAGGAGCTAGAGCCAAAACAACAAACAACATTACAAAGAAAAAGTACATCAATCTTTCCAAGACAACGTTTTAAGAGGGGACTTATTTTTAATTCAAAGGTAGCCGAGCTTCATGTCTTCCACAACTTTTGCGATGCACGCCTCTTTGAGAAGACTTTTTTATTTCTCATCTTTCATATACACCAACAAGCCATGAAAATAAGGATGAAATTTAAAGACTAACTTCTCAATTCCCTATATTTAGGAACTCATTGTACATTTCTCATCAATTTTTCTAATGTTTCTGAAATGAAAAAATAACAATAAAAATATTATTTAATTAAATAGAAATAGAGAATAACATGTACCAAGTATTATGGAGACAAAGAAATTTACAGCTAAATTACAGGGATTGAGATAAGGAATCGATTGTGAATGCTTAACTTTTAAGTTTAACATAAAATACTTGACTGTACTAAATTTTTAAGTTTTGACAATGTATCGGGCCAACACACAAACTTAGAAGAGACCGTTCCGCTTAATGTATTCACAATTTTAACACGAAACTAATCAAGAGCTGTTTAAACCGAACCGAAAATCATGCAATTTTATTTTAGTTTCGTGTCACATCAACCCTGGTTATGATTAAAGTATCAACCCAAATGAGAAGGTAGAACAATGTTTTCAAAAAAATAAAAAATAAAAAAAATCATAGGTTGTTTTCATTTGTCAATTAGCAATGGGCCTCACGAATTTTGGCATCCATTATCGCTCATTTTTTATTGAGTGGATTGTTGCTATAACACATCTGGTCAAACATTGACCCAAGTAACGCGTTTTTCTTCATTTCACATTCCAATATAGACTAAAGTATTTCTTCAAACAAATGGCTAACAAAATAACAAATTAATTGTAGATATATTATATATATAACTAATGGCTCAATTAGATTTATTTCTACTTAACCCAAAATGTACCAACAACCAACTTTATTTCTATATTAACTTCATCTATTTATCTAGTTAATATCTACAAAAAGTAAAAAAAAAAAAAAAAAGATTATTTACTCTGTAAGCCAGTCTAGATCAAAGCGTTGTTCCGCAACTTGAACAAACAAACCAGGTAACTCTGGCTCTAATTCTTTCCACTGCCATGAAACCTCTTCATCGCATACAACGCGTCTCAACGATCGCAAACCCATTACGGATTTCGGCAACCGTCTTATTTGCTGGCATTCGTTCATATCGATTTCTTTTAAACTCAAACAATCACCGATTTCTTCATTAAGACAATGAAGATTAACACACTGAGAAATATCAATATGTTCTAGCCATACAAGATTCTTTATCCCAACGGGAAGCGTTTTCAGCTTCGGACATGCGTTCAGTCTCAAGATTTGTAAAAATATCAGCTTACCGAAATCCAATGGGAGTTCTTCAAGACTTTCACAGTTGGTGATACTTAAGCTCTTTAGCGTTTTCACTTGGCAGATACTCGAGGGTAAGATCGTCATTTCAATACAGTGATCCATTGTGAGCTCTGTGAGGCGAGGAAATAAATGAGAGAGGTCTAGTTCGGATTCGTCTTGGAGGTTTATCTTACAAAGTAGTAATGAGATTTTACAGAGATTTTCGAGAGGTAATATCGTCTTTTTGGGTAGTTGAGGAACGGTAACCTTTTCAAACCAGAGGTTTCTTAAATTCGTTAAAGTACCCAAGACCGATAGGTTATGAAGCTCTGCGGTTTTGGTACTGTAGTTTATTAACACTAACGCTCTAAGTTTAGGCATGTTCGCTATAAACGGAGGCAGAAAGTAATCGGTTGAATCAAAATTCAATATCAAGACTTCGGCTTTCGGAAATTCCATTTGCAACCAATCCATTTCTCTCATTTCACCTACAACATTAAAGAATTTCCTATGAGCATTTTCTTAGGTAACCACGAGAACCCGCTACCAAAATACAATATGAGCACAATTAGGGCTGCAAACGAACCAAACGTTCAAGGAACAATTCGTGAACCGTTCGGCGAGAAGTTCATTTGTGTTTGTTCGTTTATTAAACAAACGAACATGAACAGAGGCCGTGTTCGTTCATTTATGTTCGTGAGCGTGTTTGTTTATGTTCGATAGTTCATTAGTGTTTATATTTTATTTAAATACTTCAAATTTCCGACAAGTAAAATATTTAATAAGTGCCGGTGTATTATATATACGTTCATGAACGCTTGTTTGTGTTCCTTTGTTTCCATTTGTGTTCATGAACATTAGTTTGTATTTATTTGTGTTCATCAATGTTCGTTTTCATTCGTTGCCTAAAAATAACAAACGAACACGAACACATTCATTTCCTTAACAAACGAAAGTGTTCATGAACAGTTCGTGTACACATATATTTCTTAACAAATGAACATGAACAAGGTCTTGTTTGTGTAGGTTCGGTTCGTTTGAAACCCTAAGCACAAACACTTGTTATTTAGATTAAGTTTGAAAATATTACCTGTATGAACGGAAATGATTCTTGCGAGAAACGGCTTTTCGGTATCTCTCTCCCATTCTTTGGGCACCCCGTTTTCTCTCCGGGCCATAACCAAACGCTTTCGCTGATTTACACTTCCGACATTGCTCATATGAATAGCAAGGTCTCGTAACACATCGTGTTGCGAAACCGAGATATCACAGTAGCTATCGTACTTATCCCCAGCCCTAAAACATTTTAACATAAAGATCAATTAATATTTTAAGTTTTTAACAAGTCATGTGTACATATACACTATACAAGTATACATTACCTTGAATCATTCACAAGTGTGACGAGATTCTTGGTCGATAGTTCGAGAAGAATGGCGAAAGCTTCTTCTTCATCGATGTCATGAAGCTCAGTCCATACGTTGACGAGAACATCTAAAGGAATCTTTTTGTCTTCTGGAAAAGAACCCAAATCCAGAAAACAATTTCTCACCTTTTCAGAAAGGTAATCGATACTTAGTCTCATTCGATTAAGTAATTCACTTTCGTGTGAGTCGTCTATCGGTTGGGCTCGCGATAGTCGATTCTTGGCTCCTAACCAGTACTTTTCGGGCCGGTCTCGAAGTGACGCTCCGATCACTTTAAGGGCCAACGGAAGCCCTTTACATTTCTCCACAACCTATTCAACATTTCAACCCATGAATCGGTTAACTTATTCGATTACAATTTAATAAACTTATCGTTTATATAACAGATAAGAAACGATCATTACCTGTTTGATTAGATCTTCATCTTTATCAGGAGGAATTGATGTTCTTCCGAAAACAGTGTGACAGAAAAGTGAGACTGCGTCTTCTGCCCTGAGAAACTCCACCTCATAAGTTGCGTTCATAACCGAAGGCGGAAACTTAATACGCGAAACGACAAGGGTTTTGCAACCCGGAACTTTGAAGATAAGCCGTTCGAGAACTGAAAGTGACCAAACATCATCCAACACAACAAGGATGGGTGTCACTGTGTTCCAACTATTGTATCCAGGTGTCCATTGTGGGACTATGTCGGAGCAGCCGTTAAACTTGGTTTCTGACAGAAACCCCCAAATCTTCTGCCTTAATTGCTCCACGTTTGGAGACTGTGATACCGTCAGGAACAAAATTCTGTGATTATAGTAACCTGAAACACATTTAGACATTTCATCAAACACTTAATACGCAAACACAAAACACTCACACCACACAGACATTTCATCAAACACTTAACACGCAATACAAAAGATACAAAATTAACATAGTTCTAACTAAATTATGTGATTAAACTAACCTAAAACACACACAAACATTTCATCGAACACTTAACACGCAATAAAAACAGTTCAAACTTAACATACTTGTAATAAAATTCTGTGATTAAACTAACCTAAAACACACACAAACATTTCATCAAACACTTAACAGGCAACACAAAACAGATAACACCACAGAGACATTTCATCGAACACTTAACCCGCAACATAAAAGGGACAAAATCAACATACTTCTAACATCATCATCTCTACAAACTTCACGAGCAAGTGTTGTTTTACCACTTCCACCAATCCCATTAATCCCAACAACAGCCAAATCATCTCTATCAACAACCATATCTTTCACTTTCCTCTTCCCCAATTCCATCCCCACCTTCACCAATTCACCTTCAAACATCTCCACTTCATCCACTTTCACCGCCTCCTCCAACCACCACTCTCCGCCACCACCACCGCCGCCGATCAGCATCGACTCAAGCCGGCGATTTGAGCCGTCAAGCCGATCAAACCGTTCGCTAGTTTCAAACCGCACGTGATGCAAATCAGCAAGCACGTGAGCCTGAAGCGGACCTTGAACAAATCTGGATATCTTCTTCTCTAATTTCTCCATTTTTCTCGATAACTGGAGGTTTTTGTAGACGTTCCAGCGGCTGGAATTGAGGACTTTTCCCACGAGTTCGTGGCCGTCGTTGAGAGCGCGGGAGATTGAGTCAAGCTGGTGCTGCCGGACGGCGGTTAATTCGACGCCGGAGTATTTGATTTCGGTTATGATCGGTAGGAGTTCGTTGATTGTGAGGATTAGTTGTTCGGCGCTTGGTTTGCAGAGACAAGCTTTGCGTGTTATGCTTATTAGCATTTTGAGTAGCTCTGTGGCGATTTCTCCGGCCATTTTTTTCCAGCGGAGTTTGGAGAGAATGATGGGTGAGGGATGTTGTGTTAGTTTGTTATAGTGGGAAAGAGGGGTGATTGAAGGTTATGTAATGTAATGTAGTGAAGTTACCAATCTACCCCTATGGTGTAAATTACCATTCTAACCTTTAAGCTATTTTTTTAGCGTATTTTTTTTTTATTTTTTTTCGACACTGATGTCTATAGCATCTATGCCCATTATTCAATATATTTTGAGTAATTCCTCCATGCTCTTCTCGCGGAAATCTGGACCCTTGATTGCAATCCCATCTGTAAGTATTCCACATTCCCTAGCTAAAGCTTTTGTAGTATTTATGTTGTCTCCTGTAACCATACAAACCATTATACCAACTACCAAGTCCAAATGTGCTAGAAACAGAGTTCTAAGAGCCTCTTAAATAAATAAGTAGTTCATCATTAAAAGTAACAACTAAACTATTTTAATTAATTACTTTTGTCACAAGCAGCCAAGATTATCTTTGAAGCACCTTTTGTCATGAGCTCCCATTTGCTTCTTCATGGAATTAAACAATTCAACTCTGATGACTTTTGTTGACCCGTGTTCGGTTTGAAAATCTCTACCAAGTGACAACCGAACTCCAACACGGCATTTGTGGTCGCCGTTAAAATCAGGTGCCCTTCTGTCAACACCCTAGAACTCCTTTGCCGTCACGCGTCTAGGAGCCAAATTGGGTTAGCTTAAAAGCAGCATAGCGCCTTAAGCTGAGGCGCCTAAAAAACGAGTGTGAGGTGGCGTTAATAACGCAAAGTTCCAACCACCTGACGATGAGATGAATGTGAGCATTAATAATAGTTGAAATTAAAGGATATATCTTCAAGAGGCTGCTGATACACCCTGATGTTGAAAAGCTTCATGTTTTATAACCACCACCAAATTACTCAAACTAATTAGTATCAACTTTCAAAAAAAAAATTAAAAAAGATCAAGTTAAAATTAAAGGAGATGCCTTCAAGAGGCTGCTGATACACTCTAATGTTCAAAAGCTTCATATTTTATAACCACCATCAAATTACTCAACTAATGACGCAAAACCCTAATACCCACAACCAATTTCAACATAACCTCTTCTTTCTCACTCTAAAGCCTCTAATTTTGCGAAGCAAACCAAGAATCAAGAGCATATAATAGTACATATGTCGCTACCATTTGATTTTAGCTAATCAGTGTGCAACTTAAAACAAGAATCAAAGAAAGTGGCACCTGAAATCGATGAGTAGAATTGGGATTTAGGGCACAGGAGGAGCAGTTCCGAGAAAGAGAGGCAGCACAATTGAGGCCACGCACATTGTTTAAACGGTTTATAAACCCATGTTTGTTTCCCTGATTGGTGAGTTACAGTTAAAGAATCAAATATAAATGGATCTAATTGCATGGCAGGGTAATTGAAAGTCGCATTGATTGAATCCAATTCAATTGATAGATGATGATGATGAGAAATTGAACGGTTTGCGGTGATAATGATTAGAAGAGGTCGAACTTTGTGTGAGCAGGGTAGATATGGAAGAAATTTCAGGGTGAATAGTTTAGACTCTTCATCTTAATGGTACTAACATTAAAATTCATTTGATTCAATTAAAATTCGCTTATATTCCCTACTAACTTTAATTGTATTAATAATAATTATAGGTTATAAATGTGTCAAAATTACTAAAATACCCCTAAAGTGTCTTAAAATTTTAGAAAATGTGCAACTTTACCCCCTCTAAAACAGCTTGACTCTCTTGTACATGTTGTTTCAAAATGTGTACACAATGTAAAATTACATAAGGGTAGAAAACCCACTTCTCATAATATAGATAGATAGATATACAATCCGACCACCACCAGTACTACAACCATGTGTTTAGTTGGTCCAAGTTTCAACCTTTTTTACTTTAGAGTAAAGCATCGGCCTGAAAGAGTTGGTGTCATGTTTTTGCTGGCCACCTCCTAACCTCTGACAATCACTAACCGCGCCGACTAAGGTATCCGAAAGAACAAGAGAGAGAAGATATATAATCGGAGACGCGACGACAGGTCGCCGCTGCTGTCGCTGGAACCCTAAAAGGTTAGCCATGGCAGCGGCGGTTTTGCACTCGAATCGCCTCCTTCGTTCCCGATCTACAACATGCAACACCCGTCGAGTCGCCGCTTAACGAACCCTTAAAGGTCTCAGTTATGACATGAGTCTTGAGACAAAACAACGGTTCATCTAGAGTTTTGGTGTTGTAGGCAATGGTGGGGGTGATGACGTCAGGGGGACTAACTGGTTTAGGGGTTGGTTGTGGATTAAAGGGGTTGATAAGAGACATGGTTGGTGGTGGATTAAATTAAAGGGATGAAGAATAACCAAAATAGAAAAGGTTGGGATAGTGGTCTTTGGTAAAGTTAGTATTATTGTTCTTAAACCAAAATAAATAAGATTCAGGATCAGCTGCTTTAATTTCTTTGATCAAATCTTGTATTAAAATATTTATTACACCACCATTTCTTAATAAATGCTTTTAAGAAATTAACAAAACTAAGACCATGTGTAGTGGGCAATATTCACACTTAGACGTTTTACGCCATGGGACAGCCCAGTCAGCAATGGGGCATTATTGGGCGTTTTCTAAAATGGATGTAATGAGGATGAGACATTATTGGGCATTATGTTTTGTAGTAAAAAAAAATAAATAAATAAATAAAAAATCTCATTGGCCAAACTTCCCCCCACCCGGCGTTTTTTATAACACGCCCAAACAAAAAAGAGCCAAACACGCCCCACCCGTAGCGGAGGTGCCGGCGTGATCGGGAGAGATTCCGGGCAAATACCGCCCCATTACGTTTGGTCTAAGAAACATATATATATATAACGGAGGTGACAAATTAATTGAAACTCATATCTTATTTTATGAGAAAATTGATTTTCAAGTATTTTCTTTTAATCTCATTCTAAAATACTGTATTTTTTTATCTTATCATAAATATCGTACTAAAAATGTTTAATACTTACATACGCATTTTGTAAAATTTTGGATTTATCGTTTCAACATACTTAGTTTTATTAGCGTTTTGACGTTTTCTTTTTAAAACACGTGTACAATTCGTGGAAACCAAGGTTTATAAATTTTAAAACACGTGTACAATTCGTCGATAAATACAAAACGTGTTAACATACTTTTTGGCTTCTCTTGTGGTTGCTTGAGTGTCGGTACTCTACTGATACCGTAATAAACGGAATCGAACAGATACCGGTTGAATTTCTGTGCGCAACACGCACGGTAATCTTACTAGTTCATTACAAATTAGTAACTAGGGACACATTGCAAACATCGAATGAATTAGTTCAAACGTTTTATGATGCGTTAAGCTTATGAAATTTTTAAAGTTGAGGAGGTGTAAAAATAGAGTAACACAACGCAAGGAGTAAAAACGCAAAGTTTGAAACTTAAGGGGGGGGGGTGGCAGTAAAAATGTAGTAATAGTGCAAGGAGTAAAAACGCAATGTTTAAAACTTGAGAGGGTGAGAGTGCAAGGGGTAAAGACACAAAGTTTAAAACTTGAGGGCATGGTGGCGTAAAAAAAATGAAGTAATTGTGTAAGGAGTAAAATATAAAACTTAAAACTTGAAGGGGTGGTGGCGAAATTCAAACTTGAGGGTTAGAATGCGGCGCGCGGCGGATGGAAACTTGTAGTAAGATAATACACGATTCGTAAATGCGCAACGTGTAAAAGAAAATTTCAAAAAAGTGCAAAACACAATACGTAAAAGACAATTACAAAAAAAAAATGTAAAACAAAATGGCAGACACGAAGTGTAAAACACAATGCTTAAGACATTTCGTAAAACACAATGCAATGACATTTGCAAAAGTATGAGTAGTAGTCTAGGGGTTACAATTGTAATTTTTTAAAGTTGGGCGGATGTAAAAATAGAGTAATAGTGCAAGGGGTAAAAACACAAAGTCTAAAAAAGGTAAATTGTAAAAGCAGAGGGGTGGTGACGGAAATGTGTAAAAGATGAGAGAGTGGTGGTGAAAATGTAAAAGTAGAGGAGTGGTGGCGTACATGTGTAAAAGTTGAGGGGGTGATGGTGGAAAAGCAAAGTAGAGGGGTTGTGCTGGAAAAGTCTGAAATATGAGGGTGTGGTTACGGAAATTCAAAGTAAAGGGGGTTGTGGTGTCAAAGTTTGAAAGTTTGGGGTGTCGGTGGCATAAAAGCCACCGACTTTCTTCTTTAAGATAGATAGATAATAACTGATAAGCATTGTAGGCTACCAATGTTATCATAAAATAATCTAATTTGGTTAGAATAGTTTCTAGAAGCTGTCAGTTTAGTAGAATGTGAAAACGTACGAAGTCTAATAACGTGTTTAAGGTAAAGTGTTGAATATGTATGTTGCAAGTGTATGGCTGTTGGGTGTTGTCAATTTGTGATCATGTATGATGCAACTTCAAATTCATTAAGAGGCATGAAGAGTCAATCCTTTTGTAAATGTGCACCAAACTAGATGAAGACCTCATCATGTTATACTAGGTGTCATTAATACATGTGGTTGTAATGTGACACCAGTCATGCTTCACATTTTGATAAGTTGTTAACATTGTTTAAAACCACTTGCATGACTCATCATACGAACAAACCACACACATTGATCGTGTGATTCTGAATACATCATATATGTCTTATTCATCAGTAAAATATCACTTACACACACAAATATATACATACGTACACACATATATATTTGTGTGTGTAGATGCATTGTAAATTAGTGATACTAGTTGTCTAAATTTCACACCTTAAATAGGATAAAATCAAGTCCTTTGTTGTCACTTTAACATCATGTACATGAAGTAAACAAATACAATGTGAGTCATTGTCGTATACGCATCAATTTTTACTGATTGTACCTTCGTTGATGATATACCAGTGGTATTTTGTGCGACAAATGCAAACAAAAGTTGATACAAGTTTATGGAGTATGGATTCATGTATCACAAGACTATATATTTAATTGTTCCTTGATACGGTTATTTAGTAAGGGGCTGTTTGGTAGCCTCTTAATGACCATTCAGATGCTACCTCTTAATGATTTAAAACCTCTGAATGAATAAGAGGTAACCTCAAGTCTGAATGGTTAAGAGGTAACATCTGAATGGTAAATCATCACATGTCACATTCTTCTACCTTCTCATTGGTAAAATTCTTAATGGTTCCATTAAGAGGTAGCCTCTTAATGACCATTCAGAGGCTACCAAACAGCCCCTAAGAGAAAATGAATGGTTTTCGGAGCTCTCTTAAGAAAATCTATGATTTTAATATTTATTTATATTTTTCTATTTACCGCTTAAGAAGTTAAAGGTGATTGTGTATTTATATTTTTTAGAAAGAGTTAACAAACAAGAGTTATTAATGAAAATCAAGTTAAATGATAAATGAAATATAATTATAGAATCTATTATTAAGAAAACTGAATATTAAAAAAATTGAAAAAATAAACTATTGACCATGTTAGAGTTCAACCTAACACCCCCGTTGCATTTTGTTATAAACTAATATTAAGTACCCATATGTTGTGACGGGGGCGTAAAACTTGACACGGTTTTACGAACGTTTTTAACCTATTAAATTTTTACTAATATTTTGTTTCGGTTTACTCCTATACTTCCTTTACTTAAAAATTATTTTTTACGTGCATATTTTATGTACGGATAGGTATAAATATGATTTGTTCTATATTCCGACGTAAACTTTATTTATAGACGAGTCAGGTCAAATATAATACGTTTTCATTTAAAGAAACTCATTTTACGTGCATATTTTTATGTACGTTTTGGTATAAATTCAAGTTGTTCTACGTTTCGACATATATATAAATTTTAATGTTTTCACTTTGCTTTTTTGTCTAGAGAGTACAAAACACCATTAAAGCATGAAATACAATCACATTAAGCCTACTTATGTTACAAATTAATAGTTATACTTTTTGTCTAAATTGTACAAAACACCATTCAAGCATCAAGTACAATCACATTAAGCCTACCTATGTTACAAATTAATAGTTATATAATATAATATAATATAATATAATAGTAAGAGTTAAAGCGCGTTACAGCGTCGCAATGCAGTACGCAGTGGGTTTTCTGTCGGTATTGATTTGGTTTGTTGCTTTACGTGTACGATATCAACGTCCGGTGTAGCAATCGATACATGTTTTACATCGATCCAAAATCATAAAAACGGATACTGGTAAGACGGTACCGATATTGTCTGGATTGTATCAGTTTAGATTGTCATGGTACCGGTACGAAAATCGATATAACTTAGGATACCAAAAAAAACTCAATCGTTAGTCCAATTCCATTTTAATATGAAATTTATACAGAACGTAAAAAGAGTTTTAAAAACGAATACGTAATCGGTACCAAAGTTCGGACAGTATCGATGTGGTTCGTCACTTTAAAAAATCAGTTATATTTGAACCATTTGGTATTGAATAAAACTTTTATCGAAACATAGATAAATATAAACAAGTCGCAACAGTGTATTCTGAGTTTTATAACACATTATATTATATTATTAAAATACGAAAAGGGTAAACGACGCCAATTTATATAAGAAAAAACTAAACCATGAGGCATAAGTATTTACAACTCGGTTTCAAACATTTATATCAAGACGTATATAAAGATAATCACGTCACAACAACATATTCGAAATTTTGTAAAATATTATATCTTGAAAGCTATAAAATAAAATAAAATAAGATAGGTTAAAAATTAATTAATTAGACGATAATTAATTAGATGATAATAATTTTGTATACATTCAAAGTTGCAATTTGTAATGTAACTAGGGGAGACACCGTGCTACGCGGCGGGGGTGTCTTGTAAGAAATGTGAGCACATTTTTATAACAAATTATCATATATACGGCATTATGATAAACAAAAAACTACATAGTTTGTTTTGTTTTTAACAAAAATGTTTTATTTGAAATATAATTATGTTTTGATTAAATTTTGTATCCAAAAGTTGAGCAAAAACTAACCATGTATTTAGTTTTTTTTTAGATAACGAAAGCAAGTTGTTAAAGAAAAACATAAAAATACTAAAATTTAACGTTTGCTCATTTTGTTAGTGGAGTGAACATTCTATACTCACTTAAATTTATAGGAAATAATGGTTAGAGAGAATACAGTTTATTTGCATTAGTAGTTAGTATAGTGAAGGTTCTGTATATTATTTAAAAAGATAATTAGAGAAGTGGGTCGATAGAGAAATAGGTTAAATTAAAAAGACTTTCATATAAAAGTGTAAAATATTAATGCTAATTACAGTAAATATTATAAGAATTTTTTTAAGAAGAAAAAGAATTGCTACTGTACATCTCCTTCAAATTAATATATAATCTATCTACTATAATAAAAGAAACCAATAAGTGACACGTTTCATTCATTGAAGGCGTCTACATTTGTAATTTCCTATCTTTTCATACTTATCTTATATTAATTAATTAAATAATAAATAATCAATTAATATTAAATCTTATCTTACTTTGAATGTCGGATATAATCATTCTATTTTTTTCTAATAATATATTATCTTCAAATTTAAGTTATAAATTAAAGATATTTTTTAAATAATAACACAAAACAATAATCTTAAACTTAAAAAAAACAATAATACGCTCATATAAAAAATTTAAAGTACAAACAAAATATACAAAATAACTTATTAGACATTAGATCAAACTTAAAAAAAAACACTAATTAGGAAGAGAAACTAATAATATAATTCTGTTTTGATTTTTTAAATTGGGGTTCTAATCAATTCGAATTAAACTTAACCAAGTTTGTGATTTGATTCGAATTAAACCGAACCAAATTTATGATTTTTTTTAAATGAATCCAATAGCATATTATTTATTATACAAAATTACATTTATTTAACCCGTGTAATATATGATATTTTTAAAGATATAATTTTTTTATTATTTAGTACATATTCGCCCCGCTTGCGGTATACAAGGTTACAAAATTACATTTATTTAACCCGTGTAATACACAGTGTTTTTAAAGATATAATTTTTTTAGTATTTAGTATATATAGTTAGATTTATTCAACCCGTACAATACACGGATTTTTATTATTTGGTATATAAAATTACATTTATTCAGTACAATACATGGGGTTCTTAGAGATATTTTTTTTTTATTATTTAATATATAAAATAACATTTGTTCAACTCGTGTAATAAACAAGATTTTTAAAGAATAACTGTTTTAATTTAGTATATAAAATTACATTTATTCAACCCGTGTAATACACGGGGTTCTAAGCTAGTATAATATAGGGTTAGGATCAAATACAAAGGATAAAATAAATAAGAAGGGTAAGAAGGATTCTAGTCCATTGATCTTAGATTTGGAGGGTTGAGATTAATTGTAGGGGAAAGAAGATAATAGAAGGGCATAAATGGAATCCTATATTTATGGATTTTCTCTCTCCACATGCAAGGCACATGCCAATTCCCCCATCGATTTAAAACGTCCATAACTTTTTCATACGACATTTTTTTTTAAAAAAAATTTCACCATAATAACGAGTGTTTTTTTATCTTTAATATGAGTACCATATTATCATATAAAAATAAAATAAAAAATTTCATTTTTACTGGGTTTTTTATTGCATTGTGTTAAATGTTCAGGTCATTGTGTCTTTTAACTGGGTTTTGGTCAGTAGAGTTTCTATACATTGTGTTATTATCAAAACCTATAACACAATGTTAATTTGGGTTCTATCCATTGTGTTTTTATAAGAACCTATAACACAATATATGACACAATGAAGATGGTGTTATATCTGGGTTTTCTATAAATTGTGTTATTAGTTCAGGTCATTGTGTTTAATATGTTATTCATTGTGTTTTAATATGTTGTCCATTGTGTTTTAATAATTTGTTCAATTTTTTTCATTATCTTTGTTCATTGTGTTTTAGTTTGTTGTGTATTGTGTTTTTAGTTTGTTTTTCATTGTGTCTTCATCTGCTCTCCATTGTGTCTTTTATCTGTTGTCATTAATTGTGTCTTTTATCTGTTGTTATCAATTGTGTTTTTATTTAGTCTGATACTTATTGTGTTATATGTTATCGCCATTGTGTTATACGTTATGCTCATTGTGTTTTAGTATGTTGTCTATTGTGTCTTTATCTGTTGTCATTGATTGTGTTTTTGATCTACTTTACATTGTGTTATTATCAAAACCTATAACACAATGTTAATTTGGGTTCTATCAATTGCGTTTTTATAAGAACCTATAACACAATATATGACACAATGAAGATGGTGTTATATCTGGGTTTTCAATAAATTGTGTTATTAGTTCAGGTCATTGTGTTTAATATGTTATTCATTGTGTTTTAATATGTTATTCATTGTGTTTTAATAATTTGTTCAATTTTTTTCATTATCTTTTTTCATTGTGTTTTAGTTTGTTGTGTATTGTGTTTTTAGTTTGTATTCCATTGGGTCTTCATCTGCTCTCCATTGTGTCTTTTATCTGTTGTAATTAATTGTGTCTTTTATCTGTTGTCATCAATTGTGTTTTTATTTAGTCTGATACTTATTGTGTTATATGTTATCGCCATTGTGTTATACGTTATGGTCATTGTGTTTTAGTATGTTGTCCATTGTGTCTTTATCTGTTGTTATTGATTGTGTTTTTTATCTACTTTACATTGTGTTTTACATCATGTCCATTGTGTAATATGCAACTGGGTTTTTGAATTTTTTTTAAAAAATATAACAATATGGTACTCATATTAAAGATAAAAAAACGCTCAATTTTATGGTATAATTTTTTTTAAAAACAAATTATGTATAAAAAAGTTACGGACGTTTAAAAATTGGGAGGGAAATAACATGTGACTTGCATGTGCATATTCTCTTTCCTCTTGTAGACAAAATTACCCTTTTCCATTTAATTCCTCCTAGGACACTTGTCACTCTCTGGTGGCTTTTTACCCTTCTTATTTTTAAAAACTTTGTATTATAACTCAACCCGTATAATATAATATAATGAATTTAATTATATGTGGCGGCTAAACGTTGAGGTGAAAAATCTGATTACAAAAGCTGATGGCATAAAAAAAAAAGAAACTTTTGGATGGTTAGTTTTATAATGGTAGTACTAATATCAACTTTTTGGATGGTTAGTGTTATAATAATGGAAGTACTAATATGAATCAACAACAATAATAGAAATGATAAAAGTTAAAAAGTAAAAAAGGGTGTTAGTATGCCGTTCAAAAAAAAAAAAAAAAAAAAAAGAAGAAGAAGAAAAAAAAAAATGGTGTTAGTGGCCTGTTATCTTTTATTTTAGTTTTTAATGTTATTCTGTATCCAATAGATAGATTTTAATATCAAAAGAAAATTCGTATTTTTTCTCTCAATTTAATAAAAATCTATTTCTCATTTTATTTTATTTTATTTTTTTCTTTGGTGCTTTCTTGTCAATTTGTTAATGCTTCAACTATCTTTCAAAACAACGGTGTTAACAATGATTCACAACGCGCGTTTATCAAGCAAACAAAACGTTATTATCCCACTTGGTTCATGAAATATGGTAACATCTTACATAAATTAGTTGTGTTCTAAGTGTTTGGTGTATTTCTAGGGTTTGTATAGTTGTATTCAATGGTTGTTTCATGGCAGTCTTTTTAATTTTAGTTGCAATAGAAATATGTTTGAAAATATAAAAGAAGACCATTTACCAACCTGGCCCTCGCCGATTTTTCGCTCGTTGTGTTAATTTTACCAAAATATTATATTTTGTAGTGTAAATATTGGGTTTTTAAAAGTCCAGCCCCCAACGATTTAGATTTTGAGAATTCGGCCCCACTGAGTTTTCGTTCAAGCTCCGCCTTTGCCATTTACGATACCTTTTGAACATTTTTTGTTACTTTTGTATAAAAATTTTAATAGTAATTTTCATATTATAAGAGTTACGTAAATGCTAACGTCATAAACATTCTTTATATTTTGTCACGATACCCTACCAATAGTTTACGATATGAAATGATGAATTGCCACTAAAAGTAGGAGTTGAAGTGATGGACAAATTAGATGGTGTACAAGACACTTCATGATTTTTGCAATACGTTTCAAATTATTACATAATGGTTGTCAATTATCATTGTAATCTACCATCAAGATAAAACCAATTTCTAGTGTTGTAGATGAAATGTGACATGATGTTTGGAATCTTTGCAAGCATCAAAGTATTATGATAGTTCACACTTTGCGTCAAGATTAACTGCGATTAATCATCATTAAAGATTTCATCTAACCGCTAAGATTTCATCTAGCAAACGTTAAATCACAAATATATTTACGCGTATATGGTAGCAAAATCCAAGTAGTCATCACCTCCATCTTTCCATGCACATATTTGTAACATCAAGAAGTTGATATGTGATTATTTAATAATAAATCAAGATATTCTCTTAATGCTAACCAGTGGCGGAGCTACCTTATGCCGGGGGGCAACGCCCGCTACGGCTTGTCGCGAAAAAATTTGGAAAAATTAGTGTAAATTTTGGAAAAATTTGAGGTTTTTTCGATTTCGTTACGGCTTATTTATAAAACGTTACGGTTTGACGGATTTTCTAGATCCGCCGCTCCGCCGCTCCGCCGCTGTGCTAAACTAAGAAAGAAATGTTAATTAGTGGATGACTTTTTGGTGAAGTTGTACCAATTAGTGTGAGAATAGATATGAAAAAGTAGTTATTTATATACTATCAATTTGCAATAGACTTTTGCTATTGTTGTTTGTACCTCATGCAATATTGTTTTAATGTGCATGGTATGTTTGTACATTTGGCTTTGGAAGTTATTTTCATTTTGTGGGTATTTAAGCCTTGTTAATTTTTTATTTTTAACATTATGGTGCATTAGAAGTTGTACTCTAAGCATATATTCTTGGACATTGTTTTTTTTTACAAAACAACTAGGTGGTGTGGGTTATTGTTTTGGGCCAACTCTCTTTAATTGTGTGGGTACCCATTATCCCCGCTTTTTGGTACCAGTATCGGAACGGTACCGGTATTTACAGGTAAATACCGGTACTGGTACCGAACCGGTATATTCGGTACCGGTACCAACTTTTCCCGTTTTTCGGTACAGATACTTTGGGTACCGGTACCGGTTCAATGCTGAACATGTATCGTGCTCATCCCTAATCAACATCAAGTATTTGTATTTCCTTCGACAAGACATTTGGAAACACAATGTGATCGTTTGGATATCTAACTTGATACAAATGTGTGTAGTTAATCCTTAGGTTTGTGGTTTTAAAACGCAACGAGCGGGTCGATAGAAAAGTATAAAATAGATTCATTGCGCCGTAAATTGTAAAGGCCTAGCCGTATAAAGTAGATTCATTGTGTCGTAATATGTAAGACCCTAGCCGCAACGCGGCGGATCTTACATCTAGTTCTTATGAAAGTGTTATTACAGATAATAAAAAACAAAGTGTAAATCAGTAAACGGCATAATTATTGAAAGTGAAAGAGGTAGTTTACTCATTATTATAGATAGAATTTGTTATCGGTTTATTATATTAACTTCATCATAATCTAAATTATAATAAAATAATCTAAATTATAATAAAAGACTCCAAATAATGACAGATGACATTCTCTCTTTCAACCTCATAAATTTTATTTATTTTTGTTTAATAAATTTTCTTTTAATATTAATATTAATAACTAATAACCAATATATAGATATCACTTATTTTTATCCTTATCTTTATCTAAAATTAATAAATAACTTCAATTTTGCAATTTAGACCATTTGTTTTTTTTTTTTTTACTTTTAACCTAAAGTTTTCATCTTTTGCAATTTAATCACAACTCTTTTTTATTTTCAATTTTGGTCCACCATACTTTTCATCTTTCCCAAGTTTTTCGTTTCGTTCTAAATTTTGTGAGTTAACGCACCGCAATATGCGTGTGGGGTTCAACATTTTTTCATATATTTTTTCCTGTTTGAATGACCCGTCGCTTCACATCTATTTTTCTACGTTTGACAAGTTCGTCCAACACGCGGGTCCTGGTTGGACTTAGTTATTTTTTTCTATGTTTTACGTTTTGGTTTAATTTCTCAGCAACGAGCGTGCGTGATTCAAAGGTTTTACGTCTGTTTTTCGTTCGGCGTTATTTTTTTCCCGTTTGTTTTTACGAACTTTTCCGGTGTTGGTGGTCGCTGACAATGATATAGTATTGCTACTACTTAACACAGTTTTATGATAACCACTGCAACACATGTGCTTAATACTAGTTAAAGAATACAATGAAAATACTTATAAAAAATCTAATTAAATATCTATTATCATTATAATAAAGTAAAAAAAAAGCTTCAATAATTAAATATATCTTTAATTATGATGAAGTTAATATAATAAATGAAAATACAATGAAAATATGAAGTTAATTATAAAAAGTCTAATTAAATTATATCTTTAAATGGTTAAAACCCACAGAAACACAATTCTATGGATGTTCTTAAGCAGTTAATAAGCATGCAAATATGTAGAGTCAAAATTGATGCATCAACTAAGTTGCTAATGGACAAGTTAAATTTGTTCAAATACAAGAATTGGAATTATCCTGTGTAAAGATTTGGTTAAATATAACCTACAAAATAGATTGGGTTAAGGGTGAAGGGGGTGCGCCTAGGGCTGTAAACGAACCGAACGTTCAGCGAACAGTTTGGCGGGAAGTTCGTTTATGTTCGTTCGATTAGCTTAACGAACGAACACGAACAAAAAAAATTGTTCGGATAGCTTAGCGAACAAACACGAACACAGGTCTCGTTCGTTCGACTGCGTTCGTGAACGTTCAGTAATATGTTCAGTTACGTTCGTTCATGTTCGTTTGATTATATTAAAAAAAAATAAACCTTTAATCTAAACATATTGAAAACTTGAGTGCGCCTAGGGCTGTAAACGAACCGAACGTTCAGCGAACAGTTTGGCGGGAAGTTCGTTTATGTTCGGATAGCTTAGCGAACAAACACGAACACAGGTCTCGTTCGTTCGACTGCGTTCGTGAACGTTCAGTAATATGTTCAGTTACGTTCGTTCATGTTCGTTTGATTATATTAAAAAAATAATAAACCTTTAATCTAAACATATTGAAAACTTGAAGCCCTAGTTAGCTAAAATTTGGACATTCTAAGACATTTTTGGGGATAATTACATCTAAGTTA
Source organism: Helianthus tuberosus (assembly GCA_030545235.1). Classification (NCBI taxonomy): domain Eukaryota; kingdom Viridiplantae; phylum Streptophyta; class Magnoliopsida; order Asterales; family Asteraceae; genus Helianthus; species Helianthus tuberosus. Next base: position 144,828,686 of record CM060372.1, read on the forward strand.
GTTAAACTTGATTCATCGTTTGGTGGTGTAGTAGACTTCTTGTGTTTTGATTTATCATTTGATGGTTGTATTAATTACTTATATCCAATGTTTAAGGATAACAATGTTTTTATTTTTATTATTTTCAAGTTAAATGTCCGTTTGTGTTCGTTTTTATTTGCTTGCGTTCGTTTGTGTTCGAGGCCAGTGTTCACGAACTATTCGTGAACAACTGAATTTCCTTAACGAACGAACACGAATATAAACTTATGTTCGGTATGCGTTCGTGAACAGTTCGCGAACATGTTAAAATCCTTAACGAACGAACACGAACATGGCCTTGTTCGTGTTTGTTCGGTTCATTTACAGCCCTAGGTGCACCCGTCGAGTTGGGGGGAAATTTCCACCCACCCAATCATGATGTATAATGTCAATTCTCCTCTCATACACCACTTTTTCCCAAAAAAACATAAGGAATGGTTTCACCCAAACCATTTAAAAAAATGCATGATTGGTTGAAAGAGAGTGTGACCCACCATTACCCCCTCTCCCTCCTCTTCCCCCCATGCGGCAACAACTCCCCGCAAAACACCTTCACCGCGCGGCAATTGATGTTGGCGATGCACCCCTCATGCGGCAAACAACCACCCCGTACACCTTGCCGTACCCACCCCCTTCACCCTAATAGACTTTGAATCCTTAATAGAAGATAATCATAAGTTAAGTTTATGTGTTTTTATGTCGTTGGAAAGATATCTACGTATCATATTCATATTAGGATTGTGAGACATTTCGAGCATAAAAGTGATTTTTCTTTAACGGCGAGCTTAAGCAATTAATAAATTGAAACATAAATTCTTCCCACTTGCATCATTCGAGGTTAAGAACTGACGACGGGCCAATGGATTGCTCCATTTACCCGACTTGGGCTGCCATCATACAAGCCCAACAAACAAGGCCCACAAATGGTTTTACTTCTCCGCTAAGGTTTTCTCCGCATGAAATGAGCGGGAAACGAGGATTCAGGGAATGCAGACTGATGGAGAGGGTGAAACCCGAGCTTTAGAGTGTTTAAATATGATGAATTATGTGTATTTGATGTGTCTATTTGCTTGGAATGAAGTGACTATGAGAATTTGGTGTTTTGCAGGTAAAATACGTAAATCGGTGCATTTACGAGGGTTAAAGATGCAAGTGTGAGCATATGATGGGATATCGCGGCTCAAGAGGGAGTCTTGAAGTTGTTCGGGTGATATAAAAGCTTTCGAGTGGAAGAAAAGTGAAAAAGTGAAGTTCAGGGGTTAATTTGGTATTTTTCAGAAGTTGTGTGAAGCCTAGATATGCAAGAAATAAGAAGATTATAAGTTGAGGGGCCATTCGGTACTTATTTGAAAGTCAATATATGTCTAAATATGAAAGGAATGTGAAGATATAAAGTTGAGGGGCCTAAATGACATTTGCTGAAAGTGGTGTGAAGAAGGAAAGGAAGTTTGTGTATCACGATCGTAGGCTACGAGTTTAGACTCGTAGCTTACGAGTTCTGGGTGTCTTTTGCAAAGTTGGACAGAAATTGTGATTCGTAAGTTATGAGGTATTTTCGTAACCTACGACCCGGGCAGTCAAAAAGTGATTTCATATGTCAAATCATTATCATAAAAAAAGGGGGGGGGCCCGACATCTGAGGATAGTCACGTGACGGAGGCATAGGGTTTTGAGGGGATCAACTTTAGTCAACAACTACATCATCATTCATCAATATATATATGGGTCATGCTATTAACACACGGCTAAAATTATTTTCACACCTCAAAGCGCCGCGCTATGGCCAAAGCGCGGCGCTATGATCGACAAAAGTGCTTCGATTAACGTTTGAGACATTCCCTACTGTTTGACAGACATAAAGCTAATTGACATGTTTTGTCGTTAACCCTAAGCGCCGCGCTTTGGCCATAGCGCGGCGCTTCGATCCAAATTTTCACTTTTAAAAGCAAACTACTGATTGAGGTTCTTCTTTAGCAAAAACTCGGTCTTCTTCTTCTTCACGTTGTTTACAAACATACATGGGTATTCGAGTGTTTTGTTGTTTGTTGTTTACAAAAAACGATGTCGTGGTTAAACAACTATATTTTCGGTCAATATTCTGACGAGACAGTTGTTCCTGATTCTTACGAGGGGACCGCTATTTCTGACTCGTATGAGAAACCGGTCTCGTCCAACTTGAGGGAGGCATAGGTTGTATCTGGCATTCGTTATCGTGATAACACGGTGACGCTGGATTTGAATACCCCTGTGGAGGACCCTTACGCACAACAAGGTTATTCGAATTTCGGTTACGGTGGCGAGTACAGCTTTGTACAGCAGGAGTGTGGTCCAAACGACAGTTACGGTTGTCAACAGAGCTTACAAGGTTATTCGAATTTCGGTTACGGTGGCGAGCACAACTTTGAACATCAAGTATATTCGGACCTCGTTGACGATGGTGAGCTGGGGGATGTGTCTGTTGACGAGGAAGGCTGTTACCCGGTTACGTTTTCGTTTGATACAACGCAGACCTTTACGTCACGTAAAGAGTTGGTGCATTGGGTACAAGACACGGCAAAAGACAACGGTTACCTCATTGTGACTAAGAGGTCGAATAAAAGAGGAGAGAATTACAAGATTTGGTTTCAATGTACTTTTGGTGGGGAGCATAAGAGTATAGCTACACAGAGGAAAACGGGTAGCAAGAAAATAGGCTGCCCGTTCGAGATGATCGGGTTTTCGGAATCATCCGGAAGTGTTTGGAGGATCGAGGTGACGAAGGCGAAGCATAACCACACTCCTATTGAAAACTTAGAGGGTCACGCGTATGCGAGAAGGCTTTCTTCGGAGGATACAAAACTGGTTAAGGAGCTGGCAGAGCAAGACATTCCCAACCAAAGTATCTGGCGAACTCTGACAAAAAACAATTCGGCTAGAAAGCTTATTCCGAAAGATATACACAACGCTGTTCAGAAGATCAACGCCGAAAAAAATGTCGGTAAGTCTCCGATGCAAAAACTTGAAAGCATTCTTCTCGAAAAAAATTACACTTATTACATGCGCACGAATGAGATATCAAACGAAGTTGAAGATGTCTTCTTTGTTCACGAAAGATCATTCAATATGTGGTGTGCCTTCCCGCATGTGCTAATGATTGACGCCACCTACAAAACGAACATGTACAACCTGCCATTTGTTCAGGTCGTAGGCATGACGTCGACAAACAAATCGTTTACGGCTGCTTGTGCGGTAATTTCCGCTGAGAAGTCAGAGAACTACCTATGGGTGTTACAGAGGATCAAGTCTATGCTGGTAGGATGTATGGAACCGCGCGTGATTTTAACAGACAGGGATTTTGCGCTAATGAACGCGTGTGAACAAGTTTTTCCAAAAGCGCATAAGTATCTTTGTCGGTTCCATATTCAACAAAATATTAATAAGAACAGCAAGAAGAAATTCTCTGACAAGGAATGGAAAGAATTCGTACGTAGATTTTGGTTATTGTGCGAGTCTACGACCGAGGAAATATACAGGTATAACTTGGAAAACCTTGAAGCACAGCTGAAAGAAGATGACCGTGAACGTAGGTATTTCTTACATAATTATGTTCAAATTTTATATAATAACAAAAACTGACTATTTACGTTTTTTTTAATTTTAGAGGTTTTTGATTATTTGAAGAAATCCTGGTTGGATCCGTACCGTGAAAAGTTTGTATCATGCTGGATTAACAAAACTATCAACTTTCACCAAACTATGACCAACAGGGTTGAGGGCATGCATGCAACACTAAAAAGTCACTTTCCAAGTCATCGCAACACACTGGATAAACTTGTACTTTATGTTGATCATGTTGTTGATAGACAATACACCGAGATTAGTACAAGCTTTGAAACAAGCCTCCGAAAAGTGATGACGCACCACAAGAAGCAGCCCATGCTTGCATATATTCTCAGAAAGGTTTCAATATATGCGATTGAGCTTTTGAGTAGGGAACTAAAACGTAAGGAAGACGGGTTGAGAGCCTACGGTGCAAGCTGTGGTTGCCAACTTTTTACCAGCTGTGGTTTGCCATGTGCCTGTCGTTTGGAAAAGTTGGAAAATAAAGGTAATTAATATCTTTGACCTTTCTCGTTATGATTCTGCCACCTAATTTGTTTTCATCCACAGGTCAGCAACTCCGGATCACACACATAGACGTGTTCTGGAAGAAGCTTAACTTCAAGCCTGCAAAGAAAAACATAGAGGATATCGATGTAGACGCGGAATTTGAAAAATTGAAACAAAAGATCGATCCAACACCCCCTCAAGTGAAAAGGAGCTTCTTTGAAAAGTTTCAGCAAATCCTCAATCCAGGGAACAATAACAAAAAACCTCATGCTGTTCTGAAGAAAACTCATGGTCGCCCAACATTGAAAACGCAGGAAGAAAGAAAGGTTGAAGCCGCTAGAAAAAGCTCGTACATTCCGTCGGAAGAAACTTGGGTCGAGGCCTCAGATGATCTTCCCCGTCACAGCTCGTACATATCACTCGAAGATTCTAGAAGACAAAAGAATACCAAACCGATCAACCTGCACCCTGATTTCCCGATGATCAAGCTCGGTCCTAAGACGGATATAGCGATCCGCAACTACGCATCTCAGATTCCCGAAGTGATCCATCCATACATCGTTAGAATAAAGGACGTGAAACCAGATGGTCATTGTGGGTTTCGATCGGTGGCTGTTGGGTTAGGAGTGAAACAAAATTCATATTTGATGATCCGGAAACAACTTATAAAGGAGTTACGTACGAACGAATCGCTTTGGAGGCAGTTTTTCGATCCGGAAAACATAGGACATTATGATGCGCTGCTTAGACGGATCAATTTCAAGGGGGTGGGACGAGCAGATATCGAAAATTACATGACGATGCCTGAGACGGGGTTTCTTATTGCCCAACGATACGGTGTGATTGTTCACACCTTCGACATGCGTGGGAGCTGTACAATTTTCCCTCTGCTGGGCGGGCCAAACGAAGCTGAGGAACCTCACCTGGTGGTTGCGGTTGTGTTCGTCGACCATGGGCATTTCATACATGTAGAGCTTGGAGGTTGTTATCCAATGCCTCCCCCAAACCCACTCTGGACAGCACACAGAACAGAGCGCGCAGCAGCCTGGCATACATTATACAGGGATCAGACCAACACGTACGAAATGCTTACGTATCGTGCCCCTGACCTTAATGTAACCCCATATGTTCACGATGTAGGTTAAATGTGTTTAATAATAACCGAATGTCACCGACACAACCCAATCAGATTCAATACGCACTTGTACGACCCAAAATGACAATATACATCATAATACTACAATTAATGAAAAAATACGTCATGTTCATGTACGGTAGGCGGCTAATACACATAACACCTCTCACAGGAGTACTTGTGCTTTCAAACCAAAATGATACGATATAACGGAATAAGACATCACACGTAACCGATTTGATCCGGAACTTGCAGTATAGTCCATATATAATAAAAAATGATGTATAATGGAAAAAACGTAAAATTTAGACTATTATCGACGCGTTTGTGAATTAAAAACAATTTAAAAAAAATAAAAAAAGGCCTTAAACGCCCCGCTTTGACCTAAGCGACCCGCTTTGACCTCAAAGCGCCGCGCTATGGCCATAGCGGGGCGCTTCGATCCCTCGCTTTAGCTGAAGCGGGGCGGCCTTCTCCCCCATTTCAAACCCAACACACAAACACACACACAAGGTGCGATTTACACACACTTGAGCCGGATCATCAACGTTTTCACGCTTTCAACCGCTAAAAGGTACGATCGGACTTCATTTCTTGTTTTGGTTCAAGTTATGTGTTTCAGTTTGTTTGATATTTGTTTGATTTGGGCGTGGGGATCGATCTGCTGGGCTGTTCTTCATCACGAAGAACCAAAGCGCCTCGCCGAGGCCAAAGCGCGGCGCCTTGGTTCATGTTTATTTTTTTTTAAATATTATTTGTTTATTATTTATATTTTATAAATAATATTATTTGTTTATTATTTTATATTTAATATTATTTGTTTATTATTTAAAATTTTATAAATAATATTATTTGTTTATTATTTTATATTTAATATTATTTGTTTAGTATTTAAAATTTTATAAATAATATTATTTGTTTATTATTTTATATTTAATATTATTTGTTTATTAGTTATATTTAATATTATTTGTTTATTTCAACGTGCAGGGATGGATTCCTCCGATGATGAGATTGAGCATATGGAGGCTGAGGGAGAGGTGGGAGATGAGGGAGAGCAGGAAGAGCCGACATGTCCGTACCTGCAGTTTCCGCCGGGGTCACGGGCGAGGGGGAGATGCGCGAGGTTGCGCGCCATCCCCATTGGGGAGCATGTAGGGATAGACTGGGGCCTGCTGGAGACCGTGGGAGAGGCCGCGCGGGCGCGTGAGATAGTTGGACTAGATACTCCTTGGTCGCGCCTATTTGAGTTAGCGATGGAGGACTCGTACCCTGAGCTTACGTGGGAGTTTCTTTCCACGTTTACATACGCGCCGCATCCGGCGGATTACGTGGAGGACCCGGATTTTCCAGTCCACGAGGTTACATTCCGTCTCGCCGGTCAGGAGTTTCAGATGAGTGTGCGGCAGTTTGTTGTCCATACAGGTTTGTTTAAATAATATTATTTATTATTTTATATTTAATATCATTTGTTTATTTAATGTTATTTGTTTATTTAATGTTATTTGTTTATTTAATATTATTTGTTTATTATTATTATTTGTTTATTTAATGTTATTTGTTTATTTAATATTATTTGTTTATTTAATATTATTTGTTTATACAGGTTTGTACACAGAGGCCGAGCTTGATACTGATTTATATACGCAGGCGGTTAGGATGATGGACAGGCAGACGCTTATCAGTTTCTGGAGGTCCATTTCCAGGGTTCCCTTTGGGAGATCCTGGCAAAAGGCCACCACCATTAGAGACCCCTTGTTCCGATACCTGCAGCATGTTATCGCGGCAACTATCGTGCCGCGGTGTGCCAGCAGGGAGAAGGTCAACCTCAGTGACCTTTTCTTTCTATACTGCCTACTGCGCCGCCAGCCCTACGATCTAGCAGCCTGCCTGGCAGATTACTTTGCCACAGCATACCACCGGCAGCTCCGCGGGTGGGTGCACACTGGCTCATTCATCACCGCCATCGCACGCTCGCTCGGGCTCGTGCCCGAGCATGATCCGGAGCTGTCCGACCCGGTCCCGTCTACCAGGTTGGGCCGCGCGTCAGTTTCTAGCATGCAGATCACCCGTACCTTTGATGTTGGTCTAAGGTTTAGGGGCGGAGACGGGCTGATTTGGCAGCCGGAGCCGGTGCCGGAGGTCATCCCGGTTGTTATTGAGTTGAGGGCTGGAGTGTTGGCCCCTCCTGATGTTCAGGCGGCCGCTCGGCAGGCTCAGCTACAGGCTCTGGGACTCGATGAGTTCCCGGGCCAGCCTCAGGCTGAGGCTCAGGCTCAGCCTCAGGCTCAGCCTGTATTAGATGATCCGGCTCAGGAGGAGCATATCGAGGAGATCCCGGTACCACCAGTTCAGCCAGCTCCTGAGCCGCCACAGTACCCGCAGCACGTTTACGCTGACCTGCCTCCGGTAGCGCGTGAGGTGGCTCGGGACTTCGACCAGCGCCTCAGACGCCAGGCCGCACGCCAGGACTGGATCATCGAGACGCTCGTTTCTCTACGAGAGCTCGCTGGGTTGCCTCCACTTCCCCTCCCACCGTCCCCACCGCACGAGGATTAGTACCTTAGTTTGTTTGTATAGTATTTTGTTATGTATTATGCAGTCAGTTGTACCTTTTTGTTTTGTATGTACAAACTGATATATATATATATATATATATATATATTGCAGTTAATCTTCTATTTACATCACGTTGGTTTTGGATTGTTTACGTTTAATTCTTATGGCTTTCTGTACAATTTATTTAACGTGTTCGTTTAATTTAACAAAATAAACTAGGTTAACAGTTTATAAAGACGCACTTATATTATATACGTTCTATAAAAATAATGACGTAAAAAAACGTAATTATAAAACAACGTATTATAAAACTCAAATACAATTTTTTCCTCCAAAAAACACTACCAAACTAACCCACATCCCACCCGCCAACGCTTTTTGTCTTTTTGCACACTCAAAGCGCCCCGCTTTGAGTGTGCAAAAAGACAAAGGCCGTGTGCGAATAGACCAGGCCTATATATATACACAGATCGAAGGGTTTGGTTTTGGAAGAAGTCAACAACATCAGAAACATCATCATTATCATATGAGCCATCATCACGACATCAGCAGACATCATCATCATTCTTAATTATTATTATTATCTTTATTATATTATAATGAGGATGATGATTTTAGTTATGATTGAAGCCAGTGAAGATCATTCAACCAAGATGAGCGGCTAAACTTTTGTGGTTTCCTCCGGATGGAGGGTTTGTGTAATTAGGTACTTTTATGTGTTTTTAATCATTGTAACTTGGTGATCTAAGCATCCGATGCTTTTCACCATGGATTTAATTGACTGATTGTAACTGGTTGCATTTATTTAAACCTTGATTTCTACGCATTCAGTTCCCGAGAGTTCTAGTAATTGGGATATATTTGACATGGGATTAGGGTTTGTAATTGTAATTGATAATCATTCGATAACCTCCCGTTATGTATTGATCGGAGTACTTAGTCGTGGGTTATCACAATTGGTTAATTAGGTTAAACATTTATGTCTATGTGAATGTTTTTATTAAACACATAACTGAATTTGTTTGCAAACCTGAAATCTGGAGGAACCATCTTTTCTCCCCTTGAATTAAATCACAATTTTTACTCGTTAATTTAGTTTTTTTTTTCACATAATCAAACAACCCGATTTCTCAATTCAGTAACAGTTAATCAATACTTAGCATAAAAACGCTTTCCACAGTCCTCCCTTGGTTCGATACCCTGCTTATTCTATACTAATAGTTTAAATAGGTTTTTGCATGTCCATAACGACAGACATCAAAATGGCGCCGTTGCCGGGGAGGCGTGCGCAAAGTGTTTAGTGTTAAGTTTCATAAAAATAAAAAAAAAAACCTAAAAAAAAAAAAAAAAAAAAACATTTTGTGTTTATTTTGTCATCTTATTTGTTCGTGATTTACGTGGGTAGTTGAGCTGTGTTTGTGCAGGATGACAGATCTTACTATATTTTGCGGCTCTTCTACATGTATTTTGTGCGGGGAACCACTTCACCCGTGTATCGGTTGCCGCGAGGCCCGATTTAGACGGGAACAAGCGAAATTGGAAGAACCACCGATGCCTTGCTATGGTAATCCTTCCCCTCCACCATATTTCTATGATTCTGATACAATGGTGGAGGATGATTATTACTCGGATGGATATGATCGGGACGAGGATGTTTATTATGAGCCAAGGACGGATGGACGATGTTTCTGTTGCGGTCGTAATCATACTTCTATTTATGATGATGTGTGCGCAGTGTATTTGGAAAATCCAGAGTATTGGAATAAAAAAATGATGGATGCGTACATCTCAACACCGTATCAGGGATATCGACAATATCATCCCGAAGAATATTCTGAGCCCGAGGGTGTTTATGTTTATGAGACCGAGGAGGAAAAAGAGCTTGCTGTATTGGAAGTAACTTTGTCCAAACTCGAGCAATATTTAGCAACACCCAACCTGTCCGATGAAGACCGAATCAGCTGCTTAGTTTCTAAGTGTCATACTTTAAAATTGAAGATAGAGATAGAAGAACGCCTCTCACCATTACCTGACGATATTAGAGATTATTCTCACATGAAGGAGGAGGTTGTGGAGGATAATACCACACCAATGAGTCCTTTATCTGATGAAGAGTCACTTGTAGATCAGATGATGTGTGCAGATTATGAGGTAGAGCAGGCTGATGAGATGGATATGTGTACCAAACCTCTTCCCATATCAATGATTCAAATTAACAAGTGTGGGGAAGAGGGTTCGAGGAACAAGATGAGAAGGGTGAAACTACCAGACATTAAGGTATATGTCATGAAGTGGACTAGCAAAGCCCGCAGGAGCAGCTTTAATATGCCAAATATACTGACAAATCTATGGAGATGGCATGTAAATTTCCGGGCATTTGTTGGAAATGCTGCGGGTAAGTGTGCATTAAGACCACCATAATAGATATCAGGTACGGTCTGGCTGAAGACCTTTAAACTTAGCGCTCTCGGGAGGCAGCCCGAGGATGTAGAGTTTGTACTTTGTTTTGGTTTCGTTTGGTGTGTTGTGTTTTGACAGGTTTATACAGTTCCATCTTCACGGATGCAATGAATCAAGTGTGGGGATGTTTGGCAACATCCCCGGTGAGATCTCAAAAAATCTATGAGGGGCGTATTTTCCGGTTAGATCGCAGCAGCTACACCACTACAAACACTCACTTGTTTTTTGATCAGGTGCATGTGTTTATCTATCCTGTGTTTTATTTGTTTTTGTGTACTTGGTGGTGTGAGTCTTTTTGTTAGGAGTGGTTTTATGTGTTGAGTCGTCTAGGTCGTTAGCCGTTCATGGTTTGTTAGGTGGTATCTCTCGGGTTATGACTATAAATTGCACCATACATTAGGGACAATGTATCCCAAGTGTGGGGATGCGGTAACTCGAGAGAGGGTTGGTAGGATTGATGATCTTAAATGCTTGAAGGGTTGAAATTGTGCTAAAAATTGAAAAATTTTGAAAATTTTTGTCTCAAGTATGCTTGAACTACATGAAAACCAACATTTTCAATTGCTTAAAGGTTCCTTGCTGATATTAAACTAAATTAGATCCCTAGTCATGGTTGTCCCTTTAAGTTTCATGAGAGTATATCTGACAGTTGTTTTAGAGAAGAGTTAAAAAGAGATGCCTAACTAGGGGTAACATGCTTTAGGAATTACACATGCTACGTGTCGGCAACCTATATTCCTTTTGTTCGGTGAGATATTTGAGCCTACTTTGTTAGTTGAATTTTAATAATTGTTCATTTGTTGAGTGTAGGCCATATGTTGCTTTGTGTTAGAACTTGTGTGGTTTGATACGTGCCGAAACTGTGGTTTAGCTATGCACATAGATGATAAAGGCATTAGGATCCATTCATTGTTTTATATGCTGATTGTTTATCCACCCACCTTAGTAAACCATGTTGAGCCTTATACCTTCCGTTTGCTACACCTTGTTTGACCCGTTTGAATACCAATCATGAATGACAACTGTGTTAGTATATTATTAGAAAAAAAAATGAAATGAAAAGAAAAAAAGAAAAAAGAGAAAAGAAAGAAAAAGAAAAAAAATAAAAGTATTATTATGTTCATGTTAAATAAGTGGGTCGAAAATAACCCAAAGTGTTAGTATCATTGTGAATAAGTTGTCATGGTTTGGTATGTTCTTTTGTGTTCGCCATATAAATATAAAAAGCAAAAAATATTTCCTTACCTTTACCCTTAACCCAAAACCCGTAAGTCCTTTTGATATGTGTTACGTTATTTGATACAATGGAGGTGTGATTGCTATACAAGCTTATGATTACAAAGTAGCATATTTGGTTTTGAGCGAAATATACTAGCACATGACACGCTAGTCTTGATTAAAACCGAGATGAGTGATCATTGTGAGGGGCGTGTGGCATGTGTATAGTATCATAAGTATGTTAGTTTTAGTTAGGCAAGTCTTAAGTTGTTTTAAATGCGTATCACTTAACTGTCAGATTGTCAACCTCGATTGTGTCAGTCTATGGGACGGGTATGACTTGGGACCTTAACTTGCTAATTCGGTAAGGGATTTAATGGTGATTCGTTAATAAGGTGAGTAATGTTTGTAATGGTTGCTTGAGGACAATCAATGTTAAGTGTGGGGATGTGATGGAGAGTGTGAAACCCGGGTGTTAAAGTATCTAAATTATGTGTTTTAGTGCATTTTGGGTGGTTATATATTTCGAATGTGATAACTACGAGCTGTTGTGGTGTTACAGGGTAATCGGGTTAAACTGACAAAATTAGAGCGCTTAAGGATGATGAACAAAGTGATTCATGCTGATCGGGAGTGATTCGGGTCGAAATAGAGCTTTGAGGATACAAGATATATGATGTAGCAAAGTTCGAGGACCAATTGGTTAAAATGGCAGCGTAGCTTACGATAGAATCCCGTAGCATACGGTCAACAGAAAGACAAGTGGGCAGAAACATTGAACCGTAGCCTACGTATTAATTCGTAGGTTACGGATGCACGTGATATTTTTGGTGGACTTTATGTTTGGCGGCAGACATAGGAAAAGAGGAGGAATTAATTGAAAAGCCATCAACAAAAACAGACCGTAATTAATGAATGATAAGAAGGGCATCTTGGCTGGCATCGTACCTCTCCGGCCGGACCATTAAATGAAGCTGTCAATCTCGCCGTTAGGGGCCAGACACGTGTCTGATCCCCTCGAGGACTTCCTAAAACCGTCGGATCATCTCAACAAATATCCCACATGCAAGATAAGGCCTAAGACTTATATAAGAAGAAGAAGAACGTTTACGAAAGAAGGAGAGGCATCATCTTCAGGTCTATCTTATTTACTTCACTCTCATTAACTACTCTCGCATTTACTTCCGACCAATATTCTCACACATTAATCACATACACCACATTTATTAGATTCACACCTTTGAAGGAACATTCCGGTGATTATACTCATCGGAATAAACTGCTCCATCTCTCCAGCAAGTTTACTTACTCTCACGCCGGAGCTTGGTCACGGATCCCCCTCTCGGGGCCCTCCGTGACGAGGCTAACGGTTTATTCTTTTGTAGCTACAAGAAACGGAACATCTTGACGTCAGCAAAGATCCATTGAACGTCAGCCGGGAATTGGGTATTCGACATTGGCGCCATCCGTGGGACATCAGCCTGACCGGTGTCTCCACACTGAACTCCGACGTTAAAGATAACCCGTTTCAGAAACGACAACATGGATACTACACCCGGTTCACACATCACCCAGACGGTGCAGAATGACCATGACAAAGTCACAGTAGAAGACATAACTCATGAGGACGAGAACGAGGATCAGGTAGAAATCCTGGAAAAAGAAGAGGCCATCACTCCAGATTTTGTCGCCATGCATAAGGACAAGTTAAAACGATGTCTTGAAGACCTAGAGAGACAAGAAAAGCTTAACAACCTTAGGGCTAAACTGTCTTTCGATACACCTTCCAACCAGGACGAGATAAACCCTAAAAGCAAGAGCAGTGGCAGTGATCCACTAGAAACATTCATGACAGCCCTCAGACAAATGTCCTCGGAAGAACGGGAAGATCTCATCACAGGAAATAAACCGAAGGGAAAATGAAAAGAGAAAGGAGACCAAAGTGGTGACGGTCTGGACCAACCCTACCTTCCCCGAGACCTGGCTGAAGTCTCAAAGTTCACTCGGAGGATTGCAGAGGCACCATGCCCCCTAAAACAAAACTACCCCCAAACTTCGACCGGTATGATGGGACAAGAGACCCCGAAGATCATCTACATGCCTTCAGGGGAGCAGGACAACTAGGGCAGTGGCCCATGCCAGTTTGGTGCCACATGTTCGTACAGACCCTGACGGAGGGAGCCCGGTTCTGGTTCGACAGCCTCCCTCCTGGGGGGATTGATAGCTACGAAGAACTAAGTGAAAAGTTCCTGAGAAACTTTGGTCAACAAAGAAAGGTGGTCAAGAACCCAAACGAAATTTTGCACATTAGGCAAAGGGACAATGAACAGATAGACCAATACATGGAGAGGTTTGTGAAGGAAAGCATGAACATAAAGGATGTCCCGGAGGTCATGAAGATCAGTAGCTTCATAAACGGATTAAAGCATGCACAGCTATGCGAGAAGCTGGGGGAAAAGTTCCCACACTCGTTTGACAATCTCATGGACAGGGTCAGAGCCTTCGTCAGAGGCAAAGACACAGTCAGCAAGGCTAAGGAGAGAGATACCCTACCCCGAAGGGTCACCCCGATCTCAAAACCTCTTGATAAAGGTACACCTTATTCTAGAAAACCTGCTTTTGATAGAATGTTGCATGACAGGGCAAGACCCTCGTACTCCCCATATAGACCTTGGGGGAGAGGCCCATCCCCCTACTCTGACAGCTTCACCCCTCTCACCAAGACCCCAAGCGAGATATTGGCCACTGAGAGGGTGAAGAGCTCCTTCCCAAGGCCACCACCCATAAAGCCTGGGCCAAAGGCACAACCAAGCGAATATTGTGACTTTCACAAAGGATTCGGCCATAAAACTGATGATTGCATGTACCTCAAGAGGGAAATAGAAGCCGCGGTGAAAACGGGAAAACTGGCCCATTTGGTTAAGGAAATCAAGGAAGGAGGGGGGATCGCAGAGGGAAATATGATAGGGAGCCTGGGAGGGCAGATGTAGATATGATTAGAAGGAGGAATGAATTTGATACCACCAGAAGTGTAAAGGCCAGAATCCTGGGCTCCCCGGACTGTATGAAAGCTCCCATTCTAATGCTGCACCTGGAGGAAAGTGAGGTGCAGTGGCTCCCACTGAATATCTCAGCCGTAATAGCTGTCCACAAAGTGGCCAGAATACAAGTGGACGGGGGATCTGGGGTAGAAGTTATATACGAGCACTGTTTCCTCAGGTTCGACAGGGATGTAAGAGACAGGCTTGAGGAGGACTCAATCCCTCTGGTAGGATTCAACAACAGTGTGTCACACCCCTTGGGGAAGATCAGGCTCCCATTCACAGTTGGGGTAGGAGACCGTGTCCGAACTATAAACCTAACTTTCACAGTGGTCCGAGCACCCTCAAAGTACAACGCAATCCTCGGAAGACCTGGAATCGGGGACCTGTAAGCACAGGCATCCACCCCACACGGAGCCTTAGTGTTCAAGACGCCAAAGGGCTTGGCCTGGGTAAAGTCTGCATACGAAGTGGTTTCCTCCGTATCTGCAGGGGAAACATCCGAGAAGCCCCAGAAGGAGGGGGTCGAGGAACGGGTCCTTTGCGACAGGTTCCCGGAACAAATGGTTAAAGTAGGAAGTCACCTAAGCGACAAGTGCAAGAGTGCACTTAAGGAATTGCTCCTTCTCAACGTTGACGTGTTTGCATTTCAACATGGGGATATGACAGGAATTCCAAGAAGCCTAACTGAACATCGGCTTAACACATACACCTGGGCAAAGCCAGTAAAGCAGAAAAAACGAAACATGGGCCCCAGTAAAAGGAGGGCCGCCTGTGAAGAAACCAGGAAGCTGCTTAGAGCCGGAATAGTAAGGGAAGTGAAGTACCCATCTTGGGTTGCTAACCTGGTTATGGTCCAGAAGAAAGACGGAGGATGGAGGATGTACATTGACTTTCAAGACCTGGACAAAGCATGTCCCAAGGACTGCTATCCTCTCCCTGAGATAGACGTCCAAGTAGACTCTTTATCCCAGTATCCCCTGAAGTGTTTCTTGGATGCCTACAAAGGAAACCATCAGATTTAAATGTCAGTGGAAGACGAGGAGAAAACCGCCTTCATCACAGACGAAGGGACATTTTGCTATACCAAAATGCCCTTCGGTCTTAAAAATGCTGGGGCCACGTATCAAAGATTTATGAACACCCTCTTCAGGGAACAACGGGGAAGGAACTTGGAAGTATACGTTGATGACATCGTTATCAAGAGCCTAACCGAGATGGACATTATAGATGATATAGCTGAGACCCTCCGCACCATGCAAGATGTGAATATGAAGCTAAACCCCGGGAAGTGTTGTTTTGGGGTAGAAGAAGGGAAATTCTTGGGGGTAGTGGTCACTAAGGGCGGAATCAAGGCCAACTCGGAAAAAACTCAAGCAGTGGCTGAAATGCGATCTCCCAGGTCCCTGAAAGACATCCAGCAGTTGAACGGGAGGCTAATCGCACTAAACTTTGAATCCTTAATAGAAGATAACCATAAGTTAAGTTTATGTGTTTTTATGTCTTTGGAAAGATATCTACGTATCATATTCATATTAGGATTGTGAGACATTTCGAGCATAAAAGTGATTTTTCTTTAACGGCGAGCTTAAGCAATTAATAAATTGAAACATAAATTCTTCCCACTTGCATCATTCGAGGTTAAGAACTGACGACGGGCCAATGGATTGCTCCATTTACCCGACTTGGGCTGCCATCGTACAAGCCCAACAAACAAGGCCCACAAATGGTTTTACTTCTCCGCTAAGGTTTTCTCCGCATGAAATGAGCGGGAAACGAGGATTCAGGGAATGCAGACCGTAATTAATGAATGATAAGAAGGGCATCTTGGCTGGCATCGTACCTCTCCGGCCGGAACATTAAATGAAGCTGTCAATCTCGCCGTTAGGGGCCAGACACGTGTCTGAGCCCCTCGAGGACTTCCTAAAACCGTCGAATCATCTCAACAAATATCCCACATTCAAGATAAGCCCTAAGACTTATATAAGAAGAAGAAGAACGGTAACGAAAGAAGGAGAGGCATCATCTTCAGGTCTATCTTATTTACTTCACTCTCATTAACTACTCTCGCATTTACTTCCGACCAATATTCTCACACATTAATCACATACACCACATTTATTGTATTCACACCTTTGAAGGAACATTCCGGTGATTATACTCATCGGAATAAACTCCTCCATCTCTCCAGCAAGTTTACTTACCCTCACGCCGGAGCTTGGTCACGGATCCCCATCCCGGGGCCCTCCGTGACGAGGCTAACGGTTTATTCTTTTGTAGCTACAAGAAACGGAACATCTTGACGTCAGCGAAGATCCATTGAACGTCAGCCGGGAATTGGGTATCCGACATTGGCGCCATCCGTGGGACATCAGCCTGACCGGTGTCTCCACACTGAACTCCGACGTTAAAGATAACCCGTTTCAGAAACGACAACATGGATACTACACCCGGTTCACACATCACCCAGACGGTGCAGAATGACCATGACAAAGTCACAGTACAAGACATAACTCATGAGGACGAGAACGAGGATCAGGTAGAAATCCTGGAAAAAGAAGAGGCCATCACTCCAGATTTTGTCGCCATGCATAAGGACAAGTTAAAAGGATGTCTTGAAAACCTAGAGAGACAAGAAAAGCTTAACAGCCTTAGGGCTAAACTGGCTTTCGATACACCTTCCAACCAGGACGAGATAAACCCTAAAAGCAAGAGCAGTGGTAGTGATCCACTAGAAACATTCATGACACCCCTCAGACAAATGTCCTCGGAAGAATGGGAAGATCTCATCACAGGAAAGAAACCGAAGGGAAAAGGAAAAGAGAAAGGAGACCAAAGTGGTGACGGTCTGGACCAACCCTACCTTCCCCGAGACCTGGCTGAAGTCTCAAAGTTCACTCGAAGGATTGCAGAGGCACCATGCCCCCTAAAACAAAACTACCCCCAAACTTCGACCGGTATGATGGGACAAGAGACCCCGAAGATCATCTACATGCCTTCAGGGGAGCAGGACAACTAGGGTGGTGGCCCATGTCAGTTTGGTGCCACATGTTCGTACAGACCCTGACGGGGGGAGCCCGGCTCTGGTTCGACAGCCTCCCTCCTGGGGGGATTGATAGCTACGAAGAACTAAGTGAAAAGTTCCTGAGAAACTTTGGTCAACAAAGAAAGTTGGTCAAGAACCCAAACGAAATTTTGCACATTAGGCAAAGGGACAACGATCAGATAGACCAATACATGGAGAGGTTTGTGAAGGAAAGCATGAACATAAAGGATGTCCCAGAGGTCATGAAGATTAGTAGCTTCATAAACGGATTAAAGCATGCACAGCTATGCGAGAAGCTGGGGGAGGAGTTCCCACACTCGTTTGACAATCTCATGGACAGGGTCAGAGCCTTCGTCAGAGGCAAAGACACAGTCAGCAAGGCTAAGGAGACAGATACCCTACCCCGAAGGGTCACCCCGATCGCAAAACCTCTTGATAAAGGACAAATACTGGCCGACTTCTTAGCAGAAGTCCCTGAGGATGAAGAAAAAGAGCTTCTAAAATGGGAAGCCCTGGAAAAAGAAGAAAAAGAGAAGGAGGACGAGGCCGTGTGGAAGCTACTCACCGATGGGGCCTCTAGTGAAGAAGGAAGCGGAGCAGGTGTCACTTTGATAAGTCCCGAAGGAGTTGAGTTAACCTACGCCATAAGACTGGATTTCGAGAACACCAACAACACTGCAGAATATGAAGCCCTTTTAGCAGGGATGAGGTTGGCACAAAAAAATGAAAGCAAGGCATGTGGAAGCTAGCACCGATTCACAGCTGGTGGTCAAATAGTACCAAGGAGAGTATGAGGCTAAAGACAACACCATGGCTCAATACGTGGCAAAAGTGAAGGAGATAGCTGAAGCATTTAAAACTTTCAAGTTAGAATACATCCCCCGAGGGAGAAACAGAAAGTCTGATGCCCTCAGTAAGCTGGCCTCGGTAGCATTCGACCATCTAGCAAGAGAAGTCAAAGTGGAAGTCTTGACCTCTCCCTCCCTCAGCACAAGGGAGGTAACTGCAGTTGAGAATACAAAAGAAACATGGATGACACCGATCATAAAGTTCCTCAGAGACGGAACATTACCTGAGGGAGACTGGGCAGCTTGAAAAATAAGGGTAAAGGCCCTACAATTTGAGCTGGTTGATGGAGAACTATACCGGAGATCATACCTAGGCCCATCCCTGAAGTGCGTTGACATGGAAGAAACTGAGTATGTGATCAGGGAGATGCATGAAGGGATTTGTGGAATGCATTTGGGGCCAAGAACGATAGTAGCAAAGGCGATGAATGCGGGATTCTATTGGCCACGAATGTACGAAACAGCAGCCGAGGAGATTAAAAAATGTGACAATTGCCAGGTACATGCACCTATGACTCATCGACACAAACACCCGATGATACCAGTCTCAACGTCCTGGCCCTTCCAAAAGTGGGCCATCGACATAATCGGGCCATTTCCGGAGGGCCCAGGAGGAGTCAAGTATGTGGTGGTGGCTATTGATTATTTCACCAAGTGGATCGAAGCAAGGCCCTTGGCAAAAATAACCAGGGAACAGATGAGGCGATTTGTATTAGACAACATCATCTGCAGGTACGAGGTCCCAAAAGAGCTGGTAAGTGATAACGGTGTCCAATTTGCTGGAAGACCCTTCAAGCCATGGTGCGAACAGATGCACATACAGCAGGTGTTTACCTCCGTCACTCATGCCCAAAGCAATGGATTGGTAGAAAGAGCCAACCAAAGCGTTATCAAAGGGATGAAGGGAAGACTCGGGAGGAAACAAAAAGGATGGCTGGAGGAGTTACCGTTTGTACTATGGGCTTACAGGACCACCCCCAAGAACTGCAATGGGGAAACTCCTTTCAGTTTAACTTACGGGACGGAGGCAATCATCCCAGCTGAAATAGGATCCCCGACTGCAAGGATGAAGCTCAGGGAGGCAGAAAACGAACAAGACCTCCGGATGAACCTGAACTTGCTGGAGGAAAGGAGAGAGGTAGCAGCAGTCAGGGAGACCAAGTATAAGAAGCAGCTGGAAAGCTATTACAATGCCAAGATGAGAAAGCTTAGCCTCGTCCCGGGGGATCTGGTCCTAAGAGCAAACGAAGCCAGCCTACAGGAGAACACCGGAAAACTAGGCCCCAATTGGGAACGGCCCTACCGGGTCATATGGGCAAATGGCAAAGGAAGCTGCAAATTGGAAACTCTCCAAGGCAAGGAGGTCCACAGGACGTGGAACCTCATGCAACTTAGGAAGTACTACATATGAGGGGTAGACCCCCCCCAGGAAAAACGGCTAAGGAGCCACTTTTGTAATATTTAACTATTAGTTTGAGGCTTACCCCCAGGGACGAGTCTTTTGTAACAATCTATGCTGGGAAGTTTAATCCCCCAGGAATGAATGACAAATGGACAACTAACTTGTCCCCTTTTGGTAAAATAACAGGTATTATATCTGGGCAGACGTGCCCAGAAACACTATAAACTTAACTAACAAACGAACATACGTGTATAAGGTATATCAAATATACCAAAAGCCTGGCTGTGGGGAAAAATAGGGCCTAGCTAACCCAAAGAAAGCGGACAAAACTAACCAAAAACATAATCTCACATTATAAACTTGTCCAACAATTGGCCTCGAACAGACAATCCCGGTTTATCAAGCAAACCATAAATATAACACACTTCTGTAAACAAACTACAAAAGGAAGTCTTTCTTTATTTATTTGCAAAATAAATGTACAAAGAAAAGCCCTAATAACTTTGGCAAAAGCAATTAGCATACAAAACAACAAGCACAACAAACTTAGGCCGAAGCACAGCTTCTTGCAAAACAACCCAAGGGTCTTCGGGGAAGCGCCGACTTGATTCCTGGCAAAAGCCGCTGCAACATGAAAAACCACAACAGAAAACGAGCAAAAGGCAAGAAAACAACACACAGTCACAAAGTTGCATGATTAGATACCAAGGAGGCCCCCAACATAAAGGACCTCATTCCAAACAACCAAAAAAGTCTAAGTATCCTAGGGTAAGCAAGTTATCCAAATTACAACCATATCGAAAGTGATTAGTGTTCAGGGATCACGGGGAACCACCCCCAGAAACAGACTTTGGAGATGAGGGACCAGCGGAGGAGAACAGGGCCTTCAGTTCATATATGGATATCATGGGATGCTCCAGGATCTTCTTGAGAATGGCCGGGGTCTTGGCTCCGAGCTCCTGATCCAGCTTGGACAACCGCTTCTTAGCTTTGGAATTGTAAAGCGGAGTTTCTTTTCTGCCCAGACCCTGAGCAGAGTAGCTATACCCATCCTTCAACCCAGCCTGGTAGCCAACATCCCGGTACGCCCTATACACCTCCTCCAGGCCACTCTTGAAATCTTCTGACTGAGAGACTGCAGTAAGGAAAGCTGCAAAACCCTCGGTGATCAACCAATGTTTCTCTTTGGCTAGTCGCTGGTTATCATCAGAAGTTATCCCATAATCTGCATACATGGTATTCAGCTGCTCTTGAGAAACAGAGCCAACCTCCTTCAGATGCTTTAACTCAGCAGCCAGCTCATCCTTCTCCCCTACCAGCATCGCCATCTCTCTTTCCCAAGCTCGTTCTTTGTGCTCCAACATGGCTCCAGCCCCCTGGGCAAAGAACATCGTAAAAGATCCACAAAGTTGTTGGAAGGTATATATATAAAAAAGGGGGGGGGGGAGAAGGCTATATACCTTCTCCTCCTGTAACTTTCTCTCAGCTTCAACCACTCGGCACCTAAGTTCGGCAGCAACAGACTGGGAGGTCTTAAGCTCACCCTTGAGACCATCATTCGCTCTCCTCAAATCATCAATCCGTTGCAGCATACCAGCACCCCTGAAAAAACTCCCACAAAGAGACATGCTATACTGATCCTCGAAAAGATCATCCCTCAAAGCAGAGTTCACAAATTTATGAGAGGGAGGAACAACATGACTCATGACTCAGGAAGTCCTTGGCAGCCTCAGGAGTCCCTATCACCGAGGAGTAAGTTACCTTCCATTTGGAGACATAGGTGAAGGGGATAGCATCGTCAAACAGAGGAGCCAAAGGAGACTGGTGAGCAGGACCCTCAGGATGAGTGGGTCTACTGATCCCCGTAGCATGAAGAGGTGAGAGTTCAAAGGCCGAGGTAAGATGAGCCATGCCTACTTCCGGAGTTTTGTCCCGAACACGGGAAGAGGAGGGACCAGTAGGGATCTCTATGGGATCATGAGAACTCCCCTACATAAAAAGAACATCAGAAATAAAATAGAGATAAGGCGAGTAGACAAGAAGAAAAAAGAACTCACCAACAAAGGTGCACTCACAAGACTTGAAGACCTCAGGTGTTTGGACAAAGAACCCTTGACCTCAGCAGGGGGAAGTTCGGAAGCAGCCTTCGACGAAGGAGGGGACTTCTGACCACTGGCACTCCGGAGCCTTTGCCGGATATCACGAGGAGCGGGGGCTGGCTTAGGACTCGCAGCCTTCCTCTTACGAACTAAACGAACCTCCAGATCTTCATCACCGCTTTGATCAGAATGCTTAAAAAGGGCAGGATCGGGAGAACTCTCCTCCCCATCAGAGGAGGCGTCCTCACCCCCTTCTACAGCAACGGAGCCCCCTGCCTGGGTAGACCCCCCGGTAACCTGCACCATCCCACTCCGGTTCAAGCCCGGATCAACTTCATCGCCAACTACAAACTTCACATCCTTAGAATCTCCCTGAAGCAGCCTCCATAAAGTCAACTCTGTGAAAGAAAGACACTAAAGATGACTATACAAATACCGAAAAACAAAAACAAATAAAGGGAGACCCAAGGAAAAAAGATACCTTTTTTTACCATAGAAAGCCTTGGGACGAACAGGGTAAGAAGGACTCAACCCTCCCATGGCTAAAACTCCCTCAGAAAAAGTGAAGGCCCTTGTAGGGTTTTCATACATGCGTTTCCACTTAACAGTCTCATTAGCCGATAGAGTAGGAACAGTATCTTCAATAGTGGCATTAACATCCTTGGGCAATGGGGATTCTGGTATCATGGCAGCGGAGATAAAAATGAACCTACTTTTCCAATCCTTCGGGTAAGTGGAGGTTGGCATAAAAGTATAACAGGGCTTCGACACGCTGTTCTGTCTCTTGGCAAAGGTAAACCAATCTCCATCAGAGATCAGTTTGTAGAACATGCAAAACAAGGGGATGGAAGGTTCACCAGAAACGGCCGCACAGGACAACTCAAAGTGCACCACTCTCATGAACCCTAGGGGATGCAACTGAGAAAAGTGAACTCCGAAATGACGAAGCAAGGCAACCTTGAAAGGGGAAAGAGGGTATCGGACTCCGCAAGAGGAAAACGCCAATGTATAAAGGGGAATTCTGTCCGGCGTACATTCTGCCGGTTCGTTGGAGCCCGGCAAGGTAGGGGAAAACTACTCGGGAATATTATATGTCTCGACAAAAGACTTCAAGTCCTTCGCCGTCAAAACTGATCTAATAGCGAGACGGCCAGAACGACTCATATTCGGAAAGAAAAGCGGTGGTCGGAGAAATATGGGGAAAGAAAGAAAAAACCAGAAGAAGTAAGGAAGAAGTTGGGAAAAGAATGGGGGTATTTAAAAAAGAAAACTGACAGGGCGAGTAACTGTCATATCACTCGTCCTTTCGAAATTCAAAAAAGGGGACACGTGCATTTAAGGGGATAAACCCCCGCCACTAGTCTACGGTGGAATGATGAGTCTAGCGAGAAAAGGTGATAATTAATGGCTAGCCAGGAATGGGCCCACACTCGTGGTTCAAGAAGATTAAACTCCCTCTTGTGCAATTATGATTCAGCCCCGGGTCATGAGCCTCGGGTCTTAGAACCAGGGACTAAAGATGATTTGACGACGGGCCAATGGATTGCTCCATTTACCCGACTTGGGCTGCCATCATACAAGCCCAACAAACAAGGCCCACAAATGGTTTTACTTCTCCGCTAAGGTTTTCTCCGCATGAAATGAGCGGGAAACGAGGATTCAAGGAATGCAGACCGTAATTAATGAGTGATAAGAAGGGCATCTTGGCTGGCATCGTACATCTCCGGCCGGAACATTAAATGAAGCTGTCAATCTTGCCGTTAGGGGCCAGACACGTGTCTGAGCCCCTCGAGGACTTCCTAAAACCGTCGGATCATCTCAACAAATATCCCACATGCAAGATAAGGCCTAAGACTTATATAAGAAGAAGAATGGTAACGAAAGAAGGAGAGGCATCATCTTCAGGTCTATCTTATTTACTTCACTCTCATTAACTACTCTCGCATTTACTTCCGACCAATATTCTCACACATTAATCACATACACCACATTTATTGGATTCACACCTTTGAAGGAACATTCCGGTGATTATACTCATCGGAATAAACTCCTCCATCTCTCCGGCAAGTTTACTTATTCTCACGCCGGAGCTTGGTCACGGATCCCCCTCCCGGGGCCCTTCGTGACGAGGCTAACGGTTTATTCTTTTGTAGCTACAAGAAACGGAACATCTTGACGTCAGCGAAGATCCATTGAACGTCAGCCGGGAATTGGTTATTCGACAAGAACTTATCTTTAATGGGGTTGGTGTTTTAGAAGGTAGGCTTTTGTGTGTTCATACATCTCAACATAATTTCATAAGGCTATGAAGTTTTCATACAGAAACTAGTATTAAGCCCCCCACCCCCCTCCGCGTTACGACGGAACCAATAACAATGAACTTGCGACGTGTTAATGCAAATAACTTAGACCGAAACTTAAAACATAGAAAAAAATAACTAAGTTGATCTAGGACACGTGCGTTGCGACGAACCTGTCAAACGGGAAAAAATAGACGACGTAAAAACGTTGAACCACACACACCTTGTGACGTGTTAACTCGCAAAACTTAAACAAACGTAAAACGAAAATTTTGCGTAAGATGAAAAATATAGGGGACCAAAGAAAGAAACAAATAGTTTTTGGTTAAAAGTGATTTTTTAAACTTCCCAAAGCATAAGATATACACCTCTATGCACACAAATGTTGTAAATTTAGAGTATTACTCTTTAGAGGACAAATTACGTGAACCTTTTGTTGGAAATTATGTGAAAATATGAATTTTCACAAATGTAGGAAATGCATTTTACCTATTTTTGGATTAGAAATAAATATAAGAAACTGAGGTGGTTTTATATATTTATTTGTGGGTTTGTGTTCTACATTGGAAGAGCTTTGCAATGAACTAAACCACGTCCAAAACAACACTAAGATGAATGAGATATCGATGCTCAAAGTTTGGTGTTTGAAACATTGAATGTTGAAAAAATTGGGAAAGTGGCACCTTGTCCCACATAGGAGGAGAGATGAAACTTAAAGGGAGTATTTAAGTGGGAACACTCCATCTTTATTGTTTCATGGAAGCACACACTAAGTGTGCACCCTAACTCGCACTCGCACACGCGCGCGTGGTGTGGGCGATGGGCGCAATGTGGCGCTTTGATGGCACACTTTGCACTTCGCACGCGCACATGAGGTGTGCAAGCCTGCTCGAGCACAAAAGTGAGCCAAAAAGGTGCGCACATGAGCGTGCAGACCTGCGCGCCCATGAACTTGAGCCAAAAGGGAGCGCGCACCAGCGTGTCTTGCGCACGCGCGCAGAAGCTTCCAGACATTAATGACTAAGCAGTTTCATTTCAGCATTCAAAACAGATGAGTCAACGGTTTTGACTGAGAATTAAATGATGAATTAAATTGCATTGAAGACGTTTAATGCAATTTAATTTTCTCATTTAATTCGGTTTTGGCTGTTTCAACACAGATGCTGTATAAATACAACATCTCTTCCACAACAGAAGGACACTATCAATAACAAAGCATATGCTAACAATTCTCTGCAAACTTTTGATCTTCTCTCTACTCTTTTCAAGGTATTCTTCGGGTCCTCGAGCTAGCTCCGGCAGTACACACTGCTCCGGCTGTTGTACACTGGGAAACAAAACGAGTTCTCCTGGGAAACTCAGAATTTGTTTTAAGGGCCATGTGTTAAACACAACCCTCGGCCAATCGTATTTCTGTTTCATCTTTCTTTCTTGTAATATGATTATTTCAGTTGTAATTGTACTAGTTTTCAACTTTCTTATTTCTGTTTTATAATTATTATTTATAAAACTATTTTATTTTATTTAATTACGTGAATGGTTGCTACACTTTTTAACATAATTATCATATAGAGTGTCGTCTCCTGATCTGAATTACAAAAAATACAAGAATCATTCGGCAACACTACCCCTCTTCGAATCAGTTCTACCCTCGATGGAAGACGATTAAGAAGTGCTCTCCAAACCATGAATTTACATTTCAAGGGGACCCATCCTTTCCACTTCATCTGCGTTTGTTGGTTTGATTGAGGATCTTTACAAATCAATTATTTAGCTTGCTCACTGAAAAAAACCCCTTTGCATTGCCTTCCACAACCACTTATCTGTTCCCCCATTCCACGAGTACTGGTCTATGTCCGAAAGGAGCTGAAACAGCTCAGTAACTTCTTCGAATGATGCTGGAGCCGAGCGCCAATGCCATGATAGAGTTTTGATTCCATTCACCACTTGTAATCTGGATGCGACAGTAGCGCATTTCTGTGTTTGAAGTCTGAATAGATGAGGATAAGTAAGTCGAAGCGATTCGTCTCGAAGCCACGAGTCAGCCCAAAAATTGATTGTCGACCCAACCCCCAAAATACCAATGAAATAACTATTATGAGTGTTACCTTTCCAAAGCTTTTTTTCTCCTAACTTGACAATTTGTTTCCAACATCCGCTTGCCGAAGAAGTGCATGGTAACATAGACCATGCCCTACTCGACCCATGGCAACCCATAACATCTTTCTTCCAAAGAATACTACCTTCTTTTTTAAAATGCCAAGCCCATTTGAAAAGGAGCGCTTCATTAACATGTTGCAATTTATTCACCCCTAACCCACCCTCCTTCTTTGGAGTAGTTATGACATCCCACGCCACCCAATTTATCTTTCTTTCATCACTAGGACCCGCCCATAAAAACCGTCTCATAATTGCCTCAATGCTATCGATGACCGCCCTTGGAGCTTTATAGAGAGAAAAATAATAAATAGGTAAATTTTCAAGAACCGATTTAATTAGAATGAATCGGCCCCCCATAGATAAGGTCTTCGTTTTCCAAGAAACAAGGCTATTCTTTATGACTTCAATAACCGGATTCCAATTAGTAACTCGAGACATATTGGCTCCCACCTTGATACCCAAGTACACAAAAGGAAAAGCACCTCGTCTACATCCCAAAACCTCCATCATCATATCCACTTCATTATCTTCGGTCCCAATCCCGAATAAATTAGATTTATGAAGATTGATACGAAGACCCGAACATAAATAAAAGACCCTAAGAATCCGAGCCGTACTCTGTAGATTCTCACGAGACCATTCTCCCAAAATAAGAGCATCATCCGCATAGAATAGATGATTAATCGCCACTTCACCATCCGAAAGACTAATGCCTTTAAGCTCACCTATCACTATCGCTTTCTTCAACATGCAAGAGAGGGCTTCCATGACAATCAAAAATAAAAAAAAGGAGAAATGGGATCACCTTGTCGAAGACCCTTCTCACATTTAAATTCAAAAGTGTGCGAGCCATTAACGAGAACCGATGCTCGATTCGATACAAGAATACCTTTAATCCAAGAACACCAAGTCGACGAAAAACCCATAAGATTCATAATAGATAATAAGAAATGCCAATTGACATTGTCATAAGTTTTCTCAAAATCTATTTTTAAAAGAAACTCCTTTTTCTTCCTTTTTTCAACCATTCCATAACCTTATTAACCACTAAAGGCCCATCAAGAATAAAACGGTCAGACAAGAAAGCCGATTGAGGCTCAGAAATCAACTTACCCAAAATCTTCTTAAGACGATTAGCAAGAATTTTGGAGATAACCTTACTAATCATCCCAATAAGAGTAATGGGTCTATAATCTTTAAGCCCCAAAGGCGATTTTACCTTAGGGATTAAAGTAATAAACGACGAACCACAACCCGAGTTTATAGTACCTGACTCATGAAATTCCTCCATGATAAAAATCATCTTCCAAAAGGTTCCAAAACCGTTTAACAAAACGGAAATTAAAATCGTGGGGGCCTGGCGCTTTGTTAGATCCACAATCAAAAACCGCATCTTTAATTTCTTGTCTAGAAAACATAGAAACCAATGAAACACCATCTTGAACACTAATCCGTCTCAATCCCGTACCATCTACAATCGGCTTAGAGGACACGTCTTCTTTGAAGTGGTGTCTATAAAAACGAAGAACTTCTTTCTTAACATGCGTCGGCTTCGAAAACCCATTCACCATTAACCATAAGACCCGGAATCACATTTCTGGCTTTTCTACCATTAACAACACCATGAAAGAAACTAGTATTTTCATCTCCAAGCGAAGCCCATTTCACCCGAGATTTTTGCTGCATATCACGAGATCTGTAAAACTCGATTTCTTCAAGACTGTTTTTGCATTCAACCCAAACCCATAATTCCGATTCTTCTAAATCTCTTTGCTCCATTAATAGCTCCATATCTTCCTTGTCTTGTTTTAATCTTTTTTCGTTTTCTGCCTCTTTGTGTCTACACTCTTTAATCCAAACTTTAAGCCTATCCCTCAGTCTTTTCAACTTTCTCATCAAATTCACATCCGTAGGGCCCTCATTACACCAACCTACTAAGACCGAGTTTATCACATCTTCACATCCCTGTCTATCCATCCACGAATCAAACCATCGAAATGGTTTAGGCCCAAAATTTGTGTCGTGCAAAGTAAGAATCAGTGGCGAATGGTCCTACTATTCTCTCCTAAGGGCTCTAACACAAGCATTTGGCCATTTGTTAAAAACATTATCACAGACAAACACCCTATCAATTCTACTCAATTTGCATTCACCCCTTCGATTTGCCAAATAAGTATATTTCATGCCTTTCAAATTGTACACTCGAAGGCCTGCTTCATCAACGAAGTCATTAAAATCTCTAGAGCAAACCGGATCAAAGATATAATTTTTTCTTTCCCCCGGATCTCTAACAGCATTAAAATCTCCAAAGACAATCCACCACCCGTGCCCCGATTGAATAACCTGAATAATTTTCGCCCACAGGTTTCTTTTTTCGACATTGTTCACAGGTTGTTTATTTGCAGCGGAGGTTTGGTCGAGAATCGAATTTTGGTGCAAATTGTCTCCAATCTTTGCTTTTGATGTGGTGGATCTCCTGAAGACGGTAAATGTTCAAGCTAAGACGAAGCAGACGAAATACATTCTAAGAGGTATTATCTTCACTACCATGTGGATGTTGTGGATTGAACAAAATGAAAGAATCTTCAAAGGTAAACGTCGGAGAGCTATTGAAGTGGTGGAAAGTATTAAAGTTAAATCATATTTTTGGATTCGAAATAGATCTAGATTAAAAGGATTAGGTTGGCTTGTTTGGTGTAAATATCCTTTGGCTTTGATGTAATCGTTTTGCCCTGGGGTCCTTGCTTTGAGGTCCGTCTTGTGGCGTTTTGTTGAATGAAATTTGCTTTTCAAAAAAAAAAAAAAACATAATTATCATATTGTTTGTGAGTTTTTCATATAGAGTAATATAGAAATTACTATTTAGAGGACAAATTACATGAACCTTTTAACATAACTATCATATTGTTTGTGAGGTTTTCATACTTTCCATTTAGGTTCTGGGGTAGAAATTCGAATTGTTGATATGGGTTTTGTATTTTGGGATATGATGATATCAACAACTTTAAAAGACAAAGATAAGTTAAAATACAATGTTGAAATTTGCCTTCCACCCACCCATACTTGTTGACTTTCCATCTTAAACATATGAACAAGTGTTATTTTGTACACGTTGCTAAAATGCACAAAATTACACTATGGTAGTAAATTCGAGAGACTGAGAGGTAAGGTAGTTGTAACTAAAAATAAAGAATCTATGTGAATTCCACGAATTCAAACACTAAAAATTTAGGAGACAAACTTCATCTTATTTCTTTTACGGTCAAGCCACCCTCGCATCCTCCTAAAATCATCCACGATTTTAGCTATAACCTATGCCGCACAATTGTGGTGCACGTTGAGGTTTTTAAAATTTGTAATATTGATTATAACAATAAAAAATAAAAAATATAAAGGTTAATGTTGAAGCAACAAATAAGAGACCAAGGATAGTAGCTGGGCTGGTTAGGCAAAATGGTTTAAGGGTACAACTTTGCCTAACGCAGGTCGTGGGGTCCCCCCACGTTTGCAAGACGTGGAAGGAGGTTCACTAGTTTGTTCTTGTTGTTTGCTAAGGATCCTTCTCTGAAGTGTGCTTCAGATTCGGACGAAGAGGCAAACAGAATGTGTGTGTTGGATGTGAAAGGGAGTGACTCGCATGGAGCAAGTACTCGTAATAACTGACCAGAGTTTTAAGGAATCTTGACTGGCCAGACATGTCCTCACTTCAGTAAATGAAGTGTCAAATATATAGGAGAGGACATCTCCCAAAGGGGAATGTATTTTACTAGTGACCTTGCTTGCAGTGAGGGGCTTGCCCTTTCGGGGGTTGAAGCCTTTTGACCCCTGGATAATAGAGTGTGCTCTGAGGACCTGCACTGCTTTTGCGGCTGGCAAGTTGGTGAAGTAATCTGGAGATATGACTTCTTACTGTTCCGTGCTACTTTATCTCGTTTTCCCAGGTTTTTAACCTTTGAACCATTTTGCCTTATGGGCATTTACGTATTTAAATCATTCTTATTTGGTCTTGGGTTACCCCCGTCATCAGCCCCCCAAGTCAGAGGTTTTTGGGAAATGAGCTCAAAGACTTCTGACTTTTATACGTATGTTTTTCTGTCCAAAGGCTTCGAGGGTTCGAGGGTTGGAAGGTTGAAACGGTTTTTGAATTTCGGAATTTGACAAGACAGTTGACAAGACCCGTGGCAGTTTGTCAGGCGGCGGTTTTAAATTCCGCCTGTTGATAATTATCTCTAATCTCATTTATTTACACATTTTTATTTTTGAAGAACATTACTTCTCCTTATTTCTCTCAAGTATCCTTCTTTTTCAAAATCAGGTCAGTTCCGATTTGCTTATTTTCTCTTTAATTGTTCATGTCATGGGTGCTCGTAAGGATATGGCAAAATCCTTTTCTCGACTGATCCAAGAGGAAGTCGGTTTATTTTGTATGGAATGGGGTATAGGGACAAAGTATAAACCGGCTGCACCGGCTTGCGATAAATCTATCAATGACTGTTCTTCTGGTATGATTGCCTTGTATTGTCGTCATTTTGAGTTTTCCAATCTTCGTTATCCGTTTTCAAACTTTGTCTTGAACATTTTGGAATATTATCGAGCGTCTTTTGGTCAGATTCACCCCCTTGGCATGGCTAGGGTTTTACATTTTGAAATTTTGTGTCGGGCTACCGGGTATGACCCATCTGTGTTGTCCTTCCATCGCTTCTTCCGGCTTGCTAAGAATGGTGATTGGTTCACCTTTGAAACCACTCAAGTTGACACTTGTTTAATTTCGTCCATGGTTTCTACGCTTGGGGTCTGGAAAAATCGGTTTTTCTGGGTGTCGGAGGAAATTGTTCCTTTCAAACTTGTTTGGAGACACCCGGATGCTGTTCTGAACGAGCCGAAGCCTTCTGATTCCGAAATAAACAATCGTTTTTTAGAAATTCTCAGGGAGTGCCCTTCGAGGCTTCGTCCCTTCCCTGAGCATTTGTTGGTGTTGTTGGGTATAAGTAAAGTGTGGGAAAAGGCCAACCGGGATCCGGTGTTTGTTAGAGATGGGAAGGGTATGCATTTTCTTTTCTTGCTTTTTTCTTCCTTTTTCTTTGTGTGCTTATGTTTTTTTTTTATATTTGTGTTGCAGTTATGTCTGCCCTTGACTTTATTAAAAGCGATGACACCTCTGATGTTGCCTTTGATGATGTTGCTGCTACTCCCGGTGAGAATTCGGTTGTTAAGGGTTCTGATTACAGGTTTGAGGGTTCTGGTTACGTCAATGTTCCGAAAGTTAAAGGCTTTAGCAAGGTTACTGCTTCCAAAGGTTCTACCCGTCGTTCCCAACGTCATCTGAAAGGTGTTGATCAGCCTTCTGGTTTAAAGCCCATCGATGTTAGTGATGATATTGAGGCATCAGGGGATCAGGCTGTGGATGTTGGCAAGGGTAAGGAAAAGGCGTTAATTGTTTCCAGCAAGAAGAAGAAATTGATTAAGAAAGGTACCCCTCCTGTTATTCATGGTTCATCAGCCAAAAGTGTTGAAAGCTTCGAAGGTTCAGAGGGTCAGGATATTTATGTGCCTAACTGGGGGGGTTAAGGTTGGTGATAATTTTAAGGACCCGGCTGTTTGTGCCGAAGCCTTGTCTCATTTTGCTCCTCCCGGTGTTCGAAGTGCCATATCTGAGATGGAGGCTGATCATCTTATTTCTAGGATGATGCTCAGCTCCTGCAACCTTTCTGCCTTTTTGGCTGAAGGTGTTACTCGCTTTGCTAAAGGGATGCAGGAATATGAGGAGGCTTCCAAAAAGAAGGAGAAAATGAAAGCTTCAATTGTTGCCATGAAAAAGGAAATCGAGATCTTTTCTGAGAAAGAATTGGCTTGGACCAAGAAAGAGGAGGAGTTAACAAAGAGGCACGAAATTGAGATGGGTGATCTCAAGAAGAGCTTTGAAGCTAGCCTATTGAAGCTGAAAGCTGACCGGGAAGCCTTGGCTGTGCAACAAAAGGATTTTGATAAGGAGAAAGATGGTTTGAAGACTTTGGTTGCCCAGGCCACTGGGGATAACCAATGGCTCATTGAGCAGGGTTTTCACCAGGTGGTTACCGATCTCTTGCATTCTAAAGAGTTTTACTCCGCTCTTGGTGATGTTTACACTAAACTGCTCAATCTGGGAAAACACCAAGGTCTTATTGCGGGTTATAAGCTTCAGGAGTCTGGCCATCCCTTAGAGAAATCTCCCCTGTACCGTCCCGAGGCTTCCGATGCTTTTAAGAGTTCCGTTGAGCAAATGGAGAGGTTGTCGTACCCGTATGTGAGTCAGGTTGCTTCTTGTTATGGTAAGCCTCTCTCCGTTTTGCAGGAACTGAAGCCGGATGGTTTGAATGAAAAGTTATGTGCTGAAATGCTTAGCTCCCTTTCAAGGAAACGTTCTTACTCGGGAGATAGTGAAGATACTTTTCCTGGGGAATCTGATGCTCCGAAGGATGCCAGCTTGGAGGGTTCAGCTGTTGATGATCTGGGTCCAAAAGCTAAAAAGGCTAAGAAGACCAAGAAGGCCAAAGGTAGCAGTTCTGGGGCTTCTAAACCTTCTACTGATGCATGAATTCGTAGCTTTCTTAGCACTTTTAAAACAATTTGTGGTTTGTAACCTTTAAACAATGTTAGGTTTTTGGGAACCCTTAAGGTTCCTGTTGGTCGTGGTTGTCTGAACAATATCTAAACTTGCAAGTTACTAGGACTTGCCTTAACTCGTGTTTGAAAGTCTTTTAGGGCTTTCTCTAATATGATATGGTGTTTAACTATTTTCTTTATGTCTATGTTAAGGCAATTTGGCTGGCTTTAACCCTTCAAGCCTTTTGGCTATCCGTAGGTAGATTGAAGCCTTTGAGGTTTCAAGTTGTCGCGTAGGTGGCTTGAGTTCTTGAAGGCTTCTTAGTTTTGTGACTTGACGTGGTTTGCATTTTGTGTGATTTTTCCGTTTGTATCATCCTTTAGATAATTTTTTGTTTTCTTGTAACTTTGTCCTTGTCGAGTTTGTGTTGCCTTTATGTTTTACACCTTAAAGGGTTCAGTGCTGCAGACACTTAGCCTTAGTGTTTTTAACAAGATGACATAGCACCTATCCTTTTTATCATTTCTTTGTTTTTTATTTGACTACATAAGCCTGTTTGTTGGTTGTATTTCTAAGGCTTAAGGAACATTTAGTGTAGGTTGTTCAAACCTGTCTATGAGACAATTTTGCTTTGACTTAATAAGTCTCATGGAGTTGTATTGATTTAGGAACTCACCCCTTATATAGGTTCATTCAACCCTTAAACCTATTGAGCGATGTGGCCTGGGAGCTCATCCCCTTACATGGCCCTTGCCATGGAGTTTTTTGCTAGGTTCTCAACCTGATCTTAGGATAGAAAGACAAGTTTGATAAAACAACTTCATTCATTCAAGCAATACTTGCTTTTTACAAAAGGTATTCATAGTGTTGTTCGAAATACATTTTGATACAAACCAAACATTCCTGTCTAAACATGGAACCTTTTCAGGGTTTTGCCATTCCATTGCCTTGGAAGCCTCTTGCCTTCTGAATCTGCTAGCTTGTAGGATCCACCCTTGTGTGCTTCGAGGATGGTATATGGACCCTCCCATTTTGGGCCAAGCTTTCCTTGATTTTCCTTTTTGCTAGCTTCATTGTTTCTGAGGACCAGGTCCCCTAGCTTGAATCGTTCATTCTTGACTTTCTTGTTGTAGTAGGCTTCCATTTGTTGCTTGTATTTGGCTTCTTGGATTGCAGCTTGATCTCGTGCTTCCTCTAGGAGTTGTAAATTCAACATGGTCTCTTTTTGGTTTGTTTCGGGATCCATGTTGACGATTCGCTTGGTTACAACTCCTATCTCAGCGGGGATCGCAGCCTCGGATCCAAATACCAAGCTATAGGGTGTTTTCTTATGGCTTGTTTTTTCGGTTGTTCTAATTGCCCATAGGACACTAGGCAATTCTTCAAGCCAGTTGCTTTCGTATCTTCCCAATCTTGTCTTGATACCTTCCACTATGCTCCGATTTGTTCTTTCAACCTGATCGTTTGATTGCGGGTAAGCCACTGAGCTGAAAACCTGGTTGATTCTGTATTCTTTGCACCAAACGCTGAAAGGCTTCTCAGCAAATTGCTTTCCATTGTCAGTGACAATTACTCCCGGCAATCCATAACGGCAGATAATGTTTTCCCAAACGAAGTCGATGACCTGTTTACCCGTGATCTTTGCAAGTGGTTTAACCTCGGGCCACTTGGTGAAGTAATCTATTGCCACTAGCAAGAATTTTACTCCTCCTTTGCTTGGGGGAAATGGGCCAACAATGTCCATTCCCCATTTATAGAATGGCCATGCCGAGGTTATTGGGACAAGGTCATGCTTGGGATTTTTTGGTATTGATGCATGAATCTGGCAAGCGTCACATTTCTTCAATTCTTCAGCTGTATCACGATGCATTGAGGGCTAGAAATATCCAAGGTTCATGAGTTTTGCAACCACCGACCTAGCTCCAAAATGAACTCCACATATGCCTTCGTGAATTTCTTTGATCAAATACTTACTTTGCTCAGGACCAACAGATTTTAGCAAGGGGGCAAGGTAACCCTTTTTGTAGAGGGGTTCTCTTTGTAGTACGTACTGCCTTGCTTTGATTTTGACCCTTTCAGCTTCTACTTGATCATTGGGTAGTTCACCATTTTTAAGGAACTTTTTGATGGGAGTCATCCAATTTGGATCTTCCTCGGTGACTACGTCTTGAACTTCCAATTCATCAACCAATGGAGTTTTCAACACTTCTACCAACACCTTCTTGGTGAGGTGGGTAAAAGTGAGGGATGCTAGCTTACTTCAGGCATCAGCCTTTTTGTTTTGGGATCTGGGAATCTGCTTGATATTGCATGCTTGGAAGGTGCTCATCAGCTCCTTGGATTTCTCTTTATATTTTTTCATGTTGGGTTCCTTTGCAACGTAGCTATCGTTCACTTGGCTTGAGACCAATAATGAATATGTGAACACTTCAAGCTTCTGGACTTTCATCTCTTTGGCCAGCCTTAAACCAGCGATCAGTGCCTCGTATTCAGCCTCGTTATTGGTTGTCTGAAAATCAAAACGAAGAGCATATGTAAATTCCAACCCTTCTGGGTTGATCAAGATTAGCCCAGCCCCTAACCCTTCAACGCTTGAAGCCCCATCGGTAAAAAGCTTCCAGGCTTCAGGGTTGGAGGGTTCAGTGGTGGCAGTGTTCACTTCAGTGATTGCTTGGTTTGGGACTTCTACAATGAAATCAGCCAAGACTTGGGCTTTGATAGCTTTTCGTGGGACGTAGGTGATGTTATGTTCACCTAGTTCCACTGCCCATTTGGCCAACCTTCCCGAGTTCTCTGGTTTTTCAAGCACACTCTTAATGGGTTGGTCGGTGACCACTTGAATAGGGTGTGTTTGAAAATACCTTCGAAGCCTTCTAGCTGTTTGAACTAAGGGCAAGTTTTTCGAGAGGAGGGTATTTGGTTTCAGCCAATTTTAGAGTTTTGCTGAAGAAATAAACGGGTACCTGAGCTTTGTCCCGTTCGATGGTGAGGACTGCACTTATGGCCTCTTCAGCAATTGATAGATAGACTGAAATTAACTCCCCCGTTTCAGGAGCTGCGATGTCTGGTAAGGAAGCAAGATGTTGTTTCATCTGGTTGAAGGCTTCTTCAGCCTCCTCAGTCCATTTGAAGTCCTTCTTATCAGAGCAATTCTTGAGCGTTTTGTAGAAGGGTAGAGACCTTTCAGCCAGCTTGGAGGTGAAACGCTTCAAGGCTGCAAGCTTCCCGTTTAGGCTTTCAACCTCCTTCTTGGTTTTTGGTGGCTTGGTTTCAAGGACAACTTTTACCTTGTTTGGGTTAGCCTTGATGCTTTGTTTCCCGACAATGTGACCCAAGAACTTTCCTTCCTCAAACCCGAATGAACATTTCTCAGGGTTGAGCTTCATGTTAACTTTTCTGAGGTTCTTGAATGTCATCGAGCATTTGATACTCCGTCTTGCTTTTGATCACTAAGTCGTCGACGTATGCCTCCATGTTTTTACCAATTTCGCTTGCATAGGCTTTGTCTACTAGATGTTGGTAGGTTGCTCCAGCGTTCTTGAGGCCAAAAGGCATCTTTTGGTAACAAAAGATTCCTTTATCCGTGTGGAACGCTGTCTTTTCTTCGTCTTCTTCTTTCATGAGTATTTGATGATACCCTTTGTAAGCATCAAGAAAGCACTTGAAAGGGTAACCAGTGAGTGAGTCAACCTTGAGATCGATTTCCGGTAGTGGATAGCAATCCTTAGGACAAGCCTTGTTAAGATCCTTGAAATCTATGCACATCCTCCAAGAGTTGTCAGGTTTCTTGACCATAACCGGGTTTGCCACCCATGATTGGTACTTGACTTATCGGAGGATGCCTGCCGATACAAGCTTTTCAACTTCTTGACAAGCAGCCATGCTTCTTTCAGGTGCTAAGCTTCTTTTCTTTTGGACCACAGGTTTGACATCCGGTGGTATTCTTAACTCATGCTCAGCAATGTTCCGAGGGATCCCTGTCATATCCTCTGGACACCAAGCGAAGACATCGCTGTAATATGTTAACAACTTTTCTAGGTATGAGAGGGTTTCTTGTGAAGGGCTTGGATTGACCCTTATTCTCTGTTCAGGGTACTTAGGATTTATGATTAGCCTTTGCTTGTCTTCTTCACTTCTGGAGCTTTCACCCTCAACCAGGTAGGCTTCTTGAGAGGGTTGAAGGGTTGCTATCCCCCTCTCGGTTGGAAATTTGACTGTGCCATGTCCAACAGACACGGCCATGTAGAATGCACACTGCCCTGGTCTTCTAATGATCACATCATAGTTTGAAGGCATGTTGATAACCACAAAGGTGAGTGGTTGGATTCTTTCCTTCTGACCTTCGTTGAAACGAACATTAAGTGTCAGTTGCCATAAAGGCTTGAGGGGTATATCGGCAATACCTTTTATGGAGGTTCCATAGGGTTGAAGCCTTGAACGTTCTTCATTACTCAAACGGTTGAAGAATTTCTCGAACATGATTTCAGTAGCTGCCCCAGTGTCTATGTATGCCCTATGTGTTTGCAACGTTCCCACAGTAGCTTCTACCACAAGAGGGATAGATAGAGGGTCTTTCTCCGTTGGGGGGAAGCAGACACACTGAAGCCCCCAAGCTTCCAACCGCTGTCATTTATGTGGAACCCTTCCATCAAAATCCACCATATTGACTTCCTTGCTTTTTCCTTCAGCCATTTTGTCCCGGACTCCCTTTACCAAATGAGCGAGTTCTCCGGACTTAACAGCTTCTTCAATTCTTTTCTTGAGCTGGAAGCAATCATTGGTGTGGTGACCTTTTTCTTCATGAAACTCACAATATTATGTGGAGTTCTCATTTTTTCTGCTTTTGGGGAGAGGCCTAGGAGGCCGAAAGTTTTGCTTGACTTCTTCCGTTGCAAGGATCTCTTGAGGAGTTTTTGTGAGGGGTGTGAAACTCATGCCTTTCTCTCTGGTTGGGGGGTTCCGACCTTCAGGCCTTCGATGGTCTGAACCCTTTTGACGTCTGTCATAGGAGTTAAAGTTCCCTCTTTTTCTGGCTGGGCTGCTGCCCCGCCAACTGGACCCTCTTTTCCTTTGTTCTTTGATATCAACTGCCTCCTCTCCCCGGATATGGGCTTCTGCCCTTTCTAGAGCTTCCTCCAAGGTCTTGGGCAGGGATTTATTGAAATATCTTGTGAGATATTTTGAGGTGATAGCGTTCATGAAGCCGGCTACCCTCATTTTCTCATCTGCCCCTACATATGTGAGACTTTCCTTCTTGTATCGTTCAATGAACTCGCGGAGACTTTCATCGTCACGCTGTTTTATCTGAAAGAACACGGTTGCATCTTTGACATATCGCCTTTGTTGGGAGAAGTTAGCCAAAAAACCCTTGCTGAGGTCATCGAAGCTTCGAATGCTTCGAGCAGGTAAATCGTTGAACCAAATTCTGGCTGATCCGACAAGAGTTTGCATGAACATTAGACAACATTCAGCATTTGACCACTTCTCAATCCTTGCTGCACCGGTAAAGATCTGAAGATGGTCCTCAGGATCCTCAGTCCCATCGTATGTTTTGATGTGAGGAGGCATCTTGATCTTTGCTTGAAAATCAAAATCAGCTATTTGCTGTGAAAAGCATGAAAGGTTACTTGGCTTATACGGTTTGGCCAAGTCTTCTTCAGCCCTTGCACCTACATTATTGCTATTGCCGTTGTTTCCCTGAGTGGCCAGCACTTGATTAATAAAGTGTTGCCACGGGAAGCTGGCCATCATCTGGGCCATCATTGGGGGCATGAGGTTGAAGCCCTGAAGGCTTCCGGGTGCAACTGAGCAGCTGACTCCCAGAGGGGTACTTATAACAGCACTTCGTGCCAGGGGAAGTACGGACAGGGCTTGTTCCCACGCAGTTGTTGTAGACACTGGCAGGCTTGTTACTGGGGACTGTTGGAGCTGGTCAAGGGTTAGCTCATGCCCCAAAGGAGCACCACTTGTAATTGGTTGGGAAGAGAAGATGGGGCGCACTGTGGGATTCGTCATCGTGGATAGATATGGGTGAGGATTTGAACGATTACTGGGACCAGCCTCATTCCTTGTTGTAAAAGAAGGGATAGGAGGTCCGGGAGATAACGTTGGTTCAGGCTCGTCATAGTCTAGATGAATCCTTACTCCCTTGTCTCGTTCTCTACTCACATATTGGTTGAGGAGAGACCTCACCTCAAGGAAATTGTTGGCAACCCCCTCAGGGGTAAGTTCAACACATGCTGGGGTGTCAGTGACACCAACATTGGGAGAAGGAACTCCGGATCTGGACGGAGTTGGTGTGTTGAAGGTAAGGAACTCGGGTGTGCTCCCCGGAGTTGAGAAAGAAGTTGGTATAGCCACATGAGCTTGGCTGCTACCCGGGGTTGAAGTGTTTGGAATCTGATTTACTTCACCAGGGGATCCACTTTCAGACATGGTGATTTCGAGAGAAAAGAGCTACACTACTAGGTCTTCTTGGAGGAGAAATAACGGCGTAGCCCCACGGTGGGCGCCAACTTGTTGAAGAAACAAATAAGAGACCAAGGATAGTAGCTGGGCTGGTTAGGCAAAAGGGTTGAAGGGTTCAACTTTTCCTAACGCAGGTCGTGGGGTCCCCCCACGTTTGCAAGACGTGGAAGGAGGTTCACTAGTTTGTTCTTGTTGTTTGGTAAGGATCCTTCTCTGAAGTGTGCTTCAGATTCGGACAGAGAGGCAAACAGAATGTGTGTGTTGGATGTGAAAGGGAGTGACTCGCATGGAGCAAGTACTCGTAATGACTGACCAGAGTTTTAAGGAATCTTAACTGGCCAGGCATGTCCTCACTTCAGTAAATGAAGTGTCAAATATATAGGAGAGGACATCTCCCAAAGGGGAATGTATTTGGCTAGTGACCTTGCTTGCAGTGAGGGGCTTGCCCTTTCGGGGGTTGAAGCCTTTTAACCCCTGGATAATAGAGAGTGCTCTGAGGACCTGCACTGCTTTTGCGGCTGGCAAGTTGGTGAAGTAATCTGGAGATATGACTTCTTACTGTTCCGTGCTACTTTATCTCGTTTTCCCAGGTTTTTAACCTGTGAACCATTTTGCCTTATAGGCATTTACGTATTTAAATCATTCATATTTGGTCTTGGGCTACCCCCGTCATCAGTTAATATTATCAAACTAATTAGGCCACATGGCCGTTCCAACGTTTCTGGAGACACTAAACAAACTACAAAGGCGAGGCCTCTTCGAATTGGTATAAAGAAAACATCGAAAGTCTCCATAGCAAACACAATATCAAAATTCAAAGATTCAAGGAATCATTTAGGGTTTTAAGGGAAATAGTGATTTCTCCCCAATAATTTCCCCTAAGTTCACATCCAATTTTATATAGATATTATTATAAAAAAAAGCCGTTAACCATTGCGACACCAAATTTCACCTCAATTTTTCCCCAGTCAGCGACATCATTCAGCGGAATTAGCATATGCGATGTTACAGTAAGCTAAAATGACGATGTCGGTCTAAATTAATTACGAATTACATATTGCTTGGAGTTGGAATTGTGCCTCTTTTATTTTAAATTCAGTTTTTCAATTGAGCATCACAATAAATATAGTTTTTGTTTTGTTCATTTTGGGCCTAATACGATAATACACATATACTATATAAAGAATTTTTTTTAAAATTGAGGCCCTATTTTTTGGAGATCCTAAGCCGTTGCCTAGATTTGAAAGCCTCTAGGTCTGGCCCTGTTAGGCCAGAGACCATAAAATGTATTAAGTGATCATATCCATAAATATTTTTAAGAAGCATTACTTTTAATTCATATAATAAAATGGAGTTAAGTAAGAGCTATTTACGTCCCTAAAGTTTCTTTACTTTTCTCACTTCATGCCAAAATTTAACATTGTACTATTTTACTCTATGACATCCTCGAAACGTGTCATTTTAGTCCAAAAAACTAACCACAGTTAAAAAACTTATAACTCAGATACCTTAGGGACGAAAATAACATGTTACTCTAGATTTTTTATTTTTGTAAACTTATTATTATTATTATTACTACTATTATTATATACACACACAGACTCTTTCACTTTCTCCCCTCCCCTCTCTACATCACCACCACCACAGCCATCACTGCCACCACCAGAAAACCACCAATGTAACAACTAACGCCCACCACATCAAAACATTAAGGTCAACCATGTGTATTCACGTTGTAAAACCCTTAATAGTCGTCTAAACAACCACCACCGCCATAGAAACAGATGAATCCATGCTCAAATCCCAATAGATCGTATAGATTTATGTTTTTCCAACACCTTTGGAGCTCGCAACACAAAAATGAGTGGTTTTCAGGCAACAAGTGGCGGTGTGCGGTGTTAGACCCAGCAGAGGACGCAGAGGTGATTCAAGTGGTGAGCGAAGGAGGCGACAATGCAGGGGTTCTGTGGTTGTCCAGGTCTTCAGCGGCGGTTATTGTAATGTTGGGAGCAGTAGGTGATGGTGGAGGTGGTTATCGGAGGTATGTGTTGCGGTTTTCGACGCAGTGTTAGAAAGAGAGTGGGGGAGAGAGGAAAACGAAAAAACTAGACAGAGAAAGAAAGGGGGGAGATGAGAAGATGAAGATGGCGGTGGTGGTGGTGGTGGCAGGTGGTGGTAGTGATGTAGAGAGTGGGAGGAAGTGAAACAAATTGTGTGTATATAATAATAATAATAATAATAATAATAATAATAACAATAATAATAATAGTAAGTTTAAAAAATAAAAGATTTAGATTAAAATGTCATTTTCATCTATTTGTTAACTAGATTTTTTATCTGGTGTTAATTTAATTTGTAGGGGTGAGGAAAAACTGAACCTTAACTGAAAATCAAATCGTTAACAGAAAAAATTAACCAGAATTAACCGTAACCGATAAAACCGATTGGCTAGGTTAAGTGAATCTAATTAACTGACCACTGAGTTATGGTTACGGTTAATGTCTCTTCAATAACAGAACTGAACCTTCTATGCTTATGATTTTCTAGCTTTTACAATGTAGATTGGATCTATTTAAAGTGGTTGCTAATTTGGAAGAAAAGTGTAAAGTTTGTGTTTATTTTATTTTAGTTTGCTTATAAAAAATCTATACAAAATACCTTTAAGTTTTCAAGAATAATATGTTCATCAATTGATTTATGGTTATAAATGGGCTCCATGATGCATAACTCCAAATTAATTAACAAAAGTCAGCCTTGGAATACCATAACCAAACTACTTTTAGCTATAACAAAATGAAAAAGATAACCTAAAAATACATTGGATGATTAACCGAAACTGATCCATAACCGACGGTTAACCGAAAATTGGTTATGGTTATGGTTAATACTTTTTAATTAATCGAACCCATGGTTAATCGACCATCAGGTAACCGACTTTGCACACCTCTAGTTTTTAGATTGAAATAACATGTTTTCAAAATATCAGAGACAAAAATGATACAATTTTAAAATTTGATCTAAAATGCCAAGAGTGAACAAATTGATATTTACTTGATAATTTGTCATTTCAGATATTAGTGGTAGTCTAATATTTCAATGTGCATCTCGAATTCTCGATCGTTGACCCACTTAATTCTATCGTGCAATTTTTGACTTATTTTTACATATTAAAAATTTGTCATAAATAAATTCTCCTAAGAGGCTGTTTGGTAGCATCCGAATGGTCATTAAGAGGCTACCTCTTAATGGAACCATTAACAATTTACCAATCAGAAGGTAGAAGAATGTGACATGTGATGATTTACCATTCAGAGGTTACCTCTTATTCATTCAGAGGTTTTAAACCATTAAGAGGTAGCATCTGAATGGTCATTAAGAGGCTACCAACAGCCCATAAGATCAAAAAACTATAATATATTAGATCTAGAAAATCTAAAAACACATGTAATATAAAAATAGCCAGTAAATATTAGATCTAGAAAAGGATAAATTACACTTTTCGTCCTTTATGTTTGTACCTAATTGCAACGGATAGCCTTTAACTTCAATAATTACAGTCACAATCCTTTATTTGCATAACACATTACACTATACGTCCTTTGTCCCTAACTAAGTTAAAATTTTCAGTCAAGTTTTTTCACTTAAGGGCAATATGGTCAATTCATCATTTTATTTAAATGTCTAATAATTAATCATTCAATAACTAATGGAGCCCACCTTTTTTATTTAAATATAATATAATAACTTAACCCCAACCCCAACCCCACCCCACCCTGTCTTCGCCACTTTAACCCACACCCACCCTCACCGTCGTTTCGATGTCACCGGCAAAGCACCATCTCCGGCGTTACACCAAGAATTTATCTAATTCTATGCTTCTGCAAAATGATTTAAAAAGACTTCATTTCTTTACTCGATGGATGAAAAAGATATTTGAAGAATTCATATCAAATTCAATTTCACAAGAAAAATACAACTTTTTTCATGCTTGACTTTATGAACAACAAGTTCACAGTTCAATTTCGATTAAAGGGATATATTTTTTTTTTTGAACGGCGATATTTCTACAACAGGCGATAGAGATCGCACCTACCCTATAACTCGGGTAGGCCCCTCCGCCCCACTCCGGCATCCAAGGCTATGTTGTCTTAACCGGGCCCACGCTTGGTGCATCAGAGTTTGGCTAAGGCGTTCCCCGAGAAAATTTCCAGCCCACTGCCCACCCGATTAACCGGGAGCGTGTAGTTGCACCCTCCACAAGAGTCGGGGACTCTCTGGAGTAAATGCACTGTAATAGAAAACTCGGGGTGGCTCCCGGGTTTCGAACCAACTGGCCCTCCACCCGTTCATTGCCATTCCCCCAAATGTGATGGGTGTGGGGATCGAACTTGGCCATCCTAGGAAAACCAAATCCTTTCCACCACTCCACCACAAGTGGAGGATATTAAAGGGATATATTTAAATCAATCAATTTCACAAAGGAAAAGCAAGATTCTTCATGACTTACTAAAGAACATGGTCACAGGTCACATCAGAAAGAAATTAAATATGAATGAAATTTCTAGAATCAAATGCAATCTCTGGAATCATCTAAAAAACAAATCAAAATTGTATAACAATTGTTTTCAAACTACCAGTGAGATTGTACAAACTTATATCTTTAAAATCTGATATATGTATTAATCTGCACCATACTCACCGAACACTTTCCAAGCCCTGGCACTT
Source organism: Helianthus tuberosus (assembly GCA_030545235.1). Classification (NCBI taxonomy): domain Eukaryota; kingdom Viridiplantae; phylum Streptophyta; class Magnoliopsida; order Asterales; family Asteraceae; genus Helianthus; species Helianthus tuberosus. Next base: position 144,872,840 of record CM060372.1, read on the forward strand.
GTAGGAATTCTATGGAATTTAAAGGAATTGGAATCTGAATTCCATATCTTAAGATGCTTGGTTTACAGAATTTGATGGAATTGGAATCTAAATTCCAATCTTCATGTGCATTTTCATTGTCAACCAAACATATGAAGATTGAAATTTAGATTCTAATTCCATCAAATTATGTGAACCAAACATCTTAAGATATGGAATTCAGATTCCAATTCCTTTAAATTCCATTGAATTCCTGCGAACCAAACGCCCCCTAAGTCCCTAACCCCAAATCCAACAGATTTTACCAGAATTTAACATACCAGAATTAAAGATTTCAACATATCAAATCCATTCATCTTTGCTACCACACTACAAACACCTACAATTCAACAAGCTCTGTTCGTATTTTCAAAGAAGAGGAAGATGAGCACTGGCGAGGGGAGGCGAACGGTGGAGTAGGTCGTCGGAGTTTGCTGAAGGAGATGACAGACGGCGGAGTAGGTCGGAGTTTGCTGAAGGAGATGATAGGGAGGGGAGGGGAGGGGTTGGTACGTGGGTGCGGCGAGAACGGGGACTATTTCACCGGAGAAGAAAGGGGGCCGGTGTGGTCGGTGGTCAATTTATGTGGGAGAAGATAACAAGTGAGCCCTAACACACACATACATAGATATATTTAATAATTATTTATTTTATTTTTTTCGTTTTACTTATTATACATTTAAATAAAAGGATGAATTGACCAAAATACTCTTAAGTGAAAAAACTTAACTGAAAATTTTAACATAGTTAGGGATAAAGGACGTAGAGTGTAATGTGTTTTGCAAATAAAGAATTGTGACTGTAATTATTGAAGTTAAAGGCTATCCGTTGCAATCAGATACAAACATAAAGGACGAAAAATGTAATTTATCCTCTAGAAAATCTAAAAACACATGTAATATAAAAATAGCCAGTAAATATTTCTAAATTAAATCTAGGGTACCCATGAAAAGAGAACAAAACTATACGAACATGAGAAAAAAAGTAGCTTCTTGTATGTTGTTAGACTTGCATTGATCTTAATTTAGTAAAGGCATCAACATGAAATTTGTTAATGTGAATTTAGTATAAACGAGCTTGTGTCAGTTTCGATCGAATTCACACACATTTTTTTAGCTAAATATGGTGTATTTTATTAAAAGACAAGGACAAACCTATATTGAACTGTAAGGTGTCAACCGACAACCACGAAACCCAAGTGACACTCTAGATTTTTTTACACTAACATGATAACATCCATAAAAAAACTATCACAAAATAAAACCAAAAGTAACATAATGTAGTGGTTAATTTACATTAACATTCACTCGTCCGTAGCTTAAGGGTTCAAATCTTAGCTTATTATGCGTATTTTGAAATGCTTGTAGAAGATAGTTAGTAAATGTTTATTTGATTAGAGTTAAATGCCATTTTAGTCTATGTGGTTTGACCATTTTGCCAATTTAGTCCAAATGTTTCATTTTTCGCATGTGGGTCCAAAAAGGTTTCACCGTTGCCATTTTAGTCTACTGGGTTAACTTCATCCATTTATTCTGTTAACGAGAATAGCAATTCAGTCATTTTATATGTCATGTTGTTAACTAGAAGGGCAATTCGGCCATATAAAATGACTGAAATGCCCTTCTCGTTAACAGTAAAATGGATGAAATTAACCATGTGGACTAAAATGGCAACGGTGAAACCTTTTTAGATCCACTTTGAATTAAACTGACAAAATGACTCAAACCACAAAGACTAAAATGACATTTAACTCTATTCTTTACTAACAAACTGTAAATTGTTTTGAATTCATTCTAAATATATTCTAATATCTTATTTTAGTTATTTATTATTGGGGAAATGGACTGTATCACCCTCAACTATGCAAAATTGCCCAATATCACGCTCAACTTTCAAGTTGGCTCCCACCACCCCGTACTCGACAAGTTGGTGTCACTGTCACCCCTTCGTTAAAAAAATACTAACTGAGTTAGTTTTTTAAGCCTATGTGGCATGCAGATGATGACTTGGAAGCATATGTGGACAGAGCCTCAATAAATACCCCATTTCCCTCTCTAATCAGTTGCATTTCATCAAAACCCAGTTCACCAGTTCACTTCGATGTTGGCGATCAAACCCAAGTTCCTTGATCATCGACGATTGCAGGCAAAATTCAGACTCCCTAGAGGTAAGGTTTATGTTAGGGTTGATTACATTGTGATTTTACACACTGATTTAAGTTATGGAGCGTATAGATGTTATGCTTTGGTACGGTGGTTGTCTTGATTTCTCTTTTGATCAACCTCAGTATATTGATGGTTATTCTAAGTTAATCCAAATGGATTTTGATCATATCGCATACTTTGAACTAGTTGATTATGCACTGGAAACCAACGAGTATGAAAGTAGGGATTTTTATATGTATGGGATGGAGGCGGATAATGGTGATTTTAAACTGTTTCGTGATGATAAAGATGTGTTGGAACTTGCAATGAAGGCTAAAAATTGGAGTGAACCGTTCATTGAAGTCTTTGTTCAACATAACCCAATTATGTCTGAACATAAGACCCACCACTGTTCCCAACCCAGTAAACCACAGGCCCAGTCCAGTTACCAGTCTAGTACCCAGCCCAGTAAACCTAAGTCTAGTTCCCAGCCCATTAAACGACAAGCCTAACCCTAAAAACTAGTACCCAAGCCCAGAAAAAAAAGTAGTACACGTGAAAGTGGGTAGGGCATCTGGTAAATGTTTTACAACTCCTGAAGTCCCTAGACCTGGAAGTACATCAGGTGTAGAACCAATTGTTAAACAGGTTGTTGAAGAACCAATTCATGAGGCTTCATGGGCATTTGATATAGATAAGGAAAGAAATCTTAAAGAGGTTGTGAAAGAATCAGTAAAAGAGGTTGTACAGGAAGAAGTCATTGGTCAAGATAGTGATAAAGAAGCTGATTTAGAATAGGACATTGATTACAATGAAGAGTCCAGTTGTGATGATGATGAGGATTTTTATTCCGATGAGGATGAGGTTTTGGAAGAATTGGTTGGCTTAGATTCAGACAGAGAAGATTTTGAATGGAAACAATCACAAGATGCAATTAAACAAGCTACCAAGGATGAAGAAGCAGCCACAAAGAAGATACTTGAAGAGTGTATCAAACATAATGAAAAAGCAGGTAATTTGCATGAATCTAATGATGTAGGCTATGCACATGTAGATGGATTCAGTAGTTATGAAGAATCAGATGGTGATATTGCCACACCAGGTGATAGTGAAGAAGATGATATTCGAGGTAAAAAGTTTAGGGAAACTGCTCCTAGTGTAAGTGCAGAAACTAACTGGAAGAAGTTTGTTTGGAAAGTTGGGACAAGGTTTGCTTCAAGGGATTCCTTTAAGGAGGCAGTTAGAAGATATGCTGTGTCTAATGGCAGGAATCTTTTCATAGCAAAGAGTGATAGCAAACAAGAAGGTCGTGTAGTAGTCAAGTGTGTAGCAGAGTGTCCTTTCTATCTATTTTGTTCAATGCACACAGGGAAAGAGTGTTACATGATTAAAAGTGTGAAAAACCATCACACTTGCCAAAGAAACATGATAAAGAACAGGCAACTAACTGCTAAGTTTATAGGTGATGAGTTCCTACCTTTATTTAAGGCCAAACCACACTGGTCTGCTAAGGAAATCATAAATGCTGTCAGACAAAAGTACAAGGTGATTATAAGTAAGTGGTTGGCTTATAAGGCTAAGAAAAGTGCACATAAGAAGCTTCATGGATCAATGAGAGATCATTACAGTAAGATTGGTTCATATCTGAATGCATTAAGGAAAGCAAATCCATCATCAACTTTCAAGTTGGAAACTGCTTCACCAGGTTTCATTAATCTAGATCTAGAGGCCACATGTGAAGCATTCTTCAGACTGTTTGTATGTTTTGATGGTCTTAAAAAAGGGTTTCTAGCTGGATTGTTGGTGCACGGAATGTCTGTTGACTTCGTTTGCATTGAGTCTTAGGTCTAGAAAGATTGTACGGAGTCGAAAAACAGGTTTTGAGATGTTAGCTTGGTATTTCGCTCATGTGTACATGTGTAGTAGGTGATTTTGCTTATTAGGCAAGTTAGGGATTTCGCTCATAGGTTTTTAGGGGGTTTCGCTTATTTGTCACATGGGGTTTCGCTTATATGGTTGCCATATGAGCGAAATCAGTCTCACTATATATAGTCCATGTATGATCTTGCTTATGGACCAGTTGAGCGAAATCAGAGTCGAGGTGCTGTTGGATTTTTGTCAGAATTCTTGTAAAACAACTCAGAAAGTGTTTATAAAGAAGGAAATTGATAGGAACAGCTGTGTTACTTCATTTACACTGATTCCGCCTTTGTATTTGAAGATGAACTGCCTTATACTGACTGTTTAGGGTCTCAAATCGGCGATGAATCTGGTTCCTTAAAGCCAGAAGAGTCGGTAGTTGAGGTAAAATCTGAGAATTTAGGTTTAACAAAGGATGATGCAAATTTTCCACCATTGTTGAACAAGAATTCAAAATCATCCAAGGACAGTCAGGCTTGGGTGAAACTATTCAAATAGAAAAACCTGACTTGCCGGAGTTCCCAGGTTGGTAAGCGTGGAACATGAATCGGCACATTTCTTGAGAAATTTCACTCTGGTGATTTTTCGCCTTACATGTGGTAAATCAGGGACATTAAGTTGTACTTGATTTTCTACAAGTGATGTTTGAGTTTTAAAACTGAAATTCTAAAATATGTCATGTGTATGAAGAAAACAATGTGATGAAGTGACCCCGAACCTACAAATGGATTGGTAAACAAACTAAGTTTTTCGGAAAAACCATTTTGATTAAAACAAACTTAAGTGTTTTGAAATCATAATGGGAAAATAGTTTGTTGTAAGGGGGAGTTCTGATTGTTTATGCCAGGTGGATAGAGAATTGAAGTTATTCTCATCATGTTGTCAAGTTTGTACAGTTTGTTTCAAATTTTCCCAGAAAATCAAAATTGAAACATATTTTGATTTTAGGGGGAGAAAAATACAAAAACATTAGAAAATTTGAAAAAGCCAAAAACATGATAAAATTAAAAAAAAAATTGAGTTGTTGCGTAAAAAGAGGAAATGATAGTACATCAGTTGACAGTTACAGTATGCTAAAGAATTGTAATGATTAAATAGTGTTAAACAGTCTCATTGATGATATGTCGATAGGTTTTTATACATTTAGTAAATTTTTTCGGGATATAAACCTAAATTCAAATACTTGCTTATTTCGTGGGGAACACCACTTGGATATATAGGTAACCCCTGAAATCTCGTTTGAAAGGTCCCTTATTCTGAGATACTAGGTCTTTATACTCAGTGATATCTGGGGTATTATTCCGGGACTTCTGCTAAATGGAAGTTCTGACCTAGTCCCCGAATAATACTTTCTGCATATGCTTGAAACATAGCATAAGCCCTCAGCATGCTGATGAAACAATAAAATTGATAGTCGCTGCTGTTGTAGCTAAAAGATCCTCTAAAGGGGGCATACCGTAAAGTCGAAGCTGATATCTCTCTGCGCATACGGAAGTATCGACCTGAGATCCCTCGGCCCTCGCATTACCAAATATATGTACAGATATCATTGTAGTATACTCACCTGTAAGACTGAATATTGGGATTCTGGATACGGGAGTATATTCAAGAGGTGGGACACATGAATGAGCTAAGTTCATAAAACATCTAAATCGTATCCTGAATCAGTTAAAATTTGTATGAAAATTTAAGTGGACCAGTATATCGACAATCTAAGTGAATTGTTTAAGTCTTAAAGTGAAATTAAGCTCAACGGTACTTGTGATTTGTCAAAACTGATATGATCCTCTGTTGCATACTCAAAACAAAAATATTGTTTGTATATATTTCTTTACAGTATTTCATTAAAAATCAAAAATCTAAAAAGATTTTCAGAGTGTTTTAGCATAAAATTTTGAAAATTCAAAAAGATTTTCGACAACTGATGTTGAAGAGCTGATATTCAAAATTCGAGTGCTAAACATGATGAACAGGTTTGGGAGAATATGTTGAAAACTTTGAATGTCATATACAAATGTGTAGAAAGATTGTGTGCTTAGTTAATCAAAGTCATTCATTTGAACTTGATATAACTAGTATGTTTGTTTGTTGAATAAATGATGTCTACCAGTAAGTTTATTAAATTCAACTGTTATAAATTTGTGAAACTTATGTTGAGATAGAGGAAGTGCAGGATAAACAGGTTTTGGACTTCATCATTCCCACGGGAGCTAATTGTCAAAGCTTGAACCAGATCAAGACCTTAGATTCTAGCATATTGAGAGGGGGAGTCTGTGAAAGGGGGAGTCTGGATCAACAATCAAAGGGAAGTCTGAAGATGAAGATAGGACAAGATTCTGAACCTGTGAAGATAGAGTTGTTTTCGATGAAAAGACAGAGTTGGAGAAAAGACCAAGACTGAAGACTCGGAGCTGAAGACTTCGTCAACATCCAAGGGGGAGTATGTTGGTGCACGGAATGTCTGTTGACTTCTTTTGCATTGAGTCTTAGGTCTAGAAAGATTGTACGGAGTCGAAAAACAGGTTTTGAGATGTTAGCTTGGTATTTCGCTCATGTGTACATGTGTAGTAGGTGATTTCGCTTATTAGGCAAGTTAGGGATTTCGCTCATAGGTTTTTAGGGGGTTTCGCTTATTCGTCACATGGGGTTTCGCTTATATGGTTGCCATATGAGCGAAATCAGTCTCACTATATATAGTCCATGTGTGATCTTGCTTATGGATCAGTTGAGCGAAATCAGAGTCGAGGTGCTGTTGGATTTTTGTCAGAATTCTTGTAAAACGACTCAGAAAGTGTTTATAAAGAAGGAAATTGATAGGAACAGCTGTGTTACTTCATTTACACTGATTCCGCCTTTGTATTTGAAGATGAACTGCCTTATACTGACTGTTTAGGGTCTCAAACCGGTCCAACATGGATGCAGGAAGGTGTTGTGCTTAGATGGGTGTTTTCTAAAGACCTTCCTTGGAGGAATGTTGTTAACTACTGTTGGGAGGGATGCTAATGACCAGATGTATCCTGTGGCTTGGGCAGTTGTCGAAGGAGAAAACAATGACAGTTGGGAATGGTTCATGCATGAGCTACTGCTATGTTTGGAAGTAAATGATGCTGGGCTTTCATGGACATTGATTTCTGACCAGCAAAAGGTTGTTACTCAATTCTGTTTTCCTAAATCAGTTGTTTAGTTATTCATTACTTATGTTTAAATGCTTTGGCAGGGTCTGTTAAATGTTGTTTCAATGATGTGGCCCTGTGAAGAGCATAGAAACTGTGCAAGGCACATCTATGCCAATTGGCACAAATCATTCAAAGATGAGGAGCTGAAAGAGTTGTTTTGGAAATCAGCTAGGGCTTACTCTGAAAGTGACTATCTACAAGCAATTGAAGACATGAAAGCAATCAATCCTGATGCAGTAGACGCCTTACTGAAGCAGAATCCCAAGTGGTTTAACAGGTGCTATTTGAACACCCACACCAAGTGTGATGTAATAGTAAACAACATGGCAGAAACCTTTAATGGTTTTATCATTAATGCAAGGTCAAAACACATAATTCATATGTTAGAGGATATAAGGATTCAGGTCATGAGTAGGTTAGTGACAAAAAGGACAGAAATGGCTGCCAGAGATGTCATCATATGCCCTAAAATCCAGGACAAACTTGAATTTTCAAAAACTGCTTCTTATAGATGTGAGGTGTATCCCTCATCATATCAAGTTTTTCAAGTAAGGGATTTTGATGATGTCTCTGTGGATCTAGAAAATAGAAGCTGCACATGTAGAAAATGGGATTTAAGGGGATATCCTTGTAAACATGTATGTGCTGTTGCTGGTTTTTTACATAAGAATGCTGAAGACTATGTTGATGTGTGTTATCACAAAGATACATACATGAAGGCTTATGAGTTCTCAATACCTCCATTGCCTAGTGAAAGGTATTGGACCAAGATCAATCAGCCAATGGATCCACCACCAATCAAATCTGCTCCTGGTAGGCCCAAGAAGAATAGGAAGAGGGATCCTCATGAAGATCCAAAAAGGCCTGGGAAACTCACAAAGCATGGGGTTATAATGAAATGTAGTAACTGTGGGGCTACAGATCACAACAAAAGAAAGTGCACTGAGAAGGGGAAAACAACTGAAGGTAAATGTTATTAAGTTTAAGTTTATTCTTTAGTTAATTTCATGGCTTAAAGTTTGTGTATCAGGTGGTTCTGCTCCAAAGAGGCAGAATAAGTCAACTAAGAAGGCAACAAAGCAGTCCACTCAAGAGGCAACCCAGCAGTCCACTCAAGAGGCAACTCAGAAATCTACTCAAAAGGGAACCAACAAGTCAAGTCAAAAGGGAAAGAGAAAGACCAATCAAGGCTGAAGTTATATGTGATCTTTTGTGTTTGTGGCACTGTTATGTATGACTTATTTAAGTAGGAAATGTTATGTATGACTCTAATATTTTGTCTAAAAACACCTTCTAGTAACGTGGGACCATTTAAGTAGTCAATGTATGACTTTTCAGTGTTGTTTGACTTTTTCTGTGTTGTTTGACTTTTGTTGTTGATTGAGTCACACATTGGTGTACATATTCCATTATGGTCATTGTGTACACTTTAATAGGTTGACTCAAAAAATTGATGACCATGCTTTCTGTTTGGTATGTTTTGGTTTGGTGATTCTGCTGGTTGGTTTGGTGATTCTGCTGTTTGGTTTAGTGATTCTGCACTTTGGCCAACTTTGATTCAACTTAAAGTTTGACAGCAGTTTGGTTTAGTGCTTCTGCACTTTGGTCTGCTGTTTCTGCAAGTGCATTTGCACTTTGCTTCAAAATTTGGCCAATTCTGCACCTAGTGACAGTTTGACTGCAAATTGGTCAAACTTTGGCCAATTTTGCACCTAGTTATGCAGTTTGAGTCACTTGCAAGTGCAGTTGCACTTTGGTTCATATTTTGGCCAATTATGCACCTACTTACAGTTTGACTGTAGTTTGGTCAAACTTTGGGCAATTATGCACCTACTTACAGTTTGACTGTAGTTTGGTCAAACTTTGGCCAGTTTTGCTTTACACAGTTTGTCAATTTTGGTTCAAACATTGGCCATTTTGGCTTCATATGCAGTTTGAATCACTTGCAAGTATGGTCAACATGTACATTAACTTAGATGTCCAGTTGAGTCAAAGTAACAAAACACTTCATTTCATAACAAGTGGGCACAAATGGGTACAAACACTAAATACCACAACAGTTCATTATCAATACATACTAATTCCACAAATACAACAATATGGCAATTGCAATTACAAAGGTTAGCACATATGGTTTCTTCGACTTCGTCTTTGTGTCAAATCTCATTGCTTTCAAGTTCTTGTTATCTTCTATTAACAACATATTGTGTAATTGAAGGTTCTTTATCTTCATGTCTTTAAACGTCACTTGAGTTGAGGTGCCGTATGAACGTTCAACGAACATCTTATCAACATCTTCTTTCCGGAGAAAGAATTTGCAATCCCCTCTCTACAAAACACAACAACTATAAGGAAATTGCAATTGAATATCTACATAACACCAAATTGATATGCAAATTCAACTTACAGGCCAGTGAGAACAGCCGTAAAATTCTTCACCATGTCTTTCACTTTTAAGACCAGCTACTCGAAGAACAACAACAATGTCGTGATGACAGTACACATTTCCATCCAAATCGACCTTGAAGACTTTAGGTTTTTGAATTAGACCAGAGGTAGAAGACGACGACATGTTGACTGAATGTTTCAATGGGCAATTAGGGCAAGAACGACTATGGGGAGGAGGTATTAGGGCAAGAACGGCGATGACCCTCTACCTGCAATTGATCTTCGTCTGCAATTGATGGGGAGAAGATGACTTTGATTGGGAATTAGGGTTAAATGGTTAAATTGATGTTAAACAGATGATATATCAAGTTCCTGTCCACGTATGCTTCCAAGTCATCATCTGCATGCCACATAGGCTTAAAAAACAAACTCAGTTAGTGTTTTTTTAACGAAGGGGTGACAGTGACACCAACTTGTCGAGTATGGGGTGGTGGGAGCCAACTTGAAAGTTGAGCGTGATATTGGCCAATTTTGCATAGTTAAGGGTGATACAGTCTATTTCCCCTTTATTATTCTATTTAAACTCACAAAATTTCAAACTTAACTTAATTTTCTTTTAATTGTATACTCATAGTTTATGATTATTTGTTTTATAATCTATCTAGACTTACGTCCCGCTTGCGGTATGCGCATATATTGTATATATGTGTAGGCCATCACGGGGCAAAAGTGAAAGTGCACTACTTTTAACGTTATTTTACTAGTTTCGTGAAAATAACGTTAAAAGCTGAGGACGGTTAATCATGTGGTGGTGGCGTTGATAGCCGAAAGACAAAAGGGTACATGCACTAATCGGTATTTGTCCCGATTGCTGAGTGTTATGTGCCTTATGTCCAAGGCTTGATTCAAAACTACTATCGAGCCGGGGGTCTCATTGGAAGCAGTCTCTCTATTCCTACGGTGTAGAGGTAAGACTGTATACATCTTACCCTTCTCAGACTATACATTTGCTTTGCTATTGGTGAGATTTACTGAGTATGGTGATGATGATGATAATCTATCTAGACTAATACATATATTTGTTATTAATAGTATAATTATTTTATAGATGTTCAAAATTTCGAATTATTCATGATTTGTTACGTATGTTAATATTGTTTATCTGTATATTAATATTACATATATAAGATTTTAAAAATTCAGATTATATATGTAGAACATCATGCTTTTTTAATTTTTAATATATTTATGATCAACTTAAAGTTAGAAAAAGAAAAATAAGTGTGAGATTCTCTGATTTAAACACAGCTGTTTTAAAAATTTATGTTTTTATATAAGTTTATAACCTTAGAATGGTAAAACGCAAAAGACAAATAAAAAAGTTCGAGAGTAAACGAGGCGTATTTTTGTCAACTTACAAATACACAAGTCATGTTCGGTGTCGTGATTTTAAAGTTTTATGTTAGGTTTGGCTAGTCAACCTGAAAACAACCCATTTAACATCCCTAAAACATGTATAATAGAATATTCGAATCTTGATAATCTAATTCAGGGGCGGTTCTTAGAAGGGCTACGGCAGGGACACGGACTGGACAAGTTTTTCGGCCGTAGTGCTAATTTTCCGCATTTCGATCGAAATTTTTTATATATAATATATTTGGCCCGGGCTTGCTCGGGCTTTTTTTAGTGCCCGTGTCTTTCGGCCCTGGCACGTTCAACGGGCAAGATCCGCCACTGATCTAATTAGAAAACAAACTTAACTTTTAGATTTAACAATAATAATGATTTATTATGTCCGGCCGACCACTTAGAGAAATGGCCAATGGGTCACAATCATCCACGAACCTCGTGTCTTATCTACACATGATGGCTCGTTGACAAGTTAGGTAACTTGAGCATAGGACTCAATCGCAATGGGTCCGATCAAATTTTTGGTGTTAATGGATCTATCATGAACATGCCATTTTTACTTTAGTCCCACTTAAACCCCTCTCTTGTTTATGATGACGTACGGGTAGTTACAACATCAATATGTATATAGCATATGCACTTTTAAGAAATATGATAATCTTTTGATATTCTAACTTATTATTATTTTTTTTTGCCCTGCAAACGAATCGAACGAACACAAACAAGACCTTATTCATGTTCCGTTTGTTAAGAAATATATGTGTTCACGAACTGCTCATGAACGCTTATCGAACGGGATTTTATGTTTGTGTTTGTTTGTTAAGAAAACGAACTTGTTCGTGTTCATTTGAGTTTGTTAATTTTAGGCGACGAACAAAAACGAATGTTGATAAACACAAATGAGCACAAACTAATGTTCATTAACACAAATGGAAACAAATGACCACAAACAAGCGCTCATGAACATAATATATAATACACTGATACTTATTAAATATTTTATTTGTCAGAATTTTGAAATATTTAAATAAAATATAAAAAATAAAAACACTAATGAACTATTGAACACGTTACCGAACGTTCACGAACATAAACGAACGAACACGACCTCTGTTCATGTTCGTTTGTTTAATAAACGAACGAACACAAACGAACATCCTGCTGAACGATTCACAAACTGTTCGCCGAACGTTTGGTTCGTTTGCACTCTATTAATAATTACACTGTGATTTTTTTTACATGTTAGCTATATTATTTGGTTTTAGTTGTTTTATTGAGACCCCAATTTCCATCAGATTTTTTTTTATGATACGATTAAACAAATTAAAATACTAGAAAAATATACAGATAAAATTTTTTGTTCTTCCTAAACTGACAAGAGACAAATTCTTTTGTTTTTTTAACGGTTAGGAACGACGTGCCAGCCACGGTGACATCGGGCGCTGTGGCCAAGGTCGACTACTTGACCGCCGCCAGCCCCTTGGCTCTCACAAATGCGCCGAAACCCGACTTCCTCCTGCCTGAAGGCACGACAGTTGAATAATCGGTAAAACCTTGCCTTCCATCCAAGACGAACCAGCGCCATCCGTATTCGCCCTTCACCTGAATGTCGCAGAAAAATAATGAGGAGAGTGGGAGTCGAACCTGGATCACAAGGAACACCAAATCTTTCCCCAATCATTCCACCACTACCTCATTCGCAACAAATTCTTTTGTTATACGTGGCAATTCAGAGTGGAGATGGAACAATCAGAACATGTGCATATTAGGGATGAGCACAGTACCTGTTCGGTACCAAAAAAAGGGAAAATTAGGTACCGGTACCGAATACACGGTTCGGTACCGGTACCGGTATTGACCGGTGTTTTACCCGTAAATAGCGGTACCATACCGTAAACTACTGAAAAACGAGGATAGTTGGTACCGGTACCGAATATACCCTGTACGGTTCAATATCAGTACGGTACGGGTTCGGTACCGGTATCCGGTACCAAATGCTCATCCCTAACACATATGTCTTCGCCATTCTTTGCTTTATCTCATTAACTACATACAATGTGCGTCTAAATCAACGCAATAAGCCACCAATTATATTAACATTAACATTGTTTTTATTAGGGTGTGCATGGGTCGGTTTGGGTCGGTTTTAACCTAAAACCATAATCATAACCGCGATTTCGGTTAATGGATAACCATAACCATAACCGATCGGTTATGGTTATTCGGTTTTGATGGTTATAGCGGGTCGGTTATGGGTGGTTAATCGTGTATTTAGCTTAGCTAAATATTGCTTAATTATTTTTAACATGGAATAAATTGTTATTGCATATTTGTATATATTAGTATATTACATAGTATTAAAAAAAATACATATCTATACTTTCTATAAAAGGAGAAATCCCAATGACATAAGAAATGCTGATGTGGCAGCTAGAGAGGCTGCCCAACAATGCTTTTCTTATGTCATTACTGCATCATAAAGCCTAATATATAAAATCAGTTTAAAATCTATCTAAAACTCTGCCATCCAAAACCTCTGGCCATATCTATACTTTAAAGCCAGCAGAGGTTGAAGGTCCATATAATGCGTATATATCAGCAGATGTTAGTTGCCGGACATTTCAAATTCAATTAATGCAATTAATGCATGTGACTCACTCACTTATGTCAATCATCTTCTTATATAAATGTTTTTTTTTCTCATTTCCCTCTTCATATTTACACTCTCGTGTTCTCTGCTTTTGTATTTTGAAATTTGAATTCATTCCGATGAAAAGGTAATGTGTATTTGTGTTTTTCCGAAGAAAAGATTTGGAATCAAGGTTATAGAATGGATCTCATCTTCATTGATGAAAAGGTAATGTGTATTTGTGTTTTTTCGTGTATAAATGATTCCATGGATATACATCTGTGAATTCCTGTTTCTATGCTTTATAGGTTTCTATTATAAATGCTCTGGGAAAGATTTGGAATCAAGGTTATAGAATGGATCTCATCTTCATTGATGAAAAGGTATTGTGTATTTGTGTTTTTCCGTTCGTGTATAAATGATTCCATGGATGTATATCTGTGAATTCATGTTTCTATGCTTTATAGGTTTCTATTATAAATGGAACTGTGAAAGATTTGTGGCACATGAGAACGAGGATCATCCGAAAATGGAATCAAGTGTTATAAAATGGATCTCATCTTCATTGATGAAAAGGTAATGTGTATTTGTGTTTTTCCGTTCGTCTATAATTGAGTTACATAGATGTATATGTGTGAATTCCTGTTTCTATGCTTTTTAGGTTTATATTATAAATGTTCCTGAGTTTTGTACGGTAGTTTATTGAGGATGTATATTCTTGGATTTTTTTCATTTTATCACAAATTGTAGGTTTGTATGCTAAAAAATACTTTGTTTAAATGTTCTTCAGGTAGATGTTGCTGGATCTCTTATTTGGTGTGGAGGTCTTGAATTCGTTGGCCGACCTCCAAAAGAAACTAAGAGGATGAAAAGCGATATTCAAGACTTGGAGTAAGTGGTCGTTTACATGTTCAGTCATGTACAAATTATTGTTTGTATTTACTGTGGAATGATCTTAATAAATGAGATGAAGACTGTTGGTATTTAATCTGGAATCATGGTAATGCTAATAAATGAGACTAACAGTTTTTGTATCTAATGTGGAATCATGGTAATAAATGAGATCAACAAATTTATTTTTCAGGTGAATATGTTAGTTAATTTGTTGCTCATTTACTACTTTAATAGATGGTCATAATTTTCGTTTGATTTTATGTTGTTATTCATTCAATTTTAGTTTTGATTTTATAGATTCTAAAAAACTAGTCATAAATTAGTGTTTAGTTTATGGTTACATGAATATTGTTTTCATGTAGGGTTACGGTTTTGCTATGTACTGTGTGGAATGATTATGCTCTGCAGTTTAACGAATTCATCTCTAAAATGTCAGCTCATGAGCATGTGATGGCTATTATACAGCATGGAAAGTGTAAGGAAATGGAAACGTAATTTTTGTTACTTTCTGCAAATCATAACTATACTCTTTATTTCTGGCAATATAATAACAGGTTGAATAAATATTCATTAGTTGTTTTGCTATCTGTTGCAAGGATGTTGGTGATGTTACGGAAGACTTTTCAGCTGTTGAAATTGAAAAGGATTCTGGATTAAGTCTGAATGGAAAGTAAAAACAACTTATTTTGAAGACTAAAATTGTGGTTTCTATTTATGTTTGTTAACTTTTGTTTTAACCTGGTGTGTTTAAAAGTTTGGTATGTTATGGCTACAATTTGAATCATCTAAACCAATGGATTTTGTATGTAATTGCTACAATTTGAATATTACTGTTATTATATTATTGTTGATATTCATTTTTGCACAAGTTGTAGGGTTTTATATTATTTTTAGTGAATGAATACTACTTTAATGAATTGGTTAGTAGGAAACCTGTTAGCATCTATTGAACAGACTTTGCTTCAACAGACCTTATCATCTGTTGATCATGGCCTGTTAAAGCTCTTCTGTTAAACATCCTCTTTTGAACTGCATCATCTGTTAAGCCACAGTAGAGGTTATCTTTGGTAGACCTTTGCTTGAACAGTCTCTGTGTTTATCAACAGATGTTGTTTCATTCAACAGACTGTGCTTTAACAGATTTTCTCTTCAACAAACATTTGGGTTTAGTAGATTTTATGTAAGAAGATGTTGACTGTATTCCTTTGGTTGCAGATGTTCAAAAGACTATTATTTGTATTTAGAGGTTGTAGAGTATAAAGAGCAAATTAAAATATAATGAATGTACAACAAAAATGAGAATCATCTAAACTGATGGATTTAGCATGTAATTGCTACAATTTGAATATTATTGTTATTATATTATATATTATTGTTGATATTCATGTTTTGCACACGTAGTAGAGTTGTATATTATTGTTAGTGAATGAATGAAAATTTAATGAATTGGTAAGTAGGAAAACCGTTAGGATATTATATACATTAACATCTGTTAGAGACTAACCTCTGTTATAGATTGCTAACATCTGTTATGCCCTAGAAGAAAAGGGACCTGAGCTACATTAGGATCTGTTGAACAGACTTTGATTCAACAGGCCTTATCATATGTTGATCATGATATGTTAAATCTCAGATGTTAAAATCCTCTGTTGAACTGCATCATCTGTTAAGCCAAAGCAGATGTTAGTTTCAACATACTTTTGTATTCATCAGCAGAGCTTGTCTTTGGCAGACCTTTGCTTGATGTTAGCTTCATCATACTTTTGTATTCATCAAAAGAGGTTGTCTTTGGCAGACCTTTGCTTCAACAGTCTTTGTGTTTATCAGCAGAGGATTTTTGGTTCAACAGACTTTGCTTCAACAGATTTTGTCTTCAACAGAGCTTTGGGTTTGGCAGACTTTAGCGAAATATATGTTGAGTGTATCCCTTTAGTTTCAAATGTTTAAAGACTGTTATTAATGGTCGGCAATAAATTTGTGGAATGATTTTCTCTGCAGTTGAACCGCATCATCTGTTAGGCTACAACAGATGTTAGCTTCGTCATACTTTTGTATTCATCAGCATAGGTTCTCTTTGGTAGATCTTTGCTTCAACAGATTTTGTCTTCAACAGAGCTTTGGGTTTGGCAGACTTTAGCGAAAAAGATGTTGAGTGTATCCCTTTAGTTGTAGATGTTAAAAGACTGTTATTTGTAATTAGAGGTTGCAGAGTATAATTTAAGTGAAATTATGACAATGATCGGCCATAAATTTGTTTCGTCTTTTAAATGTCGATGATCGGCTATAAATTTGCAGAGTATAATTCATGTTGTGATGTATCATGAAGAGCCAATTAAAATATAATGAATGTACAGCAAAAATTTAAGTTAATATAACTAACAAGATAAGCATACATGATTATAATTTAAATATTCGGAAGTTTGGAAAATATACAAGTTTCATACATCACCATCGCATAACTTCATCTCACATGTGAGATAATACCAACAACCATAACTATTTGTAGACTTTCTTTAAGATCAGTTTGGCTTTGTCTTACAGTAAACAAATTTGCATTTCATATTTCTGTAGATACCATTGGGCTTGGTGAACTTCTTGGTCCATTGACAAGCCATGTATCTAAATCTCTTGCCATGCTTCTCCGGTCGTAAGTCAATTACAATATCAACTTTATTCAGATTTTGAACTGTCATCTTCAATGATCTATCAATCATTGATAATAACGCCACTTTCGCATTCAAACACTTAAAATAAATATAAAATAACAATAATCAATAATAAATAAATAAATAATGTATTTAAGAAAAGTAACAAATTTTTAATTGTAAAAAAATTTAACAATGAAAGAATGAGGCATAATATATTAACAGAACAAACTTACAAAATGTTTATTGCAGTACCATACGAATTCTATGGGATATACATCAGGATTAGCTTCATAATCTGAGACAGCAGCATCAAAATCTGCATCGTCGCCATCATCGGATACAACATAATCACTATCAGAATCTACGTCATTGGATTCTTCAACATCCGACTGATGATCCATATCTTTAGTAACTGGAGCAACTTCTAATTTGGGTGAGGAAGTATCGCTTTTCGGACTGTCATCGGCTTTGGGTGCAACAATCTCACATCCATTCAAATTAAAGACAGTAAGCTGAAAGATGTAATCCGCTACGTATCTTAAAACAAGTACAACTCCTGTTTGTAGACCCATGTAGTGTACAACCTTTTCCCACCCATCAGTTATAAAGTAACAATTGCGAAGAGGATCCGGTTGAATTACTACATCAAAAGAATCCAACTGATTCACATAAATCTTAAATGATTCTTTAAGTTTACCAACTCCAATACTGATTTAACTAAGTCCTTGGGTATTAGTTGAACAAAAAGATATAAACTTTATTATGAAAATCAACAAAGGTATAGTAAATTTTAAAAATCAGTAATTAGTACAGTAACATTTAAAGTATTGGATTAAAATACCAAAATTTAGCAAGAAGTCCTTAGAAGCATAAAAAAAACAATGGGAGAATGAATCCATACATCCAAAGTTCCTCTCAAATGATATTGATGTGAACATAGAAATCATTGGGAGTTTTGTTGGATAACGATGAACTTTTTCAAAATGTGTCAGCAAATATGTATATGGTGCAGTTTTTTTAAATACCAATAGATATCCTTCTGTCAATGAAAGGTCAGAGACAACTGAGGACCATCCTTCTTTTAGAGCAAAAATTCCATTGAATAAGTTTTTTTGTGGGATTTAACGTATTTCCAACAAAGAGCGATTCTTGCTCCAACTGATGAAGTAGTGGATTCAATAAATAAAGAGTTGTTAGAGAATCTTCAATTTATTTTAGTTCAGAGATAGTTTATGTCAGTCTGAGGAAGAATCAGAGCTTAACATGGCATTGTTTCCTCCTGATGTGTTAAACAATCTTCGTTTGCCTGGTTTACCTAACCCTGAATTAGTATTGAAACTTAGTGCTCCAGTTATGTTACTCAGAAACATTGATCAGGCAAATGGATTGTGTAACGACACACGTTTACAAGTCACGAAACTCGGAAAAGTTGTGATTGAAGAAAAAATTATCACAGGGACTAATATAGGTCACCATACTTTGATTTCAAGACAGATGATGACACCTTCTGATAAAAGAATATCAGTGAAGATTTCTCAAAGACAATTCCCACTTTCACTGTGTTTTGCTATGACAATAAATAAAAGTTAAGGACAATCATCGGAGCGTGTTGGTTTGTATCTTCCACGTCTAGTGTTTGTTGCTGTATCTAGGGTAAAAAGTAGGAAGGGGTTGAAACTTTTGATTTGTAATAAAGAAAAACGAGTTTGTACAACCACTACTAATGTAGTTTACAAAGAAGTTTTACAAAATCTATGATGACATGTTATGTCATGGTTGATGACTTTTAAACATTTAATTGTCTATCTTCTACTTACTCATATTTATTATAAATTTTGGATGATGTTTTTTTATATCGAACAACATGTAATATGTGTTATAATGCTTTATAAATTTATTAGGTGAGATGTTTTTGTTAAATGTTATATTAGTGTATCATGTGTATTGTTGAAAAAGAACAATTATGAATTTACGAATATTCATGCAATTCGTAAAGAACAATGTATAGTGATTTGTGTTTTTAATAAATTTTTGTATGGAAATTTTCTAAAGGCTACCTGTGTTTTTAGATGTTACATAAGTGTAAATCATGTAAGTTGTTTTTGAGTATTTATTTATGTATGATTGTTTATGCAATCTGTAAAGTACAAACCTAATAAGTTATGAATTTAAAAACATACATGATCATTCATTACAATTTTATGGTAAAATGAGCTAAAATTACATTTTTATAAAAGGTCAACATCCTGCTAACATTTTTTTTTCCTTTTAACGTCTGTTGCCCTATCCTCTTAATGTCTGTTGACTAACCCTTTTAACATGGGTTGACTAATATCTGATACTTAACATCTGTCAACCTGGCAACGTCTGTTGGGGATAATGGAGGAACAGTTGTTAGGAAAGGTCTGTTGAAAAGCAATAGAAGTTTATGAAAGCATCTGATACTTGCTCTGCATGAAGCCTATCCTCAGAACACATGCTGCGAAAAATGCTTATATCTGGTGGTTTTAGTAACAAGTTCCCAGGTCTCATTTTTAATGAGAGCACTAAATTCATTGTTCATAACATTATTCTCTTAACATCTGTTGACTAACCCTTTTAACTTCTGTTGACTAACCTTTTAAAAATGGGTTGACTAACATCTGATACTTAGCATCTATCAATGTAGCAACCTCTGTTGGAGATAATGGATGACAGTTGTTAGCAAACATCTGTTGGAAAGCAACAGAGGTTTTTAACAGTCGATAGACAACAGTGGTTAGGTTATCAACATAATGGAATTCCTGTTGACTAAACCTGTTGGCCATTAGTTTATATCAATTTTGTAAGTCTGCACTAATTATTTTTTTACTTTCTACCAAAATGTGTTATGCATAGTTTTCTAAAAACCACCCGTGTTTGCACACGGGTCTTACCACTGGTAATGTATAATATTAATACCAATTATTATCGAATATGATACATTCTATAAATTCAAATAAACATTCAACCAAAACCACAAAACGATATTAAAAACCCATAAATACTAAAAATATTCAGTAAAAAACATCAAATATTAAAAATATGCTGAAAAGTCCTAAATCCTATAAAGATTTATTACATGTCGGTTCGGTTCGGTTATGGTGGATATGGAAAAAAATGATAACCATAACCGACCCGCTACATTCGGTTTTCAAAAAAACCATTAATCGACCCATCGGTTTTTTATTTGGTTCAGTTTTTTCAGTTCGGTTTTGTCAGTTAATTTGGTTATGGTTCGGTTAATTCGGTTTTACACACCTCTAGTTTTTTTACATCCCAAATAATGTACATTTTTATATTACTAGCACAAACATGTTTACTATTCATACTTTTATTTTTTCACATAAAAAACGGTTTTATAATACAAAATATCGTCTTAATAGCAAATTAATTTTAATAATCTAAACTCTGACTCATTAATTAATAATAGTAGTAGCTCATAACATTATAGCCTAGTGTCATTTTGTGGGTGTGATAAGGCTTAGGGAACATTGGTTTGTGGATTTGATTTTCACAAGGTGGTTTTTCCCAGATTTATTGGGTTTCCTTCTTAATTGATGTATATGCATTACCGCTTGGTCGGGTATGGGATTATTTAGTCGGATTGTGATTTAATAAATCAGCACAACCCGTTTTAATCTGGTTTGTTTGATAACATAAACATTTGGGGTTAACGACCGTGTCTTGGATATCCTTGGCTCATTTAAGTTATTAATAGCCACGACTTATGCACGGGGTGTAGGCATACACTTGACAGATGGAAATGCTAAATATTAAAATACCCACAAGTTGGGGATAACTCATTTGTGGGTTTATAAAGTGGTGAGTCGGTTAATCATGACCGGCTTCCAAACCGGCCCCAATTGTATGACAAACATGTAAATCTGTATACAAGATTTTAATAAAAAATGTCCTAAGTTATAAAAGGTTTTGTGCCTTGTGCGCCTAAATCAATTTTCATAAACTCTTTTCAAATGAGTCAGTTAATTGAATTTACCAGTGAAAACTGACGTATTTTCCAAAGACTAAGTGAAAGGTACCTCTCGAAACTAGGCTGGAGCTACTTGGTGTCAATTAAGAGGATCTTGTAAATCCTTAGATGGCTGAAGTGTGTTAAACTTGGTTTTATGTATTTGTTTTTATGGTCCGCCTGTGGATCTCTTTACAATCTGTCTGTATATTCTTTCGTTTGAACTTTGGACATTATGGGTTGTAATAGTAATTAACTTTCAAGCCTTCCGCTGTGCTATAATTGTGTTTAATTGACTATGATGATATCAACTACGTCACGATACTCCCCACCGGGCCCACCAAAAATATGTGGAAATATCGGGGTGTGACACATTGTGACCCATTTAGTTAAAATATCTTACCTAAACCAACCCATATAACTTTAAAAGCAACCCAAACTGACCCACTTGGAAGACTTTGGGTCAAGATTGCCCTCTCTAGCACAAAATAATGTTCATTAACACAAATGTAAACAAATGACCACAAACAAGCGTTCATAAACAGAATATATAATACATTGACACTTAGGTAGCGTTTGGTATGCCAGAATGAGAGGTGGAATGGAATGGACCATTGTGAGGGAATAAAGAAAAGAGTGTTTGGTTGGTCGATGGAATGGAATCGTCCATTCTAAAATGCATTCCATTCCCTCAAAATCATTCCATCCGTCCCCCCTGTTTTTTTTCCATTCCATTCCATCTTCCCCCTTCATTAACAACACCACAACCCACCACCGTTGCTACCACACACCACCACCACCACCACCGTCATCCGCCACCGTCACCCACCTCCGCCGCCACCCGCCACCGCCGCTGCCACCACTTACCGCTGCCACCACCTCCGTTCTCGCCACCGCCATCGCCGCCACCCACCATTGCCACTACCACCTCCGATCATCGCCACCACCCACCTTCGATCATCGCCGCCACCATTGCCACTGCCACCTCCGATCATCGCCGCCACCGCTATCAACCACCACCACCCACCGCTACCACCGCTACCACCTCCGACCACTATCTTCGCTGCTATCACCTCCGACCACCCCTGCCACCACCATCGCCACCACCGCCACCTACCTCCACCGTCATCCACCACCATCACCGTTGTCACCATCCGTTGTCGTCTCCACCCACCACCACCACCACCGCCAACCACCGCCAACCACCGCCGCTGCTACAACTGACACCTAGCACCACGCCCCATCATCGCCCATCACTGACCAGCGCCATGTGATTTTATTCCTTCATCTTTTTTCGCATACCAAACAACAAAAAGTAATTGTTCATTTCATTCATACATGGTAACTAAACAAGACATGGAATGGTAATGATCAATTCCATTACCTCATCCATTCAATTACCTCGTCCATTCCATTCCTTTGTCCATTCCATTACCCCATACCAAACAGACCCTTATTTATTTGTCAGAATTTTGAAGTATTTAAATAAAATATAAAAAATAAAAACACTAATGAACTATCGAACACGTTATCGAACGTTCACTGTCACACCCCCAAAATCCACACGCGGAGTATCACCGCTTGGAGGCGTGACTGACCAGGATCAAGCCACCAATCATATTGAACAAGTAGATAAGTAAACATAATTCAACAAACCAATATGAAAGGTGTTCAAAACCAAAGCATAGTAAGTGTTTAGCGGAAGCATAATTTGTAAAACCCATAGCAAATATTAAATATGAAATAAGGTAAAGTCTAAAGCATGGCACACATCGGCATGTCCCACAACGACCGTTCCTCCCTGTGCAAGCTCCATGGGTACCTAATAACCTGCAAGGCATGTAGCAACGAATCAACAACAAAGTTGAGCGAGTTCACAGATAGTTGTTTGGTTAAAGTATTCATTTCATAAATCGTATATATTCGTTTTGTAAACCATGTATCGCGTTAATCCTTGCTGCCAGTCCAGGCATGCGTGCGATGATTAGTGGGGGCTTCCCATGTGTTACAAGACCACGCGTATCGACTGCTACGAAAATATAAGAGGTGCCCTAAGTCAATGTCTATCAGCATTGAACCTTTGCCCATAGTCCATTAGTACACGCCCGTCCGACTGGCACGGTGTGAGGTTTGTTAAACCTAATAGCGCTATTAACTAATGACCCGCTCGCCCTAGGCCTCGGCGATTAAGTCGATAATTGAGGGACTTCCTTTGATAGAGGTGATGGTCTTAAGATCGTGTACGTAGGCTTTACGTACGTGCCCTTCAATCCGAGGACAGTAGTAAGTATAACTGTACGTAGGTTTTACGTACGTGCCCTTCAACCGAGGACAGTAGTAATTTGTTTAATAGTAATAGTTGTACGAGTAGTTATTCCATCCCATTCCCAACCCCTGGGAATCCCATGCCTTGGCTAGTGTGAACTCACCTTGGTTTGCTCAGCAGATACACAGAAGGTCAAGCCTAGCAGCTAGTGGTCAACCACATCCTAACATGGTTACCAATACAAGTCAGATTTTGGTTTCAAGTAGTGCATACAAGTATCACATAGATAGCACATAAGAAACACATACGGATCATGGTAACATGCAACATTGGACTCGCACAAGCTTAGTGGCCTTGTGCGAGTCGTCCATTAGAGCCCAATAAAACCCAGCCCGTAACTAAGAAAGCCCAACACATCCTCATGCATATACACGGCCCAACATATAGACAAATAATCCATCTTGTGCGATCAGTCTTGTTTCCCAACCCAACACATATAACATACGGCCCAATTAACAAATAAACAAACAATATTGTGCGACTCAAGTACTCTTGTGCGGTTGGGTTAATCCGGCCCAAACATATACCCGACCCAATATTCAATTATATTTCATTTGTGCGACTGATCATGACCTTGTGCGACTGGTCATGACTTGTGCGATCAGGTCCTCTTGTGCGAGTGGACCTCTTTGTGCGACCAAGAGGTCTTGTGCGATAAGATTTAGTGATTCGAATAATATGGAAATCTGTTACACAACTTTTACCTTGCAACCAATTGCAAAGTTTCCCTTTTTATTTTATCAATTAACAACTTAACAGTTTCCTACATAATTAACATTAGATCAAACAAGGGTTTTTAATCATTTGATTCACATAAACCCTAATGAATACATAAACAACACATGAACAACAACTTATCAAATATTATTATTTGGTCCGATTTCATGAGTATACAGCCGATTACACGCATCTTAATCAAGATCATCGTCACATAAACATCAATTCTAATCGTAATATATCTCAGCCGAATATAAACCTTCAATCCTAATCATTATGCAACAATCCGAGAACATAACATGCTTGCCGATTAACATCATCATACTAACAATCCAAGCATAAAAACATAACAGCCGATTTAATCAGCATTCGATTCTCAATTCTTAACAACATCATCAAACCAATCGGATCTAACATGTATATGGCCGATTACATACATTCATGCTCGATCACATATTATTCGAACCAATTATATCATTGCACCATCAATCATGTCGAGCATATATAACATAACATCAAACAATCATAAAACAATAGTTAACATACTAACCGAATAGAGAGAAGGAACAAGGATTGATTCAAATGCAAGGATCTTCGATAGAGAGAGAGAGTGTGTGGCTGCCTTCGGTTTCGTGAGGGAGAGAGAGGAGAGCTAGGCTTTGTGTGTAAAGTGTTTAGCAAACAAATGAGGAGTATACCCTATCTCCTAGTGTTAGGCGACAAAGAGAAAGAGTGGGCCGAACCCTCAATGGGCTGCCCATTGATCCGAATACAAAGTGTAGCCCAAATGGGCTTGTGCGATCGAGTGGTGTTGTGCGTTTGGGTCGTTCATATACATACATACATACAACACAACATATATTCACATAACATTCAATAACGTAATATTCCATTAAATCATCCAATACACATAGTCACATAAAGTTTATGTTACATCAAGGTACAAGGATAGGTTCGAAATACGAGTTGTCACATTATCCCCAAGTTGAAAGAAATTTCGTCCCGAAATTTAGCACGTACTCACTGAGGAAGCTAGTTAAGTTGCATGGATTTCCTGGTTTTCCTGGGGTGTCACATCCTCCCCCCGTTGATCTGGAATTTCGTCCCGAAATTCCGTAGCTTCAGCCTCAGTAGTGGTTGTACCGTGTGCGAACAGCTGGGGATACTTTTGTTTTATCTGATCTTCGCGTTCCCAGGTGAACTCTGGGCCGCGACGTGAGTTCCAACGAACTCGAACGAGAGGTATCCTAGTACGCTTGAGGACCTTAACATCCCGGTCCGTGATTTCAACAGGTTCCTCGACGAATCGTAACTGCTCGTCGATAGTGAGCTCCTTCAAAGGAACTATGTGGGTCTCATCTGACAGACATTTCTTCAGATTCGACACGTGGAAAACATCGTGAACTGCACTGAGTTCCGCTGGTAAGTTCAGTCTGTAGGCCACCTTGCCTATTTTCTCAATAACTTCGAAAGGTCCAACGTAGCGTGGGTTAAGTTTGCCCCGTTTACCAAAACGAACCACACCCTTCCAGGGTGAAACTTTGAGTAGTACACGCTCCCCAACTTGGAGCTCTAGTGGTTTTCTGCCCTTATCGGCGTAGACTTTCTGACGGTCACGAGCCGCCGCCATTCGTTGTCGTATCTGAGCAATTTTCTCTGTTGTGTCAACCACATGTTCTGGACCAGTAATCTGACTATCCCCCACCTCTGCCCAACAAAGAGGTGACTGGCATTTACGCCCGTACAATGCCTCAAACGGAGCAGCCTTAATGCTGGTGTGGTAGCTATTGTTGTACGAAAATTCCACAAGTGGCAGATGCTTTTCCCAGCCGTTTCCAAAGTCAATTACACATGCCCTAAGCATGTCTTCGAGGGTCTGGATGGTACGTTCCGACTGCCCATCCGTTTGCGGGTGATAAGCTGTGCTCATATCTAATCGTGAGCCAAAAGACTTGTGCATTGCTTGCCACAGTTCTGATGTAAAACGTGCATCTCGATCCGAGATAATAGAGGTGGGCACCCCGTGCCTCGAGACAACTTCCTTGAGATATACTTCTGCTAGGGTGGAGAACTTATCCGTTTCTTTGATAGCCAGGAAGTGAGCAGACTTTGTGAGTCGATCCACGATCACCCAAATAGTATCATTACCACGTTGAGATCTGGGCAGGCCAGTAACAAAATCCATGGAAATTTGCTCCCATTTCCATTGTGGTATCTCTGGTTGTTGAAGTGGGCCTGAAGGTTTCTGGTATTCCGCCTTGACTCTCGCACAAGTCAAGCACTTGCTAACGTAAGTTGCTATGTGGGCCTTCATGCTAGGCCACCAATATGTAGTTTTGATATCGTGGTACATCTTATCCGAACCAGGATGTACCGAGTAGCGAGATTTGTGTGCCTCATCCATCACGAGCTCTCGTAGGTTGCCATACAGTGGGACCCAAATGCGTCCTGTGACGTAGTAAGCACCGTCTTCCTTCTGTTCTAAGCGTTGCCTTGAGCCGCGTAGGGCTTCAGCCTTGACGTTCTCTGGTTTCAATGCTTCTACCTGAGGATCTCGTATTTGAGAAGGAAGACTAGACTGTATAGTAAGTTGTAAAGCTCGTACGCGCTTAGGCGCAGTGTCCTTTCGACTGAGGGCATCAGCCACAACATTGGCTTTGCCCGGGTGGTACCTGATCGAGCATTCGTAGTCATTCAGCAGTTCGACCCATCGTCGTTGTCGCATATTGAGTTCCTTCTGTTTAAAGATATGCTCGAGGCTCCTGTGATCAGTGTAGATAGCGCATTTGGTACCATACAGGTAGTGTCTCCATATCTTAAGTGCAAAAACAACCGCTCCCAGCTCTAAATCGTGTGTGGTGTAGTTCTTTTCATGAACTTTGAGTTGGCGTGAGGCGTAGGCTATAACTTTATCCCGCTGCATCAATACACAGCCAAGACCCTGAATAGATGCATCGCAGTAAACCACGAAGTCGTCTGTGCCCTCTGGCAATGAAAGGATAGGTGCACTGCAAAGTCTATCCTTTAAGTGCTGAAACGCTAACTCCTGTGCGTTTCCCCAACAATAAACAACGCCCTTCTGCGTTAGTGAAGTAAGAGGCTGCGCAATCTTGGAAAAGTCCTTAATAAACCTCCTGTAGTAACCTGCCAATCCTAAGAATTGGCGAATTTCCGTTGGCGTACGAGGTGCAGGCCAGCTCTTGATCGAATCTACTTTGGATGGATCAACGTGAATCCCATCCTTGTTCACTACATGGCCTAAGAAATGGACTTCACGAAGCCATAAGTCACATTTTGAAAACTTGGCGTACAGCTGTTCTGTTCGAAGGAGTTCCAAAATGAGTCGTAGATGTTGTTCGTGTTCCTCCTGACTCTTTGAGTAAATCAAGATGTCGTCGATGAATACAATAACGAACTTGTCTAGATACGGCTTGAACACTCGATTCAACAAGTCCATGAAGACCGCTGGTGCGTTTGTCAGCCCAAAAGGCATTACCAAAAACTCATAGTGGCCATATCGAGTTCTAAAGGCTGTTTTGGAGACGTCCTCTTCTCGGACTCTCAGCTGGTGATATCCTGATCTCAAATCAATCTTTGAATAGTAGCTCGACCCTTGCAACTGGTCGAACAAGTCGTCAATACGTGGAAGAGGGTAGCGATTCTTCACAGTCACCTTGTTCAGTTCACGGTAGTCGATGCACATTCTGAACGTACCGTCTTTCTTCTTCACAAATAGCACTGGAGCTCCCCAGGGCGAAGAGCTAGGACGAATAAAACCCTTATCTAAGAGTTCTTGTAGTTGCGTAGATAACTCTTTCAACTCTGATGGAGCTAAAGGATACGGTGCACGAGCTATGGGCGCTGCTCCAGGAGCTAGCTCGATTTGGAACTCGACCTGGCGATGAGGCGGGAGGCCAGGTAGTTCCTCAGGAAATACCTCAGGATAGTCGCGTACAATTGGAAAATCTTCTATCTTCTTCTCTTTCTTCGAGGTGTCAGTAACGAGAGCCAGAAAGGCAGTGTGGCCCTTACGCAAACACTTTTGAGCCTTAAGGGAATAAATGATGCTCACAACAGCACCACTCTTGTCGCCACGAATCATGAGGGGTTCATCACCTGGGCGAGGAATACGAACAATCTTCTCGTTGCAAAGAATCTCTGCTTGGTGTTGGGATAACCAGTCCATCCCAATGACAACGTCGAAACTACCCAGAGTGATAGGAAGGAGGTCGATCGAGAAAGTGTGATCAGCAAGTACTAGGTTACAACCTTTGACTACGTGTGTGACCTCTATACTTTTACCATTAGCTAACTCTACAGCGTGTTTGGGGTTCAAAGGTGTTGGGGTACGTTTAAGCAGTTGACTTACTTTTAGGGACACATAACTAGTATCAGCACCCGAATCAAATAAGACAGTAACGTAAAAGTCGTCAAGAAGGAACTTACCCGTCACAACATTGGGATCATTCCTCGCTTCTCCTTGACCAATAACGAACACACGACCCCTTGCACCATTGCCGTTGTTACCCCCGTTGTTCCCATTCCCCTGGTTGTTGTTGTTATTGTTGTTGTTGTTGTTCTGGTTCCGGTTCAGTTGGGGACAATCTCTCTTAAAATGGCCTTCAGCTCCACACTGAAAGCATCCCTTGTTGTCTCGTTGTTGTTGCTGCTGGTCTTGTGGAGCTGGTGGCTGTTGTCGCTGGTTCTGATTTGCAGGCCGTAAGCTCCTACAATCCTTAGCTTCGTGACCCAACTTAAGACACCTTTGACAACGAACCTTGTTGCACTGACCGCTATGATGTTTGTTGCATCTGTTGCACTTTGGAAGGTTCCCTCGATAACCACTCTGCCCTTGGCTACCAGAGGATTGCTGACCAGGGCTCTTAAAATCTTCAGTTCTTCTCTGCTGTGACTGGGACTGAACAGAAGTCGAACCTCTGCTTGAAGCTCCATCCCATTTACGTTTGTTGTCACTGGGAGTTTCAGAGGTAGCTGTAGCACTAATACGTTTTGGTAACCTGTTTTGCTCCACCGCCTGATCAGTGAGACGGTGAGCCAACTGAACAACCTGCTGATAGGTGGCGAGGTTTGCTGAAGTCACATGACTTTGGATCTCTGGCACTAGACCCTTAAGATATAGTTCGATACGCTTAATTGGAGGGTCCACCATAGCAGGACACAGTAATGCAAGCTCATTCGACCTCTTTGTAAACGCCTCAATTTCTGACCCCGTCATCTTGAGGTTGAAGAACTCAACTTCCAGCTTATGAATGTCATCACGACTGCAGTATTCCTCCTTGATCATCTCTTTGAAATTGTTCCATGGGGTGGCGTTAGCAGCAACCAACCCCAGCATTTGGACCTGAGCATTCCACCATGTGAGGGCTAAACCCTCAAGAGTGCCGGTAGCATACTTCACCCTGCGTGCCTCAGGGCATTCAAACATTTCGAACACAGATTCTAGTTTCTCAATCCAATGGAGGAGACCTACTGCTCCTTCAGTGCCGCTAAAAGTTGTGGGTCGGCAGTCCATAAAAGTTTTGAAGGTGCACACCGGTGGCTGAGCATGTTGACCTGTGGTGGGTGGAA
The DNA here is from genome assembly GCA_030545235.1 of Helianthus tuberosus. NCBI lineage: Eukaryota > Viridiplantae > Streptophyta > Magnoliopsida > Asterales > Asteraceae > Helianthus > Helianthus tuberosus. The sequence goes on from CM060372.1 coordinate 144,902,690, forward strand.
GAAAGGACAAAGTTTAACAAAAAGATAGGTTCACGAGAGTAGGATCTAAAGATCCTAGAATGAGTTTTAAACTGCAGGATATACCTCCTGCTTGTGCGGCTGCAAGTGCCGCAGCAACTTGTTCGTTAATCAGAGCCGTCAACTGGGCTTGTGTCATGTTAATGCGTCCAGACATGATCTTCATATCAAAAGAAACATGTGTGAGGGAGGTTCGCGAAAGTGCGATGACAGAGGAGAGTAAGCACACTCGTGTTCAAGCAACAGTAGCTATACTAGCTAAGCATATCATGAGCAAAGTTCTACATAATCTAGCAAGTAGGCAATGTAAGCATAAATTATATCACCTAGAATGTCGAGCCTTGCACGTGGAGTGAAGCGTTGTTGTGGATCGTAGAGCACTGTACAGGTTATAGTCTGGTTTTAACAAAAATGTTTTCCTTTATTAAAACCAAGTTCCCTATAACCAATGGCTCTGATACCAATCTGTCACACCCCCAAAATCCACACGCGGAGTATCACCGCTTGGAGGCGTGACTGACCAGGATCAAGCCACCAATCATATTGAACAAGTAGATAAGTAAACATAATTCAATAAACCAATATGAAAGGTGTTCAAAACCAAAGCATAGTAAGTGTTTAGCGGAAGCATACTTTGTAAAACCCATAGCAAATATTAAATATGAAATAAGGTAAAGTCTAAAGCATGGCACACATCGCCATGTCCCACAACGACCGTTCCTCCCTGTGCAAGCTCCATGGGTACCTAATGACCTGCAAGGCATGTAGCAACGAATCAACAACAAAGTTGAGCGAGTTTACAGATAGTTGTTTGGTTAAATTATTCATTTCATAAATCGTATATATTCGTTTTGTAAACCATGTATCGCGTTAATCCTTGCTGCCAGTCCAGGCATGCGTGCGATGATTAGTGGGGGCTTCCCATGTGTTACAAGACCACGCGTATCGACTGCTACGAAAATATAAGAGGTGCCCTAAGTCAATGTCTATCAGCATTGACCCTTTGCCCATAGTCCATTAGTACACGCCCGTCCGACTGGCACGGTGTGAGGTTTGTTAAACCTAATAGCGCTATTAACTAATGACCCGCTCGCCCTAGGCCTCGGCGATTAAGTCGATAATTGAGGGACTTCCTTTGATAGAGGTGATGGTCTTAAGATCGTGTACGTAGGCTTTACGTACGTGCCCTTCAATCCGAGGACAGTAGTAAGTATAACTGTACGTAGGTTTTACGTACGTGCCCTTCAACCGAGGACAGTAGTAATTTGTTTAATAGTAATAGTTGTACGAGTAGTTATTCCATCCCATTCCCAACCCCTGGGAATCCCATGCCTTGGCTAGTGTGAACTCACCTTGGTTTGCTCGGCAGATACACAGAAGGTCAAGCCTAGCAGCTAGTGGTCAACCACGTCCTAACATGGTTACCAATACAAGTCAGGTTTTGGTTTCAAGTAGTGCATACAAGCATCACATAGATAGCACATAAGAAACACATACGGATCATGGTAACATGCAACATTGGGCTCGCACAAGCTTAGTGGCCTTGTGCGAGTCGTCCATTAGAGCCCAATAAAACCCAGCCCGTAACTAAGAAAGCCCAACACATCCTCATGCATATACACGGCCCAACATATAGACAAATAATCCATCTTGTGCGATCAGTCTTGTTTCCCAACCCAACACATATAACATACGACCCAATTAACAAATAAACAAACAATCTTGTGCGACTCAAGTACTCTTGTGCGGTTGGGTTAATCCGGCCCAAACATATACCCGGCCCAATATTTAATTATATTTCATTTGTGCGACTGATCATGACCTTGTGCGACTGGTCATGACTTGTGCGATCAGGTCCTCTTGTGCGAGTGGACCTCTTTGTGCGACCAAGAGATCTTGTGCGATCAGATTTAGTGATTCGAATAATATGGAAATCTGTTACACAACTTTTATCTTGCAACCAATTGCAAAGTTTCCCTTTTTATTTTATCAATTAACAACTTAACAGTTTCCTACATAATTAACATTAGATCAAACAAGGGTTTTTAATCATTTGATTCACATAAACCCTAATGAATACATAAACAACACATGAACAACAACTTATCAAATATTATTATTTGGTCCGATTTCATGAGTATACAGCCGATTACACGCATCTTAATCAAGATCATCGTCACATAAACATCAATCCTAATCGTAATATATCTCAGCCGAATATAAACCTTCAATCCTAATCATTATGCAACAATCCGAGAACATAACATGCTTGCCGATTAACATCATCATACTAACAATCCAAGCATAAAAACATAACAGCCGATTTAATCAGCATTCGATTCTCAATTCTTAACAACATCATCAAACCAATCGGATCTAACATGTATATGGCCGATTACATACATTCATGCTCGATCACATATTATTCGAACCAATCATATCATTGCACCATCAATCATGTCGAGCATATATAACATAACCTCAAACAATCATAAAACAATAGTTAACATACTAACCGAATAGAGAGAAGGAATAAGGATTGATTCAAATGCAAGGATCTTCGATAGAGAGAGAGAGTGTGTGGCTGCCTTCGGTTTCGTGAGGGAGAGAGAGGAGAGCTAGGCTTTGTGTGTAAAGTGTTTAGCAAACAAATGAGGAGTATACCCTATCTCCTAGTGTTAGGCGACAAAGAGAAAGAGTGGGCCGAACCCTCAATGGGCTGCCCATTGACCCGAATACAAAGTGTAGCCCAAATGGGCTTGTGCGATCTAGTGGTGTTGTGCGTTTGGGTCATTCATATACATACATACATACATACATACAACACAACATATATTCACATAACATTCAATAACGTAATATTCCATTAAATCATCCAATACACAAAGTCACATAAAGTTTACGTTACATCAAGGTACAAGGATAGGTTCGAAATACGAGTTGTCACATTCACAAACATAAAGAAACGAACACGATGTTTGTTCATGTTCGTTCATTTAACTGAATGAACAGAATTTGTTGTTCGTGTTCGTTTGTTTATTAAACGAACGAACACAAGCGAACATCTTGCTAAACGGTTCACAAACTGTTCGCGGAACGTTTGATTCGTTTGCACCCTATTATTAATTATACTTGATTTTTTTACATGTTAGCTTTATTATTCGGTCTAAGTCGTTTTATTGAGACCCCAATTTCCATTAGACTTTTTTTTTTGATACGATTAAACAAATTAAAATACTAGAAAAATATATAGATAAAATTTTTGTTCTTCCTAAACTGACAAGAAACAATACTTTTGTTTTTTTAACGGCAAGGAACGACGTATCAACCACCGTGACACTAGGCGTTGTGGTCAAGGTCGACTACTCGACCGCCGCCAGCCCCTTGGCTCTCCCAGATGTGCAAAAACACGACCTCCACCCGCCTGAAGGCACGACAGTGGAATAATCGGTAAAACCTTGCCTCCCATCCAAGACGAACCGACACCACCCGTATTCGTCCTTCACCTTGATGCTGCTAAAAATAATGAAGAGAGTGGGAATTGAACCTAGGTCACAAGAAACACCAAATCTTTCGGCAACCACTTCACCACTACCTAATTCGCAACGAATTCTTTTGTTATATGTGGCAATTCAGAGTGGAGATGGAACAATCAGAAGATGTGCATATATCTTCGCCCTTCTTTGCTTTATCTCATTAACCACATACAATGTGCGTCTAAATTAACGCAATAAGCCACCAATGATATTAACATTAACATTGTTTGTATACATCCTAAATAATGTACCTTTTGATACAATGTACTTCTAAATCAACGCAATAAGCCACCAATGATATTAACATTAACATTATGTCAGTTTGCGGTGCCATATTGCCCATACTACTGGGTGAAATGGGTAACAAAAAAGTAAATATTTTCGGTTGGAGGGGAATGCAAGATCGGCTAGCAACAATGAAGGGTTTAAAGAGTAGAGGTATACTATCAAGCTCTCTGATGTGCAAACTGTGTGGAGACTGTGAAGAGAATGCATATCATTTATTTACCGGATGTTATGTGGCAGCTATCCTTTGGCATAAGGTAAGTCTTTGGTGCAAAGTTCAACCGATCTATGCATACTCTATGAAGGAACTTCTGGAACTACACAAAACCTGGCGATCGACAAAATTAAAAGCAGATATATTCAAACAGTAATTTTGGCATCTTGTTAGACCATATGGAAAGCAAGAAATGAGTCAATTTTTAACGGGAAGAAAGTAAACATCGACGGAATCATCGGCGAGATACAAGCTAATACTTTCCTATGGATAAAAAGTCGGGCGAAGAAACATAATCTGGATTGGAGCAACTGGGTGAAGTTCAAAAATGTATATTGAATCCTTTATAAAAATGTTTAAAATGTAATAGGTGATTAAAATTTTGAGGTGGTTCGTTTAGTGGCTTACTAACCATTTTGTATTAGCAAAATTTTTAGGTGTTAAATAAAATGTCGTTTGCCGTTCAAAAAAATTAACATTAACATTGTTTTTATACATCCCAAATAATGTACCTTTTTATATTACTAGCAAAAACATGTTTACTATTCATACCTATATTTTTCACATAAAAATGGTTTAATAATACCACGTATATTCTTAATAGCAAATTAATTTTAACTAGCAATGTTGCGGCGCGGGTACGTCACAAACATCGAATGGATTAGTCCAAACGTTATATGATACGCTAATTATTTGAAAACAAGCATTTCGATGTATCCGATTAAACTCAATGTAACCTTTATAAGCAATGCGATTGGATCAAAATATAAAGAATCAAATTAATACCGTACAATCATAATGTATTATATGTGACCCGACTCATGCATAGAAAACGTAACGCATGTAACAGAAAAGTTAACACGTATAATTAAAATTGATTACTTAGAGCTTTTGAAAAAAGGGAAAAAAGAAACCAGAATTTGACTCTACTCGATTAGAAACAAAATTTACGAAACATTCATATAATAAGCACGAAAACATATTATGTTTGGCTTGACTCATTTCCAAAAAAGTTTACGTCGAAACATACACCAACTCGAATTTATACCGAAACGTATATAAAAAATGCACGTAAAAATGGTTTTATTAAACGAAAACGTATTATATTTTACCTGACACATTTCCAGAAAAAGTTTATGACGAAAAGTAGAGCAAATTGAATTCATACTGGCACATACATAAAAATATGCACGTAAAAAATAGTTTTTTATTTTTTTAAGTAAATGAGGTATAGGGGTAAACTCGAAATAAATTATTAGTAAAAAGCTTAATAGGTTAAATACGTTAGTAAAATCGTGCCAAGTAAACACTAATGCCACACCACTGCCATCGACCACCAACTTCAGAAGAGCTTGTAAAAGTAAAATAAATAAAAAAGGAATAAATAACACCGAACGAAAAACAGACGTAAAATTATTGAACCACGCACGCCTTGCGCCATGTTAATGCGAAAAATTAGACCGTAACATAAAACGTAGAAAAAATAACTAAGACGATCTAGGACCATCGCGTTGCGATGAACTTGCCAAACAAAGAAAAATAGACACGTTGCGACGTGCATGTTAAATGGGAAAAAATGACGAAAAAATGTTGAACCTCACACGAACGTTGCGATGTGTTAACTCGCAAATTTAGAACGAAACGTAAAACGAAAAACTTACGAAAGTTAAAAGTATGAGGGACTAAAGTTGAACATAAAAAAGTGTTTGTGTTAAATTGGAAAAAATGAAAAGTTTTGTGTTAAAAGTAAAACATTCAAAAGGGTTAATATGTAGAAGACAAAAACCTTTTGGATTAAAAGTGAAAATCAATTTTTTTGAAAAACACCCAATGCATTATGTACAACAATATAAGCAACAATATGTTGCTTATTTATAGTGTGGTAATAATCTAAACTCTGACTCATTAATTAATAATAATAGTAGCTCATAACATTATAGCTTAGTGTCATTTTTTTGGGTGTGATAAGGTTTAGGGATCTTTAGTTCGTGGGTTCGATTCCCACAAGGTGGTTTTTCCCAGATTTATTGGGTTTCCTTCTGAATTGATGTATATGCATTATTGCCTAGTGAAGATGAATATGATCGGGTGGTTCCGCTGATGGTATGATGATACTTCAGTAATCCGTTAGTGATGCAAATTTGCCATTAAAAAAAAATCAATAATAATACTTAGTTATTTTTGTAGTTGTATTGCACATATTATCAATGTGGCTAACAATGACTTTCATTTTTGTTATCAAGTACTCAAAAAGTAACAATAACAAACGATAATACTTAGTTATTTTTGTAGTTGTATTGCACTATTGCATAGCAGGAAGGCTGGAAGGTGTTATTCTATTCGTCCTAAAGGTGGAGCGGCTACCGAAGGTGGGACCAGTATTCTCGCTCTTCCATCTTGTTGCTGCATTTTCTTCTTTGTTGCAACTTGAAGATACATATCCGAATCCGGACCAAATCCTAGGGGACGGACCGAACCGCCTATGGACGAACACTCTAAAGACGTCCGTGCCCCATATCACCGAGGACGGACAGCTGAACAAGTGCGTCCGGACGAATGACGTTATCTCAGTTGACCATTATAAATACCCACTCAAGTACAAAGCCAAAGTACAATTTTCTGAACCTTCGTCCTTACTTTCTCTCTCTATCAAATACTTATCCTCACGCCGGAGGGTGGTCGCAGAGGGGCCCTCCCATCTCTGCGGTGAGCCTAACGGTTTTCTTTTTGCAGGTTCAAGTCCTTATCTCCTATAAGATCCAAACCGCCTCTACAGGCTCCGGCCTTGGTCGAACTTTGGATCTTCAATTGGCGCCATCTGATTTCACAGCTCAAAGTCCTTCACTTTGTGAATTTCTTGAGCAACGAAATAAATGATCTATGGAGGCCTCGGGTTCTATGAATTCGGGATCAACTGCTGCTAGTATGCAAGCTACAACTACAACAAGTTTCGCTTCTATGGTTTCAGTTCCTTTGAGCTCGGGACCAAGAACAACTCTACCATTCATATTGATGCCAAGGTCACAAGCATCAGAATTCAACGCAGAGTTTCTTTCCAAAAATGCGAGTCTCTTACGACGATTAAAAGCCCAACAGGCCAGAGATGAACAGATCCTCGGTTTACGAACCAGGCTCTTTCATGACGAAACTCCGGTAAGGACTATGGGTCCTACAATTTTCGCCTCTCCTACTTTCTCCACAGTTGTTACTTCGGAAACTTATAATAGTTATGTGCAGGTCTCTTCCGAACCATCTCCAGCAATCATGACACACACTGACTCTCAAATGGAAGTGTTTAATGATCCAGATCTCACAAAACCATACCATCCGGTATCGATGGCAGCCAAATCCAAGTTCAGTGCTAGCATCACTCATGCTAAGCTCCCACCAAAACTCAAAATGCCAACCACAGTAAAAAAGTATGATGGCACCACGGATCCGGACGACCACATGTTTGATTTCGATGGAGCAGCACGAGTCGAACAATGGCCGATGCCAGCCTGGTGTTTTATGTTTGCACAAACATTAACTGGGGCTGCACGAGTGTGGTTTGATGCTTTGAATGAAGGCGAAATCAACGATTTCGAGGAATTCCGAAGTTTGTTCCTTCAAAACTTCAGCCAACAAAGGCACTATTCCAAAGAAATAACTGAAGTACATAACATCCAGAGGAAAGATGGCGAATCTTTGGATAGTTTCATTGACCGTTTCAATCGATAAAGTATGCAGATCAGTGGGGTGGTAGATCAACTGAGGATATCTGGATTTTGTCACGGTGTCCGGAATAATCAGTTGGTAGAAAAGTTGCACGAAAATCTCCCAAAAACGATGGAAGTACTCATTGAGAGAGCCCGAGCCTTCGCTCGTGGGAAAAATGCTTGTAATCCGGCATCAGAAGCAAACCAGAAAATGTCTTCGTGGAAGAAGAATAGAGGATCCGTGTTCGATAAGTCCCCGTCCGAAAATAGGGGACGAGCGCACCCTTATAGCAGAAATGACCGATCTCAGCGCGGAAGAAGTTCTGGGTCAAGGTCATATAACCTATCAGACCTCTCTAAAACTCCTAGTGAAATCCTCAGCGCCGAAGGAGCAAATTTTCCCACACCTCCGAAGCTTCGGAACCCGGGAGATAAGAATTCCAAGAAGTATTGCGACTACCACCACACACGAGGCCACAACACGGACGACTGCTGGTCTTTAAAACAAGAAATTGAGAAAGCAGTTCGTTCCGGAAAACTGTCACATCTGGTGAAAGAAGTGAAGGAAGGCAAGTCTTCCGGTAATTCAGTGAATAATCTGAATAACAAGTCCGCCATTTGCATGATAAGAAAGATGAATAACCAAGGCATCAAACGGACCAATCATCATTTGGCTGCATGGATGCATCATCCAATCGCCTTTCCCCCAATTACTCCGGGAGAAGTCAAAGACGGACCAATCATCGTATCTGCAGTTATAGCAGGGCTCAAGGTCCGACAGATTTATGTTGACAGCGGAAGCGCCTCCGAGATCATGTGTCTACAATGCTTCCAACAGGTGGCTCCGCAGACTAAGGCGAAGTTAATAAAAGTATCTATGCCATTAGTAAGCTTCTCCAGAGAAGTGGTTCAGCCGATTGGGCAGATCACCCTACCAACTACGTTGGGTACCGGAAGTATGGCTAGAACAGTCAATTTAACATACTTGGTGGTTGGTGCAAGATCCGTCCTTAACGTCATACTGGGGAGACCGGGGATGTGTGCTTTCGGCATTATCAGTTCCACCATTCATGGATCGTTGAAGTTTCCCACCGAAGCCGGTGTGGCAACCTTACATTCTGAATCTACTATGTGTGTTGCAGAAATACGACAAAGCATGGGGAAAATTTCAAAAATTTTTCAAAAATATCTTGTTTCGAAAGCGATCTTAAAGCACAAGTAACTAAGTCAACGAGGGATGTCACAACCCATTTGTCCTTTTGTCATGGTCACGTTCAAATTAATAACATGACGTGTATTTAGCGGGTGGTTATTTGGGAATAATTCGCTTAAAGAACTAGCGTTTTATGCATATCACATACCATACCCTTATACGTGAGGTCTTGAGCCACTTTATATCATAGATTTACATATACATGTTTCTTTTTTTGAGTGGACCATTAGTCGCGTATTGTAGAACTTGCAACTTTTGATACGTTCGAGACCATAGACCGAATACAAGCACGAGAATGATTAAGGCATTAGGTAAACCTCTTCCATTTTACACCATTTTTATATCCTTACCCAAAAATTATCCCCTAGTAGCCAATTTTGAGCCTAATCCTTTCGTTTGACCACCCTATAGCCTATAACCTTAAACCTTTTTCTTTTAAACCCGTGTGATGGAAATTCGATTATAGGAGTTGTATTTGTATAGTTGTATTTGATTGTTTGCATAAAAAAAAGAAAAAAGTATGTGAAAAATCAGAAAATGTTATGAAAAAGAATTGAAAATCATTGAGAAAAGAACAAAAATGTGAAGTTAGTAGTTGTTGAATAAAAGGCTAAAGTTGTTTCCTTGTAGTGATGTTTATGGTGTAGTTTTATTTAGAGTAGCCATTTGTAATAAAAAATCGAATTTCCATCACCTTAGCCACTTTAAAATATCCTATTTCCTACCCTTAGCCTAGCCCCGTTGCAACCCTTACAAAGACCTTATGACTTGTGCTTAGTATTCGTGATCGGTGGTGGAGAATGATTGAGTTGCTAGCCTATGCGGGTACGTGTTCTAATCGGTTTTGAGCGATTAATTGTTGAGGTGCTAATACATTATAAACATTAGCCAATTTACAAGCCGAGTGGAGAGAACATTGTGAGGGATGTTCATGAATTGTTGGTTTCGCGGGCGGGTTAATCTTGGATAACCACTGTTATATGTGATTATTCACTTAACCGTTAAATATGTTGAAAATTGTAAAGAGTTTGAACTTTAGTATGACAATAGACCTTAACCTTCGTCTCGGGAATGGGGAGTGTATTCTTTGTTTGACCCACGTGAAAGTGAAAAACAGATTTGCTTGAGGGCAAGCAAAAGACAAGTGTGGGGATGTGATACGTGGTCGAAAACCGGTGATTGTAATTGCTTAATTTGATGTTTTTACACAAGTTTTAATTTCGAACAGCCTACTTTTGATTAGATGTGTATTTTGCAGGTCTAGCGGAGTTAAAGGAGCTTTTCGGGAGCTTTCCGGGTCACCGAGATGAAAAACGAGCCACCGGGACGCGAAAGGGGTCAACCAGACTCAAGAAATGGAAAAACAGAAAGAAAGGTTTCCGGGAACCGTCGCCGACGCCCATATGGGCCGTCGCCGACGGTCGTTGCATTTTTCTGTCGTCCAAAAAGTCCGTAGGCAGCGAGTTACACCGTCGGCTGAATTTCGATAAACACCAACCGCCGCCGACGGGGCCTCAGACCGTCGGCGACGGCCTCCCAAAATCTGATCGCGAGTTTTTTGTTTATTTGGTCTTGGGAACGAATGAAAAGACTTGGTTGGCCATTATTACGGGAGTTACACTTCTTAGAGTTTTGAATCAGAGTCTTGGAGCCTATTCTCATCTATCATCCATTACCAATTCACCAACCATCATCACTACCATCCGAATTAACCGAATCGAAACCCTAATTCATCACTTTTCCATTCATCTTTCAATCCACCATCACCAACCATCCACAACCCTAACCATTCATCCATTCATTCATCTTCAAGCTTCAAGATGACCCAATTCAAGTCTCAAGCATCCGTTGATCGTGCCTTTTCCACCATGAGTGGCTAAATTCTTGGAGGTTTCACCCCGGTGTAGGTTTTTGTAAGTTCTTAGGGTTTAAACATTGTATTTGAGATTCGATATATGACTAGTTGTGATTTGATTTTGAAACTTATGATAATTGTCTTGCATTGGTATTGTATTCGTGAATTGTCGAGTGAAGATTAAATTTGACTTTGCGAAATGTTTATGTGCAATTATGTGTAACACCCCGAAATTATCAAAGCTGGCGTGACTGGACTGGTATCTTCATTGCACAGCGGAAGCAAATAAGCTAAGACTTTCTAGAAATTGAACGCCCACTAAGTACTCGAATCTCCAATGGTTCTCCTATTCCAACCGTGCCATGATTTTTGAAATGCAACCTGAGAAAGAAACATGCAAAAAAGTCAACATAAAGTTGAGCGAGTTCATACTTTGTTTGTAAACGATTTAAAATAAATCTTTTGAATAACCGGTTTGTGAAATAATATTGAGAAAACGAATTTAGAAATCATTTTCTTGCCAAGTTATATGGAAACTTTGCATTTGTAATGCATTATATTCGTAAAACCATGTATTTGTAAGCCCTCGTATTTGTAATGTTCGTATAACCGCCAATGCCCACCCTGACTTTGACTCCATGCCCGCATAATCCTATGCTTTAAATTTGTATAAAAACATGGCAGAGCCGTTCCTACGTTTTCGGAGGCCCTAAGCAAACTACAAAGTGGAGGCCCAATTTCGTTATTGACTAACATTAGAGGTGCAAAAATCGGGTTTTTCTAATACCCAATTTCAGGAACCAAACCGTGTTTCGGTATGATCGGGTATAAGAAAATCGGGTTTTAGATACCTAGACATTAATACCCTATTTTCTATTTTTACACAATATGAATCCATTTTATTTTTTAATTTGCTTTGTATTTGATAAAAATACTTGAAATAATTACAGTATCACAACTTTATTTAATTAATATATCTCAGTCTTTCGTTTAATGTCACTAGAAGGATGCGTCAAAAGGAAAAAAAAATATATTGCTTATGAGTCTTTCGTTTAATGTCACGAGAAGGATGCGCCAAAAGGAAACAAAATATTTGCTTATGAAAAAAATATTTTGCTTATGAGATTCGAGCTATGGTCTTTACAAGACTAGGGCAGGACTAATACCACTACACTACCAAAGTTAATAGATCTATAGAATCAAAACAATTATATATTATATATCATTTTTGTATTAAATGGAGGCCCTAAAAGTTTGGAGGCCCTAGGCCCAAGCCTAGGTTTTGATAAGCATTGGGCCGGCCCTGAAACATGGTATTTAATTTGTAAAAATCAAGTATTTCTGTAAGTATGTACGTCCCTTTGTAAACGGTGTATGTATAAACCTTTGAAGTATGTATGAAAATCCTTGGTAAGTGGCAATAAGGAAAAAGAGATCACCAATGGGTTGCAAAGCCACTGGTATGTGTGAAAAGGTGCAGAAAAACTCAAACCTAGCAAATTTGTTACCGGGCTTCGGCTGTAAGACACAGTCACCTCTATGGGCCGCCCCGGCCTCACGGGTGTGGGCTCGCTACACCCAAATAGATCTATCACTCTTGTGTCCCTCGGTCCTAATAACGAGGATTAATGGCCTTAAGTGTTGTGCCCACCCTTCACATGATCTAGTAGTATAAACCCTCCCTACGCTAACCATACCATGTAAATAATTGTCTGTAATAATTGTAACATGTATTTTACCCCAGCCTCTAAGGCTGAACCTCCCCAGCCTCTAAGGCCAATTCCCCATTCTCTATATATTATCACCAAACGATCCATCCCTAGTCATGAAAATCATTCCCATTTCGATAATAAGCATTTGTTTTGTAAAAAAACGGTATATTTAGTATAATCCATTCGTAAAACCATTTGAGTTCCTCGAAATCCATTCGTAATATGATTTAGAAATATGAGTTTTCGTTCGTTCATAAGTTTTGTATGTTCTTGCACAACGTGCTTCGTCTAAAAATATGCAGTCTTTGTTTATCGAAAACTTTGTATGTTTCTGAAAAACGTGCATGTCTTTCCACCCCGAAAACATTCATAAAAATGTAAAACCGTAAAAAGTGGGGTTATGAACTCACCTGAATTTCCTTGTGCAAAGCTAGCTAATTACGACTTCGTGATGTCGTTCCATGAATGCGAACTCGCTAGCGTGCAACTAAGAAATTCCTAATCAAGGAGTAATTATAAGTGTCTAATTAAATGTAGCTAAACCACGTGTCACCGAGCTCTACCGAATCGTTAACCGAATGATTCAACGGTAAGTTATTGACTTAAATGAAACGAAGAAGTTGTATTCGTTAAGTTTCGTCTAATGTCGGTAAGGGCTATCAATTCAATAAGTCTTTGAAAGACTTGGTTTTTGAGAAATTTCAAATATATAAATATTTATACAAAAATATAAATATCTCGATAGAATAGTGTCAGTCGTTCCAAGAAGTCGTACGAGTATAAAAATGATATTTATATGAAAATATTGTATAACAAACTCGTATTATGTATCGCGTTTTGTAGATATTCGTCAAAGTATATGTAGATGCCGTTTAGGCGTTTGAAATAAATATAAAAAGTTATATTTATTCTATAAAATAGTCATCAAGTTGTTGTGTTCGAAAATAAATATATATTTATATTTATTTTTGTAAATGAGTACGAGTCGCTTGATGTGTGAAATAAACATAAAACTATGTTTATTTTTATAAAAGGATCCGTTATTGTTTGGTACTAGAAGTAAATATATAAAATATATTTATTCTTGTAAAACGAATTCATGCCATTTGATCCTTGTAATAAATATAAAAATAACTATATTTATTTTATAAAACGAAGGCATGTTCGGCGTTTGAATCAATATAAATAATTATATTGATTTTATAAAAGATTTGTTGAACTTCCGAAGTTTAAAATAAATACAAATACTATATTTATTTGTTATCGAAATAATTTTCGAATCGTTGTTTTCGTATATCATAAAGTGTTAACGAGAATTATACACTTGTTTTTATAAAAGATTATTTAAATCCGATAACTTTGTGTTATAATAAAACGAAATTATTTTACGGATTTTCTTGAAAAACGGGCAGAGTTTCCTCTGTTTTTGGACAATCCCGACAACTAAAGTGTCGATATGTTTTCCAAACTCAACAATTCAATCAACAACAATAGATACATATCTTTCGATTTTATTCAACATGAAAATTTCGATTTATATATTAATATACACTCGTCGGTTCGGTTTTGACTATATATATACACGTATAAATAAACAAGTTACTAACAAAGTCAAGTATAAATCCAAGAGCTTTATTTTATTATCGACTTGTTAGTTGGTTCATGTTAGAGCCCGATGTCGCGTTAAGACGAAAGCTAAATAATTATCTAGTAACTAGTGTTAATATAATTTTTACCACAACTTGCGTTGACTGCCTTTGACCCGAACCGAAACATGTTCGTTTGACCCGTGTTGACCAGGTTGACTTTTGTTGACCGAGTTGACCCGATCATTGAAACTGAACCTCATAACCACCTTCACAGCCACCGCCGTTCTCCGACGGCATGGCTCCGGCTACCGTCGGCCATCTTCACCAAACATAAATCAAACCCGACCCGAGCTACACCATAGCCCGAAACTTGAAACGAGACCCGACTGGCCCGTGTTTGACCTGGCCGCCACCACTGTCGTCGGCCGACCCCACCATCGCCGGCGCTGTGAACTCCGGCGGCTACACCGCCGTCGTAAAACCTCCGTTAGCCACCCATTCACCACAGAAACCTTCAAACAACCCCTTTTTATTAAACGAGCCAAGATGCTAAAGAAAAAAGAACGTTAAACGGAACCGGAAACTCTCCGAAATATCGCCGAAAGAGTAAACGTCTTGAAAATAAGCAGAAAGGCTCCTAGTAGGCCGATCTACGCATGCACGGAGTTAAAATTCCAAAATAAGCTTGCCGGAATCTTGACCGGAACTTCGCCGGAGTTGCGCGTGAGCCCAACCGGCTCAGAATCTTCAAAAACAGAGGTCACCATCGCATCGGGGAGGTTTGTTTTAGTGGGGGTAGGGGTGTTTGACCGGAAAAACGACATCGGAACCTCGCCGGAACTCCGTCGCCTACGGCGGCTCCGCCGCCGCACCACCGCGGTTGCCGACCGTCGCCGCTGGGACCTCACCGGCTACTTGCCGAAAGTTTGCCTGGATCCGGGTTCTAGAGAGAGAGAGTAGAGAGAGTTTGGGAGGTTAGAGAGAGAGTGAATGAGTGGAAAATGATGGATTTTAGGAATAAAATTGTATTTATATGTAGAGTTTTGTGGGCTTGGGCCCAAGGCCCACAAGCCCGATTCTAGTATTTTTAGTGGCCCAAATGCATCTATGAGGTCCGTTTATGTACCCGAGCTCCACGGAACGTCCTAAAATAAAATTTCGGATTTAAAAATATATGAAATAGTACCGGTAGTTGTTGTCATTGTGTTCAACCGTCGGTTGCGTAAGAAGCGTGCAATTTGCGTCGTTGGCCGTTCCTGATCCGTTTTTCGATCCGGTTTCAACTACGAGCATTAAAATTCGAAAACGAAATCGAATATATCATAATATATTAATATCGAGACGAAATTCGAGTCCGGTGCGTCAGTTTCGTCGTTGATTGTCGGTGCGTTACCGTTTCCGTGTTTTTCGTTTGCGTCTGCGTTTTGTGTCGTTCGGAAGCCCAATAAATTCACAAAAATTAATTTCATGAGTATAGAATATTCGTAGAAAATCCGTATTTGTCGGCATTGTCGGTATGTGTACGTCATCAGTTCTTTGTCGTTTAATATTCACCAGATCTTTCCGTAAACCACCGTTCACGCCCTGTAAAGCCGGTTGAACATTCCTAGGCACTCCAAAGGCCTAATTAAGTTAATTTGCGTTTTAAACACTATCTATTGTCGCGTTAATCACCTATTAATCATGAGATTAAGAGCCGTAAATCACCGGTTGTCACATTCTCCCCCTGTTACAGATATTTCGTCCTCGAAATTTAGACTATTTTATCTTCTCAGAACTGTGTTGTTCGCAGGTAAGTTCGAATAACAAAGTGAATGACCACGTAATCGAAACAAGACTTATTCGAATCATGTGAATTTAATGACATTCCTCAACAATAAGAACCCAACGGTTTAAAAGAAATGTGTTTCAAAAATTGATGTCAAAGGAAACAAGATGTATAGGTACAGTCACTGATGTGACTAAGTTAACAGGGATCCAACAAATAACAGGAACTTCAACCAACCGAATTCCAAATGAACGTTCACAATATGCAATTGAATTCTAGAAGCAATAATATCCACTAAACGAAACTTAGAATCAACAAGCTCAAAAGTAATAGTTTGCATGAAATGCTTGATTATGATTAGCCCAAGCTACAAGTTTATACCGACACCACAAGGTGCCGTAGTGATTTAAATAATTCAATAATAGCGGTGATCAAACAACTTCACCGTGTTTGAAATCAAATGAAGCGCAATAAAGTGAATCTGAAAGTTTGTTTCAAATGACATCATAGGATTTTTAATTGAAACTGGAACATCAAAGAAATAATGTTTTCGATCGAAGACGAAGAAGCAATGAATATCGCAAGACATTCGATCGATGTTGAAAGGACCGTTAGGAGGTACACCGGAATATGAAATGAATTTTGTGTACCTTTGTCTTATCACACGATTGTGTTAAGACTGTTGTAATGTGATAAATCAAAGCGGATTTAATCTAAATCAATAAATAAATAATTAAATCCGTGCATAAGATATGTAAACGAGTTTAGCGCAAGCTTCATATAAGTGAAAATACCACCACAAGGTGTTGAAATCAACAAACAATTAAATGGAGTTGAATGCCAAACAAGTTTACTTCGACTCGTAACAATTGAAACACTTGTTAAAACGAATTTTTGAATATGATGCTCCCAATACATCATATGATGCTCTGAAGTGAATATGTGTAATGGACAAGTTCAAACAATTGAACTTGGTTTTAGCGCAATCCGACAATAAATATACGTATCGACAAGAAAACTTTCGGTATGGTCACAACGAAAAACCATGTATGTAACTTGAAAAGAAATGATCGTGATACAATGACCCTTAAGAGGAGTAGAGATGTGAAAGTCTACTCATTAGATGCAAAAATCGGAATTTCTATAAAAGAAATTTAAGGACTTTACCTGGGGTTTCGTGTGATGACCGGTTGTTAGGTGACATTACCATGGAATGTCGAACATATCGTGTGAAGAAATACGTCTTCTCCCTGGCGTGATTCGTGTCGTTGCAGGATCGCGTGACATGTTGCCGCTTCCTGATCGTTAGTTCTCCTGCTGACAGGAATCTAGCGTCGTCGTTGAATTGCGCCACCGTGTCTTTTCAAAGGCCTCGCCTCGATAGTTGTATATGTCGTACTTCAACCTCCGTTGATGTATGGCTTAAGTTTCACGTATACCTGTGCACTAGCGTTGTGTGCCGCGTAGAATGTGATGTACCCCGACATCCGTTGACGTAAAAATTGAGTTCCATGTATTCTCGTGCGCTAGCGTTTAGTTATGCGTAGGCTGCCTGCTCGGGAAGTTAAAATATCATAGATAATATGGATAATAGTGCGTGCCCGAGTTAATAATCGCGGTTCCTACGTGATGACCTTGAATGAATTCCAACATAAGTTTCCGAAGGTCTTAAATGCATGTTTCCTAAACTCTCAGAGTTTTGTGTACTGTATGTAATCGTTTCGTGTACCATGTGTAAAACACAACTTTAGCGTATGTTTGAAAACAAAATTTTGACAGTTTGTTTTTCGGCAACGGTTGGAGACCATATTCGAGTACTAGGCGTTCTGTATGTATTTAAAGTCTTAATGATCTAAGTCCCAGAGAAAAGTGAGGTTAGAGCCTAGGTATTCCTATAGAAAACCTTATTCGGTGTAACCTATAGCTCTGATACCAATCTATCACACCCCGAAATTATCAGAGCTGGCGTGACTGGACTGGTATCTTCATTGCACAGCGGAAGCAAATAAGCTAAGACTTTCTAGAAATTGAACGCCCACTAAGTACTCGAATCTCCAATGGTTCTCCTATTCCAACCGTGCCATGATTTTTGAAATGCAACCTGAGAAAGAAACATGCGAAAAAGTCAACATAAAGTTGAGCGAGTTCATAGTTTGTTTGTAAAAGATTTGAAATAAATCTTTTGAATAACCGGTTTGTGAAATAATATTGAGAAAACGAATTTAGAAATCATTTTCTTGCCAAGTTATACGGAAACTTTGCATTTGTAATGCATTATGTTCGTAAAACCATGTATTTGTAAGCCCTCGTATTTGTAATGTTCGTATAATCGCCCATGCCCACCCTGACTTTGACTCCATGCCCGCATAATCCTATGATTTAAATTTGTATAAAAACATGGTATTTAATTTGTAAAAATCAAGTATTTCTGTAAGTATGTACGTCCCTTGGTAAACGATGTATGTATAAATGTAACACCCTAAATTATACCCTTGAATTATATAATAGTTTGTATCATTTCTAGGAAAAGATAATTTACAAAAGCTGACTTTCGTTATCAAAGTTTATAACTAAATTCAAAATAAGTCAACTAATAACTAAGTTGAAACATTTAAAAAGATGTTCAAAACATGTTTACATCCACACACAAACGTTTTAACACATTGCGGAAGCTTCAAAATAGAGTGTTCGGTTCTTCATTCGGTCACTTGATCACCGCCCGTAAGTTCCATCAATTTACCTAAGGGTCAAAACAATTAAACATTAGTTTTGACTTTGAGCATAAAGATTTAAACATATAATACAACATTAACTTGAATAAAATAAAAAAAAATATAAAATTTCCTGGCTTCACCGTAAATTACGGTGTTACCGTAATTTACGGTGACATCTGAACATATCTGGTTCCACCGTAAACCAGTAGTAAACCGCCGTAACAGACTTGAACCCTACCGTAAATTACGGTACTACCGTAATTTACGGTAGTTCCTGGAAATCATTGTTTTTGCTTGTTTTGTTCAAGGCTCTCAAACCCAACTTTCGGATTTCGTTTATCTAAGAATTCACTACATCAAATCCTATTATTTCTAACCTGTTATATGTTAACCAACATCAAGGTAAAATCCACATGTTCCGTAGTATTAATCATGCTCTAGTTTGGTTATTTGACCCGTTTAGCTTGTCTACGGAATTTCCTTCCTTATGACAACTACCGACGGATTATAACCAACTTTTAACAAATTATTCTATATAGCGACATAAATGCTTAATTTCATAGCATCCTTTATTCTAAAATCAAGTACTCATTATATAAATATTCCAATCTACTAAATGTAACGGAGCAAGTTACATACGTCAAATTTTCTAACAATTGTTTTGACCCGTCTCACTTGACAAAGACGAAGGCCACTTCCGTGATATATTGAACTATATTGTTTACCATGTTTTCGAAACTACAACATAAAACTATTAATTAATTCATAATGTAACGAAATGGTAAATTCGTACCTTTAGAGCACGCCTTTCCCCCGTGAATTCCCTTCGGCTTGTCCGCTTGATGATCCGGACTCTTTGCCTAGAAAATTCAGTTTTACAACTTGTTTAGAACTCTTTCCATGACCATATTCATATCATTGTGAAACATGATCAAATCTGCGTTCTCATCAAATTTAACATCAAAAATCCTCACTTAGGCATTTCTACAAACACCTAACGGGTCAGATTTTCCTACCATTATTTCCAAGTTCATGACTTGCAATTTAAACCTCAATTTCACTTTAATTAGTAACCTTGCACACATTTTAACATCAATATCATAGGAATTACCTCCTATGATGAAATTTATACTAGGATTATCATTCAAATCCTAGTGTTCATCATCATCTTATAAAACCCATAACCTAGCTTCCATGGATTCATAGAATTCTCTGAATTTGGGCATGATTTCTCCAATAGTTAGTTAGGTTTTACTTCTAAACACCTAATCAACTTTAATCCGACCAAATAACACACATGCAAGCATCTAATTTCAGAATTTCAGAATCATGAGAATTTCAAGTTGATAGTTTTCATCAAATTTCACATACCTTAGAATCCTCTTGCAATGAGGATTACGATTCTAGGCTCAATTCTTGATTTCTACTTGGATTTAACCCTTCAATTTGCAAGATTATGAGATTTTAGGTTTTGGGAGAAGTGGGTGTCGCCCCTGAGATGTTCTGGTCGACCAACACCTCAATTTGGGGTGTTTGGTTTATTCTTTATTAGTTCCACTTAATTTAGTTTTAAGTTTAACACTTTAGGCCCCTCTACTAAGTTTAACATATCCTTTAGTAGCTCTAAACCCTTTTATAGGTTATTTTTAGTAAACTAATTAACTAGGTTAACATTCCTAGTTAGTAAATTCTTGTATATTTATACTTTATAGTTCCAATATAAAGTTTCATATTTTCGGGGTGTTACAATAAACCTTTAAAGTATGTATGAAAATCCCTGGTATGTTACAATAAACCTTTTTGTCTAAAATTTCAACCGGTCTCACCACATAATTTAGACTATTATCCACTTCGATATCATCGTAATGAATATAGGTCGTTTCGTCAGCCAGGCACTTTCTTAATTGGGATACGTGAAACGTGCCATGGATCCCACTTAGCTCCTCTGGTAGTTCAAGACGGTAAGCTACCTTGCCAACTCTCCCGATAATCTTAAATGGCCCGATAAACCTTGGGCTTAATTTCCCCTTCCTTCTAAATCTAATAACGCCTTTCCATGGGGACACTTTTAGCATGACCATGCCACCCACTTGAAATTCAATTGGCCTTTTCCTTTTATCTACATACGCCTTTTGCCTGTCTTGAGCCGCTTTCAAGTGTGCCTGAACTTTATCGATCTTTTCGTTCGTTGCTCTTACTATGTCTTGATGGGCGAGTTCGCGTGGACCCACTTCACCCCAACAAACCGGGGTTCGACACTTCCTACCGTAAAGCAGTTCGTATGGTGCCATTTTAATACTAGATTGGTAACTGTTGTTATACGAAAACTCGACTAACGGTAGGTGAACATCCCAACTGCCTCCAAAGTCGATTATACATGCCCGTAGCATGTCTCCCAATATTTGTATCGTTCTTTCACTTTGTCCATCCGTTTGAGGATGGTACGCAGTGCTTATGAACAATTTGGTCCCCATTTGTTCTTGGAAATCACGCCAGAAATTCGAAGTAAACCGGGTATCCCTATCGGACACGATGGACACCGGCACTCCATGACGTGCTATGATTTCATTGGTATAGACTTCTGACATCTTTTCTGACGTGTAAGTCTCACGAATCGGAATAAAGTGAGCACTTTTCGTCAATCTATCCACCACTACCCATATGGCATCAAAACCACGATTCGTCTTAGGCAACTTGGTTAACAGGTCCATTGTAATATGTTCCCATTTCCAAACCGGAATTTCTAACGGTTGGAGTTTACCGTATGGTTTCTGGTGCTCCGCCTTGACTTGTAAACATGTCAAGCATTTTTCCACATATTTTGCCACGTCCCTCTTCATTCCGGGCCACCAATAATTTTGTTTCAAATCATTGTACATCTTGGTCGCACCCGGATGAATTGAATAACGGGATTTATGAGCTTCATCAAGTAGAAGCGCCTTTACTCCACAGGTATGTGGGACCCATATCCTTCCGGATCGAGTCTTCAACCCATGATTCCCATCCGTCAAATCTTTCAATTGACCAATTATTCTTTCTTTCTTTCTTCCAATTCTCTTCTTTCACTGCTTCTAACTGCGCCTCTCGAATACGTTCAAGTATACCCGAGGTCACCACGAGTTGCATTGACCTCACTCGTATTGGGACATAGTCCGCTTTTCGACTTAGAGCGTCCGCTACTACGTTTGCTTTTCCGGGGTGATAATGTATCTCACAGTTGTAGTCCTTCACCGTCTCTAGCCATCGCCTTTGCCGCATATTCAACTCCTTCTGATCGAAGAAGTATTTCAAACTTTTGTGATCGGTGAATATGGAGCACTTTACCCCATACAAGTAATGTCTCCATATTTTTAATGCAAACACTACCGCTGCCAATTCGAGATCGTGCGTGGGGTATTTCTTCTCGTGCATCTTCAATTGTCTCGAGGCATAGGCTATTACCTTGCCCCGTTGCATCAACACGCAACCGAGCCCCGATAACGAAGCATCCGAATAGACCACCATGTCTTCGACTCCGTCCGGCAATGTCAGTACCGGAGCTTGAGTTAGCCTTTCTTTTAGCGTCCGAAACGCTTTTTCTTGATCGACTCCCCAAACAAACTTTGCTTTCTTTTGGGTTAGCTTTGTTAGCGGCGATGCAATTTTGGAGAAATCTTGAATGAATCTCCTATAATATCCAGCAAGCCCCAAAAAGCTTCTAATTTCAGAAGGGTTCTTCGGGGGATTCCATTTTGACACCGCCTCTATCTTTGACGGATCCACCAAAACTCCATCGGCACTTATGACATGACCGAGAAATTGTACCTCTCGTAACCAAAAGGCACATTTAGAAAATTTTGCATAAAGCTTCTCTCGTCTAAGTGTCTCTAACACTTCTTGCAAGTGGCGTGCGTGTTCAGCTTCACTTTTCGAATACACCAAGATATCATCGATAAACACGATGACCGACTTATCCAACATTGGCTTGCAAACCCGGTTCATGAGGTCCATTAATGCCGCGGGCGCATTTGTTAGCCCAAATGACATCACAAGAAATTCGTAATGTCCGTATCTTGTGCGAAAAGCCGTCTTCGGCACATCTTCTTCTTTGACCTTTAGTTGGTGATACCCCGACCTAAGGTCAATTTTTGAGAACCAACTTGCGCCTTGTAGTTGGTCAAATAAGTCGTCTATCCTCGGGAGCGGGTATCGGTTCTTTACCGTGAGTTTGTTTAACTCTCGATAATCGATACACATGCGCATACTCCCGTCCTTCTTTCTCACAAACAACACCGGTGCGCCCCAAGGAGACACACTCGGCCTTATGAATCCTTTATCAAGCAAATCTTGAATTTGGGACATCAGCTCTTGTAATTCCGACGGTGCAAGTCGGTACGGGGCCTTTGCCACAGGTTTCGCGCCCGGAATCAATTCGATCCCGAACTCTACTTCCCGTTCAGGCGGTATCCCCGGTAAATCTTCCGGAAAAACATCTTCATAATCCCGTACTATCGGTACATCTCCAATCTTCCGTGATTCTTTCTCGGTCTCATTTGCATAAATTATGAATGCCTTGCATCCTCGCTTCATGAGCTTGTGAGCTTTCAACATCGAACATACTATGGGGTTGCCTCGTTTTTCGCCATAAATGGTGACGTGTTTTCCGCTCGGAGATGTTAGTTTTATCTCTTTGCGAAAACACACGACCTTTGCATGGTATTGAGATAGCCAATCCATCCCCACGACTACTTGGAATTCTCCCATCGACATCGGGATTAGATTTATCAAATATTCTTCATCGTCGATGCTCAGTTTGCAATTTTCACATACATCACAAACAATAAAGCTTTTGTTATTACCTATCTCTACTTCTAAAGGCACAGGTAATTTTGTTAAAATAAATGAAGGATGTCGAATAAACCCGTATGAAACAAAGGATTTATTCGCACCCGTATCAAATAACACGTGTGCGGGAATTGAATTTACAGCAAATATACCTGAGACCACATCAGGTTCAATCTTCGCTTCTGCGGCAGTTAGTTGGAAAGATCTTGCCTTTGCTTTCGGGGCTTCACCTTTCGATTCTTGCCCATCTTTCTTTCCAACCAGTTCCGGGCATTCTGACTTTTTGTGACCCGTTCGATAACAATTGTAACAAACCGTCACCTTCTCCGGGCATGACATAGCCATATGTCCCTTTTTCTTGCATATGGGACAAGGCTTATCCTTGTAACGACATTCGCCCTTATGATTCTTCCCACAAATTTTGCAACCTGATGTACTACCTTTAGCATCTGATTTCTTTGCGGATTCATTCGTTCTTGCTTTCTTGGCAGGGCTTGGATTCACATCTTGTGCCCTTCGTTCACCCCGTTCTATACTCTTCTTCAATTCAATCTCCCTTTCCCGAGCAGCATTGACAATCTCGGTAAGGGTCTCATACTTTGAAGGGGTTATGAATTCTCTATACTCCGCGCTTAGCATGTTATGATAATAATAGACCTTTTGCTCTTCATTCGTTATCAAATCATCACAGAACTTCATCTTGTCCATAAACATCCCCGTGATCTTGTCTATGGATTCACCTTTGTGTCTGAGTTGCATGAACTCTTCCTTGATCTTGTTTATGACCGCTTTGGGACTATGGTGTTTAAGAAACGGCGTCTTAAACTCCTCCCAAGTCATGGCCTTAGCCGCTTCACTTCCAATCTCCTTCTTTTTGTTGTCCCACCAATCTTTCGCTTGATTCCTTAGTTGGCCCGTACCAAAGGCTACGTAGTCTTCTTCGTCACAATGCGTTCTCTCGAATACCCCTTCGATGTCACTTAGCCATCGTTGGCACACTATTGGGTCAACCTCCCCATTATATGTTGGTGGCTTACAAGCCATGAATTCCTTGTATGAACAAGGCTTTCGTCCTCCACGCTTTTCCTTTGTTACATTTGAATCATCTTCCAGTTTCTTGATTCTATCTTCTACTATTGATAAAACCGTGTTTTGGATTTTATCAATAAAGCCCGACAAACTGTTTTCGATCGCCTTTCCAACCTCTTCGGCAATCACTTCCCTCACTTGTTCGGTGACTCTTGGCA
Organism: Helianthus tuberosus; assembly: GCA_030545235.1. Classification (NCBI taxonomy): domain Eukaryota; kingdom Viridiplantae; phylum Streptophyta; class Magnoliopsida; order Asterales; family Asteraceae; genus Helianthus; species Helianthus tuberosus. The sequence continues at coordinate 144,927,363 of CM060372.1, forward strand.
CCGCATTATCATTGTCTCCATCAGCCATCTCGATTTCTGAAATGTTTACATAGATTGTTAAACATTCCATTTATAATACCTGCTTTACTTGTTTTGATTTAATCAAGTTCATAACTTGATTTAATCATTCTTGTTTCGATTCAATCAAGTCCGTAACTTGATTTAATAATTCTTGTTTCTATTCAATCAAGTCCGTAACTTGATTTGATCATTCTTGTTTCGATTCAATCAAGTCCGTAACTTGATTCGATCATTCTTGTTTCGATTCAATCAAGTCCGTAACTTGATTCGATCATTCTTGTTTCGATTCAATCAAGTCCGTAACTTGATTCGATCATTCTTGTTTCGATTCAATCAAGTCCGTAACTTGATTCGATCATTCTTGTTTCATGCATTTCTTGTTTCTGAGTGAGCTTACACACTCTTTTCATGCATATTGTTCATTTCTCATTCTATACATAGTACATAATTTATTAACAAAACAAGTTAATTCTTACCGGACGATCGATCAAGCTTGAACCGAACACTTATTGACAACCATGAGCTCTGATTACCAACTTGTAACACCCTAAATTATACCCTTGAATTATATAATAGTTTGTATCATTTCTAGGAAAAGATAATTTACAAAAGCTGACTTTCGTTATCAAAGTTTATAACTAAATTCAAAATAAGTCAACTAATAACTAAGTTGAAACATTTAAAAAGATGTTCAAAACATGTTTACATCCACACACAAACGTTTTAACACATTGCGGAAGCTTCAAAATAGAGTGTTCGGTTCTTCATTTGGTCACTTGATCACCGCCCGTAAGTTCCATCAATTTACCTAAGGGTCAAAACAATTAAACATTAGTTTTGACTTTGAGCATAAAGATTTAAACATATAATACAACATTAACTTGAATAAAATAAAAAAAAAATATAAAATTTCCTGGCTTCACCGTAAATTACGGTGTTACCGTAATTTACGGTGACATCTGAACATATCTGGTTCCACCGTAAACCAGTAGTAAACCGCCGTAACAGACTTGAACCCTACCGTAAATTACGGTACTACCGTAATTTACGGTAGTTCCTGGAAATCATTGTTTTTGCTTGTTTTGTTCAAGGCTCTCAAACCCAACTTTCGGATTTCGTTTATCTAAGAATTCACTACATCAAATCCTATTATTTCTAACCTGTTATATGTTAACCAACATCAAGGTAAAATCCACATGTTCCGTAGTATTAATCATGCTCTAGTTTGGTTATTTGACCCGTTTAGCTTGTCTACGGAATTTCCTTCCTTATGACAACTACCGACGGATTATAACCAACTTTTAACCAATTATTCTATATAGCGACATAAATGCTTAATTTCATAGCATCCTTTATTCTAAAATCAAGTACTCATTATATAAATATTCCAATCTACTAAATGTAACGGAGCAAGTTACATATGTCAAATTTTCTAACAATTGTTTTGACCCGTCTCACTTGACAAAGACGAAGGCCACTTCCGTGATATATTGAACTATATTGTTTACCATGTTTTCGAAACTACAACATAAAACTATTAATTAATTCATAATGTAACGAAATGGTAAATTCGTACCTTTAGAGCACGCCTTTCCCCCGTGAATTCCCTTCGGCTTGTCCGCTTGATGATCCGGACTCTTTGCCTAGAAAATTCAGTTTTACAACTTGTTTAGAACTCTTTCCATGACCATATTCATATCATTGTGAAACATGATAAAATCTGCGTTCTCATCAAATTTAACATCAAAAATCCTCACTTAGGCATTTCTACAAACACCTAACGGGTCAGATTTTCCTACCATTATTTCCAAGTTCATGACTTGCAATTTAAACCTCAATTTCACTTTAATTAGTAACCTTGCACACATTTTAACATCAATATCACAGGAATTACCTCCTATGATGAAATTTATACTAGGATTATCATTCAAATCCTAGTGTTCATCATCATCTTATAAAACCCATAACCTAGCTTCCATGGATTCATAGAATTCTCTGAATTTGGGCATGATTTCTCCAATAGTTAGTTAGGTTTTACTTCTAAACACCTAATCAACTTTAATCCGACCAAATAACACACATGCAAGCATCTAATTTCAGAATTTCAGAATCATGAGAATTTCAAGTTGATAGTTTTCATCAAATTTCACATACCTTAGAATCCTCTTGCAATGAGGATTACGATTCTAGGCTCAATTCTTGATTTCTACTTGGATTTAACCCTTCAATTTGCAAGATAATGAGATTTTAGGTTTTGGGAGAAGTGGGTGTCGCCCCTGAGATGTTCTGGTCGACCAACACCTCAATTTGGGGTGTTTGGTTTATTCTTTATTAGTTCCACTTAATTTAGTTTTAAGTTTAACACTTTAGGCCCCTCTACTAGGTTTAACATATCCTTTAGTAGCTCTAAACCCTTTTATAGGTTATTTTTAGTAAACTAATTAACTAGGTTAACATTCCTAGTTAGTAAATTCTTGTATATTTATACTTTATAGTTCCAATATAAAGTTTCATATTTTCGGGGTGTTACAATAAACCTTTAAAGTATGTATGAAAATCCCTGGTATGTGGCAATAAGGAAAAAGAGATCACCAATGGGTTGCAACGCCACTGGTATGTGCGAAAAGCCGCTGGGCATGCTCCCGTGGTGGGTGATAGAAGCTTCTATAGCTTTGTCTTTTATGCTGGCACTTGGGCACGCCCCCGTGTTCACTGAGCACGGGGCGTGTTCAGTCTTCTTTCTTCTTGATTTTGCTTGGGAAGATGCTGTCGGGGGGTCGGGCATGCCACGTTTGTTCCTTTTCTTGTATTTATGTTAGATTTAGCTGCCTTTTTGCTTCTTTTGTTAATTTGAGCTCATTTAATCCTGAAAATACAAAAGGAAGACAAAAACATACTTTTTCCAACATTAGTACTAAAAAAATGGTTAGTTTTATGCCACAATTGATGTAATTTATATGTTGCATTTTGTGCACATCAAATACCCCCACACTTGAATCTTTGCTTGTCCTCAAGCAAAACTCTTTATAATGTGGGTTTACACTCCCAAATGGAATGGGTAGAAGAGAAGGTTTTTGGGCTTGTCATAGAGTGTCGGGATTTCCAAGATTCTTTATTAAGTTTTATTTTTATTTATTTACAATCCAATTCGTCATGATTTATTTAAAACATTACATAAGATAAATTACTTATTAGGGAATAACATGCCTTTTTAAAATTTCACTTACATACAAGTTCACATACCTCACGGGGGATCATTCAACACTCGGCCGAAGATGTATTTTAGTGAATCACTCGAGAGCGGCATGGAACTTACTCCTACCATAGGCTTGTCAAGCAATGAATCCTCCTCCTTTTTAACTATATACCTTTGTAAATATCAAGAGGACTTTTGGGTGAAGGGTTAGGCTTGGGTTAAAGGTAGGTGGTTGGGTTAATGGTTAATAGAAAAGGGCGAAAAGCGTAAAAAGCATCGGTTTTCGTAAGACTAATAAAAATACACCAGTCGAGCCCGTCCACGTCCCAAAAGCTAAGGAAAAGGGTGTGGAGGTTAATACCGCCCCTTATCCCGAAGCTTTTTTGGGACCATCTAAGAAAGTGGTAAATAAACGAGGCCCACAACAAGAGGAGATGTGGGAAATTTTTAAACAAGTTAAAATCAATTTACCACTCTTAGACGCAATCAAGCAAGTACCCTCATATGCTAAGTACTTGAAAGATTTATGTAACCAAAAGCGAACTCACAAATTTCCTAAGAAACTTGATTTAACCGAAAACGTGAGTTCGATTCTTTCGGGTGCACTTCCACCAAAACTTCAAGATCCGGGGGCGCCCATTATTTCAATACAAGTCGGTGAATTTAAAATGACCCGGGCACTTTTGGATCTTGGGGCAAGGGAGAGTATCTTGCCGGGTAGTTTATATGACCAATATGATTTTGGTCCACTTCAAGTGTCGAACACCACCGTGGTGTTAGCCGATTTAACTCCTAAACTACCCCGTGGGATAGTCACGGATGTAATAGTCAAGGTCGAGGACTTTTACTATCCGGTGGACTTTCTTGTATTAGATTATGTTTCTTTGGAACAAACCAAGCAACCAACGGTGATCCTCGGTCGACCATTTTTGGCAACATCGAATGCCCAAATTAATTGCAAATCGGCCACGGTCGACATGACTTTTGGTAACCGTCGGTTGCGGTTAAATGTCTTTTCAGGATTGACGGATCCTCTAGTCGGTGATGAATGCTATATGGCGGACATTGTTGATGAGTGTATACCTCTATGCGACATTAGTGTCGAAGAGGAAAACACAATAGAGGAATGTTTCATGTTTGACAGGTTACAAGGAGAAACGAATCGGAGCATGGATGAGGAGGTGAAAGAGTTGGAGGTCATGGCGGCTAGGGAAGGAAGGCCCACTTGGACACATCAAGTGGAAAGTCTTCCGGAAAGTATCGACACAAAGTTAAAGCCATCGTTGGAAGAGCCCCCGATGGTAGAGTTGAAGGCGCTACCCAAGCATCTTAAGTATGCTTATGTGGGTGAGGGTAGTACGCTTCCGGTTATCATTGCATCTAACTTGACCGGGGAGCAAGAAGAGAAGTTGATGAAAGTGTTGGTCACTCATAGAGCCGCTATCGGGTGGACCATTGCGGATTTAAAGGGAATTAGTTCCTCTGTGGTGATGCACAAGATCATCACGGAAGATGGTATGAGTCCTTCTTGCGACACACAACGGAGACTAAATCCGAACATGCGAGAAGTGGTGAAGAAGGAGGTATTGAAGTGGCTAGATGCAGGTATCATATACCTTATTTCGGATAGCCAATAGGTAAGCCCGACACAAACGGTTCCTAAGAAAGTGGGTATTCAAGTCGTCACAAATGACGCAGGTGAAGAGGTCGCCACTCGGCCGGTAACCGGGTGGCGTATTTGTATTGACTATAGGAAGTTAAATGCTGCAACTTCCAAAGATCATTTCCCGTTGCCATTTATTGACCAAATTGTTGAGAAATTGGCTGGACAAAAATTTTATTGTTTTCTGGATGGTTATTCAGGATATAATCAAATTGCTATACATCCAGAAGACCAAGCAAAGACTACCTTTACTTGTCCATACGGTACCTTCGCATTTAGGCGAATGCCCTTTGGAGTTTGTAATGCCCCCACTACTTTCCAAAGGTGTATGATGAGTATCTTTTCAGATATGGTGGGGGAGTCTTTGGAAATCTTCATGGATGATTTCTCAATATTTGGGTCATCATTTGATGCATGCCTTGACCAACTCGAAAAAGTTTTAAAAAGATGTGTTGAGAAAAACCTAGTTTTGAGTTGGGAAAAGAGCCATTTTATGGTTCAAGAAGGGATTGTGTTGGGGCATGTCATCTCGAGTCGGGGGATTGAGGTGGATAGAGCAAAAGTGCAAGTCATATCCACTTTGCCTTATCCCACAAGTGTTTTGGGTATTCGGTCGTTTTTAGGACACGCGTGGTTTTATAGGCGGTTTATAAAAAGCTTTAGTGATATAACAAAACCCCTATGTAATTTGTTGTTGAAGGATTAAACCTTTTGATTTCGATAAAAAATAGCAAAATGCCTTTAACATCTTGAAGCAAAAGTTGGTTGATGCCCCGATCTTGCAATCACCGAATTGGTCATTACCATTCGAAATTATGTGTGATGCAAGTGATTATGCGGTGGGGGCCGTATTGGGTCAACAGGTAGACAAGAAACCGGTTGCCATTTACTACGCAAGTAAGACTCTCTCGGATGCATAATTAAATTATACAACTACTGAGAAAGAGCTACTTGCAGTGGTATATGCGTTGGATAAATTTCGTGCTTATATATGGGATACTAAGGTCATTGTATATTCTGACTATTCTGCAGTTAGGTATCTCATGGACAAGAAGGATGCAAAGCCGAGATTAATCCGATGGGTTCTCTTGCTACAGGAATTTGATTTGGAGATTCGGGACAAGAAAGGGAGTGAGAATGTGGTTGCGGACCACTTGTCCCGATTGGTTGTGGATGAGGATTCTTCCCGTGAAGAGATTAATGAGAATTTCCCAGATGAGCAAATTTTAAAAGTTTCAATATTACCATGGTATGCTAATATTGTTAATTATTTGGTCACAGGTGACTTGCCGGCTCATTGGGACAGAAGGAAGAGGTTGCATTTCCTTTCTCAAATCAAGTACTACACGTTGGAAGAACCGGACTTATACAAGATATGTCCGGATCAAGTCGTTCGAAGATGCATACCCGACGAGGAGATTCCTAGCGTCTTGATGCACTTGCATTCATTTGCTTGTGGGGGCCATTTCAGTGGTCACAAAACCGGGCACAAAGTGCTCAATAGCGGTCTTTATTGGCCGACTATTTTCAAGGATGCTTTTAATTTCGCTAAAAACTGTGTAGAGTGTCAAAAGTTAGGGGGTATTTCCAAAAGGGATGAAATGCCCATGCAACCGATCCTTATTGTAGATATTTTTGATGTGTGGGGGATCGATTTCATGGGCCCATTCCCTAATTCGCATGGCAACTTATACATCTTGGTGGCGGTCGATTATGTATCCAAATGGGTTGAAGCGATTGCCACCAAGACGAATGACCATACCGTTGTTTGCAATTTTGTACAAACAAACATAATTTCTAGATTTGGGATTCCCCGAGTGATCATTAGTGATGGGGGATCTCATTTTAAGAATTTTAACTTTGGCAAACTCTTGAAACGGTATGGCGTTGACCATCGGATTGCTACCCCTTACCACCCACAAACAAGCGGTCAAGTAGAAGTTTCCAATAGGCAAATAAAAGAAATTTTGCAAAAGACCGTTCGACCCGACCGAAAGGATTGGTCGACGAAGTTGAATGATGCTTTATGGGCTTATAGAACGACTCATAAAACACCTATTGGAACTACACCTTATCGCTTAATTTATGGGCGAAATTGTCATTTACCGGTCGAACTTGTGCATCGTGCTTGGTGGGCTATCAAAGAGGTTAACATGAAATATGACGATGCAGGAAAAGAGCGAAAGTTAAAGCTTTGCGAATTGGAGGAGCTTAGGGAAGAAGCGTATGAGTGCGCCTCGAAATACAAGGATGATATGAAGAGGGCACATGACGTGAAGTTGAAGCCGAATGAGTTTGAAGTGGGTCAAAAGGTTTGGCTATATAACTCACGGCTTAAGTACTTTCCTGGTAAGCTTAAGAACAAATGGATGGGCCCGTACATGATTACACGGGTCGGGAAACTTGGAGATGTTACCATCGAGGACCCGAAGGATGGGTCGAAGCAAACGGTTAATGGTCACCGCCTTAAACCATTCCTTAACGGTAACAATGAGAAAAAGGATGAGAATGTGGAGTTGGTGAACTTCGTGGTAAGTGTGCCAACTTATGAGGTAAACTGAAGAGACCGGTAATGAGTTTTGTAAAGTTATGTACAATTTATTTAATTGTTTGAGTATTTTTGTGGTAATCGTTCTCATCCCGTACTAACCCTTGTGATTGTGTGAAGTCGGGACATTCTGAACGGGTCTTGAAGACAAAAAGTACGTTTTTTAGACTTGTTTGTGTGTATTAGGGACAATACACGACTTTTCGGGGGGTGGTAGGGCCCGTTAACGGTTTTTGCGTTTTCAAAATTTTAACTTATAAAAAATTACAAAAATATTTTTAATAATTTTTAGGAATCTTAATTGCATATAGTCCTTTTATTAAAGTCTCATAATTTTCCTCATATTTTCCATATAAAAAAAATATATAATAAAATTTTGAAAATAAAAAAATTGAAATTCGGCATACCGTCGGCGACGGTGGGTATGCCCGTCGCCTACAGCCCTTCAAATCCTCCGTAGCCCCATTTTGTCCGTAGACAGCGAATTAGCTCGTCGCCACTTTTCCCGATTTCTATTAACCGTCGCCGAAGGACATTCTTACCGTCGCCGACGGTGCACCAATCTTCCGGCGACCCAGATTCGTTTAATGGCTTCAAGTTCGAACCCAAACCCTTTATAACCATCAAGCCTTAACCCGAATCATCTTGTAGCCACACATAGGACCCGAAAACCTTATCATATTCCCCATCCATCTAAAAATACATCATCATATCAGTTTGACCTATACGTTCTCTTTCCTTCATCATCATCTTCCTCAATCTTCTTACTTCAAGAACCCTAGCTTTGCAACTCTCATAACTTCTTCGATTCTCAGCCAAATCTTTTGATTCTTGAGCCTATTTTGGGTATTTTTTTCGAGAGGAACAAAAACCCCCATCACGATTTTCATCAACTCTTGCTGGTTTGCAAGATTTCTGAAGTAAAAAATTCGGGGTTTTGAAGCGTGTTCATCAAAGTCTTTTGCTTTGCACTTTTTCTTAGTTTTCTTGTTCATCTACACTAAAGGTATGGAATTTCATTTTATTTATGCATGATTTTCATATGGATTGTTGATTTCTTCCGAAATTTTAAGCTTATTGTTTAAGAGTAGGTTGTTTATCATAATGTATGATGTTTTAGTATAAATTTAAGAATGATTACTTGATTTGGGTGGGATTTGAACATGCTCTAGTCTTGGTGATGTGATTACACTAGATTTTTGCATGATTGAGCATAGTTGTAATGTTGAATATTGTTGAAACCATGAAATTTTTGTGAATAAACATGTTAAATTGATATGAAGATGATAAAATATGCGACTTTGGAAGTTTAAAAAGGCGATTTTACATCTAGTCATTGATTGAAATTCAACATTGCATATTATGTTCAAAGTTTAAGATTGTTTGAAGATTTGGGGGTGTGCTAATTGTTCTTTACTGTCTTTTGATTGTAGCTATGTTCGGAGGAAGAAAGAAAGCAAAAACTTCCAGGCAAGGTTCATCTTCCGGAGCCGGTTCAGGCTCGGGGCATTATCAAAGACGATGGGAACAATTAAGCAATGTGGAAGAAGGTGATGGATAACTCTATCGACAGGATTGGGAGGAGGCCAAGAATAGTCGGTCGGCCTCAGTATGGAAAGACGAAAAGCAGAAGGCTCTTTCCCGGTACAGAAACAAAAGATTGGAGGCAAAGATGTGGAAGATGAAAATGGTCACGGGTGTTTCAAAGCCCGTACCCGATAGAGTAGTATATGAGCGTGCGGTGAATGTCGAAGAATTCCGCACAATTGGCATAGCTCAAAAGTTTGAGAAGATCGGGTGGGAACGAGTACTAGATTGGTGTGAGGATATCACCACCCGGGTCTATTTGGGTGCGGTTTGTGAATGGTTGTCTACTTTACGGTTTGAACATTCTGATGGGCCGGCTCCTACGTGGCAGTTGATCGGTAACATTGGCAAGAATCAGATGATTATGTCGTTTGAGCACATGAATGCCATCACGAGATTTGATTCATTAGGGGTTGAAGCATATGATTATTACGATTATGATCAGTTTTTGGATAACAAAACAAACACTGCTGATCCGGATCAAATGCTAGCAGCGGTCTTGCCAGGTTCTGGGGGTGCGGAGAATCTAGAAACGATTTGTCCTTGGAGGGTAAAATATTACAAGGCATTTCGTTGGAGAATGTTATGGTGCGGTTCGGAGACCGCAGGACAGTGAAGGCACCCGACTGCCGGGTCTTGCATTCGTTGTTGTATGGGACACCAAGGCTATCATGGCGTCAAATCGTGATGATAAACACGTGGGATACAAGGGAGTCGTTCAAACGGAAGATGATACCCTACGTGAGGTTAATCAGCGCGATGATTTTGTAGCAAAATGTGTTACCCCCGGAATCGTTGTGGGTGTCTAAACCCATCGATCAGTTCAACCTCGCTTCAATGAAGCGACATTGGAAGATAACGGTTAAAACCTATGGTCACCTTCACACAGTTGAAGATGAACAGGGAAACAGTTACAGGTTCACTGATCGGGGTGATGATGAAGAGGGTGATGAAGATGAGGAGATGGTTGATATAGAGGATGAGACGGAGCCTCCCGGTCCACGGGGACCAAGGCAGAGATACATGCGGAAACATCGGGAAATTTCTGCCGATGTAGCAGATTTTGTGAATCAAAGACAGGGGCCGACGTACCGGAATTTTAACCGCGGGCAACAAGCGGTTTATGATAATGTGTCGGCATGTATAGGTGAAGGAAAAGAATATGAGGTAAGAAGGAAGGCTTGGGAAGAGATGCACGGGGCCTACACACAAGAATAGTGGGCCTTCCAAGCATCCTTTCGTGAGAGGATGGAGAAACAAATGGAGGAACAGCAATTGCAACAAGCGCTACAAAGGTCACAAATGGAACGCTTGTTACAATTACAAGAGGAAGATAGGGCCCGAAGACGGGCATGGGAGGAAGAGGAGGCGAGGTGTCAAAATGAACAAAGAGAATTGGAACGACACCGATGGAGCGCTTTATGTGTTTCTAATCAAATGGCTATTAATAATGCCAAGGTCCTCCACGATCAGGAGCGACATCAAAGAGACTATGAAGCCGGCCTCCCTTATGCCGAACACTCGGGGTGGACCGATTACCCCAACCTTCCCCATCCACGAGGCCCATCCGATCCAACCCCTCACTGGCCCGAGGCAGTTGGGTCCAGCTTCATCCCTATACCCTACCAGCCACCACCTCAAGGAGAGCAAGGGCCCCTCGATAACTACAGGGAGATGTTTGAGGCCCTCACTGGTTATCCATACCAGCCAAACCCGCCAGTTAACTCCAATGAGAGATATCAGCGGTGAAGGCAAGGTATGTTTTGTGTTGTTGTATATTTGTAGTTTTCTTTATTTCTGTTTTGTTATTATTTCTTTTTTCCTGGTTAAATGAACGTTGTGGGTGTGTTCCCTATATAACCCTCACGAGACCTACTCGTCCTCCCAAGCTATTGGGGGGTTTAAAAGGGCTTGTTGCAAAAGCTAAATGCAACCGTGATTCCTACGAAAGTGAGTTAGGATTGTTATTGTTGTAAATTATGTTCCACAAAAATCAAGGTAAACTAACGCATGATTTGGTAAAACTTTCATAAAAATGGTAGAACTAAGAACCTAACAAATTTTAATGGTTGTGAGAAGCATGCTTCTACACAAGGGTTTAGATTTGTAGGTACACCATGTTCGCGGGACAACCATTTTTGTGATGAGAAGAAGAAGACAGGAGTCTCTAGCGACAAATATCAGGTGCATGTGTTTCCTTTTTACCTTGATTCTTAGTTTAGTAATAAGTGGAGTGTAATTGTATATTATTTTTCCGGGGTGGAATTTTTGGGAAGTTAGCCGTGTCACATCCCTTGTGCATTTTAAAACTCTAGTTCTTACACATTGAGGACAATATGTACCTCAAGTGTGGGGATGGGGGAGTAGTAAGAGTTTTCGATTTTGACCCATTCATTTAAACACTACACATTGAGGACAATGTTTACCTCAAGTGTAGGGATGGGGGAAAATTTCAAAAATTTTTCAAAAATATCTTGTTTCGAAAGCGATCTTAAAGCACAAGTAACTAAGTCAACGAGAGATGTCACAACCCATTTGGTCTTTTGTCATGGTCAAGTTCAAATTAATAACATGACGGGTATTTAGCGGGTGATTATTTGGGAATATTCGCTTAAAGAACTAGCGTTTTATGCATATCTCATACCATACCCTTATACGTGAGGTCTTGAGCCACTTTATATCATAGATTTACATATACATGTTTCTTTGTTTGAGTGGACCATTAGTCGCGTATTGTAGAACTTGAAACTTTTGATACGTTCGAGACCATAGACCGAGTACAAGCACGAGAATGATTAACGCATTAAGTAAACCTCTTCCATTTTACACCATTTTTATATCCTTACCCAAAAATTATCCCCTAGTAGCCAATTTTGAGCCTAATCCTTTCGTTTGACCACCCTATAGCCTATAGCCTATAACCTTAAACCTTTTTCTTTTAAACCCGTGTGATGGAAATTCGATTATAGGAGTTGTATTTGTATAGTTGTATTTGATTGTTTGCATAAAAAAAAAAAAGAAAAAAGTATGTGGAAAATCAGAAAATGTTATGAAAAAGAATTGAAAATCATTGAGAAAAGAAAAAAAATGTGAAGTTAGTAGTTGTTGAATAAAAGGCTAAAGTTGTTGCCTTGTAGTGATGTTTATAGTGTAGTTTTATTTAGAGTAGTCATTTGTAATAAAAAAAATCGAATTTCCATCACCTTAGCCACTTTAAAATATCCTATTTCCTACCCTTAGCCTAGCCCCGTTGCAACCCTTACAAAGACCTTATGACTTGTGCTTAGTATTCGTGATCGGTGGTGGAGAATGATTGAGTTGCAAGCCTATGCGGGTACGTGTTCTAATCAGTTTTGAGCGATTAATTGTTGAGGTGCTAATACATTATAAACATTAGCCAATTTACAAGCCGAGTGGAGAGAACATTGTGAGGGATGTGCATGAATTGTTGGTTTCGCGGGCGGGTTAATCTTGGATGACCATTGTTATATGTGATTATTCACTTAACCGTTAAATATGTTGAAAATTGTAAAGAGTTTGAACTTTAGTATGACAATAGACCTTAACCTTCGTCTCGGGAATGGGGAGTGTATTCTTTGTTTGACCCACGTGAAAGTGAAAAACAGATTTGCTTGAGGGCAAGCAAAAGACAAGTGTGGGGATGTGATACGTGGTCGAAAACTGGTGATTGTAATTGCTTAATTTGATGTTTTTACACAAGTTTTAATTTCGAATAGCCTACTTTTGATTAGATGTGTATTTTGCAGGTCTAGCGGAGTTAAAGGAGCTTTTTGGGAGCTTTACGGGTCACCGGGATGAAAAACGAGCCACCGGGACGCGAAACGGGTCAACCGGACTCAAGAAATGGGAAAAACAGAAAGAAAGGTTTCCGGGAACCGTCGCCGACGGTCAGTGCATTTTTCCGTCGTCCAAAAAGTCCGTAGGCAGCGAGTTACACCGTCGGCTGAATTTCAATAAACACCAACCGTCGCCGATGGGGCCTCAGACCGTCGGCGACGGCCTCCCAAAATCTGATTGCGAGTTTTTTGTTTATTTAGTCTTAGGAACGAATGAAAAGACTTGGTTGGCCATTATTACGGGAGTTACACTTCTTAGAGTTTTGAATCAGAGTCTTGGAGCCTATTCTCATCTATCATCCATTACCAATTCACCAACCATCATCACTACCATCCGAATCAACCGAATCGAAACCCTAATTCATCACTTTTCCATTCATCTTTCAATCCACCATCACCAACCATCCACAACCCTAACCATTCATCCATTCATCCATCTTCAAGCTTCAAGATGACCCAATTCAAGTCTCAAGCATCCGTTGATCGTGCCTTTTCCACCATGAGCGGCTAAATTCTTGGAGGTTTCACCCCGGTGTAGGTTTTTGTAAGTTCTTAGGGTTTAAACATTGTATTTGAGATTCGGTTTGTGACAAGTTGTGATTTGATTTTGAAACTTATGATATTTGTCTTGCATTGGTATTGTATTCGTGAATTGTCGAGTGAAGATTAAATTTGACTTTGCGAAATGTTTATGTGCAATTATGCCTTATCTAGGTTAGAGTTTACATGTTCATGGTAACGAAGTGCATTGTGGTCCGTCACTTACGACATTGATAGCTCTTGGCACCTAAGCCTTGTAACACTAAATTTTTTAATCATATTTTCAATTGAATCGAATCTAAAATGTGTAGAAACCCTAGGACTTCAATCGCCGAACCGGGTGTGAACCTTGTTTACATATCTTGCTTTTAAACTATCAATTACGTTTCTTGCAATTGTTTATTTCCTTTAGTTAATCCAACTCATTTGTTATTCACATTTCAACATCTTTTTAAAATCAATTAAAAATCACAAAAACAAATTATCAAGCTTCATAATTGTGACATCTTTTGATAATTCAATCGAATCCACTCGCAAACCACATACTCTTCGTGGTTTGACCCCTTGCTACCACTAACTATTTGTTAAGGGTAATTTGGGACTATAAATATTATCTTTGACCGGAGCGTGACACTCCGATCAAATTTTGGCGCCGTTGCCGGGGAGTGCGTGCGCTTTGTGTTTGGATATTGTTTGAATTTACGTGATTAACTGTTTAAATTGCATAGTTTCTCTTCTTGTACTTTCTCTTTTTCTTTGTTACGCGGGGTGTGTTACTTGTGCAGGTTACAGGTAGTGCATGCATACGCGGAACTCCGGGAGGACTTCACCGTTAGTCTACGAATCGGAAATCGAAAGAGTTGCAAGAAGGAATTTAGCAAGCCGGTTGGAAGCAACTCTTGCTTCTAATCAAACCAATCAAACACCACAATTTACATCGATCATTGAAACCGATTCAATGGCGAACCAAAACTCAAACCAAAACTTCAACCAAAACCGAAATCCGAACCAATTCCAATACCGAAGCAACTTCAATCCCGCCCAAAATGTTCAACCTATACCTCAAGAACAACCGGGTGGTAACACCAACTCTAGACCACCCACACCACCTTTCCGAAACCAAAATCCCAATAACACCCAACGAACACCCCAACAACAAAACCTTCACCGTCAAAACGCCTTACCCCTTCACCTTGATGATCGGAATGTTAATTCCGACCGTAGAGGCAATCGAGATCATGGCAATCCTGCGAATGAAGACCCGCTCTTTAACATCGACGATTTGAGAAACGCTATTCCCGATGACGAACCATATAGTGTTCCCGGTTATCAATTGCAAGAACACGTGAGTGTTCATACGGAATATTCGGATGATGGGGGATATTACGATGATCGGGTTAATGATGATGAAGATTGGGGGTATGTGAATCAAGGTAACGTCTACAATGCAAGAGGGTTTGAAGATTATGAGTTTGGCTACCAAAACGCCAACTTTGTGGGGAACGATGACTACGGGTACGGGGATAGGAGAAATGACGGTTACGAAAATAACCGCCAACCACGAAACAATAACCAAAGGAACCGGAATGATGGGTTTTACAACAATGTTAACCCTAACCGGATTCCTCGTTTCATGGGAGGAGGTAATCAAAGGGGTAACCAAGGTGGAAACCGAAGAGGTGATAGGGGAGGTGATAGAAGAGATAATCGAAGGCTGGTGGATCAAGAAGTTAACGGTCCGCATCGTCGTCAACAACCTCCATGGGGAGTAAATGACTGTTTTAGACTAGTGGTTACGGATAATGACTCTCCAATAGTTTGTGAAAGGAGAATGTTCGACTCTAAGCCCCATTACATCAATATACTTCCCCACTTCAATGGGAGGTCTAATGATGAACCATACACGCATTTGGCGGAGTTTTCCTCCATTTGTAACACTATCGGGGGGCACAACTTTGCATTGGAGCTCCCGGTGAATAGTATTCGGACATGGGGTGAAACGCAACAAGTTTTTCTAGATGAATACTATTCGATGGCGAAG
Source organism: Helianthus tuberosus (assembly GCA_030545235.1). NCBI lineage: Eukaryota > Viridiplantae > Streptophyta > Magnoliopsida > Asterales > Asteraceae > Helianthus > Helianthus tuberosus. The sequence continues at coordinate 144,942,816 of CM060372.1, forward strand.
ACCGATGACGCTAGACACGAAATTAGATCCTTCCGCCAACTATCAAGCGAACCATTGCATGAAGCATTTACAAGGTACAAAGAGTTGATTCGGAAATGCCCACATCACCAAATAGAGAAGTGGGAATTGGTTAAGTGTTTCGTACGGGGGTTGGATGATGCGACGTGGAATCGCCTCGAATCAACGAGCAACAGAACCCTATTGAGCAATCATGAAGATGATGATTGGGAATTCCTCGAGTGGATGAGCAAACAGTCAAAGGAAAAGGAATCGGCCGATAGAGCTAAGAAACATCCCGTCTCCCGGTCACTTCCCGATCTTGATTCTAAGGATCGAATTTCTACTTTGGAACAGGAGATGGCTCGTATGAAAAAGAAGGAGGTGAACACGGTACAATTCGCGGTGTGTGAAGAGCATGGAGATATCGGCCATAGAACCGAGCAATGTCCAACGGGGCCGAGTGATTACACCGAGGAGGTAAATCAAGTGTATGGGGATCGAAAGCAATACGACATGAATTCCAACACTTACCATCCGGGTTTGAGAAATCATCCTAACTTCCGGTATGGTAATGCCTCGAATTAAATAAACCCGAATTTTCAATCAGGTAATCAAGGTGGTTCTTCTTACAACAACCGTCAAGGTGGTAACCAAGGGGGTTACCAAAGGAATTACAATCAAGGGGGTAACCAAGGGTATCAAGGCCGAGAAAGCAATTATCAATGGGGTTACAACCAAAGTGGAAATGGGGGTAATGCTTCTAACTCTCAAGGTGATGACTCGTTCAATTCTAAAATGGATGCTCCCATGAATGCTATGAGTATCCTTACAACCGAAGTGAGGAAAGAGTTTGAAGTAAGGGATAAATCTCATAAGGCGCTGGAGAAGCAAGTGGGGCAACTTGCTCAAGAGATGGCTCAAATTCGTGGAAGTGGAGGAGGACTTCCAAGTGATACCACGGTGAACCCTAAGCATCAAGGGTCGAGCTCGAAGAACACACGTGAGGTACCAATAAAGACAACACTTGGAGGATGTGTGTTGATTTCTCTGACCTTAATAACGCATGTCCAAAAGATTGTTACCCTCTTCCAGATATTGACTTAAAAATTGATTCTTTGGCAAACTTCCACCTCAAATGCTTTTTGGATGCGTATAAGGGGTACCATCAGATACAAATTGCTCTGGAGGACGAAGACAAGACAACATTCGTAACAAACGAAGGCCTCTTTTGTTATACAAAGATGCCGTTCAGATTAAAAACGCCGGAGCCACTTATCAGAGGTTGATGGATAAAACGTTTAAGGGCCAAATTGTAAGGAACTTGGAAATCTACGTAGATGACTTGGTCATTAAGAGTGAAGCTGAAGACAACATGATTGATGAGATAATCGAAACCTTCACCAGGCTTCGGAGAATGAATCTTAAATTAAACCCTAAAAAATGTTCGTTCGGCCTAGAATAAGGCAAGTTTTTAGGGATATGGATAACTTAATCTGGAATTCAAGCTCATCCAGACAAGATTCAAGCCATAATTTCTATGCAGCCTCCGAAAACGGTGAAAGAAATTCAATCTTTGAATGGTAAACTGGTGGCACTTCACCGTTTTATTTCTAAAGCTGCTGACCTCACTATTCCCTTCATGAACGTCTTAAAGAAAAGCACCGGTAAGGGTCAGATCGAATGGACGACGGAAGCTGATTCAGCTTTTCAGGAGTTAAAAGTTTGTCTGGGGTCTTTGCCAACTTTGACCGTGCCAATAACAGGAGAAACTGTCACCGTATATCTCTCCGTCTCTCACTTCGCCATCAGTGCGGTACTCGTGGTGCACCGAAATCAAGCACAAATACCGGTCTACTATGTGAGCCGTGTCTTAAAAGATTATGAGACCAGGTATCCAATGATCGAAAAGCTGGCACTTACTTTGGTATATGCGTCAAGACGTCTCCAAAGGTACTTTCAGGCCTTCAACATAGAGGTGCAAACCAATCTCCAGATCCAGCAAATCCTAAGGAAGCCTGAGGTCTCCAGACGACTTACGAAGTGGGCTATAGAGCTTAGCGCCTTCGACATAACCTACCGAACCCGAGGTCCGGTAAAAGGCCAAGCGGTAGAGGATTTCCTTACCGAAGAAAGCGCTAAGGAGAAACTCGTCCTCCCAAAAGTCTGGAATTTGTACACAGACGGAGCTTTCTAGTAAGGAAGGGTCTGGAGCCGGCTTAATCTTAATAGATCCGAAAGGGATAGAGTACACTTATGCTCTGCGTTTTAAGTTCAAGATTTCAAACAACGAAGCAGAATATGAAGCACTATTAGCTAGACTCCAAACAGCAACCAAAGACAGAGCAAACTCCGTCCTAGCACACGTTGATTCATTGTTGGTCGCTAATCAAGTCAATGGAGAATATAAGGCACGAGAGGAGAACATGATTCGATATTTGAACCAAGTCAATAGTCTAATGGCTACGTTTGACTCGTGCAAAATAGTTCATATTCCGAGAAGCAAGAACAAAAAAGCTGATGCTCTGAGCAAACTGGCATCTGTCACATTTTGTCACTTATCCAAGGAGGTATTAGATGAAACCTTACAAGCTCCGACCATCAGTCAGGCAGAAGCCGTAATGTCGATCATTGTACAGGAAAAATCATGGATGACACCAATTCTAGATTACCTGAAAAACGGCACGCTTCCAGAGGATAAAGCCCAGGCACGAAAGATAAAGGTCAAAGCACTTCAATACCAGGTTCATGATGGAAAGTTTTACCAAAAGACATTCTTGGGTCCGCTCCTAAGATGCTTAACACCGGAAGAAGCCAGTTTTGTTATCAGCTAAATTCATTGGGGAATCTGTGGCATACATTCTGGACCGAGGATGGTCATAGCCAAAGCAATGAATGCCGGATATTTCTGGCCAGGTATGCACCAAAGCGCCGTTAGCGAATTACAAGCATGTGAAGATTGTCAACGACATGCCCCGATCAGTCATCATGCAAAAAACTACCTCTTACCTGTAACTTCGGCCTGGCCCTTCCAAAAGTGGGGAATTGTATCGTCGGTCCTTTCCCGTCTCCACCGGAGGTGTCAGATTCCTATTGGTCGCAATCGATTACTTTACCAAATGGATCAAAGACAAACCCCTCCGAACCATTACCGGAGACAGATACTCCGGTTCGTATGGGAAAACATCGTGTGTCGATACGGAATGCCGCTGTGCATCGTAAGTGATAACAGAAAGCAATACTCTGAAAACCGTTCAAAACTTGGTGTGAAAAAATGCATATCGAACAGAGTTTCGCTTCGGTCGCCCATCCCCAGGCTAATGGGCAGGTGGAAAGAGCCAACCGCAACATTGTGTAAGGCATAAAAAAGCGCCTGGGGAAAGCAGGAGTCTCTTGGGCAGATGAACTACCGCACGTCCTATGGGTACACCGGACGATGCCAAAGACAAGCACAAGAGAAACTCCCTTTAGTTTGACCTACGGCTCGGAAGCAGTCATTCCCGCCGAAGTGGGCATCCCCACTCATCGCATAATGCAAAGTCAAGAAGAGAACGAACAACAACTCCGTTTAAACCTCGACCTAGCCAAAGAGCGAAGGGAACTTGCGGCCATCCGAGAGGCAAAGTATAAAAAAGAGTTGGAAAAACATTACAACTCTAAGGTCAAAGATGTCCGCTTCAAAGAAGGATATTATGTCACGCGGAGGAATGATGCCAGTTCGGCCGGATGTACCAGAAAAATGGCTCCAAAGTGGGAAGGACCCTATATAGTCAAAACCACCGGAAGAGATGGAACCTATACGCTTATCAAGATGGATGGAACCCCCGTTCCCCGTACCTGGTGTGACAACTGTCAAAAATCCAGGTATCCGTACAATTAATTAACCATGATTAGTGCTTAATGACTATGCTAAATTACAATTAACTGCTTTCTAATTGCTGCCATATACATGCATGTGCATCATACATTGTTTAATGTCATACCAATGTTGCATGAAAGCTATATTGCCTCAAATGATGCATTAAGTACAGTTAGCATAGTTATCTGATAAATCAGGAAAATGCTGACAGAACTCAGCACATAGACAGACAGTGCATTGAGACACAGAATGAGCCATAAACCAAGCACTACACTAGTATAGTGTGTAGGAAAGTAAGGATCACAAAACTGCCTTACTAGTGATAGTTTAAGTGCCGGAAAGTGCCTAAAACTCACCCAAGGTGCTGAATTCAGCAAAAATCAGCATTTAAACTATCTGAAATCATGCAGAAATATGATAAATGTTCCTGAATACTTTCCTAAGTGTCGGGATTCAAAAGTGTTGTTGGATCTGAGTTTGGTTTTGATTGTATTTTCTGTTTGAATTAAGATGGAAATGGATGAGGTGTGCAACGAAATTAATATGGAAACAAACTTTGCATACAATCAAACGAGAGTATTGCTTTGATCAAGACATTTTCAACAAAGAACCGAATGATTGAATTTAATTTCAATAACGATTACAAAGTAATGCTTGAATACAAACTCCCCCTCAGCCAGAGCTCAGTGTTTGTTCGTGCAAAGAAGACGGTGTTGCAAAGAGCTAATAGAACAGTACAGAGCACTGTTCTATTTATAGGCACTAGCAAACCACTGAGCATCTTAGCTGACGTCACCATGAAAGTGACATCTAACCTCCTAACAAACTCTAACCTCTGATCTATACAAACACTGATATACTAACTACTGCTATTACATTACATTACATAAAGATAGAATAAACAACTGTTGCATCCCTCCACTGCTGTGAACCCAGCAGTACTTGTCCGGATCAGCAGTGCTTGAACCAAGGCAGTAGATTGAGCAGCAGGACTGTAGTTCTATCATCAGGTCTTTACTAGAGCAGCTGTTGTGAGTCAGTAGTTCGCATGATCAGTAGATAGGAGGTCAGCAGATGTTGAAATCACGTTCAAGGGGAGAGACTAGTATGTAACATCTGCTTATTCTGGATACACTGCTTTGACCCAGTTTTGGCTTTAATTATCTGTTCCTCTGGTAGGGTTCGATCCCAACAAGTGTCACAAAAGATACATAAAGTTTAGCACTTTAACGAACCAGTAATCAACCGAACAATCGGACACTACCCGAAACACCAAATTTATACTAGAAGCACTGCTTTAACATTGCCAAGCTAGTTATGGTCCCCGAACATCATAACACCCTATAAAATATCAAGTAACTAACTATCTACTTGAATTTTTACCCTAAACTAACTATATGATTAAACCTACTCTACATACCCCCCACCTAGTAATCGGCCATACTTGGCCCCTTACCTCAAGATTTTATTTCATTTAAAAATTAGATCTTGTCTTGCTTTGTGTAACATATTATACATAAGTTAAAATGAGAGCATGGATTATATGAAGGACTTGTGAGTTCTAACTTCATTTCATCACACACAAGAAAACACACAACTCTCTCTCCCTCTCTTTGAGCTATCGGTCGAGAACCATCACACACACACTCACCATATTCAATCTTCCTACATACAATCTAAGCATATACAAAGGTGCAAGAGATCATACAAAGAAGCTAGGAGCTTGTGGAAGTTCAAGAACCTCTCTTATTTGCTTTTATCCATCTCATTTCTTCACTTGATCATCCCTAGCCTTGTGCTAGTGGTAAGAGTCTTGATCTTGCTAGTTTACTTCTATTTTAAGTGGTTAAAAGAAGAATCATACTTATAATCTTGAAGAACACTAAAGATCATAAAATGTAAACTTGAACATAAGCATGTTTAATGAAGAAACTAAGTTATTTATGTGTTGATTTGCTTGTTGATTGTTGTTTGTTCATGTGTATGATATAGATCATCATATGATCTTGCTAGATTATGATTAAAAACATAATCTAGCAAGATGAGAAAGTAGAAATATTGTAGGATGATAGATCATCCACACAAAGATCATGAACTTGGAAGAATACATGGATTTCTTGAAAAATAGTGATCAAAGTAAGTTGTTAGTCACATAGATCTAAACATCTATCGATGAGTTTTCAAAGAAACCAAATTAAAAATATAAGTTTTACTAAATCTTGGTTCTTACATAAACAAACATTATTTTTGGTGGTTAAACAAGTGTAGAAACACTTGTGTAACAAAAAGATTTCATAAGGAAACATTTTTAGAAATGATGATCATAAGTTGTAAAGATCAATCTTCTTTAAAAATGAAGTTTTTAAAGAATCAATCACACTTTAAAGGGTAACAAGGCTTACTAAGAATACTAGTAAGTTACTACAAATTTTTACAAATATTCAAGTTCATGAATTAGTAGATTATGCATGATTTTGGCAAAATTGGTAAGTAAAGATTGTTTAATGTTGATTGTGGATTGATTGTGATGATTTTTACAAAAGAAAATGATATGCTTGAAAGCATGGAAACCTCCATTTTTAGGGGAAACTATGGCAAAATTTTCTAAAAATTCAAACACTTAGAAAAATATTTCTAAACAAGTATTTACAAGCGTCTTTCAAACTATAAATTGTTACAAAAACTTTGCCATTATTTTTGGTTATAAAAATATAAATATTGGAGGTTGGTTTTTATAAATAAAAGTGACTAAATATGTATTTAGGAAATATATATTTAGAAGACACCATGTGTGTGATTATTTGTGTATTTTGTGTATTAGTTATATTATTTTAGGACATGAAATAATATCACACATCAAAATACCAAGGATTACTATCCAAAAATATTACCAAAATTCAAAAGAATGAATGTACTCATTTACACAAAATATTGGTGAAACCGAACTATGGAATAAGACTTACAAAAATATTCCGAAAAATTTATTCACAAAAAATGTTTTGGTAAATAATATTTTGGACACAAAGGAAGTAAAAATATGATTTTTGCAATCACTACAAGAGTATATCATATTTTTGACAAGTATGAAAATATATTATTTTCTTAAAATTTTTAGAAATATACATTTTCTCAAATAAATATGAAACATATCATTTTTGGAAGAAAATGAGTTTAAATATATTTTCTAAGTTAAGACTTGAAAATATATTATTTTTGGAACTTATATATGAGAATACAAATATTTTTGCCAAAGGAAAAATATTATAAAATATATATTTTATTGGAAATATATATTGGCGAACTTTTATATTCCGGAAAATTTAAATATGAAATTAAGTATAAGGATACTTAACAATTACAAAAAGGTACGTATACTCGTACGTATAAATACACACCGGAATACGACCCCGATACATGGCAAAAATATACAAGTATAAGAATACAAATACACCCATCTTGGGGAGGAATTACAAGTATAAATACTTGGGAAGTATTAAGTTAATATATATTGTTTTAGCAATTATTCCAAAATTTAATAAATATAATTTAAGTTAAAATATTAATTATTTTGACAAATAATCATATAACTTGGAATAATATCGAAGATACGAAGAAACGTAACTCAAAAACATTAACACTAAGTCAAGGCACGACCCGTTCGTCTAAGAAGCTTGAGTTACGGTGACTGAAGACGCAAGACAGTGAGTACATGTCCCCCTTTTCTTTAAACTGTTTTGTTTTATAACTTCGGGGGTGAAGTACATGTTACAAAATGATTACAAACAATTACAATTGGTATGGTTAGCTTTGAAAAGTACAGTAGATCATGTGAATGGGTAGGCGCAATCTTAAGACCATTAATCCTCGTGTTAGGACCGAGGGGCATGAGTGATAGATCTATTTGGGTGTAGCGAGCCCACACCCATGTGGACCGGGGTTTGGCCCATGAGGTAACTATGTCTTACAGCCGGAGGCCCGGTACAAATCTGCTAGGTTTGAGTCTTCCTACGCCATTGCACGCATGTTAATGGCCTTGCAAACCATTAATCGATCTGTTTCCTTATTTTGCTTTCATACCGGGATTTACAAAACATACATACATACAATGTTTACAAGGTTTTATTCATACACACAAACAAACACATGAACTCGCTCAACTTTTGTTGATGTTTTCAAAATACATGTATTTCAGGGAATTAAAAGTGGATCTGGCGGGCGTTGGATGTTCCAAGTGTTGTTGAGAATAAAGGATGTCATCCGCTGTCTTAGGGTTTGGTTAGTGTGTCTTATTCCTGGACGAGACACATCTACCAAAGCCTGATTTTATTTAGAGTCTTTTGATGAGTCCTTAGGGAACTCTAAACAATTCGTATGGTTTGTAAAACTTAAATTTGAAGTCTTTGTTTAAACAATGATGTTTGTGATGTTTTTAAACATATCTAATGGATGACAATCTATGGCTTTTATCATATAGTTGTTGTTATGATTGAATGCAATGGTATTAAGGAAGTCACACCATAATCACGCTTCCGCAAAATTCAGGGTTTGACAGCTTGGTATCAGAGATTCGGTTGTAGCGAACTAGGATTCCTTCTCGAGTCTAGACAACAATCATTGGGGCTCTCACGAAAATATTTTTACAACATGTTTTCATTACATACACGGAACGCCCACATCCAGGGAAAACAAACATTTTACAAACAAAAGACACGAAACACATTACAAGGTTTATGTGTGTGGTTCAGTCTGAGAGATTGGGAGGTTCAGTCTGAGAGACTGGGTGGTTCAGTCTGAGAGACTGGGTGGTTTAGTGTAACACCCGTTCTTATAAATTAAGGTTTAACGTATCATTTACGAAAAACAGTCATGTAATTAAGATTACATATGCATTGGAAATTACGGGTTTATTAAAACTTTTTACAATTTAAAAAGTATACAACATATCATGTGTAGGTTCGTCGTTTAACATAATAACGATACATAGTGCGGAAGCTTATTTCGTGATCGTGTCCAGTTCTTGCTCGTCGCTTGATCTTCATCCGTGCACTCTTGGCATTCACCTATGATCAAAACCAACTTAAAAGTTAGTTTTGATAGTCAAATATTAAGTTCAAACAAGTACAGGGGTTAAAAATGACAAAATTTAAAAATTTTCGGAGTTAGGGGGCTAGACGTGACGCCAAGGGCCTAGGTGTCACGCCTAGCCCTGTTTTTCACAGCATGTTGCCTTAGCTGATGCTGTACAAACCCAGCACGATCTGATTTCACGGAAACGGCCATAACTTCTTCGTTATTGATCCGTTTTACCCGATTCTTTTTCCTACACGTCCGTAATTTAATCCTCCATCTTATGGAGTTAAAATCCTACATCCAAAATAAGAAATTTTGAGACTTCTAAGCCTTCGACTCGTTACCTTTTTACCGAATTTTAACCCGTTTATACATTTTATCAAACAAACGTATTTCTTTGATTCCTATATCTCATACACTTCTTCAAATTAATGTTACCTACTATATTAGGTTCTAATCATAGGTTTATTACACAAATTAAACCCGTTTTCGCTCGTATGCTTATTTTGACCCGTTAAGGGTATTTTAGCACTTTAAAACTTGAACTCGCTTTCATTCTTTTCTAGCGTCTTATTCCTACATTTCTTATCAAGTTATCTTCCACCACATCTATATGTGTGTTGGATTTAATATGGATATCTATATGTTCCGAATTTCTACCCCTCGGATTATCATTTTACGGCAAAGACTCATATAAAGTCTTTCGACCCAAGGATTTACATCCTTCACTACCTATACTCATTCTAAGCATATATTTAATCATAAAACTTGTTTCCGAACCACCTTTATGGGTCGTTCGTTCAAATTAGCTTACAAGGGCAATTTGGTCAATTTTCATCCTTCTTTTACTACAAGGACCTTTAAATACTTGTTTGACTAAAAATCCAACCTTTTAACTATAATTCTTGTTTGTAAACTCATGTGCTTCTAAAACACCATAAACATAATTCAACCTATTCGGTTTAGCTAAAGATAACCGAATATCTATACCTTAACCTTGTCTAACTCTTATAGAACTCCAAATTCTACGTGATGAGTTGTGTTATTATACATACCTGGCTCGGATCAATATATTGACCCGTTTCAATACCTTGCCTTAGTGGTTGTTAAGTGATAGCGCTGTAAACATCCATATGATATTCATTCCTATAATCATATAACTCAACGAACCATTAGTCGATATTGCCAAAGGGTGATAATTTCACCTTTTGACCCGTTTATCTACTTAGTGATCTTCGTCACTTTAACTAAATACCAATTTCATCTATTATGATAATTTAAAGTCTACTAGTGAAAATACGTAATCGAGCGTATCGTAACGAAACCGTAGTTACGTACCTTTAAAGCATACCTTTCAAGCGTGTATCACCTCCGGCTTGTCCACTTGACGACCCGGATTCTTTACCTATAGAGTTCCATTCATAACCTAATTTAGAACTCTTTTTATCACAAAAAATCGGACAATTCATTATAATATTCGAACCATTACTAGGTTCTTGACATGTTATTTTCATCTACATCCACTTCAATTAACAAATCTATACTAAATTTTAACATGAATAATTTCAGATTCACCACATGAATTCAGATTTCACTAGAATAAGAACCATAATTCTAGTGTTTATTTAGTTTCTACAAACTAACTAATCACCTACAATGGTGATTATAAACCCCACAAGTATAATGCTAGATTTTAACAAGAAATCATCTAGGGTTTATCCCTAGATGCCATATTACTTCTAATTCCATCCATGCAAGACATAATCAAGCTCAATTTCAGTTTTTCACAATTAACCTATAATTTAAGATGGATCAAAACATCAAGATTTTGCATACCTTATGATCCCCTCAACAAGGTGATCACTAATTCGTGCTTGAAAATCGATTTGGAGCTGATTTGGACTCTCAATTTGATCAAATTTGACATGCACTAGGGTTTGGTGGGTAGCCTGTGTCGCCCCCTGTGTTCTTGTTCGACCAGAACCTCAATTTGAGGTATTTGGTTTTATTTTTTGTTTTAAAACTAATAATAATAATTTCAAATATAACAACATTGGTCCCTCCCCTTTTGTTTAACATTTAATTTTGGTTATTCTAACCTCATTTCAAGTTATTTATAGACTTGTAGTTAACTAGGTTATAATTTTTCCTAGTTAATTAGTTCTTGTTCAAAAATCCGTTTTATTTTAAGTCACGTTAAATCTTGGGCCTTTTTATATACTTTGCTTTCTCAAAGTATTTCCCATCTTTTAATAAATATTAGATTTATCCTAATATTCACCGGGTTAATTTTACCACTAACGGTATTTTACCTGTTTTTACTATTAACGAGGTTTGATTACCAAACCCGTTTTCGGGGTGTTACATTTAGTCTGAGAGACTAGGTGGTTCAGTCTAAGAGACTGGGTGGTTCAGTCTGAGAGACTGGGTAGTTCTGTCTGGGAGATTGGGTGGGTTAGTCTGGGAGACTAGGAAGGATACGTGATTACATGTTTGCATTGTCATTAATTACATGCTTGATAGTTGATATATGTGCATATGTTGTGATTGTTTGTTACAGACACTATGTCATCATCTGAGAGTGGATTGTCCGATACCGATGACCCCATGGCAATTGTTTCTGACGATGAGATTGCACCTGAGCCAGAGATCTTTACTTCTAACACAGAGAGTGACCCGAAGATGATGTCTGATGATGACGATGACTTTCAGCCCTTTGCGCTGCCCGATTTCGGAGATGATTTACCGATTGCTGATGGTATCCCAGACGAGGATCCTTTTGTTATTCCCATTCCAGTTCACGATCATCTTATCATCGGTCACCCCAATGGTGAGCATGTCGTGGCACCGATCCTCGCTCCTGTTCCCCTTATGGTCATTCCTCCTGAGGATTGGCCCTTTGACGATCTTTTTAATGATGATGTTGACTTGTTTGTCGATGGTCCTCTCGATGATGCTCATGGTGATGGAGAGCTCGATGAGGACGTTGTTGCTATTCCACTACTAGGGATTCCTGTTATTGAGATTTCTTCTGATTCTAGCTTACATTCTGTCCCAGATTCCTTTGAGTCTGTGTCCTCTTCCGCCTTACAGGCAGTTGGGTTGTGATGCTACGCCACTGATTCTAATGACGATACAGCTATGTCAGCTGCACAGATTCCTCCACACGACTATGAGCTTGATCTTGAGCTAGACTTTGTTCCCAACGATCAGCCTGTTGATGCACCCACTGATCCTGAGCCGATACCTGCTCCTGAGCCTTTGCCTGATCTTGATCCTATTCCATTTGGCATACCTGATATTGCACCACTTATACCAGATCCAGTTCCTGCACCTGTTGACCCTCCTGTTATTGAGCCAGTTACTCCCCCACTTGCACCTGCACCTATTGATGTTGCTCCTTTTCACCCGATTGGGCCCGATGTTCACCGCACTGACTTACCTATCACTTTCTTACAGGACATCCCTCCACCCCGTCCATGGGAAGGCCCTTATAGCCAGCAGCCTAGCCATGACCCACATGTGTCAGCAGCTTTCCCTCACATGCCTCAGTCTCCACCTTATGCTCATTTTACTTCTTCACCACTTGACGAGCCACTTAGATGGTTCCCACCGTACACCATACCGATATCTGATCCCTACCATCCCTCACATTTCACTGGTTATACACGGGATGGGTTACTTCTATCATTGCAACTTCAGTATCAGATCATGAGTCACAGGATTTTAGAGCTTGAGATGACACCGCGACCCTTGCCATGTCCGTGTCAGCCTACTTTTGTTCCCCCTCGTTCATCACCGTCCCCGTTTTCGCATCCTCCTGCACCACTTACCCCATTTCCTGAGTTTGACACTCGCTTTCTTTCCGTTGAGCAGCAGATCAGTTATCTGTTGCGTCATGTTTATGATCTTGAGGAGGAGCTAGCACATGTGCGCAGCTTGCTTTTGTTTCCTCCACCTCCTCCTCCTCCACCACCATCAGCATAGACCGTTTTTGGTTTTATGTAGGTAGCTTGCTTTTGATGAGAGCACCGCTATTGAGCTGAGCTAGTGAAGCCTTTTGAAGACCACCTTTTGACTATATGACTTATGATAGATTGATAGACACTTTAGACAAGAGTAGTGTGACCATGTGTTCCCTTTTGATACGATACATTTGTAAAACATATAACAATACTTGTGGTCGATGATTAATGAAAGCTCAATCGTAATGTTATTATTAAATACGTTGTTAAATTACATGCTTTGTGTTGATTACGTGATTGCTTGCTACAATAAATGCTATTACATATACATACGTACTACTTATTATGTAAATAAGACCTAACCTATACAATCTTCTTTTAGAAGATGCCTCCTCGAAGGAACACTCAGTTGCCCACAACAGAGGCAGAACTGCAAGAACGGATTTCACAAGCAATCGCAAAACATGAGGCCTTGCGCTCTAAACATAACGGAGGTACCTCAGGAAATAACCCACCTCACGGCTGTACTTACAAGCAGTTCCTTGACTGCAAGCCTCTGAATTTTGACGGCATTGGAGGTGCTGTAGCTTTCGTTAGATGGGCTGAGAAAACAGACTTTGTGCTGCGAATGAGCAAGTGTGCGCCAGAGCACCATGTCACTTACATTTCTGGACTCTTCCTAGACGGAGCTCTATCATGGTGGAACCTTCAGGTTCAGACCCTAGGTGAGGAAGCTGCATATGCTATGACTTGGGATGAGATGAAAGAACTGATGCGCAAGAAGTACTGCTCGAGAGCTGAGATTCAGAAGCTGGAAACCAAGCCGGTAATGGAAACCGCAACCAAAACAACAACCAGGGTGGTACTGGAAACAAGCAAGGATGCTTTAGTTGCGGAGATGTTGGGCATTTCAAGCGGGATTGCCCAAAGAACAATCAAGCCCAAGGAAGAGTTTTCAACGTTGGGGCTAGGGAAGCTCATCAAGATTCGAACGTAGTCACTGGTACGTTCCCTATCAACCAACACTTTGCATCTGTACTGTTTGATACCGGTGCCGATTGTTGCTTCGTGTCCCTAGAATTTAAGGATATAATTGGGTTAGTTGCAAGTAAGTTAGATATCCCGTATTCAATAGAACTAGCTAATGGAGGCAAACGAAGTGATTAGAGGTTGTGTAATAGAACCTGGAGAGCATGAGTTTACGCTTGATCTTCTGCCCGTCGAGTTGGGAAGCTTTGACGTGGTAGTTGGAATGGATTGGTTGTCAAGCAACCGAGCTGAGATCGTATGCCATGAGAAGATCATTCGCATCCCGATGATGAATGGAGAGACGATCGTAGTGCACGGAGAAAAGCATGATACGCCTCTAAGGATTATCAGTTGTTTGAAGGACCAAAAGTTTTTTTCAAAAAGGATGTGTTGCCTTCTTGGATCATGTTGTGGACAAAGAAGCTGAAGAGCCGAAGCTGGAATATATCCATGTGGTTAGGGAATATCCCGAAGTCTTCCCCGAAGACTTGCCAGGATTGCCGCCCCAACGACAAGTCGAATTCCATGTTGACTTGGTTCCAGGCGCCGCGCCTGTAGCCAAGGCACCTTATCGACTTGCGCCTTCCGAAATGCAAGAGTTGTCGACGCAACTTCAGGAGCTATTGGACAAAGGATTTATTAGACCAAGCTTCTCGCCTTGGGGAGCTCCAGTTCTATTTGTCAAGAAGAAGGACGGTAGTTTTCGTATATGCATTGACTACCGAGAGCTAAACAAGTTAAGCATCAAGAATCGGTATCCTTTGTCGAGGATTGACGATCTCTTCGATCAACTTCAAGGTTCGAGTTATTACTCCAAGATCGACCTTCGATCAGGTTATCACCAGCTGTAGATTCAAGAAGAAATCATACCAAAGACTACCTTTAGAACTCGTTATAGACATTATGAGTTTCTAGTAATGCCGTTTGGGTTGAAAAACGCGCCAGCAGTATTTATGGATTTGATGAATCGAGTCTGCAAGCCATACCTCGATAAATTCGTGATTGTGTTTATCGATGATATCTTAATCTATTCGCGATCAAAGGAAGAGTATGAACAATACCTTAGAGCCATTTTAGAGCTGCTCAAGAAGGAGAAACTGTACGCTAAGTTCTCGAAGTGCGAGTTCTGGTTGCGTGAGGTACAGTTCCTTGGTCACGTGGTAAATGAAGATGGGATTCATGTGGACCCCACCAAGATCTAGGCGATTAAGAGTTGGGAAACTCCGAAGACGCCGACCGAGATCTGTCAGTTTCTAGGTTTGGCAGGGTATTATCGCCGATTCATTGAGGATTTTTCGAAAATCACTCAACCGCTGACCTCCGTTACTCAAAAGGACAAGAAGTATAATTAGGAGATAAACAAGAGGAAGCATTTCGGTTGCTCAAGAATAAGCTTTGCGATGCACCTATTCTATCCCTACCCGAAGGCACCGACGACTTCGTGGTATACTGTGACGCCTCGTGTAAGGGATTAGGTTGCGTGTTGATGCAGCGACAGAAGGTTATCGCTTATGCTTCGCGTCAGTTAAAAGTTCATGAGAAGAATTACACCACACATGATTTGGAATTAGGCGCAGTGGTGTTTGCTTTGAAGATTTGGCGACATTATTTGTATGGTACGCGATGTACGATCTTTACAGATCACAAGAGCCTACAACACATATTCGATCAGAAAGAGCTTAATATGAGACAGCGGCGATGGGTTGAGCTGTTAAACGATTATGATTGTGAAATCAGATATCACCCAGGTGCATACCCCAACAAACCGGGCATGTCCACCTCATTCTTTCGACGAAGCTCCACCGGCAAAGAACAAAGCGTCCTTGATCTTTGAAAGTGGCTCGTTCACAAGCTTCGGCAAGTCATTGACCACAGGAATGGTCAGAGAATCAAAGCAAGCAATAGCGGTGTTTAGCTCAGCCTCCGCATTCCTATTGATCAAGGGAACTTCTTCGTAGGGGATTTCTTTTTCAAAACGTGAAGATATCCACCATGAACCCCGGAGTTAACACCAATGGCGCTCATGGCATTATTCACTACGGCAACAGCCACGGTCATCTCCGGGACCTTGTGAATGTTCTTGGCCAACAGTTGAGCTCCCTCCGTCAAAAGCCAAGCCTTGGTCACCTGCAGATCCTCCATCTTTTTTGCTAAATCAACATTCTCCAATTTTAGTTCTTCAATTTTGGTCTTGTGATGCCCTTTCATCTCGTCAATCCGAGCCTTCAAATCGGCTTCTCTTGTTTTAAGGGCATCACGTTCTGATAAAAGTGTTAGCAAATTTAAAAAGAAGATATAGGAAATAAAAAAGCAAGGAACGGACCTACAAGCATTTTCTCATATGCCGCTCGAGCATTAGAAACAGCCTCCTCCATCTTCGTCAAAACCTCTTTATGCTCTTCATCCTTCTTCTTTGAAGACTCAGCAAAATTCTTCAACTCCGCTGCTATCTTATCCCGCTCCACCGAAGCATATGCAGCCGCAGCTTGAGAAGATTGGTTTTGAGTAGTCAGGGATTTTACCTTTTCCTTCTGAGCATGAAGATCTTGGGAAAGTTGGGTGAGCTTTTTCTTGGTATCCGGAGTCCGTTGTATTTTACGTTTTAGGGCAAGGGTTTCTTTCTCCAGGTCGTCCTTCACCGATTCTGCTTCAACCCACCGGCGATACAGCTCTGTTACATAGACATTTGATTGAGCCTGATTTAGTAATACCACTGCTCCCAGATCTTGGTTCTTCATCTTCCTGCTCCGGGCATGATCCAGCGGGGTGCTGATATTAAACAAAAACATCCGGGCGGTAAGGTCGTTCATCACTAAGTCCTTATTCCGAATATCCCACTCCGGGACAAACTTGTCATCAGCAGTATTTGGATCAATCTCCATATCGTCTGCAAACACATCTGCATATCGAAAAAAGGATATCAACTCGGGTCCGAACCAAGATGAAGGAAGAGAAGACACTTGATCTTCCTCATCATCAATGAAGCAGTCCGGACCCAAAGAAGAATCCAAGATCGTACCTGAAAATGTCACCACCTTCGCTCCACATTGAGCCTCTCTATCCCGCTTGCTCAAGATAGTTGGGTTTTCAACCTCCATATTTTCAGCTTCGTTCACCGGGAGATAACCACCAGAGAAAGCCGGTGTCGAAGCCGAACGAGCCAAGGCAGCCTCTTCCCTAGACGACTTTCCACCAGAAAGATGCTCGTCTAATTCAGTTATGTCATTATCACTCGAATGGGAAGAAATCCTAGCCTTCTTTACCAACTTGGGCATGGGCAGGGAGATAGATGAACGAACTTGTGGATCCTCCACCTTCCGCTTCCGGTGAACCAGCCCTTTTGGCTCAATATTCAAAGAAACGCCTCCACTCTTCAGGGAAGCACCAGAAGGGCGGGACGCCAAAGCCTCGTCCAAACTCCGCACCTCTGGATCGCTATCTACATCATCCAGTATAGACCCCCTCTTAGCTTGTGATCCGGATGACCCAGCAACTTTTTTTTTTCAGATTTGTGTACGGTAGACACCGCATCGGTGGGAGGAGGCTCGGAAGCACTTTGCTCAGTCAAAGGATGGGTCTCATGAGCCAATCCGGAAACTTGTTTTAAAAAGGGGACCACACCTTTGACCTGTTCGTCAAAGTCAAAATCCAGGACATTGAAGTTTGGAACCTTCAAAGCATCTCTAAGCGACATCTGGACCCCTGCGAAAATTAAAAGAAACAATTAAAATAAAAAGAAAGGAAGAAATGCCGAAGGGATGACAAGAGGCCGGGAAACTTACTTTCACGTTTCGTACGTATAACTTGCCAATCCCTATCCCCTCGGCCCCAGGAAAAGCAAACCCGTCCCAGTAAAAGAAAATGTTCGGGAAGGGGGTGGATGGGGGGCTTATTATCAATTAGGGCTTGAACCAACTCCTGATTAAAAACAAAATCCTCACCCAGATCAAAAGACATAGTTTGGTCCTTTAACCTCCACACCATCTCCACCGGAAGGCAACGGTCGTCCAGCCAGAAAAAATTGTCCTTCCAGTTTTTCAGGCTGGACCGCTCATCTCCGGAAGGAGGGGGAATACCCTTCCGATGGGCGAAAGTGTACCAATCACCGACAATTATAAATTCATAAAAATATCTAAACACATCCAAGTCCGGTCTTTGATCCAGAACCCTACATGAAATCTCGAAGTGATTTACACGGCTTAGTCCAAAAGGATTCACCTGACACAGGTGAACTCGGAAATACCGGAGAACTCTAATCAGAAACTTCGAGAAAGGAACTCTCTAATTCGCGAAATTACACACGCGAGTATACAAAGGGAATTTCCCTTGACGGAAAGGATATATGATTTCATTTTTTGAAGGGAGAACCGGATTAAGATCTAAGGGAATCCTATACTCTCGAACGAACTTGTCCAACTGACGTTGGGTAAGGACGCTTACGCTCTCAGAAAGGTTATCTTTTCCGGGAGCCATAAGAATAGCTGAAAAAAAGGGGGACGCACCTTGTAGAAGAAGTGAGATGAATAAGAGGGTAACAGTTGAGAGAAGACAAGAAAGTAAAAAGGTAAAAATTAAATGTGAAAAAGGGGTTTTTATAGAAACCTTTAGGTCGGTTAAGGGACCATCAAATCAAACCGTCACATCAGGGCGACGATCACGATTCCCAAAGTGGGATTTTGTAACCGTTACCCGCCGGTGACCGACGGTCAAATTATTTACCTCACCCACACCACGTCGGCTCCACACAAACATCGCCACGTCATTCAATCAGAAAAACTTTGTATAAACATTTTATTAAGTACTTTACAGAACTTAACAAACTGGGGGACTTGAAAATACATATCCCAGTCCGGACCAAATCCTAGCGGACGGACCGAACCGCCTATGGTCGAACACTCTAAAGACGTCCGTGCCCCATATCACCGAGGACAGACAACTGAACAAGTGCGTCCGGACGAATGACGTTATCTCGGTTGACCATTATAAATACCCACTCAAGTACAAAGCCAAAGTATTATTTTCTGAACATTCGTCCTTACTTTCTCTCTCTATCAAATACTTATACTCACGCCGGATGGTGGTCGCAGAGGGGCCCTCCCATCTCTGCGGCGAGCCTAACGGTTTTCTCTTTTGCAGGTTCAAGTCCTTATCTCCTATAAGATCCAAACCACCTCTACTGGCTCTGGCCTTGGTCGAACTTTGGATCTTCACAACTCCAATTCGGGAGTCTTCTCGTCTTCTCCATTCTGACGTGCCACATCAGGTAGGGGCAGCGATTCTTCTTCTTCTTCCGGTAGTGGAGACCCCACTCCATTCCACACCCTTCACCATAATGATAATATTGATAACCAACAACAATAAAAACAACTATACTAATAATAGTAATAACAGGGCAAATTTTATATAAAATCAGGTACCTTTAAGTTATTTAAATGTATAAAGGTGGGACTATTTTATTGTTTCCTTTTCATCACGTTTGTTAATACTTTATACTAAATGTGTACGCATTATTAAATGACACGGATCATATGGATGTATTATCGTCGTCACATCTATTATTTTATAAACTAAATGACCAAAAACTTATGATAAAGGACAATAAGAGAAGGAAAACAGAATATTGCAACTTATTATGAAATTGCTGAAAATGATATTAAAAAAATTGAAAAGAGCTTGTTTGAATTGATGGGAATTTTCAAGTTCACTGAATTTGAAGCAAGAAACTATTTTTTTTTTTAATTATATAACCGCAAGCAAGAAACTAAATGACGTCGACATGTTCCAAATTTGTGAGAGGTAGGTTTATGATAACATTTAACAAGGCTAGCGTCCATGGCTTTATAGCCTAGTGGCATCTTGGTGGTGGGATAAGACTTTGGGACCAATAGGTCCTGGGTTCGATTCTCACAAGGGGGTTTTCCCCATATTTATTGGGTTTCCTCCTGAATTGGTGTATAGGCATTTGCCTAGTGGAGATGGATATGATCGGGTGGTTCCACTGGTGGCACGATGATACTCCAGTGGTCCGTCAGTGATCCAAATTTGCCGTTCAAAAAAAAATTTAACAAGGCTAGCGGTTTAGAAGGTTAAGCAAACATTAAAATCGGGATCGTTTAATAAAATTTTGGAGTTACTAGTTAGTCGAGTCCTTTTTTTTTCTACATGAACAGTTTGATTTTACAAATTTAGGGATTCGGGCGTTATAAAGATTGCCCAAGAGTAAGACTGGTTGCAATTAGGGTATAAGCAAATCATGCCGCTTGTAAGCTACTCAAAATCGGCTTGCTAATAAAGAAATTAAGCATAGCTCTAATGAACTCGAGTCCGAGCCTAAGCTTACCCTAAAAATAACCTTGTTTAATTAATGCGTTCGAGTTTGGTCCCAGACTTCACTTATTGAGCTTGAGTACCTTCACCCGCCTATCATTTAGATACTTGTGTATAGGGGTGTTCAAGATCGGATTATCCGGTTTTTAGATATCCGTGTTAGGGTATCGGATCAGAGTAGGCTCGAGCGGAAGCGGAACAAACACACACACACTAGCAGAAAATAAAGAACACGAGAATTTACGTGGTTCGGTCAAGGTGACCTACGTCCACGGGTTGCAAGTAGGGTTAGGATTTTATTTCTGAGGTGATACCAATTACAAAGGACCTATCAACTATTTATAATACCCAAATTAGGGTTTACAACTTGTTGACCAAGAAAAGGTAAAATAGGAAACCGCTTAACAAAAATAGCGCATATGGTATCTGTTCCATAATTAGCGCTATTCCATAATTAGCGCATCTGCTCCATCCATAATAGAGCATCTAACATTACAGTATCTAAGTATCTATTAGAGCATCTTGCACCAGATTAGAGCATCTATCATCTAGAGCGTCTATTAGAGCATCTATGAAACAGTAGCGCATCAAACAATAGAGCATATGCAGATGCTCTATTCTGTTCCTGCATTCCTGCAAAGCCTTCATATCTAACAATCTCCCACTTGGAGGCTTTGCATAAACCACAAAGTCTATCCAAGTAAACCCATCACCAGTTCAAGTCTTCCAAGCCTCTAGTTCCCAAGAACAAGCTAAGACTTCAGTCACACCTAAGCCACCTAGTTGCAACCATACCTCTCATCAAGTACCTAAGAGACCAGTTGAAGCTCCCACAAGCTCCAACCCAACAGTCTTATCAGACCCATTCTCTATCTCAACCGGTTTGCACGATCCACCAGCTCCAGAGATACACCGAGAATTAATACCACTCTCCACATTTTGCAAACTATTTCCAGGAGAGCTTTTTTCTTCAGTCGGAACCTTCATCCTCAAAACCCAACGGTTCTTTGTGATTGTACCCGGAACACGACCTGTGCTCCCACTATCACCAAATCCCCTGACTGGCTTAAACTTAGACCCCCGACCACATTCAACTGACATCCCCAAAGCACCAGGATTCAAATTCGCAAATTGAACCCTCTTCCGCTTACTAGATTCAGTGAACCAGACTTTATGTTGTACAGGGACGGCTACTCCCTCAGCAGGTATCTCAACTAGATACAACGATCCTCGTCTCCTCCCACAGGCAACAACAAGATTTCCATCAATCACCTTCCACTTCCCACCACCAAACTTAACATCTAGTCCCTGTTTATCCAGTTGACTAACAGAAATAAGTTTCTTCGTTAAACCTGGAATTACCCTGACGTTCTTTAAGTTCCATGTAGTGCCCAGTGGAGTCTTCAGATTGACATATCCCATACCCTTAACATTAAGAACATGACCGTTAGCTAATCGTACCTTTCCAAAGTCTCATTTTTTCAGATTCACCATCGTCTCCCCGCTGTGCATGGCGTGAAACGAAGAACCAGAATCCATAGCCCAAGAATCTATAGACTCTTCATAGCAAACCAGTACGTCACCGTCAGATTCATCTGACACAACACTGTTTACATGCTGGTTACCATCCTCTTTCTTAGGATCAGGACACTCGTTTTTAACATGCCCCTTTTCACCACAGTTCCAGCACCTCACATTCTTCCCAGCTTTAGACAAGCTTTTCCCACGACTCCCACTGCTTCTGTTATTACCTCTTCCCCTGCTAACACTGAACATACCAAAAGTAGATCCTCCACTAGTGTTCCTCCGGCGAACGTCTTCACCCAAAACACTATCCCGGACCCGATCAAACTTCAAATTTCCAGTTCCAGCAGTTTCAGTGACCGTTGTCACAAATCCTGACCAACAATCAGGTAAGGAAGATAACAAAACCACAGCCTGAGTGTCATCATCCAACCTCATGCCCACAGTTGCTAACCTGGACAAAATTGAATTGACCTCGTTAATGTGATCAGCAACTGAACTGCCATCGTTCATTCTCATATTAAACAGTTCCCTCATCAAGAATACCCTATTACTGGCAGACGACTTCTCATACATATTTGACAGAGCTGTTAACATATCACGAGCAGTTTTTTCTTTCATGATATTAAATGCAATGCTCCTCGTCAAAGCCAATGTAATTTTACCTCTTGCCTTTTTGTCCTTTGAGTTCCAAATTGCTTCGGCAGCTTTATCCATTCCAGCAGGTTTTTCTTCCAGTACCACATCCAAATTGCATTCACCAAGCAACGCCTCTATTTGCATTCTCCACCATGCAAAATCAGTACCGTTGAACTTCTCGATTCGGAACTTCTTGTCTTCAGCCATAGCAAACGAGAAAACTAGAAAAAACCACAAGGAACCAAGCAACCAAAACCCGAGCAACTTTCAATAAACTAGAAACCCGAAGTACCCGAACCAGCAACTTCTCTTGCAATCCCGAGCGTAAAATCAGCGAACAACCTGGGTTCAAGAACCGAAACCCTAATCGCCAAACACCCCAAAACCACCAGATCTGCAACAGCAAACCCTACGGCGCAAACCCTAGACCTTACGAGTCGTAACCAGAGATTAGGTACGGGCCGTAAACAAGTCAGCGGCGACGGCAGGAACAGCAGATCAAGATCTCTCGTCCAGCTCTCTCCTTCTCCTGCGATAACCGTGTGAACCGTGTATTTGACTGAACCTTTGGCTCTGATACCACTTGTTAGGGGTATCGGATCAGAGTATGCTCGAGCAGAAGCGGAACAAGCACACACACACTAGCAGAAAATAAAGAACACGAGAATTTACGTGGTTCGGTCAAGGTGACCTACGTCCACGGGTTGCAACTAGGGTTAGGATGTTATTTCTGAGGTGATACCAATTACAAAGGACCTATCAACTATTTATAATACCCAAATTAGGGTTTACAACTTGTTGACCAAGAAAAGGTAAAATAGGAAACCGCTTAACAAAAATAGCGCATATGGTATCTGTTCCATAATTAGCGCTGTTCCATAATTAGCGCATCTGCTCCATCCATAATAGAGCATCTGTTAGAGCATCTAACATTACAGTATCTATTAGAGCATCTGGCACCAGATTAGAGCATCTATCATGTAGAGCGTCTATTAGAGCATCTATGAAACAGTAGCGCATCAAACAATAGAGCATATGCAGATGCTCTATAGATGCTCTATTATGTTCCTGCATTCCTGCAGACTTCACTTATTGAGCTTGCGTACCTTCACCCGCCTATCATTTAGATACTTGTGTAGAGGGGTGTTCAAGATCGGATTATCCGGTTTTTAGATATCTGAAAGCCGAATATTCGGAAATTTCAGATAGTGAATATTGATATTGATATCTGAACCCTTATTTGAAATTTTGGATATCCGGCCTTGCGGGACTGTCTCCTTGGTGACTCAGACCAATATGGCCGAGGGTAGCGTTGCTTCCAAAAGAGGGACATACCACTATAACTAAAATAATCTCTTAAAAAACTCAAAGTGCGAAAATCATCAAAGGATACGTAAAAGAGGAGTCGGAACCAAGTGATTCTATCTTCTCTATTTTTTCTTTTAATATTTTATTTTCTTTTTAATTTTATTTACTAACATCTTTTCCTAAAAAATGGTTAGATTAGACGTTGACGATATTCCGGTATTAAAAGCTCTTTTGTTCTTGGACGACTTCTGTAATTTACCATCACTATACTACGCCAACGATGAGTGCACTTACCCTAACGTGTTGTAGAGAGTGATCGTGTTATATCGTGTTTTATAAATTTAAAGCTTAATAAACGAGTAAAAGTGCTAAAAATATACTACTAGTAAAAATTATACCACGCTCACACCACGTCAGAGAACTTAAAGCAAGAGTTTTTTTTTGGCTCAAACTTTAGGCTCGCTCCTGTATAAAATGAGTGTAAATGATATGAGTCGACCTTGAGCCCGACTAAATTCAACTTTCGCTCACTTAGCTTAAGAGAGTCGATAGAGCTAATGAAGCTTCATATATGAGATTCACACTTTTCTACCAAACAAAATTTAATTAAAGCCTCACGTGTTAGGTCATATTACTAGATACACATTATAATCCTAGTTTAATATTATTTATGTTTCTTCGTTATAATCATGTATTAGTTTGGTTTACAAAAACATTTAACTTACAAATTACTATAAGGTTTTTTTTCCCAAATTATAAAACTTGGTGGTTTAATACATTTTAAATCTTATAAAAGCTTAAAATTATTACAATACGTTATTAATAATAACAAAATTAATATAAAAAGATTAATATATTTTATTTATTAATATGAGGGGCGATTGAGATACGTGTGCTTATCTGTTTGAACAAGTAAGCTAACGTTGAATATCTATTGGTCAATATGGAAATGGAAGGTTCGGTCACGTTCAATATCTATGTGCATCAAAAACTTGAGTTGAAAAAAAAGATTGCGAACGTTTAAAGTATTACTTTAAAAATAGAGAATACGTCACAGAATAGTAACCAAGTTTTAAAAGTGTTCTAATTAGGTCACTCGTATCGTTTTTGTCCCAATTAGATAACTTAACATTTAAATCGAGTCATGTCCTTTTTTCTATGTGTCAAGAAAAAAATGAAGAATAAGATGTTAGGGTCAGATTATTTTAATATATGACATTATATTTATTAAAAATAAAAACACTTTAATTACATTAAAATTTAAAAAAACAAGTTACAATCCACGTCATCACTCGAAGTTAGCATCAAATAAAAGGGAAAAAAGAAACAAAAATTCACATCACCATGGTTACTTATAAAATGGATGAAAAAACCCTTAATTAAATACCTATAAATTAGCAACTTCTTTATGCATAGATGTGTTGTACTTTTAGCTTTGGTAGTGTTTCAAAAAAAAATTGGAATTTTCCCTTTTTAACCCTAAAGTATCAATCTTTGACAATTTTAGTTTAAGGTTTTAATCTTTGGTAATTTAACCCTCTTGATTAAATATTATTTTTCACTTCTACTTCAAAAGTTTCCGTCTTATGCAATTTAACCCCTTTGATTAATTTGGACTCTCACTTCTAATTCAAAAATTTCCATCTTTTACGATTTAACCACTTTGATTTTTTTTACTTTTAACCTAAAGCTTTTCAACGTTTGCAACTTTGGCCCCATATACTTTTCATCTATCGCAAGTTTTGTGTTTAATGTTTCGTTCTAGATTTTCCGAGTTAACATGCCACAACGTGCGTGTGGAGTTCAACATTTTTTCATCTACTTTATCCTGTTTGACAGGCCCGTCACAACGCGTCTATTTTTCTCCGTTTGCTAGCTCTGTTGCAATGCGTGGGTCATAGATCGACTCAGTTATTATTTTCTATATTTTACACACAGGCTCGCAGTCATGTAAGAAACATTTACCTTTCATCTAATATGATATATAACTAACGCATCCCCCGCCGCATTGCGGCGGGTGGTAATTCTAGTTTTAATGAAAAATGAATGTTGAGTGACCTGATTGAACACTTTTGAAACTTGAGTGACCTAATTGGAACACTTTTAAAACTTGGTTACTATTCTAGAAAGTTACCCCTTAAAAATATTTGAAAAATAGTCTACATCACTTTTAGAGAGAAAAAAAAAACTAAGCTTTTTAGTAACTTAATTAATTAAAATACACTTTTAACTAATAATGTTTCATCTCTAAGGTTTGGTTTTTATAATTTTATACGATGTTTAAAATACCGGTAAGAACCGGCCGATTATACCGATTAAACAGGATATCTGATACGAGTCCGGTATGATAAAGGCCGGTAAAACCCGAATACACTATGTGTCACACCCTAACTTTTGCGGAAGCGTGATTATTGGTGTGACTTTGTTAATACCATAGCATTCAATCATAAAAACGCTATATGAT
The DNA here is from genome assembly GCA_030545235.1 of Helianthus tuberosus. Taxonomy (NCBI): domain Eukaryota; kingdom Viridiplantae; phylum Streptophyta; class Magnoliopsida; order Asterales; family Asteraceae; genus Helianthus; species Helianthus tuberosus. The sequence goes on from CM060372.1 coordinate 144,968,998, forward strand.
AAAAACCATAAGATGTTCATCCATAAATTAAGTTTAGAAAACAACACAACATACTTGTCTAAAACGTTGACACCGAATTCAAATTACAAACCATAATATGTTTTAATGAGTTCACAAAGACTCGACAAAAGATCTTAAATAAACCCGAGTTTATGACCATGTATCTCGTCCAGGAGTAAGATACATCTCCTAAACCCTAAAGACTTGGATGACATCTTTTATTAATAATGCAGCTTGAAAAACATGCACACCTGCCAGATCCACTTAGTTCCCTGAAATACATGTAATTTGAAAACATCAACAAAAGTTGAGTGAGTTCATGTGTATGTGTATGAATAAACCTTTAAATATGTCTGTATGTATGTATGTCCCTGGTATGTAGCAATAAGGAAAAACAGATCACCAATGGTTTGCAAGGCCAATCGTATGTGTGAAATGGTGCAGGAAAACTCAAACCTAGCAAATTTGTCTCCGGGAATAAGACATAGTCACCACATGGGCCACCCTGGTCCGCATGGGTGTGGGCTCGCTACACCCAAATAGATCTACCACTCATGTCCCTCGGTCCTACAACGAGGATTAATGGCCTTAAGTGTCATACCCACCACTCACATGATCAAGCAGTAACCCTCCTTAGCTAACCATACCATGTATAAAATGTTTGTAAACAATTGTAACATGTATTTCACCCCCGAAGTTATAAAACTGAAAACAGTTAAAAGAAAAGGGGGACATGAACTCACAGTATTGCGTCTTCAGAATCGTAACCCAAATCTCCTCAGCGAACACGACTCCCTACAATGTACTAATGTCTATTAGACGAACGGGCGGTGCCTTGCGTTTGTATTTACGTTTTTGAGTTACGTTCTTTTTACGTTCCCAATATTATTCCAAGTTATAATTTCTTGTTAAAATAATAATTATTCTAACTTTAAATTATATTTATTTTGGAATAATTGTCTGAACAATATTTTGTATTAATACTTCTCAAGTATTTATTTTCGTATTTCCTTCCCAAGGATGGGGGTATCTCATACATGTATATTCGTATTTTGTATTTGTATATCTTGCCATGTATTGGCGTCGTATTTCGGCGTATTATTCCAAATAAAAATATGCCAATATATTCCCAATATATATTTCCAAAACAATATATTTTTAAGTCTCATTTAAAAATATATAAACTTATTTTGTCCAAAAATAATGTGTTTCAAGAAAATATATATATTTTTTTCCAAAAGTCATATATCTTCTAAATATAATAGGAAAATATATTTTTTCTCCCAAAAATAATATATTTTCTTCTTTTAAAAAATATGATATACTTTGTAATAATAATAAAAATCATATTTTCATTTCTTGTATCCAAAATAATATTTACCATAAATATATTTGTAACGGTATTTTCCGGAATATTTTGTAAGTTACATTTTTGCGTTTGGTTTCGCAATATTAAGTGTATAACTTATAGATTTATTCCTTGAGATTTTTGGTATTAATTTGGATGGTAAATTCTTGGTATATGTCAAGTCGTATTATTTTATATCCTAAAATAATACAACTAATACACAAAGTATACACATAATCACACACAATGTGTCTTTAATGTAAATATATATTCTAAATACATATTTATCCATTTTTATTTATAAAAACCAACCTCCAATACTTGTATTTTTGTAACAAAATCTCTGGCAAAGTTTATATTGAAAACCAAAGTTAAAACACACTTGTGAATATTTGTTTAGAAAATATTTTTCTAAGTGTTTATATTTTTAGAAAATTTCGCCATAGTTTCCCCTAAAAATGGAGGTGTCCATGTTATCAAAGCATATCATTTTCTTTTCAAAATCATCACAAACAATCAATAATCAACCCTAAACAACTTACTGATGTGCACGAAATGCAACATATAAATTACATCAATTGTGGCATAAAACTAACCCTTTTTTTAGTACTAATGTTGGAAAAAGTGTGTTTTTGTCTTCCTTTTGTATTTTCAGGATTAAATGAGCTCAAATGAACAAAAGAAGCAAAAAAGCAGCTAAATCTAACATAAATACAAGAAAATGAACAAACGTGGCATGCCCGACCCCATGACAGCATCTTCCCAAGCAAAAACAAGAGAACAGATGGCTGAACACGCCCCGTGCTCAGTGAGCACGGGGGCGTGCCCAAGTGTCAGCAGAAAAGACAAAGTTGTAGAAGCTTCCATCACCCACCACGGGGCCGTGCTCAGCGGACACGGGGCCGTGGTCAACTATAAGATTCACAGAATCCAGGAAAATCTTGATAGTACAGATACGCTTCTGCACACGGGGTCATGCCCAGCGGAAACGGGGGCGTGGTCAACTAATGCAGACAAACTGCAATTAATGAAGAAAGAGAAGGAGGATGGACACGGGGCCGTGCCTAATGGCACGGGGCCGTGCCCAATAGCACGGGGCCGTGCCCGAGCTGCTGTTCAGGCTATAAATAGGGGTGCTTGGCTCATTTGCAAACCATCCTTTGGCACACCACCTCTCTCACACTTCACCCACCACCCACCACCATCACAACACCATCATCCACCACCATCATCCATCGTCCATCGTAGAGTGTGTGAGTCGTCTCGGTATCCAAGATTGATCGTAAGAGTTCTTGACAATCAAAGGCCATGTTTGCCTAAGTCTCTTACATCACTTGGTGAAGACAAGTGTTTAGTGTAATACTTTTTATTTTTAATCTTTTCGCACTTTTTATTTGGTTATGTATTAATGACTTTAATAACTAGTTTCTTATGTTAAAGGTGATTCTTCCTTATCGTTTGTCCGTGGTGTCTTGGCATTATTTTACTCTCTATATAAAATAAAAGATTTTCACCATTCATATCTCCATGGTCTATATGGAGATATGTTGGCTACCTGGTCGGGGGTTAATGGAACGGTTTGGTAAGAGTCTTGCCATTGTTCAGTGTATAGATCCTGCAAAGGACCTGGGTCAAATTTAGTAGGACCTCCTTCAATACCCACCGGTATTGGATGGCGGGGGTCCAAACTCTTTGATCCTCTCATAAGTAAGCTACTATTAAAACTTTAACCCTGCTACTTAGGACTGTATCCCTGCTGACTCAGACTACTTAGCCGGGGGTAACGTCACCTTTAAAAGAGGGGCCTACCACAATATGCATTAATAAGTTAATTAATTATCTTTCAATAATCCGACCCTTTAGGATTGTATCCTTGCTGACTTAAACTACTGGGTTGAGGGTAACGTCACCTTCAAAAGAGGGGCCTACTACAATAAATAAGATAATCTCTTGAAAAGTGCAAAAGTGCGGAAATAATCAAAGGTTACACTACACACGAGTCGGATCCAAGTGATTCATCTTGTCTATCTGTTTTTATTTTTATTTTATTTTTCAGCATTTTAGTTAGTTTTCTAGTTTAAAAACCTTTTTTCTAACTTTTGATTTAATTAGACGTTGAGGATAAACCGGTACTAAAAGCTCTTGTGTCCTTGGACGACCTCGGTATCTTACCAACACTATACTACGTCCACGATGGGTGCACTTGCCCATATGTGTGTTTAGTGTTAGTAAATATCGTGTTTTATAAATTTAAAACTTGGCTAAAAAAGTGTAAAAGTGCTTAAAATATACACCTAAAATATATTACACTACACACGCATCAAGTTTTTAGCGCCGTTGCCGGGGACACAAGGATTTTAAGAAAGTCTGGAATCAACGGCCTAATCGTTTTTTCTAATTTTTCATTTTCTTTAGATTTTTTTGCTTAATTTTTCAGTTTCTGCAGAGCTCAGCACAGGCCGTGCCTGGTCGGACACGGGCTGTGCCCAACATCATTACTAGCAGTTTTTATTTTTCGAGTTACAGAGAGTTGAACACGGGGCCGTGTCGGTGCAACACGGGGCCGTGTCGAACTCCCCAGTAACATGGATCCGGAAAACAATCACTGTATCTCCGACCACGGGCCGTGTTCATCTAAGCACGGGGCCGTGGTGAAGCATCTGACCAATATTCTTTTTTGTTTTTATTGCAGGACTTAGAACTCAGGCGCCACATTTGCATTTTCCACATAGTGTATGAGCTCCAGTTCTAGTAAAGACATAAAAGAACCCCTAGACGAACCCGAACGCTTTCTACGAAAAAGACTTAAAGCTAAAAACCAAGAGAAAGTTTCGGGGGACCCAGTTCCAATGGTGGACCAACGAACCCTCATGGATTACCTACGACCCACCGTAGGTAATCTCGGCGCCGCTATCAATGCACCGAATGTCGAAGCCAACAACTTCGAACTTCGGCCACATTTGATAAAAATGCTTCAAACTCCGCAACCTTCCATGGGCTTGCGGACGAGGATCCTCATTTACATATTACTAATTTCTTAGAAATATGTGATACCTTCCGGATCAATGGAGCATCAAACGACGCCATCCGCTTTCGAATGTTTCCATTTTCACTAAAAGACCGAGCTAAGGCTTGGCTTAATACCCTCCCAGTTGGCTCGGTAACCACCTGGGATGAATTAGCCCAAAAGTTTCTATAGCAGTATTTCCCTCCTGCTAAAACGGCTAAATTAATGACTGAAATTAATACATATTCACAAGAGGATGGGGAATCATTATATGAAACTTAGGAAAGGTTCAAGGAGCTACTAAGAAAGTGTCCTCATCATGGTCTTGCGGTGTGACAACAAGTATCCACTTTCTACAATGGGTTGTTGCCACACACAGGACAGACACTTGATTCTAGCTCCGGGGGACTTTTAACTAATCGTCGCCCAAATGAAATTTATAATCAAATTGAGGAAATTGCTCAAACCAATTTTCAGTGGCACACTCCCCGAGGCAATAAATCTATTACCTCAGGCGCCCATAAGGTTGACGAAAGCACTTCTTTACAAGCCCAAATCTAGGCCCTTTCTTCAAAAATAAAAAAATTAGAAATGGCAAAAACGGCCTCGGTCATGGCTTGTGAAGGGTGTGGTGGGCCACATGAAAATTGGAGTTGTATGAAAGAATTAGATGATCAAACGGAAACGGTAAACTACATTGATAATAGACCTAGGCCGTCAGGTCCTCCAACGGGTACCTACAACCAAGGATGGCGTAACCACCCTAACCTTGGTTGGAGAGAACCCGACAATAGTAGTAACCAACAAAATCTAAACCAACGAACAAACTTTCAACAACCAAGAAACGAGTCACAAAATTTCTCTCAACAACAAGGTGGACGAGAGAGGCTTGAAGATACTGTATCTCGCCTTATCTCCGACACCGAAAAGAAAAACTCGGATCGATTTCAACAACTGGAATCGAATTTTAGAAATCAACAAGCTAGTATTCAAAACATTGAAAAACAATTAAATCAACTAGCTCAGAATTTCTCCGAGAGACCACAAGGCGCGTTACCAAGCAATACCGAAACCAACCCAAAGGCGCAAGTACATCTCATCACGTTGAGAAATCATACCGTGGGTCTCGAGGAGGCTCCATTACCGCCAACTGAAAGAAGCCTATCTAGCCAAACCATGGCTACGCCCACACCCCAACAAGAGAAGGCTTCTCCACCAATCCAAGAGCCCGCAAGGACTCCTCCGGTTCCTTACCCCGGTCGGTTAATTCGTCAAAAGACCGATGAGCAATTCGCAAAGTTTGAAAATTTACTAAAACAATTGCATGTTAATATTCCATTTATCGAAGTCCTAACCCAAATGCCCAAATATTCAAAATTTATGAGGGACTTCCTCACTCATAAAAGGAAAATTGAATCATTGCAATTAGTTAACTTAGGCGAAGAATGCTCCGCTTTACTACTCAACAAACTCCCGCAGAAGAAGCTTGACCCCGGAAGCTTCACAATTCCTTGCTCGATTGGGGAATCCCCCGTTCGTAATGCATTAGCCAATCTCGAGGCAAGCATCAAACTCATGCCCTCATCAATGTTCAACCGACTCGGCTTATGGAAAACAATCCCTACAAAAATAAGCATCCAACCGCCGATAGATCCGTCAAATATCCACAAGGTGTCGCTGAAAATCTATTGGTCAAAGTCGGTGAATTTGTCTTTCCTGCCGTCTTTGTCATACTAGATATGGAGGAAGATGCCGAAGTACCTCTCATCCTAGGGAGGCCATTCCTGGCTACTGCCCAAGCAGTGGTAGATATGAATGATGGGACACTAACATTGAGGATTGGGGACGAGGAAATGAAGTTTGGAGTTGGAAAGAGAGTAGAAGACGAAGACCCGGTCAACTATATGAAGGTCATTGACTCAAGTTTGGATGACGCTCTCCGACGGTGTAGCATGGGATGCAAAACATCCCACTTGGGTAACATATGGCCAGGCTTTGGGTCTAGCCAAGGATCCTTATAAACGTGGCGCACCACAGAGGCATTCCGCGGAACTATCCTTAGTTTAGATTAATTTTATGTTTTCTAGTTTAGTTTTAATTTTCAGGAATAAAACACACTCGAGATGGTGAAGGACACCAAGGGAAACCTGCACCAACACCCCATGCACGAAAACAGGGCCATCCGACAAAATTTCTTCATTACAGCAAGTTCAGCACGGGCCGTGCTCACCCAACACGGCCCCATGCTGCTCAATCTGCAGAAAATGCCCAGTTCAGGTAACTGGACACGGGGCGTGCTCACTGAACACGCCCCCGTGCCCAGGCTTTTGTTTGTTTTTAATAAATTCTGTTACTGGCGATCTGAACACGGGGCTGTGCCCGGACACCACGGGGCCGTGTCCAGACGCTCAGTAACATAAATTTTTGTTTTTTCACACCTTTTTACACATTCAATCAACCTAAAAACTTATTTTTGGGACACATTGAGGACAATGTGTAATTTAAGTGTGGGGGGGGGGGGGATGCTAAAACATTGAATCTTGCAAGTCCTAATTACAAGCCTTACACAAAACTCTATTGGAACCGCTAAACACCCCAATTTTTTTCAAAAATTTTCATTTTTTTACTTGTCTAGGTTTAATTTGGGAATTTTAAGTTCTAGAAAAGGTCAAATTTTTACAAATTTACAACCGATAGTGTCGTGATAAAAAGAACCAACATAAGAAAATTATGAAACGGCATGACAAGCTTAGTTAAAATTTGATTATATATACTTGATCACATAAAAACCCATTCCCACAAAAAGTGAGTTTTGAGCCTTTATTGAGCATAGAAATACATATCTTTAAACTAAATGCTCATTTTTCGTTTCTTGTATGAATAGCCGCTTGGTTCTTACGACTCTAGAACTTGCCACGACGATACATTCCCGGTCCTTACCAACTTAAACCCGAGTAAGTAAATGATGGAGACATTAGGACTAACCCTTTTTATTTTTACACCATTATTTTTCTTTTTTTTTTTACCACCTACCCAAAATCCCCCTAGTTAACCCCTTTGAGCCTAAACCTTTTTATTTCTTAACTCAAAACAAGCACCCTTTTACCCACCAAAACCCTTTTTCATTTTAAACCCTTTATTTTAGTAACAAGGCTCGGTTTCTCTTATGACTTGCTTATGTTGAAAAATAAAAAATAAAAAATGATGACAAAGCCAAAAGAAATAAACAAACAAGTTTATTAAAAAGATATTTGTTTGAAGAATGGCTTCATCAAAAAAATAAAAAGTTATTAAAATAAAAAGTCTTAAGAAAACCGACGCTTTTTACGCCTTTCGCCCTTTTTCTAACCACTAACCCAACCTCCCACCTTTAGCCCAAGCCTAACCCTTTACCCAAAAGTCCTCTTGATATTTACAAAGGTATATAGTTAAAAAAGGAGGGGGATTGATTTCTTGGCAAGCTTATGGTAGGAGTAAGTTCCATGCCGCTCTTGAGTGTTTCACTAAAATACATCTTCGGCCGAGTGTTGAGTGATCCCCCGTGAGGTATGTGAACTTGTATATAAATGGAATTTTAAAAAGGCATGTTATGCCCTAATAAGTAATTTATCTTATGTAATGTTTTAAATAAATCATGACGAATAGGATTGTAAATAAATAAAAATAAAACTTAATAAAGAATCTTGGAAATCCCGACACTCTATGATAAGCCCAAAAACCTTCTCTTCTACCCATTCCATTTGGGAGTGTAAAGCCACATTATAAAGAGTTTTGCTTGAGGACAAACAAAGATTAAAGTGTGGGGATATTTGATGTGTACAAAATGCAACATATAAATTACATCAATTGTGGCATAAAACTAACCCTCTTTTTAGTACTAATGTTGGAAAAAGTGTGTTTTTGTCTTCCTTTTGTATTTTCAGGATTAAATGAGCTCAAATGAACAAAAGAAGCAAAAAGGCAGCTAAATCTAACATAAATACAAGAAAATGAACAAACGTGGCATGCCCGACCCCATGACAGCATCTTCCCAATAAAAAACAAGATAACAGAAGGCTGAACACGCCCCGTGCTCAGTGAGCATGGGGGCGTGCCAAAGTGTTAGCAGAAAAGACATAGTTGTAGAAGCTTCCATCGCCCACCATGGGGCCATGCTCAGCAGGCACGGGGCGGTGGTCAACTATAGGATTCGCTGAATCCAGGAAAATCTTGATAGTACAGATACGCTTCTGCACACGGGGTCGTGCCCAGCGGACACGGGGGGGGGGGGGGGCGTGGTCAACTAATGCAGACAAACTGCAATTAATGAAGAAAGAGAAGGAAGATGGACACGGGGTCGTGCCCAATGGACACGGGGCCGTGCCCAATGGACACGGGGCCATGCCCGAGCTGCTGTTCAGGCTATAAATAGGGGTGCTTGGCTCATTTGCAAACCATCCCTTGGCACACCACCTCTCTCACACTTCACCCACCACCCACCACCATCACAACACCATCATCCACCACCATTATCCATCGTCCATCGTAGAGTGTGTGAGTCGTCTCGGGATCCAAGATTGATCGTAAGAGTTCTTGACAATCAAAGGCCATGTTTGCCTAAGTCTCTTACATCACTTGGTGAAGACAAGTGTTTAGTGTAATACTTTTTATTTTTAATCTTTTCGCACTTTTTATTTGGTTATGTATTAATGACTTTATGTTGGGATTGAACCCTACCAGAGGAACAGATAATGAAAGCCAAAACCGGATCATGATAGTGGACTCACAATAAGCAGTTGTTCACACTAGAACTTTCCCCTTGAAAGTGATTTGAAACATCAAATGTCCTCTATCCACTGATCGTATACAACAACCACTGCCCTTAACAACTGATGAAGACTTTAAAGACTGTTGAAGTTTAAACACTGTTGTCCTATCAACTGTTGTTCTCTAAGCGCTGTTGAAGACTCAAGCACTGCCCACCCAAGGACTGATCAACCTTGAGGAAAGCACTGATGAAAGGAGAAAGCAGTAGTTTAGTGAGTCATCTGTTTTATATATATAGTCAGTGGTTAAGATTAGCAGTGTCTGTATAGGAACAATGGTTATAGGTTGTTAGTTTGTTAGACATCACTTTCGTGGTGACGTCAGCTGAGATGCCTCAGCGGTTTGGTTTGTCTATAAATGGAACAGTACCCTGTACTGTTACATTTGATCGTGTTGAGTGAGTTCTTCTCCTCAATTCAATCCTTTCATCTTGTGCAACCAACCACTGGAGTATCAGGCTGAGGGGGAGTTGATTTGTAAGCATGTTTGTAATCATTTGATTTACTTTGTAATCTTTCAACTGATGTAATTCATGTGTTTATCAAATCCATTTCTCTTTATGATTGTGTTTATAAAGTTTGTTGTTCATTTCCGCTGCACCTTACATGTTTTCCATATTCATTGATTGTTCAATTTACACATACAAACACTCTCATAAGAGCCTCCGATCCTAACAATTGGTATCAGAGCTCGGACAGTCAAATTCGATCTAACAATCAATTTGACATAATAGTTCAGCTCAAAAATTCATTGATACTAAGGTTGGTTGTACTCAGTTGAAAAACAGAGTAACGAGAAATTAGTTCAAAACTGTTAGTCCAAAAACTCTGTAAAACAACCAAGATGTCATAAGACACACAAATTTCATACAACAAGTGATGTCATACACTAGTCACTCATAGTTTTCAGATCTGAAAACATATCTGTTAAACTATGATATTATTTCTCCTTTTCAAAATTGATTTCAACTGTTGTTATGAAATTTGTGATGTTTTCATTATATTAGATGCTAAAGTATGAACCTCGGATTAACAAAAACCTATGTTCATAAAAACATTAGTGTTTTTGCTTACGAAAAAGAGGGAAATTAAAACTTTGGTCACTTGATCTTATATGTTGAAAAACAGGTTGAGATCCCCAAAAGGAATAAACCAACCTAGTTAAAATTACTTAAGAAAATCAGGGGTAAAAAAATGTCCAGATCATAGGTGATGTGAAATTTGGCATGAACATGTGTATAAATGACCAAATCTCTCAAAACATTACTGCAAAATGATTTTGGAATAAGTATTCCTTCAATAATGCCTCCCAGTGAGTATTTCAGTACTTATGAATGGGAAGGGTAAAAAGGGAAGAAGATAATCATAAAAACTCAAAAAGTGTGTTTATCTCAAAACTTTTGAAGTCAAAAGAAAAGAGTATAAATATAAAACGCTTAAGAGTCAAAAGTTGGGGTAACAAAGGTCATTAAGCAACTGTGTGCATTCATTGATTCAAAAAAAGGTCCAGGTAACAATAGTATTCGCAGAGTATAAACTTTCAAAAGGACTAGACAAATTTTCAGAATCATCACATAGTAACAAAATCTACACCAGGGTTTTCGGAAACTCATGTGATCTTGTGTCCTCATTTGTTTGTTGTCAATCAATCAACAAGAGAATGGTACCAAACAGTGGTCAAAATGTATTTAAAATTTCATACCACTGTTGTCAAACCACTGACCATTTTCATAAGCTTGAGATTGATATGATTAGGAGTTTCAGTGGAAAATTACCAGATTCTTTTTTATGTTGTTTTCAGAAAATCCTTTACTTATTTTTCTGTAATAGGATTCTCTCGAATAAGGCAGGATATATCATTCTTCATTTTTTTAAGAATAATATATTTTGAACTTTTACTGGTTTTTGATAGTAAAAGTTTCAATCTCCTGTCAGGATGTATAACCTTTATTTTTTTTGGTTATATTATCCTCAAAACAGATCGAAAGGAAATTGGTACAAGTATCAAGGTCATGTCTAACTCAAGTTATCTTAAAATTGATCAAAGATTGATTGCCTAAAGACTTTGACATACTGGGGTACTCTTGTTTTAATTTAAATATTATAGCAAGAATGAGTAGCCTTGGTAAAAAGTTTACATCATCTGGGGTACTAAACCACTGTCAGGGAGTTGTAAAAGCTTCAATATATGTAAATGACATGTGGCAAAACCTTGAATGAAAATTCTCAAAACAGTTGCTGACATACTAGTCTTTCAAATCATTACCATTACCTTACCCCTAACCACTGTTTTGTTCAAACATTTGTTTCCTAAATACTGTCCACTGGTGAAAGTCAGCCACTGATCCTTCAGTTTCTTGGCAAGCACTGATGTTCAAAATCAGTGTCCTATCCACTGATATGCTATCTACTGATAGTAAAAATCATCCACTGTTATCACATTATTACCGTTGTAACTACTGATGCTTGGTACACCAGGGGCTCTCAAAACAATTGTCCTCCACTCTTCATCCACTTCATCAGAGGTTGGCACGTGGTCAGTTTTTAGCCCTCAGATCTTTGTAACCGCTGCCACATCAGCACCCATTTTTTCCTTAATAAAACCCTGATCAAAACCCCCAAACAGGGTTTTACACTGTCGAATTGAATTCTAAAATTCTCTTCTCAAAGTAGTTTTCAACCCTCCATCTCAAATCATTCTCTGTTCTTCTTCCTCCTTTTCAAAATGATGAAATCAAAATCAAAATCAAAATCAAAACCAAAATCACCATCATCTTCCAAAGAGGTCGCTCAAACGGCCGCTGAACCCGTTGAAATACCAAACAAATCCCCTCATAAGTATTTGGTTCTACTCACAAAACCCACAAATAACCACACCTTTGATTCCACCATCGACACCTTATCTGAATCAAAGTACAAAACTTTGTTAACAGCAGATGCTCCCATTTACCTGCAAACCCAGAGAGAGTTTTGGAAAAATGCTACGCTTGAAAAACAAGACGATAAAGTAGTAGCTATCAACTCTTCCATACAGGGTAAAGCGATTCAAATTACTCCTCAATCCATCTCAGAAGTCTTTAAACTCGATGATCAGAAAGGTAAAACTTCCTTCGATAAAACCGAGTTGAAAACTGATTTCTTAAAAAGGGGATACGCAGAACAACCAAAAAGATATACCTTACAAAAAGGTTTCTTTCCTTCTGCACCTAGGTTTTTATTTCACACTCTTTTGATGTGTGTCTCGAATAAAACAACTGCTTTTAATGAAATACCTTCAAAGATTCTGTGCCTGGGTTATGCTATTTTAAACAATAAAATTTTAACTATTCCCAGGAAATCTTTGATGATTTGGTGAAAAACGTTGATAGCAAAGCATTTTTACTTTTTCCAAGATTTTTAAGTTACTATTTTAAACAAAAATTTGGAAAAGAAAATGAAAATTTGCTCAAACAGGGTGTCTATTTTCAAATAAAAGGGTTAAGAACTGAAACATTTTCTAGAATGATGGCACCAATAAAAACAAAAGCAGAGGTGTCTGAGCAGAATTTAGCAGTTACCACTGCTCCTCAGACATCTGCTGCTGAGCCCACTGCTCCAGCTGATCATAGCAGCACTACCACTGCTTTGAAACCCACACCTGCCACTACCAAAAAGACCAAAAAGAAAACATCCAGAAAACCCACCAAACCCAAAACAAAGGCAACTCTGGAAGATGAGATCCCAGAGCAACTGCCAGTGACAAAACAATTGTCACCATAAACCACTGCTGCTACTTCCTCACAGCAGTTGGTAGAAAGATCTCCACCATTGCCTCAAACTCCTCCTGCATCCTCACAAAAGGATCAGGTTGTAAGCACAGGGACCCCACAATATGAAGCTCTGGACCCAATCGGATCCATCTTCCTCAGTCCTGATCCCAAGGACATGTCTCTTTCAACACCCATTCCCTCACCAATCATATTACCACAATCCATAATACCCTTTTTGTAACACCTCGTAAAATCGCATCCAATGATGTATTGACACGTGTAATAAACCCTAATGAAGTCAAATGTTGAATTTAAGGGACTAATTTTTCGAAAAATCGAAAACTTTGATTATGAAAGGACTGGAAGTGTTTGTATACCTAAAATAAGTTTCTAAATAACCTCTCACGATATTTATATTCACAAATGAGCCACTTATTGATCGAGTGTAGCCGTTTGCATAATTAATTGAAAGTTTGCGCGATGAAGGTTTAAAAGCGTCAACATGTTAATTCTTACCTCTGAGTGACCTTTTAACAAACCGGGAGCTTCATAATATTTAATTATACTCTCGGGAATGCCAAATAATGGCCGTCTAAGGTTTTTATGCCTATAAGTAAAGTTACTCGCAACTTTGCAAGTTAGAGGGACTAAAACTGTCAATATGTTTAATTATACCTCTGAATGACCTTTTAGCAAACCCAAAGCATCGTGATGTTCAGTAATACTTTCAAGAATGCCTAATATGGATTCAATGAGGCTTCAATGCTATTAAATGTTGAGATGCGCAAGTTTGCGCAATAGAGGGGCCTAAAGCGTCAACTTTTGAATCTACCCCTTTCGGTGACCATTTAAGCGAACGGGAGCATAGTAACATTTAATTATATGCTTGGGAATGAGCAATATGGGCCATGGAAGGCTTGGATGCCATTAAACGGCATTTCGCGCTACTTTGCGCAATTAAAGGGCTATTTGCGTCAAATGGCAAAAGTATGCCGATTCGTAGGGTATCGAACCTTCCGGAATATGACCAGGAGTTAAACATACCCTATTTATCCTTCGTATAGCTTAGATATGGGCTTAGAGGTGTTCGGTGCGCAAAAATAAACTTTTATGTCATGCAGGGACTAAAAGTGTCAAAAAGTGCACAAGTTTGCATTTTCGCGCATATCTCACATTCTGAATATCTCCGGACACCCAAAAATTTATGTAAGCATTAAAATATTTTATTTTAGTGATCGCCATAATAAAATTCCACTCGTCGCGTAATTTGGATCGTTTTTCGCGTCCGTTCGTGTTTCGTCGTAATTAGACGAACAACGTGACCGTACGGCCAAACGGACCGACATCCGACATGTTTTTGAACATGTTTCATGTAACCTATGTTTAAACATCATAGTGGAGCCTTAAAATGAGGTTAACGGGCCTTATACGCGTCAGAAAGGCCTTTTAACAAGTGCAGGGACTGATATCGTACATTCTGAAACTATGTTTTGCTGGTTTGGATGCAGAACAGCTGCAGACAGCCTGTAATCTGCTGGTTTTTGTTCAAATCTGGTTTCATACTCACAAATATCATTCTATGAGCTGCCCATTGTATTAGGAAACCATGGGTAAGATGTGTATTGCTCAGATTGAATCACGGTTATCGAGGAACGATCCTAACGGTCCTCAAAAACCTATAAATACCCTTCCCCCATTTCATTTCAACTTGCACCTCCCTTTTAAATCTGCTTGTTCTCTAATTCTTGGAGGATCTTGAGCTTCTTGAGAACCTCCTTCTGTCCTTTGGACCCTTTGTAAGTGTTTCTTTGTACATTAGTTAATTATTTAGCGGTTATAGCCGAAAAGTCAAGCGTTTCGATAAATGCGTTGACTTTTAAACGGTTAAGCCATTGTTCGTAACGAACATGGCTATGTGACCGTAATTAGGTAGGTGTTTAACCCTCAAAAGGGCACCTCCTAATTACCACGTTTGCTTAGTTAATTGTCGGGTCGAAATAATCAGTTTTTAATTAAAATTTATAACTAATGATATAAAGGCAATAAAATAAGTTTTATCACTTTAATAACTTGGTAAATATTAGTTGAACATGTCTAAACATGTTCAACCCGGCAATTCTAAGTATAGGCTCGGTTCGGAACCGAAAGTCGCAAAAGTTGACTTTTGCTTTGACTTTCAGTTCTGACCCGATTTAGCTTAGTTTAGATATGCCTTAGGATTCCATTAGGACCATATTATAAGTTAGTATAACCCTCCGAGGTTATACAACTTGGTTCCATAGAAATCCTAGTTCATGCATGTTTCCGTTAAATGCCTAAATGTTGACCGTTATGCCCTTTTGACCCTAAAACGAGAATTTTGAAAATGTGAGAGGACAGTAATCTTTATTACTGATTTATAGACTTGTCCCTGAAATTTGACATCAGTTTGAGGTCTAGAATAGGAGTTATGCTCAATAGCGTAATTAGAAAGCCTTTTATTAATTAAACGGCGTAATTAGTGTATATCATATCTAAACCCAATTTTTGATACCAAAATTTTTACCTACTGATATAAAATAATATTTTGGGATTTTTAAAGATTTTTTATTTATTTTTAGGCTGAGCATAACATAGGGTTATAGGCTTGATTCGGTAATTGCCGGTTTTGCCCTTTTGGGCTATAAAATGAGTTTTACAAATCCTTTTGACCCCAAACCTTTTTTCTACTGATCTAATATGATAAATAAAATATTTTGAGCCTTCTGGAATAATAAAAATATCAGCTTTCTATACAAAACCCGGAAATGGCTCCAAATCGCCTTTTTAAGCGTTTATAATGCATAGTATGTATCGAAACTAGTTTAAATATATAAGGGTTGATGCCTACTGATATTTTCAGTAAATTTCTATATTTTAACAGTAAGCAAAAGTTTTAAACTCAGATTCTCTATTTTGCCCTTTTTAAGCCTATGTGGAATTACCAAAATGCCCCTACGGTGCATAGTATGGCTATAATTAATAAATTTCACATATATATGATACCCTACTGATATGACTTATTAAATTAAGTATAATTACTGATTTAATCATACCTGTAACTCAGAATGATATTTAAACTCTCTTATAACCTTTAAAATGACCAAAATACCCCTACGGGGCATAAATTGGTCTTAAACTCGTTTTGGGCATAATGAAAGATATCCTACTGATATCACAACATATTTAGGGCATATTAACTTAGGAAACTTGTATGTGACTCATTTGGTTACTCGTTACGCACTTTTTGCGTTCGGATCGGCGTGTGTAGTTTGCATATATTAGCCGAAACGGGTCAAACCATATCGTTTTTGCCTCAAAATTCAGAATGTGTTTAAGTTACCCATATTAAACAAGCATACAAGATTGTCGGGTCAAAACCAAATTCTAAACCGGTCTTCGCTTTATCATGCGTTTGAACCGTGTCTTCCTTTTGAAAACTAACCGGTCTAAGCTTAGGCTTAATTAAAGACCCGTTAGGAATCTAATAGGTTATTAAAAACCTTCGTTCCAGATTTAGGAGCCCAGTAAAAGCTATCTGTACTTTCTTGGTGGTATACGGCTGGGATTGAATTTATATTTAGCTCAGTTAAATACTTTTAACTTATTTTCCCTATACGGGCTTGGGGTACGGTATATAAAATACCGCTTGGTCCGGCATTGAATCTTTAATCGAATAGAGGTTAAATCATTGATATGCTACGTTTTGAAATGTTTTGTTTGCTTAAAGCCTTTGGGGGGTTAATGACCATGTCCCGGATATCCTTGGCATCATCTTACGAGATGGCCACGACCTAAGCACGGGGTGTAGGCGTACACCCGTCAGTGCCTAACCAAATAATGTGGTGTGTCTATTAATCTTTAACCCGGTCTACGGATCGGGCTACTGAACGCATAAGAAACATGTAATTCTTTTACAAGTATTATATTCAAATAATTATCCCAAGTATAAAAGTTTTGTGCCGTTTGCACTCAAATTAATTTTCTAAAAATGTTTTCAAAATGAGTCAGTTAATTGTATTTACCAGTGTAAACTGACGTATTTTCCCAAAAAGATTAAGTGCAGGTACTAAGCGTAATAGGCTGGCCTCTCCTTAGCATCATTAGAAGTCTCGCAAGCTTGGATGCATTAAGTCTGATGAACTACGTTTCCTTTTTACTTGATCCGCCTGTGGATCCTTTACTTTCCGTTTGTAATACTTTGATATTACTTTATATCGGATTGTAATATATTTATCTTTTGCTTCCGTTGTGCATTTAATATTGTGTTGTTTGACTATGATGATATCAACTACGTCACGGTACTCCCCACCGGGCCCACCGGTAATACGTGGAAATATCGGGGTGTGACACTTTTTGCATGCAGTTGCTATAGCTCAGACACAAACCAGTTCCTCTCTATCACCTATCACTGAGAGTATACTCCCACAAGTGACTGGGTCTGATGCTACTACCACTGCTATCCCAGCAACAACTGAGGAGGTTACACCCCTTGAGTTACAAGTAACTCTTGGTGGTAGTTCAAGTGGAGCAACAACTACAAGTGATGGATCAACAGATCTTCAGTTGGACAGTTGTTTCATTAGTATGACTCCCTTGAAGGAAATTTCTTCCATAGCACCTCTGGTAACCACTAGTGAGTTTGTTTTGACCACTGGTAAAATAACAAGGTTATCAAGTGCTGAAGAAAGAATTCCCCAGTACCATGAACCAGGGGCATGAATGGATGATTTCTGGGCTTCATGTCCTAAGTCACACATTGATACAACCACTACTGGTGGGGAAACAGATGATTCCATTAAATTGGATGATGATTCAAAATATCAGGAATTGACGGGCAGAGTTGAGAAACTTGAAACATCAGTTGCTGAAATAAAGGATATGGTGCAACAGCTGCTAAAAGCTCAAAAAGCACAAACCACTGCTGCTCCAGCTCAAGCATCTGCACAACTTGCACCTGCTGCAAATGAGTTGTGGAACTTATTCCAACCCCTGCTTGAAAAGCAAAAACAATTGGCTGACCAGCAACATGAAATACAAGTAAAAATGCTGACAAACATGGTGGAGTCAAGATTTAAAGATACTCAAGCAGACATCAAAGCTATCAAGGCTCATATCCAAAGCAACACTGGAAAAGTTCCTTCCACTATTCTTTTCATGGATAACCCCCTTGCAGATAATGCCAAAAAGGGGGAGAAAATCAAGTTGAAAAAGAAGGGAATAGAAGATGGCTTATATATTGAACCAGAACAAGAAAAATAGACAACTAAATCACTTCCAAAAGGTTCCAAACCTCAAACCACAAAATCTCATACTTCCATCCAAACAGCTGATACAATAGTGGTTTCAAAAACTGCTAGCCAAACATCTGCCATCTCATCAACACACACCACTACAACACACACCAAAACCATTGTCTTACCACCACAAACATCACCACCATCGCCTCCTGCCAAAAAGCAGAAGACATCAGATGTTAAAACATCTGTTGTAATGACAACAGTGGTTGAAACACCAGTTGTTTCAACAGCTGTTTGTCAAACCACTGATCCACCAAAAACAACTTCACCGCCTTCAACCCCTGCTCAAATGCAGAAGACATCTACTGACACATCAGTAGTTGTAATGACAACAGTAGTTGAAACACCAGTTGTTTCAACAGCTGTTAGTCAATCATCCACCACTGTTCTCAACATTCCTACATCACAACCAAAACCTCCTTCTCCTACAAAGCTGTATGCCAGAAAAAGAAAAATAACTCAGGCAGATGAAGACAAATATGATCCTAATGCTGCACGATATCCACTGGAACTGGAAGCTGTAAAAAATGAGATGAGACAATTCTACACAAATGATGATCCTTCAACAAGAAGATTCCCCTCTCTCATAGGCTTTGTAGTCCCAGAAAATATGGATGAATATCTTAAGCTCAAAGCAAGGCAGGCTAAGATAAGAGCTAAAGTTGAACGTAAAGGTCAAAGTGAAGAAGTCATTTCTGAAAAATTGGAATTCTTGCTTACCAAAGTCAAGCTGGTGGAAGACTATGCACAAGATCTGAACAAAGAAAAGGCAGATCAACGAAAAGAAACAAGAAAGAATATCTCTCATACATAATGAAGGAGAAACTCTATCCAGCTGAAGAAAAACAATTTGAAGAATGGCCAATAGTTGCTTTAAAGCATGAGGCAAACAGAATTGAAAAGATTAAAAATGATCCAAAAAGGAAGAAGACAGCTCCAAATTGGAACAAACACAAAAAGCTCATTGCTGACCTAACATCTGAATACAAAAGAAAGAAGGAGGAGCTGATAGATGCTAGGGTGGATACTGCTGAAGCCATAGCAAAATGGACAAAGCAGTATACCGACGAAGCTTATGAAAGGCTGAAGAAAAGAAGGATAATAGTCCCAGACACTTCAAAAAGGCCTGACTACAAAAAGCTAGAATAGCAGCTTGATACTCTTAAAACACTGATCACATCAACAGTTAACCCGAGCCTTGTGGTAAACCAAGAGAAAGGAAAACTGTTGACCAGTGAAGAAGAAAAAGAAAAGGAAGCTGGGCACTTCACAGATGCCATCAAGAAAATGGATCTAAAAGAAGATAGCCCAGTGAAACTTCAAAACCTTTTTAAAAAGGTATTAACCAAACCTGCATCACCAAACACTTCAACAGACATGACAGACATTGAGAGGCAAGAGCTGATTGAAAGAGAAACTGCAGAAGATATAGCTGCAGCAAATGATGTCATCGAATTGGCCTTCAAACAAATGTTTGAAAGTTTACAATTCTTCTCAAGACCAATTTCTCTAAACTCATCTGAAAATAAATCTCTCCCAAGAAACCCATTGGGTTTAAAAGTACTAAAGTGGATGTCTGATCAAAAGACCCACGTATTGACCTTGGTCAGATCCAATGGCGAAGTGAAGTATATATCAAGGAGAGAAGCACTAGGTCTTGGTGTTGAAGATTTGCAGGATTTGCTTGAACTTTCACTATGCAGGGATGGGGATGACCTAAGTTCCGGAGACTTTGAAGCAGAATTTAAAAGATAAGCTAAGGAACTTCTGATGAGGAATAAAGATCCAGAATAATGAAGGGTTTTGGCATTATCTGTTCCAGGGGGAGATTGTTGGGATTGAACCCTACCAGAGGAACAGATAATGAAAGCCAAAACCGGATCATGACAGTGGATTCACAATAAGCAGCTGTTTACACTAGAACTTTCCCCTTGAAAGTGATTTGAAACATCAAATGTCCTCTATCCACTGATCGTATACAACAGCCACTGCCCTTAACAACTGATGAAGACTTTAAAGACTGTTGAAGTTTAAACACTGTTGTCCTATCAACTATTGTTCTCTAAGTGCTGTTGAAGACTCAAGCACTGCCCACCCAAAGACTGATCAGTGGTTTGGTTTGTCTATAAATGGAACAGTACCCTGTACTGGTACTGTTACATTTGATCGTTTTGAGTGAGTTCTTCTCCTCAATTCAATCCTTTCATCTTGTGCAACCAACCACTGGATTATCAGGCTGAGGGGGAGTTGATTTGTAAGCATGTTTGTAATCATTTGATTTACTTTGTAATCTTCAACTGATGTAGTTCATGTGTTTATCAAATCCATTTCTCTTTATGATTGTGTTTATAAAGTTTGTTGTTCATTTCCGCTGCACCTTACATGTTTTCCATATTCATTGATTGTTCAATTTACACAAACAAACACTCTCATAAGAGCCTCCGATCCTAACACTTTAATAACTAGTTTCTTATGTTGAAGGTGATTCTTCCTTATCGTTTGTCCGTGGTGTCTTAGCATTATTTTACTGTCTATATAAAATAAAAGATTTTCACCATTCATATCTCCACGGTCTATATGGAGATATGTTGGCTACTTTGTCGGGGGTTAAGGGAACAGTTTGGTAAGAGTCTTGCCATTGTTCAGTGTATAGATCCTGCAAAGGACCTGGGTCAAATTTAGTAGGACCTCCTTCAATACTTAGCCGAGGGTAACGTCACCTTCAAAAGAGGGGCCTACCACAATATGCATTAATAACTTAATTAATTATCTTTCAATAATCCGACCCTTTAGGATTGTATCCTTGCTGACTCAAACTACTGGTTGAGGGTAACGTCACCTTCAAAAGAGGGGTCTACTACAATAACTAAGATAATCTCTTAAAAAGTGCAAAAGTGCGGAAATAATCAAAGGTTACACTACACACGAGTCGGATCCAAGTGATTCATCTTGTCTATCTGTTTTTATTTTTATTTTATTTTTTCAGCATTTTAGTTAGTTTTCTAGTTTAAAAACCTTTTTTCTAACTTTTGATTTGATTAGACGTTGAGGATAAACTGGTACTAAAAGCTCTTGTGTCTTTGGACGAACTCGGTATCTTACCAACACTATACTATGTCCACGATGGGTGTTGCCCATATGTGTGTTTAGTGTTAGTAAATATCGTGTTTTATAAATTTAAAACTTGGCTAAAAAAGTGCAAAAGGGCTTAAAATATACACCTAAAATATATTACACTACACACGCATCACTTACACTTACCAAGTGCCAAAATATTGCTATCTACATAATAATCATGAACTTGAACTTTCATAAAAACTTGGTAGTGTGTTTATTAGAGTTAGTTATCTTTTAAAGTGTGTTTATTTCTTTAAAAAAATCTCATTCTTAAAGAATTTAGGTGTTTACAACTTGTAAACATATTTTACAAAAATGTTTCTTTGTGAAATCTTCTTGTTTCTCAAGTGTTCCTACACTTGTTTTATCACCAAAAATAGTGTATATTAACCAAGATCTTCTAAAAATCACATTTTGAACTTGGTTCTTTTGGAAAACCATTCATAAATCTTAGTTCCATAAGATTACTAACTCACTTTGTTTATTATTTTTCAAGAAATCACTTTATTCTTCAAGTTCATGCTTATATATGAGGATGATTATCTTGTTTTGTCACATAATCATCCTCTCACTTACTAGATCATGTGTTTAATCACAATCTAGCAAGCTCCTTATGATGATCAACATCCTAATCTCAAGAAAACAACCATCAAGTATCATACATTCACTAAACAACATACTTTCATCAAGATTTCATTATATGATAATCTTATGTTAAAGATTTATGAATATGTCTTTTAGTGTTCATCATGTTTATTAATGTACATCATCGTTTAACCAACAACATATGAAGTAACAAGGGTTTATGAGGGCCTTACTACTAGCACAAGGCTAGGGAAGAACACAAGATGATGGTGATAACAAAAGTGTTGGATAAAAGCAATCGGGTGAGGTCCTCCAAGATTCAAGAGCACCAAGCTTGTTTGTAGACCTTCTTACACCTTGGAATGAACTTGGAATGAATGAACTTGAAATGGAAATGATGATGATGGTGGTGGTGGGTGCT
The DNA here is from genome assembly GCA_030545235.1 of Helianthus tuberosus. NCBI lineage: Eukaryota > Viridiplantae > Streptophyta > Magnoliopsida > Asterales > Asteraceae > Helianthus > Helianthus tuberosus. The sequence continues at coordinate 144,991,348 of CM060372.1, forward strand.
CACGGCCGAGAGGGAGGGAGCAAGGGAGGAGGAGGTGAGTTGTGGTGAAGTGAAGTGTTAAGTGTGAGAGCTCATAGTCTTATAACCATCTTATACCTTTGTCCAATGGGTAACATGCTTCCAATAGTACACACATGATCTTCTACTAAATCCATTGAGATTATATAGGATCTTAGTAAGATTGAGAAGATCAAGGTGGTGGGGCCACCTTGAACCGTCCATGAGGGGGGGGGGGGTCTCTAGTTGGGTTTGAATGGTAAGTTAGATTTTAAATGTATTAGTTTGTGTTTATGTGCATCATGCATTATATAGTGTGTTAGGGTGCTCGGGGATCATAACTAGCTCAGAAACATTAAAACAATGCTTCTAGTATAATTTTGGTGTTTCGGGTAATTTCCGGTTGTTCGGTTAGATATCGGTACGTTAAAGTGTCAAACTATTCCATTTAGTGATCTTTAAGTACCCTTTTGTGACACTTTTAATTCCCGACACTTAGGAAAGCATTCATGACCATTTTGCCATATTTTTTGCATGTAATTAGCTTGTTAAAATGCTGAATTTTGCTGAAATATGCTGAATTCAGCACTTTAAGTGGGTTTTAGGCACTTTCTGGCACTTAAACTATCACCTAGTGAAGCAGTTTTATGGTCCTTACTTCCCTACACACCATACTAGTGTAGTACCTTGTCTCTGGCCCATACGGGGTCTCAAAACACTGTCTGTCTATGTACTGAACATCGTCAGCATTTTTATGAGTTATCCGCTAACTGTGCTAACTGTGCTTGGTGCATCGTTTACGTCACTAAAGTTTGTATGTGATAAATGATGTGACAGTATGCAATATGTGATGCACATGTAAGTATGATGCAGTAATCAGAAAGCAGTTTAAGTTATCAGTTGTAATTAAGCACAGTCATTAAGCACTAATCAATATTAATTAATTGTATGGATACCTGGATTTTTGACGGTTGTCACATTCTCTCCCTGTTAAGAAAATTTCGTCTCGAAATTTTAGGCTCTGCTACTAGCTGCAGGGGAGTTGGGGAACAAATGTGGGTATTTCGCTTTCATGCGATCCTCACGCTCCCAAGTGAATTTTGGGCCGTGACGGGCATTCCAACGAACCTTGACAAGTTTAACACTAATCCTGCGTGTCTTGTTAACCTTCCAGTCCGTAACCTAGACAGGTTCTTCGGTAAAGTGGAGTGTGTCATCAATGTGGACTTCATCGGTAGGAATGACAACTGTTTATTGAGTTGGACTCTTTTTCAAATTAGATACATGGAATGTATCATGAACACCATTTAGTTCAGCGGGTAAATCCAACTTGTAAGCTACAAGACCAATCCTCTCCAGGATTTTGAACGGTCCAATATATCGTGGGTTCAACTTTCCACGCTTCCCAAAGCGTGCTACACCCTTCCAGGGTGAAACCTTTAATAAAACCATATCTCCCACTTCAAACTCCAAGGGTTTCCTCCTTTGGTCCGCATAGCTCTTTTGTCGATCACGAGCCGCCTTGATGCACTCTCGGATCTGAATAATCTTGTATGTCGTTTCTTGAACCAATTCGGGACCAACAAGCTGTCTATCACCCGCATCTGCCTAGCATAACGGTGATCGACACTTGCGTCCATAGAGAGCTTCAAACGGTGCGGCTTGAATGCTTGCATGATAACTATTGTTGTATGAAAATTCAACCAATGGTACGTGAGTGTCCCAACTACCACCTAAATCCATTACGCAAGCTCGCAACATGTCTTCTAGCGCTTGAATGGTTCGTTCGCTCTGGCCGTCTGTCTGCGGATGGAAGGCAGTACTCAGATTCAACTGAGAACCAAAGGCTTCTTGGAAGGATTGCCAAATCCTTGACACGAATCTTCCATCTCTATCAGAGATAATCGAGAGAGGCACTCCATGACGTGCAACTATCTCTCTGAGGTACAGCTCAGCAAGCTAGCTAGTGTTATATTTTTTCCTTGATTGGCAAAAAGTGTGCAGATTTCGTCAGACGGCCTAGGATTACCCAAATCGTATCATGACCTCGGGGTGTCTTTGGTAACTTCGTTATAAAATCCATTGAAATCTGCTCCCATTTCCACTTGTGTATTTCAGGTTGTTGCAGAAGACCTGATGGCTTCTGATATTCGGCCTTTACCTTGGTGCAAGTCAAACATTTGCCAACATATGTTGCCACATCGCCTTTCAATCTCGGCCACCAGTAGAAATCCTTTAAATCTTGGTACATCTTATCCGATCCTGGATGGATCGAGTACCGTGACTTGTGAGCTTCATTGAAAATTACTTCTCTAAGACCACCAAAGAGAGGAACCCAAATTCTTCCCAAGAAACACAACATTCCTTCCTCATTTGGTACCAACTGTTTCTCCATCCCACGGAGGTATTCATTCACAAGATTTTCCTTCTTAAGAGCTTCTCTCTGCGCAGCACGAATGCGCAATGAGAGGTCCGTCTTTATGATCATTTCCAAAGCCCTAACCCTTATGGGCTTGATTCTTTCTTTCTGACTCAGGGCGTTTGCTACCACATTCGCCTTCCCTGGGTGATACTTGATTTCGCAATCATAATCGTTTAACAGCTCCACCCATCGGCGCTGTCTCATATTAAGCTCTTTCTGATCGAAAATATGCTGTAAAATCTTGTGATCAGTAAAGATCGTGCATCGCGTGCCATACAAATAATGTCGCCAGATCTTTAATGCAAACTCCACAGCGCCTAATTCCAAATCATGCGTTGTGTAATTCTTCTCATGAATCTTCAACTGGCGCGAAGCATAAGCTATAACCTTCTGTCGCTGCATCAGCACGCGGCCTAAACCTTGACGCGAGGCGTCGCAATATACCACGAGGTCGTCAGTGCCTTCGGGTAGGGATAAGATCGGTGCATCGCAAAGCTTGTTCTTCAGTAACTGAAAAGCTTCTTCTTGTTTTTCTCCCCATTCGTACTTCTTGTCCTTCTGAGTAAGGGAGGTCAAAGGTTGAGTGATTTTCGAGAAATCCTCAATGAATCTGCGGTAATAACCAGCCAAACCTAGGAACTAACGTATCTCGGTTGGCTTCTTCGGAGGGAGTCTCCCAATTCTTGATCGCCTTGATCTTTGTGGGATCCACATGAATTCCATCTCCGTTAACCACGTGACCAAGGAACTGAACTTCAAGCAACCAAAACTCGCACTTCGAGAACTTTGCGTATAATTTCTCCTTCTTAAGCAGCTCTAAAATAGCTCTTAGGTGTTGTTCGTGTTCTTCCTTTGTTTTTGAATAAATCAATATATTGTCGATAAACACAATCACAAATTTATCGAGATATGGCTTGCAGACTCTATTCATTAAATCCATAAACACGGCTGGCGCGTTTGTCAAACCAAATGGCATAACCAGGAACTCGTAATGTCCATATCGAGTTCTGAAAGCAGTCTTTGGAATACTCTCCTCTTGAATCCTCACCTGGTGATAACCCGATCGAAGATCGATCTTGGAGTAAAAACTCAAACCTTGTAGTTGATCGAACAGGTCATCAATCCTTGGCAAAGGATACCGATTCTTAATGGTCAACTTGTTCAGCTCTCGGTAGTCGATGCACATGCGGAAACTACCGTCCTTCTTCTTAACAAACAAAACCGGAGCTCCCTAAGGCGAGAAGATTGGTCTGATAAATCCTTTGTCCAATAGCTCCTGAAGTTGTGTTGACAGCTCTTGCATCTCGGAAGGCGCAAGTCGATAAGGTGCCTTAGCTACAGGCGCGACCCCTGGAACCAAGTCAATGTGAAACTCGACTTGTCGTTGCGGCATCAATCCTGGCAAGTCTTCTGGGAAGACTTCAGGATATTCTTTCACAACTGGGATGTCTTCTATCTTCGGCTCAGCGGCTTCCTTGTCCACGATGTCTTCCAAGAAGGCAACACATCCATTCTGCAAACACTTTCGAGCCTTCAAACAACTGATGATCCTTAGGGGTGTATCGTGCTTCTCTCCATGTACCACAATTGTTTCCCCATTCACCATTGGGATGCGAATGGTCTTCTTGTGACAAATGATCTCCGCTCGGTTGCTTGATAACCAATCCATGCCAACTACCACATCGAAGCTTCCCAACTCGACTGGCAGAAGATCAAGCGTAAACTCGTGCTCTCCCAGTTCTATCACGCAACCTCTAATGACTTCATTCGTTTCTACTAGCTTTCCATTGGCTAGTTCTATCGAGTACGGATTATCTAGCTTACTAGCTACCAACCCAAGTATACTTTTAAATTCTAAGGATACAAAACTATAGTCGGCACCAGTATCAAATAGTACTGATGCAAAGCGTTGATTGATAGGTACCAGTAACTATGTTCGGATCCTGGCGAGCTTCCCTCGCTCCGATGTTGAAAACCCTTCCATGAGCTTGATTAAGCTTTGGGCATTCTCGCTTGAAATGCCCCACATCTCCACAGTTAAAACAACCTGGTCCTCGACCATTACCATTTCCATTACCACCTTGATTGTTGGTTGCTCCACAGTTTCCACTACCAGCTTGATTCCCATAATTACCACGATTACCATTACCGCCATTTCCTCCTTGTGGGCGGTTTCCATATCCATTTCCACCAAGGTTATTGTTTCCAGTGCCATAACCTCTCTGACCAACACGACCAGTACCGACCCAGCATGTCTCCTTCTGTAGGATCGAATTCGGATCCGAACGAGTCGGTTAGAAGAGTTTTTCACCAAAACAAGAGGCGGAAACAAGTGTTTCGGTGTAATTCAGCAAATATTCACTTTAATCTGTTGTTTTATTGAAATGCAATCAATTACAGACCTGACAACACTTCGGCAGCACTTCGTGGCTTACCGGAAGACAATCACCTAAAAATATCTATCTGATTTCGCTCATACACCCTATATATAGGCAACAGGTTTCGCTTATATGTACATGACATATAAGCGAAATCACCTGAATGACATATAAGCGAAATCAGGTCTTTGCCATATGAGCGAAATCACCTCTTTGTACATATGGACGAAATCACCTCACTACATAAACGAAATCACAATCTAATCTATAAATGATTTTGTCTTATATGAAGTGATGTAATGATGACATCACTATTATGATGTCATCATCAAAGATGGTGACATCATCCTCTTTCATATCCGCAACGAGACTGAGACTCGACATAAGACGAAGACGACATATGAATGCACCAACAGACTCCCCCTCAGATGTTGACGAGTCTTAAGTGTTGAGTCTTTGCATCTTCAGTCTTTATTAGTCTTCAATCTTCCTCTGAAGTATTTGTCATTGCAAGAATCCTCATTCTCTATATTTATCTTCAACAAACTCCTCTCTCTCAAATGTTGAATATCATGATGTCTTCAGACTCCCCCTCTCAATCTGCTGGGATCGTAGTCTGGAATTCACAAGATCATAACCTGATTTTCATCCTGCTTTGGATCGAAACCCGGCCAACCTGCAAAAACTCTACCCAAAAATAAATTTTCTGATAACCATTTGTGGATAAGATTTTCAAATCTAAGTTACCACTTGCAGGAATAACGTTTTATAGCAAAAACTTTTCTCATTCCATTTCAACAATCTTCAAACACTTTCACCCAAACCATTTGTTCATCATGTTTAGCACTCGGAATTTTGAAAATCAGCTCTCCAACACCAGTTGTCGAAAAACTTTTTGAATTTTTCAAAATTTATGCTAAAACACACTAAAATCTTTTTGGATTTTCTGAAAGAAAATAACTGACACTACTTGTAGAATCAAGAAAAATGCAGAAATGAAATATTTACAGACAATATTTTTGTGAGTTCGTGCAAGAGGATCATATCAGTTTTTGAGACAAATCACCAACACCGTTAAGCTTCATTTCATTTTAAGTTTTAAACGATTCACTTAGATTGTCAGTATGTTTGTCCACTTAAATTTTCACACAAAGTTCAACTGATCCGAGATACAATATTAATGTTTTAAGCACTTAAACTTAATCGCGTGTCCTACCTCAGAATATACTCCCGTATCCAGATCCCAATATTCAGTCTTACAGGTAATTATGACACCAATGATATCTGTAGGGGTTAATAAATTATGAAGAATCATGAGAGCTCAGGTCAGAACTACCGTTCAGCAGAGAGATCATGACTCAACTTTTGGGCGAGTCCCCTTTAGAGGATCTTTTTTACAACAGCATTGCTAAGCAATTTTATTGTCTTATCATATATGCTGAGGGTGATGCTATGTTTCAAGCATTGCGGAAAGTATTATTCGAGGACTAGGTCAGAACTTCCATTCAGCAGAAGTCCAGGAATAATACCCCAGATATCACTGAGTATAAAGACCTAGTATATCAGAAAAAGGAATCTTTCAAACGAGATTTCGGGGGTTACCCATATATCCGAGAGATGTTTCCTCACGATATAAGCAAGTTTGAAATTTAGGTTTATATCTCGTCACAATCTACTAAATGTGCAAAAACCTACTCACACATCCACAGTGAGGTCGTTTATCACATTTAACTTTCCAAATCTTTAGCATGTTGTGATAGTCCACTGATGTACTATCATTTCCTCTTTTATGCAACAAAACTCATTTTACATTTTATCATGTTTTTGGCTTTTTCAAATTTTCAAATGTTTTTGGATTTTCTAAAATTTTACTCCCCCTAAAATGCAAACACATTTTAGGAAATTTGAAAACAAACTGTATAAGTAACGTGACAACTGATATCGAATTGCCTCAAATCGCCATCCACTTGGCATAAACAATCAGAACTCCCCCTCACAACAAACTATTTTCCCATTGATTTCAAAACACTTAAGTTTGTTTTAATCAAATGGTTTTTCCGGAAAATAAGTTTAGTTGATTTTGTAAACCATTTGTAGGTTAGGGGATAATCTCATCATTTTGTTTTTCAACCACTTGTAGAAAATCAGATACAACTTAATGTCCCTGATTTACCACTTGTAAGATCAAACCAATCAAGCATTTTCAACCACACATCATCTGTTAGTTGAATTCTCAAAGTGCCGATTCCTACTCCTCGCTTACCAACCTGGGAGTTCCGGCAATTCCTGCAAAACTTCCCAAACACAAAATAATAAGGATGCCGATTCATGATCCACGATTACAAACTTGGGATCTCCGGCAAGTCAGGTTTTTACTGTTTGAAAAATATATCCACCCAAGCCTGACCTTCCTTGGGTGTAACAACATCTTCTTCTCCATCTTTTCTTTTAACAGACTTGTGAACACATCTTTTAGAAGCATAAAATTCTTTGACACTTTTGGCCTTACCATTGACCATTTTGCCAAAAATGTGTTTCACAGTTCCGTTGAAAGCCTTATCAACATCAAATTTCTTCTTATCAGAATAAAACTGATTTGAAATTTCAACTTTTCCAACTTTCTTCATAAAATTTTCAGCACTCAAAGGTGGAAAATTTTCATCGTTCATAGTTGGAACTGATTTTTCAACCTTTTTCTCAACACGTGGCTCCTTTGATTTTGTGGAATCAGATTCATCACCAGAACTATTACCTGAACCTTTCACAACCCATTTTTCATTTTTCAAATCTCATTTTCTTTTCAAAACATTTTTTGAACATTCTCCTTTTTCAAAAGTTGAATTTTCAAAGCCTGTAAACTTTCGGGTTTTCAGTTCAGTGTTATCCACAACCTTCTCTTTCATTTTACCAGAGACTTCCTGTTTTGGTTTGATTGTCTTCGGACAATTCCTAGCAATATGACCAACAGTTTTACACTGAAAACCGGTTATGGTTTCTATCTTCTTTGAAACATCATTTTTCTTCAACTCTTCTTGCTTCTTGGCAAGGAATTCACGATTTGTCTGCTTTCTGAATGATTGTTCTTTCTCAGCCTCTGTCGTTTTCCCTGAAACAAACACAATTTTTGGTTTATACATTTTTTCATTTTTATAGTTTTTCGATGGTACAAAACCTAATCCTTTCTTTTTGATATTACGATTATGGTTTGGTTTCTTTTGGAAACTGTAACCATAATTGTAACCCATTTTCTTGTTAATTCTTTGTTGATCTCTTGAATTGTATTGTTTAGGTTTTCCATTAAGATTTAAATCTTTTATTTCAGAAATATTAATTTCTGTGATTTTGAAAACCTTTTGAATCATTTCAAATCTGACACTTCTTATTGGAAAAGCTTCATCAGAATATAATTTGTCAGAATCTTTCAAAGTATATGCCACTTTGAATGATTCGTCATTCAAATTAGATTTTGATAACAAAAATTTCTTATCATAAACCCGTTTGTCCTTTTGGATTGTTGACTTTGACTTGTCGGACCCAGACTTTGACTCGGATTTGGACTCCGGTTTTGACTCCTCTATGTCATCTTTATCTAACACCTGATCGACCACACGTTTAATCAACTCGGACTCATGATCAGTGTCAGATGATGTGAACGTAACATCAATATTTTCTGGCAAGTTATCCAACGACCCAGACTCCCATTGTAAGTTTATTGCCTTTTCAATTCTTTCAGAATTTGGATTTCGAGGTAAAAATCCATTTTCGACCGGAGGCGGACATTTGTTGTATACCACACTTGGTTTCTTACCAGAAATCTTCATTTTATCTTCATCTTTTGTCACAAATTTCTTTTCTTCGGACGTCTTCACATCTTCAGACGTCTTCAAATTCTCCACAACTGGATAAATCCTGTCAACAACAAAAGTAGAACATGAGTAACTTTCTAATAACTTATTAACTCTTTCAGTTTCTATCTTTTGTGTTGCTAACTTCAACTCTAGATCAGCACATTTCTTTATGTGAAAGTTAACATCATCCAGTTGTCTCAGATATGCTATCTTTAGCGTATTCATTGCAACAACTTGTTCACCGTTTGAATCAGTATACTTGTTGATTTCTCTGTTCATTGTATCATAGGATTCTTTCAATCTGTTTATGTTATGCAGCAACTCATTGTTCTGCTTGATTAAAGAATCACAATTCATGCACTTTTCAGGAACTTTGACAGATTCAGCTTCAATTTTGACTTTAAATTCAGAAACCTCTTTGACTGTTCGGTTTGATCGTAAAAATTCAGCTCTTCTCTTTTTCTCAGCTTCAGCTTCAGCTTTTAATCTCTCTTCCTCTTCTTCCTCTTCTTCAAGCTTTCTCCGTCTTGCTTCTGCAGCTTCCATGACTTTTCTGCACTTTTCAGCACATTTTAAATCATAAGCATTTGCAATGAAAGCTTTAGCATTAGAAGTGTCTTTATCTGGGCAAAAATCGTCCCAACTGAAACCTTCAGCCAGTTTTTCATCATCTTGTTCTGCCAAACACACTTTGCTGTTTGTTGGAACATATTTATCCCAGCTAAAATTATCATATTTGCCCGGATTGACAAGACATGCTCTTTTTGAACCTTCAATCACATCTCTTCCGTGTGCAGTTTGTGCCTGATGCGGTACTGATGGTGTGACTTGATGATAAATCGCCTTTTTGTGATAATCGTTATTTCCAAAAGGATTTTGGGCTCCACTAGCTTCACGATTTTTGCACTCCCTCTTGAAATGCCCCTTTTCCCTGCAACGAAAACATGTAACTTTAGATTTATCAAAGCCTAAAGTTGAAACATTTGAATCACGGAAATCATCTCTTCCCGTAATTTGTTTAAACTTCTCGGCTCATCTCAAAACACTAGCCATGCACCATTTAATATCCATCAATTCCATTTCCTCAGCATCGATTTGATCGTAATCCTCTTTCGTGAGCATTGGATTACCGATCTTTCCGGCCACAAAACTACTATAGGATTCCAACACCATTCCCAACAAAGACATTTGATTTTTAGCAACTTCTTCAGAATAATCTTGATCATTTTCAAGATTTAATACAATGTTACACTGAAGTTTTCTTCCATTCTTTGTTGCAGAAATGTTTGGATCAAATGATGAAAATCTTGTGCTGCTTGATCCCTGGGATGATTTCTTTTCTGAAGAATCTTTAACACTGTAAGCAGTTTCGACTTTTGGAGAAAAAAATGACTTTTCGTTGACACCGCCTTTGTAATACAAGCTGATATCTTGTTCTCCATCATAATTCTTCATCCTGGCAATCTTTCTCAGCTCCATCTCTTGAGCTTCCAAATGTTTGATGAAGTCTCCCAGTGTCATGTTTTTATAATCTTTTCTGTTGGATCTCAGCATCATCAGAAACGTTCCCCAAATTTCATGAGGTAGCGCATCTGCAAGTTTTTCAATCAATTCATCAGTATCCTTTTTAATTCCAAGTTTTGTCATATTTCTCACCAAGTTACAATATCTATCAATTATTTGCTTGGTGTTTTCAGATGTTAAACCACGGAATAAATCAAACTCTTTCTTCATGAGAGACATCTTGTTTTTGAGCATATCATCACTTCCAACAAATTTTGCTTCCAATTCTGTCTAAATTGAATAAGCAGTTCCATCATGTTGAAGCAGTATCAAGATATCTTCTTTTATCGCTTGCTGAAGCAGACTCACCATCAATTTCTCATCTCGATATTTCTTTTTATCTTCCGTACTCATTTCTCGAATTGTTAACTGCACACCATTTGTTGTGGGTCTAACATATGGTTCCTCAGTGTGTTCCCATGCATCCAAATGACATGCCTCAACCCAGTTTCCAAACCGTTCGGACCATGCATTGTAATCATCAATATCCAAGAGCTTTGGTGGTTTCTGTGATGTTCCCGTTTCATTTTCAAGCAATGTACTCTGAGTAATTGTAATAGGACTAGCAAAAGCATTGTAGAACTCGTTCTCCATGTTTCGAATTTTCAAATGAGCTGTACCACCTTGTAAAATACCTGACAACACACAAACAAACTATCAGTTTAAACGAACTGAACACGTAAAAATGTGTTGATGAAATCAATCGAAAACTCGTGTTGAAGATTTGTGGACTCGTGTCGAAGACTCGCGGACTGACTAAACTCCAAATTGTGCAAACTGAGTGAATGAGCCGAAACCAACTTTGTGTATCTGACACTAATCCAAGTCACATGGGCCGGTGAAATGGACCCAACAACCGAAACTCTCGTGAACTTGACCTTTGTATGAAATGTTTGACACTAAATGAACTAGATTGGGCCATCAAATTGGGCTTTCAATATGCCGCAAACAATGAATCACATGGGCGAACTATTGACATGAGCTGCAAACACTTAACACATATCAAGTAACAAATCAATTTGGTTGGACCGCTTTGTCTCGATCTGATCTTCAAGTAGACTTTGACCAACAATTTCTGCTTTATCACATATAATCACATGCAAATTTTTAAGATTCAAAAACAATGATTGAGCCAAGCTACTACTGATCACGTGAACTGACACAGGTAATACAATTAAGCCGAGAAATGTTGTTCACATAGGCTGATGACAAACCCACTTAGCTGACAAAACCTTAATCAGATCACATGCTATCTTGGAATTTTAAAAAGACTTTTGATTGTGATGCCAAACCAATATCACATGCAATGACTTTAATTTGACCTCCTCACTACTCGATGACAATCACATGAATCTTATTAACTCTTTCTGACACAAACTCACATGTACAACATTGAATTATTTAATCCAATCGATGAAATCGAGACCAACTGACACACTAAATCTATCAACACCACATTTAATGATCACATGCAATTTTCAGATGTTCACACACTTGTCTAATTTTTATTTAATGAACCGAACAATCAATTATCACACTTCACATGCAAACTGACATAAAAACACATGATCTCTTTTTCAAACAATTCACACTATAAAGTTTTTGGAGCGGAATCAGACTTTGATGGTTACAAGAGCGAAATTCCAAGGTTTGATGATCACTGGAGCGAAACCTTGAGTGTCACAAGAGCGAAACCTTGAGTGACCAAAAAAGCGAAACCTTAAAAATAATCGAAACCTTAAGTGACCTTGGAGCGAAACCTCAGTTGTTACCAAAAGCGAAACCAGGTGATCAGATGAGCGAAACCAGGTGATGACATCACCTTTTGCACGAGTCCATACGAGCGAAACCTTAAAAATCTTAAGATCTAAGTCGATTTTAGTTTTGAAACTTTCAAGGATTTATTAATGCATGATTCCGAGCATACTGTGTGAATTTAAACCGATTCTGACCGTAAAAAGTTTTGATTTTTGAAATAGAATGGTGTAGAAACAGAATTATCGGCTGAATTGAATAGAACTCTTCTTCACTGGCTCTGATACCAATTGTAGGATTGAATTCGGATCCGAACGAGTCGGTTAGAAGAGTTTTTCACCAAAACAAGAGGCGGAAACAAGTGTTTCGGTGTAATTCAGCAAATATTCACTTTAATCTGTTGTTTTATTGATATGCAATCAATTACAGACCTGACAACACTTCGGCAGCACTTCGTGGCTTACCGGAAGACAATCACCTAAAAACTATCTATCTGATTTCGCTCATACACCCTATATATAGGCAACAAGTTTCGCTTATATGTACATGACATATAAGCGAAATCACCTGAATGACATATAAGCGAAATCAGGTCTTTACCATATGAGTGAAATCACCTCTTTGTACATATGGACGAAATCACCTCACTACATAAACGAAATCACAATCTAATCTATAAATGATTTTGTCTTATATGAAGTGATGTAATGATGACATCACTATTATGATGTCATCATCAAAGATGGTGACATCATCCTCTTTCATATCCGCAACGAGACTAAGACTCGACATAAGACGAAGACGACAGATGAATGCACCAACACCTTCGAATGGCCAACCTTCCCACAAGTTTCACATTTCCTAACTCTGCATTGGCCGGCATGATGGTACTGGCACACATCACATTTGGGCAGAGTGCCCATATATCCTTTTCCTTTATTTTCCACACCAGTTTTGACTTCAGCTGGTGGGTTTACTTCCTTATTCTTGTTAGCACTGCTGGTACCCTTCTTAAAGTTTAAGAACTTCCTTTTGTTCTCACCGGACGACTCAACGTGAGTCTCCTTCTTTTGGTCAGAGATCGAGAACTTGTTCAACCTGATTGCCTCTTCAGTTAACGCTACACTCAGATCGATAGCCTCTGTGATCATATCAGGCTTCGACGTTGTCACCATACTCATGATTTGAGGTGCCAACCCCCAAATAAAACGCTCAATGCGCTTGAATTCCGGATCGACCATATAAGGGACGACGCGAGACAAGTCGTAAAATCTTTGCACATATTCAGCAATCTTGGGCCCATCCATCTTGAGGTGCCAAAACTCAGTTTCCAACTTTTGGATTTCTGCCCTTGAGCAGTACTTCTTTCGCATGAGTTCTTTCATTTCATCCCATGTCATGGCATAAGCAGCCTCTTCACCCAAGGTCTGAACTTGGAGATTCCACCAGGGCAGAGCACCGTCTAGAAAGAGTCCTGAGATGTAGGTGACTTGGTGTTCAGGAGCACACTTGCTCATTCTTATCACAAAATCAGTCTTCTCTGTCCATCTGACAAAAGCCACAGCACCCCCGGTGCTGTTGAAATTCAGCGGCTTACAGTCTAAGAACTGTTTATAGGTACAGCCTGTACAAGTAACATCATTCACAGTAAGTATTAGCGATCGCACATGGAATATCCAAATGTAACGTAATGTGTCCTTAGTGACTTAAACATTACCATGAGGTGGGTTGCTTCCAGAGGTACCCCCACTATGTTCAGAGCGCAGGGCCTCGTGTTGTGCTATCGCTCATGAAATCTGTTCTTGAAACTCAGCCTCTGTCGTGGGCAATCGAGTTTCTCTTCGTGGAGGCATCTTCTATAAGAAGATTGCATTGGTCAGGTGATAATAAGTATAGTAAGTACGTAACATGCATTCGTAATATCATTTATCAACGTAAGTAAACACATAACATCCCAATCACAACGTAAACAAGTAATTCAACAACGTAAACAAGTATATCAAGACCACAAGTACAGTTTTACAAGTTCTACAATGTACTATACATCAATAGGGACTACAGGGTCACATCACCCCTGTCCAAAATATCCATCAAACTACAACAATCAAAAGTCAAAAGTGGTCTTCAAAAAGGCTGTGCAATCTGGGCTCAATAGCTACACTCTCACCAAAAGTATGCTACCTGCATAAAACCAAAAACTGCTATGCTGATGGTGGGGGAGGAGGAGGTGGAGGAACGAAAAGCAGACTGCGCACATGCGCTAACTCCTCCTCAAGAGCATGAACGATACGCAGCAGGTAACTAATCTGCTGCTCCATAGTGAAAAAACGAACGTCAAAATCTGGGTATGGCAGGAGAGGAGTGAGTGGAGTCCCGAATGGTGACAGAAAAATGCAAGGTGGAGGACGTGGAATCCTCTCCAACTCCATGACTCTGCGACACAACAACTCCTGCTGGAGTTGTAACGACAAAAGCAGATCATCCCTCGTGTAGCCAGTGTAGTGTGAGGGATGATATGGATCAGAAACAGGCATCGTGTTGGGCATAAACCAAATAAGTGGCTCGCCCGATGGTGCAGAAGCAAAAGGAGCAGTATGTGAAAACTGTGGTATGAAAGGATCGGCTGCTGTCGCAGGAGGAATATAACTGGGCTGCTGACTCGATGGACCTTCCCCAGGACGGGGTGGAGGGATATCCTGTAAGAACGTGATCGGCAGATCGGTGCGGTGTATGTCAGACACATGTGGGTGAAACGGGGCGATATCAACGGGTGCATGTGTAGGTGCAGGTGGGGGAGTGACAGGTCTAACGAAAGGAGGCGAGTCATCATCGTCCTCTATCCACCCGTTGCGGGTGAATGCATATCTGGGGTCTATCTAGGCAGCAAAAGGAGCATGATCAACATGTGTAGGGATCGGGTCAGGTAAAGGTGGTGTAACATCCCTATTTTTACCATAGGTTTGGTTAAATTTATTTAGTAACTAGTAACTAGTAAATAATTTATTTTAATAAGTTTTAAACATTATTTTATATAGTTGGTTGAATTAATATTGGCCTGTGTATGGGTGACCTTTTAATAAAAATAAAAGTCTATAAAATTTTTATTATTAGACTGGTATATTAAGGGTAAGTTAAATATTAGAAATATGAAGTACCTAGACGAGCCTAGTGACCGTCTAAATATTAAATTATAAAACACATTGTATTTTGAACCTACTCTGTTTTTAATGAAACTTAGACCCAAATGTAGACAAAAATATTCTCGTTCTGGTGATATATTTATTATTTTATAAAACGTTATATTTTAAAAGTTATACGCACCAAATAAGTAAAGCAGTTAAATTAATTATAATATATATAATAAATAAATAATAATAACTTTAATATTCAATTTGAGAATTTGTATATATCATCGAGATATGGAGGAAAGAATAAAATAATTAAGAAAACTAAATGGATGGATAGATACATGGGACGTGGCTTAATTTTAGAAAAAACAGATCAACCATTTGCGTGCATGTTAAGCTACAAAGCAGTATAAATAGAACCTACAACATTCAAAGGTAGGTGCTCATTTTTCTATCTCCTGTATCACCTTCCTATTTCTTACACCAACTTTTTCTCCTAAAATCATATATATATTTTCTTATTTTTCTTATTTTATTCTTTACTTAATAATAATAAGGTTCTGCCCTGTTTTAAGTGTTTTAACTCCCGATCACCGCTACCCTTTCCGATTGATCTGAGCCTTATAACTTATGTCAGGGCTCTGCCCGACTAAGTTGTTAGGATTCTGTCTCGGGACATCGGGACAAGGTTGAATTAGGGGTACTATACTTAACACGAGTGCAATATATATTTTTAACTAGCTCAGAAATTATACCCAAAATTTATACCAGGAGGCTTTCTAGTTGAACTCTAAAGTTACAAAGTAAGTTCATTTTCTTTTCTCACTATTTTATTCCCTTTTTCTTTATAATATAATTATATTCAAAAATGTCCCAAACCATAACAACTCTCACCAAAACTATTATATTATTATTATTATTATTATTATTATTATTATTATTATTATTATTATTTATATTTTGTCTAAAAAGAAACCCTAATTGAGACACCCAAGTAATCCTACACAATTCCTAAAATTTTCATAACAATTAGAATCAGGATCAGGGCCCCTAAAACTCAGGGGGGGGGGGGGGGGGCATTTCCCATTCGATATTATCATCACAGTTTTACGTGTAATTCGAATTTTCACGAACCGTCGACTCAGCTGAGCTACAAATACACGTGGCAACCATATGATAAAAAGTAATCCGTCGCGCCACGCGACAGGCACATATGTTCCTGTCGCGACACGCGGGGGAACCATTTTTCAAGTATAAATAGAGGGGCGTGGGACTTGAATCCCTGCGTTCATTCGACATTCAAATTCATTTCGTACGTCCAGATATTCACAGTTTACTACCAAACACACACTAGCTCGAATTCTGCTACGATACCGGGTATTAACTTGATCGCTGCTACGATTCAATGTCCGATCGATTGGAACTATCCAATGGATGTTTAAGTGCTGCCCACATTAGGGTTTATGCTTTGTCATTAGTCGTGATTCCAATGGATGTTTAAGTGATTGCACTTTGTCATTCGTTGTGAATCCGATGGATGTTTAAGTATCGCACTTTGTCATTCGTTGTGAGGGTTTAATCTCGTGAGTTATCGTAAATGCTGTATTAGTTACTTACCTAGTTCGTGTGCACTAGGTTACAAGGCTAATCAATAGGTTAAGCTCTGCCTGTATAAATCTGCAATATATCAAGGATTATCTGTAGACTAAACTTTGGCCGTATGAATCTGCATGATTATATGTGAGTCATTCTCTTTTTAGCAAATTACTTTACAAAAGCATGTTTATTTTCAAAGGTTATAATTACAGGGATTAAGTCTATGTAATCTGAAATTACTGCCAGTATGTGGGGGGATGTGCACATAGCTAGTAATTATTTATCATTTGTGGGTGAACGGACCCAACAAGTGATATGTCCACAGTCACAAGTCCGGTCAAGTGACAACTGGATCAGTTAATTCAAAAGATAGAGACATTGTAATTGCTCTTAATACTGTAAATTATAACAAACAGGTCGTTTTATTTAAATAAGAATGATTCACTCAGTATTTCCCGCTGACAAAACCTTTTTAAAACACGTTTCAGGTAATTACAGTAGATTGGAGTAAGAGATGGATACGGCTCTGAAAGGCATCAAGAAGTGGCTTATTTTATTAATTAAATCAAATTAAGAAATATTGTTTTATGTAATCGAATTTATCTTTATTTAAGCTACCTTTGTAAAACATGGATTTATTCCATCTATTTAATAAATAAAAATCCGGTGTTTCTAAACTCTGATATTTTTCCTAACTCACGGTCCTGATAAAATTTCCGCTGCAACGTTTTTAAAATAAATCACCGCTACCACTGGGCTGTTCGCGGCTTCCGATTCCGTCCAGGGTGGGTCGGGGGCCGTGATAGGTGGTGCAACAACTGGTATGTCAACAGGTACAGTGTCATGCTCAGGCAAAGGATCGTGTGCAGGTATGGGCTCGGGTGCAAGCATAGGCTCAGGGCCAGCTGGTGCAAGCTCTAGATCAGCGGGTACATCAAAGAGCTGATTGTCAGGAACGAAATCGATCTCATGCTCAGGATTAAAGTCAGGATCAAACTCATCATCAAACTCGAAATCCTGCGGAGGAACAGGTGCGGCAGACATAGCCATGTCAGAATCAGAATCGGTGGGATATCGCTGTAATCCCAGTGCGTGCAAAGTAGTAGATGACATGGACTCGAATGAATCAGGACCAGAATGGTCAGATCGAATCTCAACGACAGGAATCTCGATAAGCGGAACAGCAATGATATCGTCGACTGGAACTCTATCTCCCTGGGCACCCTCAGGGAGGCCCTCAATAAAAAGATCGATATCATCGTCAGACATAGCATCAAGAGGCAGATCCTCGAGAGGAAATGCAGCAAGAGGAAGAGGAGCAGGGATCAGAACAAGAAGTAGATCCTCGCCAGGAAAACCATCAGCTAGCGGTATATCATCTCCAAAATCTGGTAAAGCAAACGACTGGAAATCATCGTCATCGCTACTATCAGTGTCGGATGTATAAACCTCAGGGTCCGGGGCAATTTCATCCGAGACTATGGTCATAGGGTCTACTGTATCGGATACTCCACTCTCAGAGTAGGACATGGTGTCTGTAACAACACAATCATAACATATGCAAGTATATCAACAATCATCAAATAAGCATGTAAGCAGTAACAATGTAAGCATGTATTCATCCTAGTCTTCCCAGACTATCCCACCCAGCCTCTCAGACTGAACTACCTAGCCTCTTAGACTAAACCTCCCCAGTTTCCCAAACTGAACTACCCAATCTCTTAGACTAAACTTCCCCAGTCTCTTAGACTGAACTACCCAGTCTCTTAGACTAAACTTCCACAGTCTCTTAGACTGAACTACCCAGTCTCTCAGACTAACTCCCCAGTCTCTTAGACTGAACCATAAACATAACCTTGAAATGTGTTTTAAGCCTTTTGTTTGTAAAAATGTTTGTTCCTAGATCTGGACGTTTTGTGTATGCAATGAAAACATGTTTGAAAACATTTTCGTGAGAGCCCTAGTGATCGTAGTCTAGACTCGAGAAAGAATCCTAGTTCGCTACGATCGAAGCTCTGATACCAAGCTGTCACACCCTGACTTTTGCGGAAGCGTGATTATTGGTTTGACTTTCTTAATACCATAGCATTCAATGATAACAACGCTATATGATAAAAACCATAAGATGTTCATCCATAAATTAAGTTTAGAAAACAACACAACATACTTGTCTAAAACGTTGACACCGAATTCAAATTACAAACCATAATATGTTTTAACGAGTTCACAAAGACTCGACAAAAGATCTTAAACAAACCCGAGTTTAGGACCATGTATCTCGTCCAGGAGTAAGATACATCTCCTAAACCCTAAAGACTTGGATGACATCTTTTATTAATAACGCAGCTTGAAAAACATGCACACCTGCCAGATCCACTTAGTTCCCTGATATACATGTAATTTGAAAACATCAACAAAAGTTGAGCGAGTTCATGTGTATGTGTATGAATAAACCTTTAAATATGTCTGTATGTATGTATGTATGTATGTATGTATGTATGTATGTATGTATGTCCCTGGTATATAGCAACAAGGAAAAATAGATCACCAATGGTTTGCAAGGCCAATGGTATGTCTGAAATGGTGCAGGAAAACTCAAAGCTAGCAAATTTGTCTCCAGGAATAAGACATAGTCACCACATGGGCCACGCTGGTCCGCATGGGTGTGGGCTCGCTACACCCAAATAGATCTATCACTCATGTCCCTCGGCCCTACAACGAGGATTAATGGCCTTAAGTGTCATACCCACCACTCACAGGATCAAGCAGTAACCCTCCTTAGCTAACCATACCATGTATAAAATGTTTGTAAACAATTGTAACATGTATTTCACCCCCGAAGTTATAAAACTGAAAACAGTTAAAAGAAAAGGGGGACATGAACTCACAGTATTGCGTCTTCAGAATCGTAACCCAAATCTCCTCAGCGAACACGACTCCCTACAATGTACTAATGTTTATTAGACGAACGGGCCGTGCCTTGCGTTTGTATTTACGTTTTTGAGTTACGTTCTTTTTACGTTCCCAATATTATTCCAAGTTATAATTTCTTGTTAAAAGAATAATTATTCTAACTTTAAATTATATTTATTTTGGAATAATTGTCTGAACAATATTTTGTATTAATACTTCTCAAGTATTTATTTTCGTATTTCCTTCCCAAGGATGGGAGTATCTCATACATGTATATTCGTATTTTGTATATCTTGCCATGTATTGGCGTCGTATTTTGGCGTATTATTCCAAATAAAAATATGCCAATATATTCCCAATATATATTTCCAAAACAATATATTTTCAAGTCTCATTTAAAAATATATAAACTTATTTTATCCAAAAATAATGTATTTCAAGAAAAAATATATTTTTTTTCCAAAAATCATATATCTTCTAAATATACAAGGAAAATATATTTTATCTCCCAAAAATAATATATTTTCTTCTTTTCAAAAATATGATATACTTTGTAATAATAATAAAAATCATATTTTCATTTCTTGCATCCAAAATAATATTTACCATAAATATATTTGTAACGGTATTTTCCGGAATCTTTTGTAAGTTACGTTTTTGCGTTTGGTTTCGCAATATTAAGTGTATAACTTATAGATTTATTCCATGAGATTTTTGGTATTAATTTGGAAGGTAAATTCTTCGTATATGTCAAGTCATATTATTTTATATCCTAAAATAATACAACTAATACACAAAGTATACACATAATCACACACAATGTGTCTTTAATGTAAATATATATTCTAAATACATATTTATCCATTTTTATTTATAAAAACCAACCTCCAATACTTGTATTTTTGTAACAAAATCTATGGCAAAGTTTATATTGAAAACCAAAGTTAAAACACACTTGTGAATATTTGTTTAGAAAATATTTTTCTAAGTGTTTATATTTTTAGAAAATTTGGCCATAGTTTCCCCTAAAAATGGAGGTGTCCATGCTATCAAAGTATATCATTTTCTTTTCAAAATCATCACAAACAATCAATAATCAACCCTAAACAACTTACACTTACCAAGTGCCAAAATATTGCTATCTACATAATAATCATGAACTTGAACTTTCATAAAAACTTGGTAGTATGTTTATTAGACTTAGTTATCCTTTAAAGTGTGTTCATTTCTTTAAAAAATCTCATTCTTAAAGAATTTAGGTGTTACAACTTGTAAACATATTTTACAAAAACATTTCTTTGTGAAATCTTCTTGTTTCTCAAGTGTTCCTACACTTGTTTCATCACCAAAAATAGTGTATATTTGAGGAAGAACCAAGATCTTCTAAAAATCACATTTTGAACTTGGTTCTTTTGGAAAACCATTCATAAATCTTTGAACCATAAGATTACTAACTCACTTTGTTTATTATTTTTCAAGAAATCACTTTATTCTTCAAGTTCATGCTTATATATGAGGATGATCATCTTGTTTTGTCACATAATCATCCTCTCACTTGCTAGATCATGTGTTTAATCACAATCTAGCATGCTCCTTATGATGATCAACATCCTAATCTCAAGAAAACAACCATCAAGTATCATACATTCACTAAACAACATACTTTCATCAAGATTTCAGTATATGATAAGCTTATGTTAGAGTTTTATGAATATGTCTTTTAGTGTTCATCATGTTTATTAATGTACATCATCCTTTAACCAACAACATATGAAGTAACAAAGGGTTATGAGGGCCTTACTACTAGCACAAGGCTAGGGAAGAACACAAGATGATGGTGATGACAAAAGTGTTGGATAAAAGCAATCAGGTGAGGTCCTCCAAGATTCAAGAGCACCAAGCTTGTTTGTAGACCTTCTTACACCTTGGAATGAACTTGGAATTAATGACCTTGAAATGGAAATGATGATGGTGGTGGTGGGTGCTCACGGCCAATAGGGAGAGAGCAAGGGATGAGGAGGTGAGTTGTGGTGAAATGAAGTGTTAAGTGTGAGAGCTCATAGTCTTATAACCATCTTATACCTTTGTCCAATGGGTAACATGCTTCCAATAGTACACACATGATCTTCTACTAAATCCATTGAGATTATATAGGATCTTAGTAAGATTGAGAAGATCAAGGTGGTGGGGCCACCTTGAACCGTCCATGAGGGGGGGGGGTCGCTAGTTGGGTTTGAATGGTAAGTTAGATGATTAAGTTAGATTTCAAATGTATTAGTTTGTGTTTATGTGTATCATGCATTATATAGTGTGTTAGGGTGCTCGGGGATCATAACTAGCTCAGAAACATTAAAACAATGCTTCTAGTATAATTTTGGTGTTTCGGGTAATGTCTGGTTGTTCGGTTAGATATCGATTCGTTAAAGTGTCAAACTATTCCGTTTAGTGATCTTTAAGTACCCTTTTGTGACACTTTTAATTCCCGACATTTAGGAAAGCATTCAGGACCATTTTGCCATATTTTTGCATGTAATTAGCTTGTTAAAATGCTGAATTTTGCTGAAATATGCTGAATTCAGCACTTTAAGTGAGTTTTAGGCACTTTCCGGCACTTAAACTATCACCTAGTGAATCAGTTTTATGGTCCTTACTTCCCTACACACCATACTAGTGTAGTACATTGTCTCTGGCCCATACGGGGTCTCAAAACACTGTCTGTCTATGTACTGAACACCGTCAGCATTTTTCTGAGTTATCCGCTAACTGTGCTAACTGTGTTTGGTGCATCGTTTACGTCACTAAAGTTTGTATGTGATAAATGATGTGACAGTATGCAATATGCGATGCACATGTAAGTATGATGCAGTAATCAGAAAGCAGTTTAAGTCATCAGTTGTAATTAAGCACAGTCATTAAGCACTAATCAATATTAATTAATTGTACGGATACCTGGATTTTTGACGGTTGTCACACTATGTCTTATGTACATAGGTAAATCCGATTCTATCGGTTCAAACCGTTGAACCTGTTTGCATTATCTTAAGATTTGTTTTTTTTTAATTTAATAAAATACGATATTAATGTAATATTGACATTCCATATTTTCAGTACTTAACCAAGTACCTTTCATTCCAATATTCCATCGTTATCAAAATTGTTATTCACCTCGTACGGTGAAATATTGTTTACAAGTATTAAAAATCTCTTAAAATGCTTAATATGTTACAATAAATTAGTTGTTATTAAATAAAACTATTTCTACTTGAGATTGGATTGTTTTTTGAGATGATTTTGTATTTCATGGAATTATAGGGTTAACTAGTAACACGTGGGAACTCGGAGATCCCATTCAGCAAAACCAACGTTAATAATAATCGCAAATAAATAATAAAGAATAGTAAACATAAACTAAAACCAAGAGCTGAAAGTCGGAAGATGGAAGCTCCCGACGAGAAGCTAATGCACCAACGGCTGGTGACAGAGAGTTAAAGTTACTATACAACCTTGGAACTTAAACTCAGCAAGTCAAACTGATTAGACTTCTCCCTAAAACACATAAAGTTGTACTCGAGACATACAAACCTGAATCTTACTTAAAGAGGCAAGGCTAACGCTGCAAGCAACGTCAAGATAGGATAAACTTAACAAGACTAGAAGGTACCCGCTGGCACAAGGCTCCCATGGGAAGAACAATCTGCTTATAAAAGGATAGTCTTGTTCAACCCAAAGTAAGTTCACTTTTCTCAATCTCAGTCTAAATATCCTTTCATTTCGCTTAGACTCTTATGATCACCCCACTGATTCTCACGCCGGAGTCCAAAAGTGGGAGGCCACCTCTCGCGTTAAGACTAACGGTGTTCTTTGATTGCATATTCCGACCAATGAACTACCTTTTGGAGTTGATCCTAGACCTTCCCCCTGCCATACTCTAGTTGCTTTAACAGAACCCAACCTGGTATGATTTAAAAACCGGTTTATTAAAGATTGATTTGATGTTATTTGACACTTTTCAGTTAAACCTATAACGACTTTGTCAAACACCCTGAAATAAATATATGTTAAGTTGTGAAGTTCTATCATGGGTCAACTTAGGCGAGTGATCACAAATTTGTTATTCACCTCATGGAACAAATTCATCTCACACTCTAGTCAATGTTGAGCTCTACACTAAGACAATTTCAATTTTGGTCCACTCATTATTAGATGTAGATGCTTGCCTTGGTCAGCTTGTGTGAATCAATTTTCACCTCATTACAAGATGACCCCATATAAATTATTGGATAAATATTAATGATCACTATGACACAAAAGATCGAAATATGGGTGTTGTCATTTATTTTACAAATCTTTGGAGTGGTTTGTTAGTCGATTATACAACTTTGGGATAAAGTAAATAAATACCTACCTGTTATTACTTTCGGACAGTGGACGTGTGTTAATATTATTCTTGTGTTTTCTTATTGCTTTCAATGCTTTCAAGGGTAATTCAACCTCCCAACTTTAAATATTTTTTTTTTCAAACCAACCCCCATTTATTACATGTATGTAATAAGAAACGCTTAACCTTTTTTTTAAATAACATCGTACTAAAAACTTATTAATGTTTAGGGGTAGGGGTGTAATTAGTTCTAATCCTATAGCTGATCTCTAACATCTAATCTTAGCCACTTTTGACAATATTACCATTTGTGTGTTGATATGTGTTCTGTATAATCAGTTAACCAGATTAAATACCAATGAGGGTGGTGATCCATTGGCAAACACAAAGTCTTTAAACACTTTGGTTTAATAGAGAGATTAAATTAAACAAATTAAATTTTAGCTTAGGGTAGGGAATAAGATGTTTTAATCTAAATGTATGTGTTAAGTATAATTAGTTGATCAGATTAAGTTTTAGCTAAGGATAGGAAATGAGATGTTTTGATTTAAGGTCAGAAATTGGATTTCCTGTTTTTACATGTGATGAAACGTGCCAAATAATGAAACAACGGTTAACCAAGGGAGGTTAATTCGCTGGTCTCGTCAAGTAGGGTTAATCCCTTCTTTCCGAGTATCGGTGGCTGGATCGTCCGCTGATCTGTCTCCTGCATAAGGAAAACACACCGTGACTCGTAACAAGGAGGATGGGGTGGGTGGTGCTCCTTGTTACCACTCTCCGGCGTGAGAATCAGTGATTTGCTTGAGAGCAAAGTGTGTGATAGTAGTAAAAGTGAGAGAGTTTGATAGCGATACCTCAAACCTGGTCCGAGATGGGTATTTATAGCCGAGGAGTGAAGTAGGGTAATTGAGTGGCTAGACTGACAACGCGCAGCCCCTTGGAGGCGTGTCAGGCTTGTCGGTCACGGAGGTGATGCCACGTCCCACTGTGGTTGTCAGTCTGTGCGCCAGTGTCGTTTATGTATGGGCTGACAGATGACTATTATCAGTGCCACTTGCTGTTTTGGCCACATGAGTCAAGGTGTCAGTGCCACTTGCGTCGTCAATAGGATGCGGTGCTAGGCCGCATTGCTATCTGTGGTAACCGTGGTTGTTTCTGCCTCTCTTGGCTTGGCGAAGTTGTTTATAGGATGCGGTGTAAAGCCGCATCGCCATACGCCATGACCGCTTTTACCATATCCCTTGTCGTGACGAAAATGTTCATAGGATGCGGTGCTAAGCCGCATCGCTATGTGCAACATCCATTTTCATACACAAGGTAAGTCTTCTCATCACTTAACCGATTGGATTCGAAAGCTGCGTTCACGCGTACCCGCACGGAAGCAGATAAGTTCTTGCCGGTGGGAGTATTTGATAAGGGTAATGGTCACTCGCGACCACTTTGGTGCGAGATTTGGGACCATACCCCTTCAACATGGGAAGGTGTTTTTTATTTGGACCCTATGTGTGTGTATATATATGATCAAAATCATTTTGGAACTTCAAAATAGTTTAAATTTAAAAAAAAAAACTTTTAACTAACCATTTTGGTCACTGAGGTTTGGCCAGTTTTGCCATTTTAGTCCAAATTTCAAACCTTTTGCCATTTTGGTCCCTGTGGTTTCGTTTTTTTGCCATTTTGGTCCAAATTTCAAATTTGGCCAGATTCCTGAACTTAAAACCTGATATTTTGTCTTTACCCTCAGGGGTATTTTAGTCATTTTGGAATTATTATAACACATATTTAATTAAACAATACACATTAATCAATAAACCCTCATCTTCAAAACCCTCATCTTCATTTCCCTTTCAGATCACCACCGCCACCATCTCGACTCTCTCTATCTACCTCCATCCTTTCTTTCGCCACAAGCACCACCACCACCGTTTCTGAAACCCCGGCCTGGTCTTATGTCTTTCATCTCCGTCGTACACGGGTTGAGCTTTCTGGGTTGTATTTAAGGAAATGGCTTTGAATGTTAGGATCTGTAAGTATGTTAATAACCCTAGTTTGGGGCAGCATATGATTTGGGGGTGTTAGAGAGAGAGAGAGAAGAGAGAGAGACAGAGGGTTGTTTAGAGAGAGAGAGAGAGAGACAGGGGTGCTAGAGAGAGAGAGTGAGATCAGGTGGTGGTTAAAACGTAGTTCAACAATTCCGGTGGTGGAGGGTGTACGGTGGTGGAGGGAGACGGTGGTGGTGGTGGTGGGTGTACTATGGTGGAGGGGAGACGGTGGTGGTGGGTGATTCCGGTACAAGCGAAACCCTTCGTTTCTCTCTCTAACTATTCACCGGTGACATAATGTCGTGGTCACAATCAAATTTAATCCAATTACTACTAAATAGTTAGTGGCAAGTGGGTATCGAACACAAGGAATTTGTGAAATATGTGTTATTTAGAGGTTTATCTAAGTTAACTAAAATTAAACTAATTACAATGAAAATAAAGTTCAAGAGTTGGTTTGATTGATTTGAGTTGTAAAACTAAGATTACTATTCTAATTGCAAAATGAAAGTTTTGGTTTGTAAACAATTTAGAGACAAATGATCATCTGTAGTTTCCAGTTTGCTTCGACGTTTGTGCTATCATTCCACTAGAAAGAACTACATAGACATAGTTCATGTGTGATTACTTGTTGTGATAAAAGGGAACTAAGTACTCAGATTTCTGGAACGTGAGGTTGTTACCCGATGACCAATTAACCCTTACCCGGTCCTAATTCTACCCATGATATCTCGATTGCCAACGACACCAAGAACGTATGGTTTCAAACTAGATCAACATAAGAATCAATAATTTACAAACAATCAATCACACACCATAATAAATAAATCATAAAGATAAAGTTTGTTATACTAGAAATAAAGAATTCAAGCACAAAGTCTTACATAACCTTCAACCAAAGATGATCATAACAAGTTTAGCCACTCATGGCTCGAACAAACATCATCAACAATGTCTTAATGTTCAAAAGCAAAATCAACATAAAACCAATGATTCGAGAATGTCTTCAAGCTCCAAGAACAACCAAAATTCGTCTCCAAAGTGTGTGTAACCGAAATACCATGATAAAATCCATAAAAACCCCATAAACATGTTAATTAATGCATGAGTTACAAGAGGGCATCATACGGCGCCGTAAGCTACGCTGAGTGTCGTAGCTTACGGCGGTCAGCGGTCAAAGGAAGGTCAAAGTGGCGCCGTAACCTACGGAGCCAGCCGTAGGCTACGGTGTAACAACCTGCACGTTCGTGCGTTGTTACTACTCGCTACACTCGTTGGATCATAATGTAGCTATATCGCATACATCGCTATTTCGCAATATTTTCGCATATTACGCATGTTTTATCGCTGTAACATATCGCATCACACACACTAACGCTCACGATGACGTTGAGCGAGGCCTATTCTATCTTCCTCGATAGCCGTGATGCGTTGCAAGGTAACACATATTCAAAATGAAACCTGATTAATGTATCACAACTTTGAAATGAGGATATTTATACGACCCTCTGTGACTAATTATACTAAATATATGAATGTAGGTATGAAAAGGGGTAACCAAATTATCGCAACGCTTAACGATCGAAACGAAACATCAAAATGCAACTCGCCGGAGATCACCAAACGAGTGACTGATCGATCGGACAACCACCCTATCCATGGCACTCCGTCACCCTTTCTCCTCTTCACCTATAAATAGCCCTTGTCACATCACTGTTCAAGTGATGTGACAGCTATCACTTGACCATCATGCTTTGGGGCTATTTTGTGACAACTCTAGTTTTCAAGGTCGTTACCCGACACGTTTTCTTGTTTTGCAAAGTGTTTTCATATTTCGATTAAGGTGTAACTTGTTCATGTTTGATTTACGTGTGTGTATTGTATATAGTTTGATTATAGTGGGAACTTATGAACTGTTTTAGTGTGTAAACTTAATTCACGCATGACGAATGATTGGTATGCGGTTTTATTTAACATGAAAACTTATATTACTAATAGATTAGCATATAATTTATCATCATGCAACTACAATACTAATCTGTTTATGTTACACAAGTGTACCCATGGTTTCTTTATATCTTCATGAAAATATTAATGCACATAACATCACATATGAGCATAACCCATGGCAACAGTCATACACTACGACGAAACATCAGTGTTTCGCCGCAAAGCCCACTCGACGAAACATCAGTGTTTCGCCACAAGGTTTACTCGACGAAACTGTGGAGTTTCACCATCACCTTGTTTTGTCGGGGAATTGGGCCACCGTAATGGGCTTCGGCCCAAGTGTAGTTCTATTTTAACTCTGCCACACTCATGTTAAATTATGAAAACCAAAATTCATGAAAACCCTAGACACTCAACCACACTCTTGATCGACGGCAGTTGCCCCCTCCATCGAAGCTCTTCTACTTTCGAGGCACCGTCTCTTATGTACCTGCATTTGTTCGGTATGTGAGTCTATTATTTTTGGGTGATTTCATGTTATGTGTGTACATGCTATAGACTATACGTGTTACTTGATATAAATGTTCAATAGATTTATAGGTAATGATGAGATAAGAATGGACGACCTTGAATGAGTAAACGGCAGCCATGTGGCCTCACCAAACCATGTGCACATTCTAAAAGTAAATGACGGCCATGTGTATTAGTAAATTTGATCTCATCTAACCATGTGCACATTCCAATCATATTGTCAGAATAGTCAAAGGTGCTTGTTCATAGTTTAATAGTAGGAAGGACATATAATTATAGCCTTTGTGATTGACACATGAAAGTTAAATGTTGAATGATGATGTGAAATTATTATATGTAAATAAATTGACTTTTGACAAACTGTTATAGAAGAATTAGGGTTGTAGGCACACAACAACTATCTAGTAATACTTCTGACGAAACTTAGCATTTCGGCACCCACCTCAACCCGACGAAACCTAGTGTTTCGTCACATACCTTGATCCGACGAAACCTAGAGTTTCGCCACCACCTCTTTCGTCAAAGCTAAGTGTTTTGTCGAGTGAGACTCTTGCAGGGAAGCTTTGCATGAACTAAACTGTGTAATTATATATTTGATGTTAACTTGATTGAACACGTAGGTTAGTTTAGGAAGTCATGCATTTCATAATAACTTGAACTAACAAACTGGTTCTTGAAATAAATCATGTGATGGACTCAATTGAAACATGAAATAATGATAAAAGGAAAGCACTTGGTGGTTAAGGAAATGGTTAACGACGAAACTGAGGAGGTATAATAAGTTAAATGCTGGTGTGTGCTTTGTGAAACATGAACCTGTGATGCAGATTACTCATGACCTAAATACTTGCTAAGTGTTTGTTATGTGAATTTATGATGACAATAGATGGATAAGTTGCATGAATATCTAGCACGACATAAATGACTATACGTGCCCCGCTTGACTGCTACTTGGGTAATGATTGCAAAGAACATGTGTGTTGTTAGTATACAAAACTGATTTGTTTGGTAACCACATTAGGAGTTGGTGGATTAATATGGAACAAGTAACTAGTCATACCGAGCAAACCAAGGTGAGTTCACACTCTTAAGGCATGGGATTCCCAGCGGGTTGGGAATGGGATTAAGAAGCTAAGACGAAACCTGTATAATCACCACTGATAGACTACATACTTCTGTCGTCGGTTGGGAAGGACGACTATATTTAACCTGCGTATTCTCGGATGGGTAGAATACGTACCTCCGTCCTCGGGTGGGAAGGATGACTATATTTAACCTGCATATTCTCGGATGGGTAGAATACGTACCTCCGTCCTCTGTTGGGAAGGACGCTAATATATATATATATAACTAGTCTAGTAGTTTACAACATGGGGTAGCCCCCACTGGTTATGGTTTGGGAAACAAGGAACTAATTAACTATTGGTTTTCGCATGAACTTAATATTTTTGAAACAACTTTAAACTGGACAACCAATTGTGAACTCGCTCAACTTTGTTGTTGACTCGTTGTTACATGCCTTGCAGGCCTTTAGGTGCATATTGTTGGAACTTGCTGTTTGGGAAGCTGGAGTGGTCATGGGTCGAGATACATGGATACACAACACAAGACTAACGGCTTTTACATGTGGTTTATAAATACTTAACGAATGAATTATGCTTCCGTTGTATACTGTGAATTATTTGTAACACTTAATGTTAATAAATGAAAGCTTTATTTAAATACAACTATGAGTTCAATGTGATTGGTGGCTAGATCCTGGTCAGTCACGCCTCCTGCGGTGATACTCCGCTTGTGGATTTTGGGGGTGTGACAGATTGGTATCAGAGCCATTGGTTATAGTGAACTTGGTTTTAAAAAGGGGAAAACGCTTTTGTAAAACCAGACTATAACCGAATAGTTCTGAAAACGTGAATACGACCATGACACTCAGCTCCAGATTGCAAGGTTCGTCTTTCTTACTTCTTGCATACATTACGTGAATAGTACACATTTGTTTATGACGAAACATACGAACACACACTCGTCACTATAGCATGATGGCATGGATTTCTTGCTTACCTTATGATGCGTTGATAGTGTGCCATAGTCCTTGGATTTTTGTGATCCTATTACTTTGACAACTTCCGTTTGACATTTGAGTTTGAAGAACCATTTGACATGAGTTAGGAGGAACTGAGACGAGCATGCGAATCACAATATCATTGTGGGTGCACACATAATAATAATGTGGGGCACATGCGAGTCCCAGTGAGGCTTAACAAGTGGAAAAAGGGGTTCCATTCCGTTATTTGATCGATGTGAAACATAACAAACCTATAAGGGTCATAGCAGTGATTGTCCCCTACTCGAACGTGAACTTTTCATTCCTCTCTGGATTCTTTCAAATCTCGATGCTATCGAGTAGTACCTGAACACCCATCTGAATGCCTAGCGGACTGTGTAGATGATAGGTGCTTGTACGAACATCCCCGAGTTGAATGTTGCAACGACAATGATTGGTCTATACATTTCTCACCTTTCTTCATTTGCTGAAAACTTAACATATTGACGCCCTAGATCCCGAAGTGCGATCACTTCTGCAACACCCTCGTAACATATCGTGTATTACTCAGTCAACTTGCAAGAACGATGGACTTCAGCATTTGAACGACCCTAGTTACCAACAACGAACATCGGCGACTTGACTCCAATCAAATCCTTAACCCCAGCCAGCGACTCATGGGAGTCAACTTTTACGAATTAATCGAGACATAAACGGTGACAATTAACCATGGTATAGAACGCAAAACTTCCAGCACCAGGGGTAGCACCTTAGAACGTGGCACATAATATGAAAAGATGGACCCTGTCGATGAAAGATCGTAGAGCTCAGTTTCAAACAACAGCGTTGGAGGCAACAGTTACGGCAACATCAAGGTACTTGAAATGGCAACCAACAGTATAGAAATGAAGGTGCCTACGATATGGAGTGGCTGTTGCTAAGTCATAACGACAACAACCAAGGAAACCACGGTCGTACTGGAAATCCTCGCAACTAGTACAACCACACGGGAAATGATGCTCATGTAGGGGCATTTAGGATTGGCGTGGGCGACGCCAAGATTGTAAAGATATGGTGGCATACACGTTCTTGGTAACGAATCACTTTATCTCTGTTCTATATAACCCTGATGCTTCTTGAAACCCAACCTGTGGTGGAATCGGCTAATGGCAAGACAATGGAAACCTCATATGATCGTTGGGATGCAAACTCGACCTTGTGGGACAAGTATTTGACATTGACCTTTCTTCTGTTGTTTTTTATAGATGTACCCTGTGAGGAGAAGATTTTACGTATCCCTTTCCTTAGTGAAGAATTGTTATCTGTTCTAACGTGTCAGAGTGGCGCAACGGTTAGCGTCATATCAACAGCGAAAGCCAGGAGTGTCTACGGAGGGATTGCCCCGCTATGTTAGCAACTGTTATTGACGTAAGGTTAGGAAAAAGAGGATTGAGGATCCACCAGTTGTTCGTGATCACCTTCAATGTGCTACCCGAGGAACTTCCAGGATTACTTCCACAACTGTTAGGCAGAAACTCGGTTGATCTCACGCCAGGTGCAGCTCCGAATATTCGTACTCTTACCGTCTTGCACCAGGAGGGTTACAAGAGCTGTCTAATCAATTACAGAAACTGTCGGACATGAGTTTTCACTTTAAGGAGCCTCACTATACCCATGAAGAGAAGCCTTTTCGTATGTGTACTGAGTATCGAGAACTCAACAAGGTGGCAGTCGAGAACCGTTTGCTTCGACCACGTATTGACAAGTCGTCGACCAGTTGCGAGGAACAAGCTTCCATTCGAGGATTGGCTAGTGAACGAACGATCATCAGATGGAAGTCTAAGAGGAGAATGCTCTTAGAGCAGCATGTCGAACGCAATGCAGCTATTTCAACTTTGTACACCATGATTATTGAGTTGATCAACACACCAGCAACTTCAAGGATTACATGAATCGACCGTATTTGTCGACGACATTCTGAATCATGACCAGAAGAAAGGAACACCATGGGTGGCGTACGTATCCTATCTCAGCGCTTCTGTGGGAGGAGCCATACGTGCAAAGTCTTGTTAAATGTCACATTCGAGAGATGCATTTTGATCATGTAGCCAACATAGTGGGAATGCACGTGGATATCGCTGAGATACATTTTGTTAGAAACTAATCGACACCAAAGATCTCTTCGGGGATGCAGCAATTCCTTGGTTTCGCTAGATACTATCGCAGATTCATCATGGGATTTTCGAAGATCGCACCGCTTAAATCTCTTCAGCACAGCAGGGTGTTGTGTTCGTGAAAGACGAAACATGAGGACGTCTTTTCAGCTTTCGAATTCCACTCTGCAATGCACGGGGCATCGTCCTTATTCGAGAGTATTGATGATTTAGTGTTGTACCATGATGGTCCGAATCAGAGTCCCAGTTACACGCCGATGCAACATGAGAAGGTGATGACTTACGTAATGAAATTATGAAGAGGAACTACACGACACATAACCTACGGTGGGGACCGTGGTTCTCGGATGTAAATTGGAGGCATTACTTGGACGGTACCAAATGCATTACCTAGACCGATCACAAGGGCCTCCTATGTATCGATGTTTGAAAGAGCTAAAGCATGCAATGACATCGCTGGATGGAACTTCTGGATGAGTACGACCGTGAAACCTGAACGTACACGAGCTCTGCAGCTCACTATCGACTCTATCTTACCTGATCAGACTCGCTCTGCTCAAACTAGAGAACTGAAGGAAGAGGATTTTCAAGTGGAACCCATGCGGGGCATGGAGAAGCAACCTTTGACCGGTCGGACGGTACTCGTTACCTCATGAGAAGAATGTGGGTCTCATTATATGGCAACTGTAGGGAACTCGTGTTGAGCAAAGCACACCAGCTTCAATATTTTAGTCGTCTGGGTTTTGATGAGAGGCATCAGGAGTTATAAACCTTGTACTGGTAATCAGGCATGAAGGCCCACCTAGCTAGGTATGGGAATGATGTTTGACTTGTGGGAAAGTCAAGGTGAAGTATTAGCAACAAGAAACACCTTTATGGAAAGCAAAAACAGACTGCCATGGATTTGGTCACTAGTCTACTTACAACTTGAAACGGAAACAATATCACCTGGATGATCATTGACTGTCTCGCGTAAAAAGCACACTTTCTAGCCATCAAGGAAATGGATAAGTTTTCTACACTTGCAGTCATCTACCTGAAAGAAGTGGTTGCTAGACACGGGGTGCCAACTTCCATTATCTCTGATCGCAACCCACGATTTGCATCTGATTTGTGGCAAGCGATGCACAAATCCTTTGGCTCACGTATAGACATGAGCACAGCATATCATCCACAGACGGATGGGCAGACTGAGCGCACCATCCGAACTCTTGAAGACATGCTTTGAGCACGTGAAATCGACTTTGGCACCTTTAGTGGAGTTTTCGTATAACAACAATTACCACACCAGCATTCAGACTGCTCCGTTCGAGGCATGGTACGGACGGAAGTGCCAATCACTTCTTTGTTGGGCAGAAGTTGGAAACAGCCAAATCACTGGCCCAGAACTCGTTATAGACACAGTAGAGAAGATTGCTCAGATACGACAATGAAAGGTGGTAGCTTGTGACCGTCAGAAAAGCTACGCTGTTAAGCGCAGGAAACCACTCGAGTTCCAGGTTGGGGATCGAGTCCTACTTAAAGTCTCACCTTGGGAAGGTGTAGTTCGTTTTGGTATACGAGACAAAACTCAAACCGCGATATGTTGAACCTTTCGAAATCATGGAGAGAATTGGCAAGGTGGCCTACGGATTAAATCTACTCGAAGAACTCAGTGGAGTTCACAACGTATTCCATGGGTCGAATCTGAAGAAGTGTCTGTCAGATGAAACCCTCATAGTTCCTTTCAAGGAGCTCACCATCGACGATCAGTTGCTATTTGTAGAAGAACCAGTGGAAATCTTGGACCGGGATAGTCAAGATTCTCACATGCACCCGGACACCTATCGTTCGAGTTCGTTGGAACTCCCGTCGTGGCCCAGAGTTTACCTGGGAACGAGAAGACCAAATGAAACACAGATATCCCCAGTGGTTCGAGAACAATGAAACCACTACTAAGGCTGAAGCTCCTGCGGAATTTCGGAATGAAATTCCAAACCAACGGGGGAATGATGTGACACCCCAGGAAAACCAGGAAATCATGCAACCTAACTAGCTTCCTCAGTAACTACGTGCTAAATTTTGAGACGAAATTTCTTTCAAGTTGGGGATGATATGACAACTCTAGTTTTCAAGGTCGTTACCCGGCACGTTTTCTTGTTTTGCAAAGTGTTTTCATATTTCGATTAAGGTGTAACTTGTTCATGTTTGATTTACGTGTGTGTATTGTATATAGTTTGATTATAGTGGGAACTTATGAACTGTTTTAGTGTGTAAACTTAATTCACGCATGACGAATGATTGGTATGCGGTTTTATTTAACATGAAAACTTATATTACTAATAGAGTAGCAAATAATTTAGCATCATCCAACTACAATACTAATCTGTTTATGTTACACAAGTGTACCCATGGTTTCTTTATATCTTCATGAAAATATTAATGCACATAACATCACATATGAGCATATTCCAAGGCAACAGTCATACACTACGACGAAACATCAGTGTTTTGCCGCAAAGCCCACTCGACGAAACATCAGTGTTTCGCCACAAGGTTTACTCTACGAAACTGTGGATTTTCGCCATCACCTTGTTTCGCCGGGGAATTGGGTCGCCGTAATGGGCTTCGGCCCAAGTGTAGTTCTATTTAAAATCTGCTACAGTCACGTTAAATTATGAAAACCAAAATTCACGAAAACCCTAGACACTCAACCACACTCTTGATCGACGGCAGTTGCCCCCTCCATCGAAGCTCTTCTACTTTCGAGGCACCGTCTCTTATGTTCCTGCATTTGTTCGGTATGCGAGTCTATTATTTTTGGGTGATTTCATGTTATGTGTGTATGTCACACCCCCAAAATCCACATGCGGAGTGCCACCGCTTGGAGGCGTGACTGACCAAGATCTTAACCATCAATCACATTGAACTCATAAGCATAGATAAATAATACTTTCATTTATAAACAACAAGTGTTACAATGTTACAATATTTCACAGTTTACAGCGGAAGCATATTTAACTCGTTAAGTGTTTATAAAACCATATGTAAGCTCTTAGTCTTATATTGCGTTTCCATGTGTCTCGACCCATGACCACTCCAGCTTCTCAGACAGCAAGTCCCTTTGATATGCACCTAAAGGCCTGCAAGGCATGTAACAACGAATCAACAACAATGTTGAGCAAGTTCACAGTTGGGTGTACGTTTTAAGTGTTTTACGAAAACGTAGTTTGTCTTTAGCTGGCTCACCTGCCGTGGGGGTTTCCCATGTTGAAAATATGTTTAACCAGTTTATCTTATTTCCCAAAACGTATCCATAATTGGTGGGGGTTTCCCATAGTTAAAAACATGATTAATCCGTTTACCCTGTTTCCCAAACCTTTTTACGATACTTAGTGGGGGCTTCCCATGTTTGTATATTCTATTAGTGGGGGCTTCCCATGTTTGCATATACACTAGACTATCGTAACCATAAGTGTTCTTCTTAACCCGAGAACAGTAGTACGTACAAGCTTTACGTAGGTTTTACGTAAGTGTCCTTCTTTACCCGAGGACAGTGGTACGCGTGGGATTTACGTAGGTTTTACGTAAGTGTCCTTCCTGACTCCGGAAGACAGTAGCATGTGAGAGTTTACGTAGGTTTTACGTAAGTGTCCTTCCTGACTCCGGAAGACAGTGGTAAGTACTTGTTTACGTAGGTTTTACGTAAGTGTCCTGCTTAACCCGAGTTATCATACCTAGACATCCTTATGCAATAACAATTTAGTATCATGAATGCTACACATATTATTAAACAACAGTCATGATCATGAACAGTGATTAACGAGTTATCATACCTATCAAATACAAGAACCCGAGAGATGATGTTTCGAAGATCAAGAGCTTCGATGGGGGTTTGTCTGCCGTCAGGTTAATGAAAGGTAAGGGAGAGGTGATTACGGTTTTCGGATTAAAACTTCTACGTAAAGGTTGAACAAAGCATATACACATAACAGATAGCTACTGGGCTGAAGCCCAATTCCTGTTTTCATCGGCCCACCTTCAAGTTGTTATCGTTGGGGAGGGGTTTTTCGAGTGGTGTATTCCGGGTGGGGTGATTTCGGCTAGAGAGGTGTTCGATCAAAGTTCCAATTTTTAATTACACAAAATACACTATTAACATGAACATATTAATAACATACCCTCAAATATAATGCACACCATATATAACATATCAGTCACAGTACAATTTAACAGATTTCTAACATGTACAGTTCTGAAACAACAAGTCGTGTAAACAAACAATTAACGCGCAGTTAATGCGAAGGTGGAAATCTTGGAAACTCGAGTTGTCACATTATCCCCAACTTGAAAGAAATTTCGTCCCGAAATTTAGCATGCGGTTACTGAGGAAGCTAGTTGTGTTGTGTAGTTCACTGGTTTTCCTGGGGTGTCACATCATCCCCCCCGTTATTTTTTGAGTTCTCGATAATCATTACACATGCGGAACAACTTCTCTTCTGGAGTATAACGAGGCTCCTTAAAGCGAAAACTAGATCCGACGAAGCTCGAGTCCAATAATTCCTGGAGTTGATTAGACAGTTCCTGCAACCTTCCTGGTGTAAGGTAGTAAGGTATACCAATAACGAGGGTTACTTCTTGCATGATACAGGTCTGACATCCCACCTGTCAATGTGTAGATAGACCTGATAGTTCTTCGGGTAACATTTAGGGAGAAGTCATGAGTAGTTGGTGGATCCTTGATCCTCCTTTCCTTAGTCTTGACATCCGTGTTGAGGGTTAACATTGCAGGGTAATTCTTCCGTAGACACTCCTGGCCTTTCTTGCTGAAATAAAGTTAACCGTGGTGCCACTCTGACACGCTGCAAGAGTTAACATTTCTCGTACATGGTTTTCTCCTCACTGGGTGTATGCATACGACACCTGGGTAGCAAATCCACACGGCTACTGCGTCAAATCTATCAAGGGTAGCAGAAGGATGGTCGACGTTGATCACTTGTCCCACAAGGTCGAGTTTGCATTCCTACACCCATATGAGGTTTCAATAGGCTCACCATCTGTCGTTTCCTTAGCAGGTTCGGTTTCGAGATGTACCAGAGTTGAGCCGAACAGTGACGAAGTGAATTATTACTATGAGCACGAAGGCCACCATGTTGTTACAATCTTGGTGTTGTCCATACCAATCCTAATTGCCCATCGCGAGTACCACATCCAGTGTTGTTGCTACTGCTACTAGAGCTCCCAAAACTGTCATTGTTCCTTGGGTTGATGATGTTTTAACTTAACCCGAACAGAGGTCGGTAAGGTGCTACGCTCATCCTCCTGTCCGTCGTCGTTACGAGTGGTTCAAGTGGTTCGCTATCTGATACGAGAGTGTTGCGGAAGTGATCACACTTCGGGATCGGAGACGTCAATCCATGAGTTTCAGGAGACGAGGAGGGGCAGGAAAGGGTATCGTTCAATCATTCTACGCAGGGACATCCAACTCAAGGATGTTTGTATAAGCACCTAACATTCTACGCGGTTTGCTAGACGTTCTAATGGGTGTTCAGGTAATACTCGTCAACACCGAGTTTCGAAGGGATCCAACTATAATTGAGAAGTTCACGTTTATGTTTGAGTAGGGGGACAATTGCTGCTATGGCCCCTATAGGTTGGTCATGTTTCATATTGATCAAATAACGGGACAGAACCCTTTTTCCACTTGTTAAGCCTTACTGGGACTCACATGCACCCCACATTATTATTATGTGTGCACCCACAATAATATTATGATTTGCATGTTCATCTCAGCTCCTCTTAACTCATGTCAAATGGTTCCCCACACTCAAGTAGGAATCAAAGAGTATCACATAGCGTAGGTTATGAAGGTTTAGGGAAAGACCACCCTATCGGTCACTTAATACGTGAAAGTGTTCATGAATTCATATCGGTGTGCTAAACGTGCAATCATATGCATTATCGTATGTAGGTGTTCACTAGCTATGTAGTACAATGAGTATAAGAGGGACGAACCTTGCAATCTGGAGCTGAGTGTCATGGTCGTATTCCCGTTTTTAGAACCTGTCCAGTTATAGTCTGGTTTTACAAAAAAAGTTTCCCCTTTTTAAAACCAAGTTTACTATAACCAATGGCGCTGATACCAATCTGTCACACCCCCAAAATCCACATGCGGAGTGCCACCGCTTGGAGGCATGACTGACCAAGATCTTAACCATCAATCACATTGAACTGACAAGCATAGATAAATAATACTTTCATTTATAAACAACAAGTGTTACAATGTTACAATATTTCACAGTTTACAGCGGAAGCATATTTAACTCGTTAAGTGTTTATAAAACCATATGTAAGCTCTTAGTCTTATATTGCGTTTCCATGTGTCTCGACCCATGACCACTCCAGCTTCTTAGACAGCAAGTCCCTTTGATATGCACCTAAAGGCCTGCAAGGCATGTAACAACGAATCAACAACAATGTTGAGCGAGTTCACAGTTGGGTGTACGTTTGAAGTGTTTTACGAAAACGTAGTTTGTCTTTAGCTGGCTCACCTGCCGTGGGGGTTTCCCATGTTGAAAATATGTTTAACCAGTTTA
This sequence comes from Helianthus tuberosus, assembly GCA_030545235.1. Classification (NCBI taxonomy): domain Eukaryota; kingdom Viridiplantae; phylum Streptophyta; class Magnoliopsida; order Asterales; family Asteraceae; genus Helianthus; species Helianthus tuberosus. Next base: position 145,030,642 of record CM060372.1, read on the forward strand.
TCTTATTTCCCAAAACGTATCCATAATTGGTGGGGGTTTCCCATAGTTAAAAATATGACTAATCCGTTTACCCTGTTTCCCAAACCTTTTTACGATACTTAGTGGGGGCTTCCCATGTTTGTATGTTCTATTAGTGGGGGCTTCCCATGTTTGCATATACACTAGACTATTCGTAACCATAAGTGTTCTTCTTAACCCGAGAACAGTAGTACGTACAAGCTTTACGTAGATTTTACGTAAGTGTCCTTCTTTACCCGAGGACAGTGGTACGCGTAGGATTTACGTAGGTTTTACGTAAGTGTCCTTCCTGACTCCGGAAGACAGTAGCATGTGAGAGTTTACGTAGGTTTTACGTAAGTGTCCTTCCTGACTCCGGAAGACAGTGGTAAGTACTTGTTTACGTAGGTTTTACGTAAGTGTCCTGCTTAACCCGAGGACCATGCTAGATAGTCTAGTAGCCGTGTAAGTACGAGTAATTGTTCATTTCCATCATTCAACCCATTCCCTATCCCCGGGAATCCCATGCCTTGGTTAAGAGTGTGAACTCACCTTGGTTTGCTCGGTATGCTAAGTTAAGTGCTCACAAGAAATCAATCATGTCCTATAGTGCACGTATTCTCAATCAGTTTAGGTTCGTAACGATTCACATATTTTCTAATGTCACATAGTGTGTTTGGCAGTTAATCATCATGTAACACAATAAGTTAATCGCATCTATACACTTAACAGAGTTGCATACGTTAACAGAATCAAATAAAGTTAACAGAGTTGACAACTAACTGAATCAAAACTAACTGAGTTTGCATGCTTAACAAGATTACAAACTAACAGAGTTATAACTAACAGATTATAACTAATAGAGTTATTGTTTTAACAGTTACATAACTATGTCAGTTAGCAATTTACACCATGGGCCGAAATCCCTTTAAGGGACGAAATCACTTTGGCCGAAATCACCAAGGTGATTTCGTTGGGATGGGATTTCGTTGGGTGAGGGTTTTCATCGGGTACATCCTCATCATCAACACAACAATTACGAATCACATAAATTCTGATGTTCAATTAGCAGTTATATACCACAACAACCCTAATCCTCACTAACAATTCCTACGGCTTCAACAAGAAATCAATTAATCATAACAGTGTATAACAACGATCAGTTTGCAACCATTACTTTATCATAACAGATTCATCATCCACATTCCATTCAACATTTAATCATCACACAATCATATGGCATAAGTATATTAAATCATAAACTTCCTGACAATGCACTTGCACTAAAGCCAATGGTGACCGCCACTTTACATGTATACCCTAATCAATCTCATGCAACTTAAAGCACAGTGGCCGACCATATGATGCTTGTTTATTCGACTGCACATGCTAACATTATCCAAACATGAATTCACATATCACTTAATAATCACAACAATGGCCGACAACTTGATAAATCATTCAGAGAAGGGTTATAATTGGACCGATAACTCAAACTGATTTTTCTATTGGGCCGCACATATTATCAAACTAGACATCCTTATGCAATAACAATTTAGTATCATGAATGCTACACATATTATTAAACAACAGTCATGATCATGAACAGTGATTAACGAGTTATCATACCTATCAAATACAGGAACCCGAGATATGATGTTTCGAAGATCAAGAGCTTCGATGGGGGTTTGTCTGCCGTCAGGTTAATGAAAGGTAAGGGAGAGGTGATTACGGTTTTCGGATTAAAACTTCTACGTAAAGGTTGAACAAAGCGTATACACATAACAGATAGCTACTGGGCTGAAGCCCAATTCCTGTTTTCATCGGCCCACCTTCAAGTTGTTATCGTTGGGGAGGGGTGTTTTCGAGTGGTGTGTTCCGGGTGGGGTGATTTCGGCTAGAGAGGTGTTCGATCAAAGTTCCAATTTTTAATTACACAAAATACACTATTAACATGAACATATTAATAACATACCCTCAAATATAATGCACACCATATATAACATATCAGTCACAGTACAATTTAACAGATTTCTAACATGTACAGTTCTGAAACAAGTCGTGTAAACAAACAATTAACGCGCAGTTAATGCGAAGGTGGAAATCTTGGAAACTCGAGTTGTCACAGTGTACATGTTATACACTATACGTGTTACTTGATATAAAGGTTCAATAGATTTGTAGGTAATGATGAGATAAGAATGGATGACCTTGAATGAGTAAACGGCAGCCATGTGGCCTCACCAAACCATGTGCACATTCTAAAAGTAAATGACGACCATGTGTATTTGTAAATTTGATCTCATCTAACAATGTGCACATTCCAATCATATTGTCAGAATAGTCAAAGGTGCTTGTTCATAGTTTAATAGTAGGAAGGACATATGATTATAGCCTTTGTGATTGACACATGAAACTTAAATGTTGAATGATGATGTGAAATTGTTATATGTAAATAAATTAACTTTTGACAAACTGTTATAGAAGAATTAGGGTTTCAGGCACACAACAACTATTCGATAATACTTCTGACGAAACTTAGCGTTTCGGCACCCACCTCAAACCGATGAAACCTAGTGTTTCGTCACACTCCTTGATCCGACGAAACCTAGAGTTTCGCCACCACCTCTTTCGTCAAAGCTAAGTGTTTTGTCAAGTGAGACTCTTGCAGGGAAGCTTTACATGAACTAAACTGTGTAATGATATATTTGATGTTAACTTGATTGAACACGTAGGTTAGTTTAGGAAGTCATGCATATCATAATAGCTTGAACTAACAAACTGGTTCTTGAAATAAATCATGTAATGGACTCAATTGAAACAATCAAATAATGATAAAAGGAAAGCACTTGGTGGTTAAGGAAATAGTTGATGACGAAACTGAGGAGGTATAATAAGTTAAATGCTGGTGTGTACTTTGTGAAACATGAACCTGTGATGCAGATTACTCATGACCTAAATACTTGCTAACTGTTTGTTATATGAATGTATGATGACAATAGATGGATAAGTTGCATGAATATCTAGCACGACATAAATGACTATACGTGCCCCGCTTGACTGCTACTTGGGTAATGATTGCAAAGAACATGTGTGTTGTTAGTATACGAAACTGATTTGTTTGGTAACCACATTAGGAGTTGGTGGATTAATATGGAACAAGTAAGTAGTCATACCGAGCAAACCAAGGTGAGTTCACACTCTTAAGGCATGGGATTCCCAGCGGGTTGGGAATGGGATTAAGAAGCTAAGACGAAACCTGTATAATCACCACTAATAGACTACATACTTTTGTCCTCGGTTGGGAAGGACAACTATATTTAACCTGCGTATTCTCGGATGGGTAGAATACGTACCTCCGTCCTCGGGTGGGAAGGACGACTATATTTAACATGCGTATTCTCGGTTGGGTAGAATACGTACCTCCGTCCTCGGTTGGGAAGGACGCCAATATATATATAACTAGTCTAGTGGTTTACAACATGGGGTAGCCCCCACAGGTTATGGTTTGGGAAACAAGGAACTGATTAACTACTGGTTTTCGAATGAAGTTATGATTTTTGAAACCACTTTAAACTGGACAACCAACTGTGAACTCGCTCAACTTTGTTGTTGACCCGTTGTTACATGCCTTGCAGGCCTTAAAGTGCATATTGTTGGAACTTGCTGTCTGGGAAGCTGGTGTGGTCGTGGGTAGAGATACATGGATACACAACACAAGACTAACGACTTTTACATGTGGTTTATAAATACTTAACGAATGAATTATGCTTCCGCTGTATACTGTGAATTATTTGTAACACTTAATGTTAATAAATGAAAGCTTTATTTAAACACAACTATGAGTTCAATGTGATTGGTGGGTAGATCCTGGTCAGTCACGCCTCCTGCGGTGATACTCCGCTTGTGGATTTTGGGGGTGTGACATATTTTCTCTCGATTCCTCGCAATTCTTGTAAGTTTCTACCTCAAATCTTGTACTTCTATGATCTTCACGCATTGATTCATCATTTTCACCTTTGAATCTTCACTTTTAACCGTGAAATCAGTGGATTTGAGTTGTTCTAGGATGATGTCATCATAGAGTTCTTATGAACTTCAAGTGTTGGTCTCATCCCACCAAGAACCACACAGATCTGAAGGATTTCCACAAGAATAAACAACATTTTTGCATAGATCCACACATAATCATGGATAAAAGGATTGAAAGATTGTTTTCCAACTTTCTTTCAACTCTTTTACACTCAATGCACTTAAAACCGATTGAATCGTAGCTCCTTCTACTCATTCTAAGTGAAGTGTTGGTTCAAGATCTGATTCTGTCTCAAGAAACAACCAATTTCGGGTTAAACATGAACAACCGTCACGGACAGTTAACTAATCGGACTAGGGTGATTCCTGTTCGATCGGATAACTTGGGTCATGATGGGGTTTCTGTTGTTTAGTACGTTATCATGCTGTCTCGATAAAACTACAAACTATCAAAACAACCAAGTGACAAGACGATCAGGCCACCAGGACGGAGTGCCGTCCCATCGGACTGCCGTCCGATCAGACTGCCACCCGATCGGCTTGCACCTTGGTCCCACACTTAACTTTATTTATAACTTCTAAGGCCTTGGAACATCGAACGGACTGTCGTCCGATCGGATTGCCATCCGATCGGATTACCACCCGACCATGTGATGTTTGGACTTCAACACTTAAACAATTTTTAATGTAACAGTTCCAAACGGACTGCCACCCGATCGGACTATGATGGGTGTGAAGTGTCGTTAGTTTTAAATATATTTATTAAGCCCTTTTTAACACTTTTTAGCCAAGTTTTTAATTTATAAAACACGATATTTACTAACACTAAACACACATATGGGCAAGTGCACCCATCGTGAGCGTAGTATAGTGTTGGCAAGATACCGAGGTCGTCCAAGGACACAAGAGCAATTAGTACCGGTTTATCCTCAACGTCTAATCAAATCAAAAAGTTAGAAAAAGGTTTTAAAACTAAGAAGATAAAAATTAACTAAAATGCTGAAAATAAAAATAAAAGAAAAACAGATAGACAAGATGAATCACTTGGTTCCGACTCGTGTATAGTGTAACCTTTGATTATTTCCGCACTTTTGCACTATTTAAGAGATTATCTTAGTTATTGTAGTAGGCCCCTCTTTTGGAGGTGACGTTACCCTCAACCCAGTAGTTTGAGTCAGCAAGGATACAATCCGAAAGGGTCGGATAATTGAAAGATAATTAATTAAGTTATTAATGCAAATTATGGTAGGCCCCTCTTTTGAAGGTGACGTTACCCTCGGCTAATTAGTCTGATTCAGCAAGGATACAGTCCTAAGTAGCCAGGTTATAGTATTAATAGTAGTTTAACTTATGAGGGGATCAAAGAGTTTGGACCCCCGCCATCCAATACTGTTAAGTATTGAAGGAGGTCCTACTAAATTTGACCCAGGTCCCTTGCAGGATCTCTTAACGCTGAACAATGGCAAGACTCTTACTAAACCATTCCCTTAACCCCTGACCAGGTAGCCAACATACCTCCATATAGACCGTGGAGATATGAATGGTGAAAATCTTTTATTTTATATAGACCGTAAAATAATGCCAAGACACCACGGACAAACGATAAGGAAGAATCACCTTCAACATAAGAAACTAGTTATTAAAAAGTCATTAATACATAACCAATTAAAAAGTGCGAAAAGATTAAAAATAAAAAGTATTACACTAGACACTTTGTCTTCACCAAGTGATGTAAGAAACTTAGGCAAACATGGCCTTGATTGTCAAGAACTCTTACGATCAATCTTGGATCCCAAGACGACTCACATACTCTATGATGGATAATGGATGATAGTGGTGGATGATGGTGTTATAATGGTGGTGGGTGGTGGGTGAAGTGTGAGAGAGGTGGTGTGCCAAGGGATGGTTTGAGCTTGAGCCAAGCACTCCTATTTATAGGCAGAACAGAAGCTCGGGAACGGCCCCGTGTCCACATCCTTCTCTTTCTTCATTAATTGCTCTTGTCTTTATTAGTTGACCACGCCCCCCCCCCCCCCGTGTCCGCTGAGCACGACCCCGTGTGCAGAAGCATATCTGTACTATGAAGATTTGCCTGGATTCTGCGAATCTTATAGTTGACCACGGCCCCGTGCCCGCTGAGCACGGCCCCGTGGTGGGCAATAGAAGCTTCTACCACTTTGTCTTTTCTGCTGACACTTGGGCACGCCCCCGTGCTGGCTGAGCACGGGGCGTGTTCAGTCTTCTGTCTTCTTGTTTTGCTTGGGAAGATGCTGTCGTGGGGTCGGGCATGTCACGTTTGTTCCTTTTCTTGTATTTATGTTAGATTTTGCTGTCTTTTTGCTTCTTTTGTTAATTTGAGCTCATTTAATCCTGAAAATACAAAAGGAAGACAAAAGCACACTTTTTCCAACATTAGTACTAAAAAAGGGTTAGTTTTATGCCACAATTGATGTAATTTATATGTTGCATTTTGCACACATCAAATACCCCCACACTTGAATCTTTGCTTGTCCTCAAGCAAAACTCTTTAAAATGTGTCTTTACACTCTCAAATGTAATGGGTAGAAGAGAAAGTTTTTTGGGCTTGTCATAGAGTGTCGGGATTTCCAAGATTCTTTATTAAGTTTTATTTTTATTTATTTACAATCCTATTCGTCATGATTTATTTAAAACTTTTCATAAGATAAATTACTTATTTGGGCATAACATGCCTCTTTAAAATTCTCTTTATATACAAGTTCACATACCTCACGGGGGATCACTCAACACTCGGCTGAAAATGTATTTTAGTGGATCACTCGAGAGCGGCATGGAACTTACTCCTACCATAAGCTTGCCAAGCAATCAATCCTCCTCCTTTTTAACTATATACCTTTGTAAATATCAAGAGGACTTTTTGGGTGAAGGGTTAGGCTTGGGTTAAAGGTAGGTGGTTGGGTTAGTGGTTAGTGGTTAGTAGAAATGGCGAAAAACGTAACAAGCGTCGGTTTTCGTAAGACTTTTTATTTTTTTGTAACTTTTATTTTGATGAAGCTATTATTCAAACAAAGTTATTTTTGATGAACTTGTTTGTTTATTTTTTTCCTTTGCTTCATCATCAACATTTTTTTTTGAAAAGTCATACGAAAAACCGAGCTAGTTACTAAAACAAAGGGTTAAAAATGAAAAAGGTTTTGGTGGGTGAAAGGGTGTTTGGTTTGGGTTATGAAATGATAAGGTTTAGGCTCAAAGGGGTTAACTAGGGGGATTTTGGGTAGGTGGTAAAAAAAAAATAATGGTGTAGAAATAAAAAGGGTTAGTCCTAATGCCTCCACCATTTACTTACTCGGGTTTAAGTTGGTAAGGACCGGGAATGTATCGTCATGGAAAGTTCTAGAGTCGTAAGAACCAAGCGGCTATTCACACAAGAAACGAAAAATGAGCATTTAATTTAAAGATATATATTTGTATGCTCAATAAAGGCTCAAAACTCACTTTTGTGGGAATGCGTTTTTATGTGATCAAGTATATATAATCAAATTTTAACTAAGTTTGCCATGCCTTTTCATAATTTTCTTATGTTGGTTCTTTTTATCACGATGCTATCGGTTGTAAATTTGTAAAAATATAACCTTTTTAGAACTTTGAAATTCCCAAGTTAAACCTAGACAAGTAAAAAAAATGAAAATTTTTGAAAAAATTTGGGGTGATTAGCGGTTCCAATAGAGTTTTGTGTAAGGCTTGTATTTAGGACTTGCAAGATTCAAGGTTTTAGCATCCCCCCCACACTTAAATTACACATTGTCCTCAATGTGTCCCAAAAATAAGTTTTTAGGTTGATTGAATGTGTAAAAGGTGTGAATTAAGCAAAAATTTGTGTTACTGGGCGCTGAACACGGCCCCGTGGTGTCCGGGCACGGCCCCGTGCTCAAGTGTCAGTAACAAAATTAAATCAAGAGAAACAGAAGCCTGGACACGGGGGCGTGTTGGGTGAGCACAGCCCGTGTCCAGTTACCTGAACTGGGTCTTTTCTGCAGACTGTGCAGCACGGGGTCGTGTTGGGCGGACATGGCCCATGCCGAACTTACTGTTAACGAAGAAAATCGTCGGATGGCTCTGTTTTCCTGCATGGGGTGCTGGTTCAAGCTTCCCTTGTTTCCTTTGCCATCTCAAGTGTGTTTTATTCATTTCAACACCATCCAAACACCAAATTAACTAAAACCATCATTCATTAAGTCATAGAGAGAATTACATAATAGTCCTAGAATTAAAATACTAGATAGTTAGGACAAAGAAACACAAGAAATCTAAACCAAGGAGTTCTAGCCTACTACTTATTCTGTTAGCAAAATTTCCGAAAAGTTAAATCCTTCGGTTAAATGTGGCTTGAAAAACTCCTTTCTCCGGTCATGGGTTGCTTACACGTCGGCGAGCCATTCTTCTATCTCCCTAGGGAGAAGAAAAGCGGGCTCATTGGCATTGGTTTGAGGAGGTGCAACTTCCACCGGGACTTCTTGTAGATCTTCAAGAGGAGGTTCCGCTGGAATGTCGTCCCAACCAGTAGGGTTGTGGATTCCAAGTGCAAGGTTCCAATCCTCTTGAGGGAGGATTGGTTCCATGGGAGGTGTTACAAGAATGTTTAACCTCTTGTGCAAGAGGTTTATTTCTTGAAAACTGTTTTCCAACCCCACCGAAAGATAATTTATACGGTCTATTAGGACCTCCTCTACCGAAGTCATCTCGTCAAGGGCTTCACGTAACGCCATCACGTATCTTACGAGAGGTTCGGATTATTGAAAGAAAATTAATTAAGTTATTAATGCAAATTATGGTAGGCCCCTCTTTTGAAGGTGACGTTACCCTCGGCAAAGTAGTCTGAGTCAACAAGGATACAGTCCTAAGTAGCCGGGTTATAGTATTAATAGTAGTTTAACTTATGAGGGGATCAAAGAGTTTGGACCCCCGCCATCCAATACCGTTAAGTATTGAAGGAGGTCCTACTAAATTTGACCCAGGTCCCTTGCAGGATCTCTAACCGCTGAACAACGGCAAGACTCTTACCAAACCGTTCCCTTAACCCCCGACCAGGAAGCCAACATACCTCCATATAGACCGTGGAGATATGAATGGTGAAAATCTTTTATTTTATATAGACAGTAAAATAATGCCAAGACACCACGGACAAACGATAAGGAAGAATCACCTTCAACATAAGAAACTAATTATTAAAGTCATTAATACATAACCAATTAAAAAGTGCGAAAAGATTAAAAATAAAAAGTATTACACTAGACACTTTGTCTTCACCAAGTGATGTAAGAGACTTAGGCAAACATGGCCTTGATTGTCAAGAACTCTTACGATCAATCTTGGATCCCGAGACGACTCACATACTCTATGATGGACAATGGATGATAGTGGTGGATGATGGTGTTATAATGGTGGTGGGTGGTGGGTGAAGTGTGAGAGAGGTGGTGTGCCAAGGGATGGTTTGAGCTTGAGCCAAGCACTCCTATTTATAGGACGAACAGAAGCTCGGGCACGGCCCCGTGTCCAGTGGGCACGGCCCCGTGTCCACATCCTTCTCTTTCTTCATTAATTGCTCTTGTCTTTATTAGTTGACCACGCCCCCCGTGTCCGCTGAGCGCTACCCCGTGTGCAGAAGCATATCTGTACTATGAAGATTTGCCTGGATTCTGCAAATCTTATAGTTGACCACGGCCCCGTGCCTGCTTAGCACGGCCCCGTGGTGGGCAATAGAAGCTTCTACCACTTTGTCTTTTCTGCTGACACTTGGGCACGCCCCCGTGCTGGCTGAGCACGGGGCGTGTTCAGTCTTCTGTCTTCTTGTTTTGCTTGGGAAGATGCTATCGTGGGGTCGGGCATGTCACGTTTGTTCCTTTTCTTGTATTTATGTTAGATTTTGCTGTCTTTTTGCTTCTTTTGTTAATTTGAGCTCATTTAATCCTAAAAATACAAAAGGAAGACAAAAGCACACTTTTTCCAACATTAGTACTAAAAAGGGTTAGTTTTATGCCACAATTGATGTAATTTATATGTTGCATTTTGCACACATCAGACTACAATCCGATCGAGTGACAAACTGCTGTGAACTTGTTCTCATTAAAGTATACTACGAATCGGATCGCCGTTCGATCGAACTGCCATTCGATCGACCGACCTGAAGGGTAGATATACTTCTCTGTTTACAAAATGCTACAACGAAAACTTCAAAAGGCAAACCATCATACACAAACACATCCATCCCAAACGAGGTGATAATCCAATCGAGTGGCCACCCGATCGGGCGACCACCCGAACGGATTGTCATCCGATCGACCGGCCACCCGATCGGATTGCCATCCGATCGGATTACCGTCCGATCCTCTGACACTTTGCACCGATTTATGCATCGTTCATCGCTTACGCTATCAATCTGTAATTAGGCTAATCTCAGACGCGCTCCTTTCAATCCAACCAAGTCGTGTTGCTTGCTGAGCACCGACTGTGAGTATACTCGAACCCCTTTTTATCGCATTTTGGGTGTAACATACGTTCTTATTAAATCGAATTTATCAAAACGAATTATTCAATGAAACTATTTAGCGCTTGCGAATAACTGTTATGCATATTTACACGTGATGCTAGTTACATATGTGTTAGGACTTATACTCGCGAGGTCCCGCCTTAACTAGTATAGTACTATAGCACCCGACGGGGTCTAGTTAGGATGAATAGCAATCGCAATCGCAGCTCGAGTGACTTAGCTGGCAGTATCGGTCTTGTATGCGTATATGTTAAGGTATCTCGTTTATGTATTTGGTAATTCGCAGCACCTTTCTATCTATTACTTGCTACTATCAAAACTTGTATACTCGCCAATACTTTTGTATTGACGTTGTTTTAACGTATGTTGCTGGTTTAGTCGTAGTCTACATCAAATCAAGCTAGGAAGTCTAGAAACTCACCTAAAATCTAGGTTGTCTGATTTGTATTGTTCGAGAGGACAAGAAATCTGTGATGACTTATGTGATTGTACTGTTTATTAGTATGGGATAATGAACGCATTAAATACTGTCTCAATATAGTTGTTATGGATTCTATTGAGCAATCTGATTCGCTTAGTGCCGCGCCCCGATGATTCTGCCACCTAGTTGGATTTGTACGGGCCTACTTGGTACTCTTGATCGAATTCGCTAAAAACTACAACTTCGCGTGAACGCCGCATACTACGATTTCACGCGAAGAGCCTTTCCTAAGGCTGGAATATTACTTAGCCTTTCCTAAGGCCAACATAATACATACGTTTTTGAAAGTATTCGCATAACACAACCGAGTGGTCCAGTCGAGATCAGGCGTGAAAACCGAGAACTCTCGATAAGATCACTCACGCAGCGCATTTTTCTAGCACGAGAACTTTCTGATGAGCTAGGAGTGACATCCATATCTCAACAAAAGTCTCCGTTTCAAAATCTAGTGGAACTCCCGAATTTATTCGAAGAGCACAACCACAACTAAGAGCGAAGTTATTAAGTCAGGGGTGAAACCCGTATCTTAATAAACCGTTCCACTCTCTATAAAATGGTTTACAAAAGTTCCCACCAAGGACTCGACTATAACGATAACTCGAGCCACGCGATGACTAGGAAGACGAATGCCATGAGCTGCATCTCAGTGGAGGCATGGTCTTCTAGGGCAACGCGCGTGCACGAACTTGTTAGGTATAGTTGGGCCACCTTGGGTAGTCGACGCCTAAACACCCGAGGCACTCTATCTATCTAATTTCTAGCCTGCGATTGCCGAATTTACCTTTCATCGAATTTATGCCTATGTGTTGATGATTTAAAATTTTATGCTTTGACGATTTCTCGATCTACCAATATTCGCTCCCTGCTTTATAAACACGCAACTCGCACAGCCATCGCAATCCAAAACGAAAACCGAATGTTCGCAACAAAACTAATGTCTAATTTCTCGCCCTCGCTTTCTCCCTTCAACGCGTCCTCGCGTATTCTACACCGACATGCATGTGTATAAGTATAAACTACAACTATTTATATATATAACAAATCAACTGTGGGAAGAACTTAGGGATTTCGTGTCTCCTATGTGGCTGCTATGTGAAATTTATTATATTACTCGCAACAAGTTTTGATTGCGCTCAATCGCATCGCAAAACTCAAAAATCATTATGATCGAATCTCACTCCAAATCTCTATCTGTCTAGATGTCTTCAAATGACCCTACCTCGAGACAAACAGCTAGGAGAAGAGCCAAACGAAGCGCCGAGAAGAGGATTGCCTCGCTTGTGGCCAAGGTCATTCCTCAAATTGTTGCTCAAGTGCACTCTCTCAGCAACTCTCGAACCTCGGAAGACTCTAAGACGGAAGCGCCGCAATCTACTTTCCGCTACAAACACTTCAAAGCCTGTGACCCGATGGAGTTCACAGGTGAAAGAGGTGTGTCCCAACTACTCCAGTGGTTCGATTCTATCGAAGTTACCCTCCGTCAGAGTGGGTGTCCCAATGGTTTCCGTACTACTTGCGCTACCGGGGTATTCAATCGCGAGCACTCGAGTGGTGGACAGCCGAACGTAACAAACGTGGGATCTCCGCGGCTTATGCACTGTCTTGGGATGAGCTGAAAGAGCTCATGAAGAAAGAGTACTGCCCTCCCCATGAAGTCCAGAAGCTAGAAATTGAATTTTGGGAAATCAAGCAAGTCGAAGGTGACAATGTTGGCTACACTGCAAGGTTTAAACAGCTTAGCATAATCTGCCCAAGTCAAGTCAACACTTCAGAAAAAAGCCATCACGAAGTACATTCGCGGCTTGCCTGAATGTGTGGGCGATTTTGTCGAAGCTGCAAGACCCGCTACCTTCGAAGAAACCTATCGCTTGGCCACAGAAATCAACGATAAACGAGTCTTGGATGGATTTTTCTCCAAGAATCCTGTCAAACAAGCTCATCAAGCAATCGTCATCGATTCTTCCGACGATTCTACCAACAATTCTTCAAGAGAGTCTTCAGACAAATCCTCCGATGATAACACAACACTACAGGAAGCTCAGTCCAACCGCAAACGAAAGACCACGGGCCCAAACTCTTCAACAACTGAACTGTCGCAACCAGAACCTCTCCAAGCAGTTCCAGTTCACTTGAAGTGCGCCTACAATGGAGCTCATCCCATGTGTCTCATGTGTACGTATCATCACCCGCCAGAAGCTAACTGTCGCTATTGCGCAAACTGCAACTGGTATGGCCATCTTATGCAGCACTGCCGCACAGGACCACAGCCTTGAGAAATTTCAGCAACAACCGCAATCTCTGCAGAAGACCTCCACAGCAACGTTATTCTTATTTCTAATGTTACGACTTATCGCCGTCAATTTATGTTATGTGTGGAACTTATTCTATCTCTCGACGCTATGTGGACTCTATTTCTCTCGCATTCTCTCGCACTCGCGCACAATCTCCATGCTAGCACTATGTACTATATAATGCATTTTACCCCTACTATACATTCTGAGATAAGGTACGATAAACGTTCAAGAGTCAGATTAATCACGGGTGCACACGGGATTATTTTGGTTAGTGCACGGAGATCGTAGCAAATTTCAATAATGCCTTAATGTTTAGGGCATGGTTAAGCGTGGTGGATACGCCACTGGTACTTCCTATATATAAGCGTCTTGACCATGTCTGACGAAGTGTGACACCTATTCACGGAACAGAGGCGTATGGTTGAAACATGAGGGTGTTTCGCCATGCTAACCGAAGTTTTGTGAAGAAAGCGCCATGTGGAGTTGGAACGTAGACCTATTATACTATTGTGGTTATTTTCGACACACTAAACTACCTCGCAAGGAGTAACAATCTCAATCGCAACTCAAGCGTGTAATCGCAAGACTTTTCGTAAGTCAACACACTCGCAATCGCTTTATCACTAAAATCTATCTCGCAATAGCTATCGCTTACCATGTGTATCCATAATCTCTATCGCTTATTATGTGGATTGCTATCGCTTATTGTGTGTATCGCTATATCGCTTGCTGTGCATCGCTCTATCGCTCGTCGCCTATTGCTATCGCTATCGCTACCTGTGCTGTCTGTGTTAAGTTAGCACACATGACCTCACTTCACGGGACGAAACCCATATGGTTAAAGCATGGTGGATAGGCCGCTGGTACTTCCTATATATAAGTGTTTTAGCCATATCGACAGACTTTCGTGGAAAAAGGCCATGTGGGGTCTAATGTTAGTTAATTTTTGTGGTGTCAATCAATCCAATCGAATCGCCTTAATCGCATGTTTCCATAGCTTACAACGCATCGACCGTCGCTTATCGCATCAGCTGTCGCTTACAACGCATCGATTGTCGCTATCGCTCGTCGCTTACCGCTATTCGCTTTTCGCTTATCGCCGTCGTCCTCGCTCACTATGTTTGTGTTTGTGTTATCGATTGTCGTGTACCGCTACCGCTTATCGCACTCGTTCGAATCGCTAAACTGAGTTCGTAAAACGACTTCATCGCTCAGTTCACTCAATCTCTCTTTTACTCTTGGTCTAACTATCTTTCGCTTGGATCGAAGGAATCAAAATCTATCAATACTATGTCGACAAGCATGACACCGCCTCTCGGGACGGAAGCCATATGGCTAAAACATGGTGGATACGCCACTGGTACTTCCTATATATAAGTGTTTTAGCCATATTGTCGAACTTTCGTGGGAAAGTGCCATGCGGGGCCGACTTTAAAAATTAAAATTTTTGATATTATTTAAACCTTTGGGGAAACAAAACTTTTCTTACAAAACTTTTTCTAAAACTTCGTCAAAATCTTTGTACCAAACGAAATTTTCTTGTAACGTTGGTGTGACAATCGACTCAAGTTAATACCGAGTGACGAGAAAATTTCATAAAACAAGTTTTAATCACCCTAAAATCTTTTAGTAACCTAATAAAAACTCTACTCATAGTGTGGGTGTGAACATCGATACAGTTCAACGCTACACTGTGGGAAAATTTTCATAAACAAGTTCTCTCCAAACCTTTCGAATTAATCAACTTTTCGAGAATTCAAAACACCTTTTGTTATACAAATCGTCTTACTCGCCGCCTTTCGCCCAGTCTTCGCAACGCTCTTGCTCGTCGAATTTCAATCGATCGCTCGCTTATTTTGACGCTTTCAATCGCTACTCCCACTCGCATCAACCCTCGCAACCCTTCTTATGGATTAATTTCGGGATGAAATTTCCTAAAGCAGGGGAGACTGTAACAACCCGCACGTTCGTGCGTTGTTACTACTCGCTACCCTCGTTACGCCTAGCACCAGAGATTCAGATCATAATGTAGCTATATCACATACATCGCTATTTCGCATATTACACATGTATTGTCGCTATAACACATCGCATCACACACACTAACGCTCACGATGATGTTGAGCGAGGACCTATTCTACCCTCCTCGATAGCCGTGATGCGTCGTAAGGTAACGCATATTCAAAACGAAACCCGATTATTGTATCGCAACTTTGAAATGAGGATATTTATACGACCCTATGTGACTAATTATACTAAATATATGAATGTGGGTATGAAAAGGGGTAACCAAATTATCGCAACGCTTAACGATCGAAACGAAACATCGAAACGCAACTCGCCAGAGATCACCAAACGAGTGACTGATCGATCGGACTGCCGTCCGATCGGGATGCCACCTGATCGGACAGCCACCCGATTAGATAGCAACCCTATCCATGGCACTCCATCACCCTTTCTCCTCTTCACCTATAAATAGCCCTTGTCAAATCACTGTTCAAGTGATGTGACAGCTCTCACCGACCAGCACGCTTTGGGGCTATTTTCTCTCGATTCCTCGCAATTCTTATAAGTTTCTACCTCAAATCTTGTACTTCTATGATCTACACGCACTTCTTCATCATTTTCACCTTTGAATCTTAACTTTTAACCGTGAAATCAGTGGATTTGAGTTATTCTAGGATGATGTCATCATAGAGTTCTTATGAACTTCAAGTGTTGGTCTCATCCCACCAAGAACCACACAGATCTGAAGGATTTCCACAAGAATAAACAACATTTTTTCATAGATCCACACATAATCATGGATAAAAGGATTGAAAGATTGTTTTCCAACTTTCTTTCAACTCTTTTACACTCAATGCTCTCAAAACCGATAGAATCGGAGCTCGTTCTAATCTTCTACTCATTCTAAGTGAAGTGTTGGTTCAAGATCTCATTCTGTCTCAAGAAACAACCGATTTCGGGTTAAACATGAACAACCGTCACGGACAGTTAACTGATCGGACTAGGGTGATTCCTGTTCGATCGGATAACTTGGGTCATGATGGGGTTTCAGTTGTTTAGTACGTTATCATGCTGTCTCGATAAAACTACAAACTATCAAATAACCAAGTGATAAGACGATCAGGCCACCAGGACGGATTGTCGTTCGATCGGACTGCCGTCCGATCGGACTGCCACCCGATTGGCTTGCACCTTGGTCCCACACTCAACTTTATTTATTACTTCTGAGGGCCTTGGAACATCGAACGGACTGTCGTCCGATCGGATTGCCATCCGATCGGATTACCACCCGACCATGTTATGTTTGGACTTCAACACTTAAACAATTTTTAACATAACAGTTCCAAACGGACTGCCACCCGATCGGACTACAATCCGATCGAGTGACAAACTGCTGTGAACTTGTTCTCACTGAAGTATACTACGAATCGGATCGCCGTCCGATCGAACTGCCGTTCGGTCGACCGACCTGAAGGGTAGAGATACTTCTCTGTTTACAAAATGCTGCAACGAAAACTTCAAAAGGCAAACCATCATACACAAACACATCCATCCCAAACGAGGTGACAATCCAATCGAGTGGCCACCCGATCGGGCGACCACCCGAACGAATTGTCATCCGATCGACCGGCCACCCGATCGGATTACCGTCCGATCCTTTGACACTTTGCACCAATTTACGCGCCGTTCATCGCTTACGCTATCAATCTGTAATCAGGTTAATCTCAGACGCGCTCCTTTCAATCCAACCAAGTTGTGTTGCTTCCTGAGCACCAACTGTGAGTATACTCGAACCCCTTTTTATCGCATTTTGGGTGTAACGTACGTTCTTATTAAATTGAATTTATCAAAACGAATTATTCAATCAAACTATTTAGCACTTGCGAATAACTGTTATGCATATTTACACGTGATGCTAGTTACATATGTGTTAGGACTTATACTCGCGAGGTCCCGCCTTAACTAGTATAGTACTATAGCACCCGACGGGGTCTAGTTAGGATGAATAGCAATCGCAATCGCAGCTCGAGTGACTTAGCTGGTAGTATCGGTCTTATATGCATATATGTTAAGGTATCTCGTTTATGTATTTGGTAATTCGCAGCACCTTTTTATCTATTACTCGCTACTATCAAAACTTGTGTACTCACCAATACTTTTGTATTGACGTTGTTTTAACGTATGTTGCAGGTTTAGTCGCAGTCTACATCAAATCAAGCTAGGAAGTCTAGAAACTCACCTAAAATCTAGGTTGTCGGATTTGTATTATTCGAGAGGACAAGAAATCTGTGATGACTTATGTGATTGTACTGTTTATTAGTATGGGATAATGAACACATTAAATAATGTCGCAATATAGTTGTTATGGATTCTCTTGAGCAATCTGATTCGTCTAGTGTCGCGCCCCGATGATTGCGCCATCGGTTGGGGTGTGATATACGACACCTATTATTTCTTTATGGCAACAAGAGACTGAACTACGACGATCTTTTTGTGAATCTTTGAGGGCCGTAACCTACGGCCAATGCCGTAGGCTACGGCGGCTACTGGACTTTTCTTCTTGGTTTTCTTGTTAACTCTCACAAGGGCCTATCTTCTTTGATCCTTTCAAATCTCCCATCCAAATGCCATAAAAACCTCTCCTTATGCATATTTACACCTGCAAAACCCATTATCATGTAGATCACAAGTTCCAACAATTAACCTTAATAAGCATGGAATGTGCGTGATATTAAACCTTTTAAGGGTTGTCCTATGGACCACCCGTGACATCCCCACACTTACCCGTTGCTTGTCCCAAGCAACCCATTCAAACACCATTTTCAAATGCATAAGCGATCAACATAAATCAAGCATAAACATGTTATCCTTTTACTAACCCTTTCCTAATACCCAAGTATACACCCCTCAATAAATCTCTCCTCTCGGCTACAAGTAAGCACTAGCAAAAATAAGCTAGACACACAAACGGCAAATGGGTGATTGTACAACTATATGCTTGTACCTAAATCGGTCCTCCACCTAACACGCGTCAAAACATGAATGCAAATAAAAGGGACTTTAAGGTTGTAACGTGGCTACGCATACGGGTAGGAAATGGAATATATATGTAGTAGCGAAAAACTTAACCCGGTCTTTTTATTACACAATGAAACAAACAAAACAACACATAAACTTCTATATACAAGACAACTCACACATCATTTTTTTTTTATGTATTTTTTTTCATTGCTTGTTCACTCTTTTTTTTTCTTTTCTTTTCTTTTATTTTTAACATAGAGAAACATTCAACATAACATATCTAAACACAACTATAACAACTACTAACACTATAAGACCGGGTCAAGTTGGGTAAATTCTTGGGGAACTAGGTAATGGTTAACAAATGATCGGCTTTAGGCACAAACTGGGCAACTAAATGTCCAAACCCCCGCCCCTCTCACTACCAAGCTCATATATATAATTTATGAGGTCCAACCCCCCAAATCCCACACTCGCACACACTATGACGAGTCTACCTAAATGCCCTTATCCTTTCTACATTCATGTTCAACTAAGGTCTCGAACCATATTCAAGCACAAGTTCTAATGCACCCCCACCCGTTGCCACTCTCATCAAAGACAAGCATTATTTATTTACAATTGTGGCTTCAACTCTCACCAAGACAAAAGATATTAAGGGTTGCCGGTGTGTCATTCGGGGTTAGTCCAAGGTGTTCAAATTCCCACAATGTTTCGCTTGAATTTTTTTTTAAACCTCATCAAATTTCCCCCCATCCCCACACTTGGGATACATTGTCCCAATGTATGGTTTTGAAGGGAAGATCGCTTTCAACCAAAAACACCAACTTTTGCTAATACTCTCAAACCACAAATTTTTTTTGGTCTTTTTCATTTTATATATTTTTTTATAAAAACATCAACACCACCAACTCGCACAACCCAACACATAACAACAAAACATCAACACCACCCATCCTCCCAACCATGAACATAAGACATGAAAAATATACAAAGTGGAGCGAGATACGACCTGGCTAGTAGTAACGCGGTTGAGGAGGCCTGAAAATAGAAGTCATCATATCATTCCATTCTCCAAAAGCAAACGAGCTGCTACCACTTCCACTTCACTTTGTTGTGAGGCTTCATATTGTTGATCTTGAAGAGGGGCCACCCATTGCGAATGATGAAGCGGTGGTGTCGGATAAGAAATACTACCATCATAAGGTGGTAGAGAAGCATAATCCACCGGAGGTGGATCCACAACCACCGGTCGCCCCGCATGCCAATCCGCGTGCATTCGCCGAGCTTGATCATCGTTGTACCTGTTGTTCATCTCTTGCTCAAAGGAATAAGCATGTGCACGGTTCCATGACTCCTGTCTATCATAGCTCGGTTTAAGAGCTCTCTCCATGCTAGCCCCCATATAAGTCTGTTGATCAAAAAGCACTTGATTGGGTTCGGACCAATCACCAAAAGTAGGCGGTCGCCTTTGCTCAATAACCTGCCCCATGTTCCCCGTGTGAGCCCAATAAGGATCATAAGGCTTTTGTGCATAGTAGAATGCACTACCAACATACCCCGATTGCATCCCTGCTCCACGAACACTACTACTCGGGCCAGCGCCCCCATCTCAACATCAACCGTGAATGTGTCCTCACGGTAATCATCATCTCCACTAACCTCCCCGTCAGTCGTCTCGGGCTCATCGGCCTTGCCCGGTCCTAGTGAATGAGCATCCACCTTCAATGCTCTCCACCTTCTCCCATCAGTCTTCAACTTGTGGTACCTTTCCGACTCTTTGTAATCCCATCCCGACCCTAGATGTTGAATATCAAACGGTTTGAACCTTTGTACGAGCCTTTGTCTTCGGCTCCAATCGCCCCATACTTCTTCAACAAAGTCGTAATCAATCGGCAATGGGGAACAATCTTTTGCTCACCACTATTTCGGCTGATCCAAATATTGTTTAACACTAGGAATCGAAAGGGAACCATGGGCGACTCGTGCATCAACATGTATAGAACCAGCACCCCCTGAAATCTAACCTCCATTTTATCATGCCGCCGCGGAATAAAGTTGTGTGTGCACAACACTAGCATCAACTTCTCTTCAATCCGCAAATTTTTCCTCAACAACTTCCCGTGTGTAGTGCCCGGGATAAAAAGTTAATCGAGCATATGTTACCATTGGGGGTGTTTTTCGGGCTCATGGTAAAGATCTGTAAGGCTTGGATAAATGTATTGATTCGACGACTTACTATCAAACTTGGCAATGCGGCATAAGGAATCATATGACATCTCGACCTTCACCCCGTTACACGTTCCAATGAGTTTCGTCTTACTTGGGGCCTTGAACGGAGGACATTCAAGTGTGGCCATCCACTCTTGAATTTGTTGGTCATACATTGTCTTCACTTCATTGTCATAGCATTTAAGAGCCGCCTCCCAACCCAAGGCCTTGAACTTATCCGTTATCCCAAAAGGCCCGAAATCCACTTCCCGAATCTCCTTCTCACAAATGAAAGCTTCTTTCCGTTGTTGCAACTTATTCATTTTCTCATGAAACAAATCAGCTCGCCATTCCTCAGGTTGATCAAGTAGTGAACCGGATGCCCACTCCGGTTTTAGGCCCCTTGGAGGAGCATCCTCTTCCGAGTCCGGGTCACCAACCCGAACCAACCTTCTTCTCTTTTCTTGTTGTGACTCACGTGGAGGTTGACTTAAGGAACTTGCACCCGCTTTCTCTTTTGTTCTCACCATTTTCTGCACACATCACAAGAACAAACACAAAAATGTATGAGTTAACCTTCACAAATTTCCCCACACTTGCTCTACATAATGGGTATAGATGTAAAAGCACCAAAGATTTATTCTTTCAAACAAAAATTTGGCATGATGTCTCTATAATTTAGAGTTTTCCAAAAATTTTCACTAGATATCATTTACATTTATACCCATATATTCAATCAATTCAACAAAATCCTATTATCTAATCACTACAAGCAAGTGTAAATAAGCAAAAACAATTAAGAAAACTTACACACTACAATGTACTTCAAAGAATGAAAGGAAATTGCATACCTTGACCTTTTAGAGGATGAGAATAACAAGCACTTCAAGTTAAACACAAACCCACTAAAAATCCCCAAATTTTCGGCCCCCTTATGCTCAAATTAGACCACCAAAACAAAGGAATCTTCAAAATATAAGTGTGAATCTGAATTCCTTGTGAAATTTTAGTCAAAATAGACTCAAAAATCATTGGATTTGGTCAAGATTCAAGGAAGATATGAAGCTTGAGAGTTATGGAAGATTAGGGTTCTATGTGTGGGAGATGAAGGAGAAGAAAGAAAAAGGAATGGATGGGGATCGATCAATTGAATGAGTGGTTAGGGTTAATGCAAACTTTAAATGGATGGGGGTTACAAAAGTTTTTTATTAGAATTATTAATTAATTTTGGTTTTTTTTTTATGTAAAAGCTGCCGACACCAAACACCCCAATCGCCCAGTACGCGCCGTAGCCTACGGCGATCGCCGTAGGTTACAGTGATCATGGAACAAAAATTCTGCCGTAAGGCAGTTTATTAGTGGCGTAAGGGAATTTTTTTGTTCAAGGCCACCGTAAGCTACACTACCCACCGTAGCTTACGACGGCAACTGGGCATTTTTGGCTTTTTTTAATTTTCGTTTGCAACAATTGTTTTAAGTGTTTTTTTTCGCTTTTCTAAACTTTATCATTTTTATAGTCTTTATAAATTTTCAAAAACATGAAAATACACCCTACCCCCCGTTAAAAACTCGTGTTGTCCTCAACACTATGTTAGAGAAATTCGTACGGATTTCCCCACACTTGTCTCGAACACAAAGTTTAACGGAAACGGTACTTTATTCAAAACAAAACAAACTAAACTAAATATGTACACTACCAAACCTGGGCCTCTTTCACTCTTCCTTGTCATCCAATGGGCGTAGAATGTACCCCACTTTGTCGAGCTCGAGATTGTTGATGTCGTTGCCTTCCAAGTACGGTTTAAGCCGATGCCCTTTCACCGTTTGTTGCTTATTGGTTTGCTCATCTTAAATATCGACATCACCAAATCTTCCCACTCTTCGGATGACATAAGGACCCATCCATTTACTCTTGAGTTTGCCCGCAAACATTTTCAACCTTGAATTATATAACCACACTTTTTGACCCCTTCGAAGTTCTTCTTTCTTAACTTTGCATCATGAACCTTCTTAAGTTTGTCTTTATATGCGGATGCACATTCGTATGCTTCGTCTCGAATCTCCTCAATTTAACTCAATTGAAGCTTTCTAACTCGACCCGCTTCGTCATAATCCGCATTTACCATTTTGATTGCCCAATGCGCTCGATGTGCTAACTCCATTGGTAAATGACATCCCTTCCCATACACCATCTGGTAAGGGGTGGTACCAATTGTAGTTTTGTAGGCCGTCCGATATGCCCACAACGCATCGTCAAGTTTACTTGACTAATCCTTCATATCCGTTCGCACCGTCTTCATAAGGATCTCTTTAATTTGACGGTTGGACACTTCAACTTGTCCACTTGTTTGCGGATGGTACGTTGTAGCAACTCGGTGGTTCACATTGTATCTTTTCAACAATTTCCCAAAATTAAATTTTTTTAAAGTGTGAACCACCATCACTAATTATAACTCTTGGGACACCGAAACGAGCGAAAATGTTTGATTGCACGAACTTGCACACAACGGAATGGTCATTGGTTCTTGTAGCGATAGCTTCAATACACTTCGAAACATAATCCACCGCAACCAATATGTACAAAAACCCATTTGAATTTGGGAAAGGACCCATAAAGTCTATTCCCCAAACATCAAACACCTCTACCACCAAGATTGGTTGCAAAGGCATTTCGTCCTGCTTTGAAATGCTTCCCACTTTTTGACAATTTATGCAATTTCGAGCAAACTCACAAGCATCCTTAAAGATTGTGGGCCAATAAAACCTACATGACAACACCCGATATCCCGTTTTGTTCCCACTAAAATGCCATCCACATGCCAACGAATGAGCATGGGTCAAAATCTCTAATACTTCGGTTTCGGGAACACATCTTCTTATCACTTGATCGGGTCCAATTTTAAAGAGATCCGGTTCATCCCAAATGTATTGTTTGACTTGGCTCAAAAATTGTTGTCTTCGCTTCTTCGTCCAATGATTTGGAATCGCACCCTTGGCCAAGTAATTCACATAAAGGGCATACCAAGGTGCAACAAAAGTAGAAACAGCCAACAATTGCTCATCGGGAAATCGTTCATTAATCTCGCTCGGATCATCAACACCTTCTAATGGGATTCAGGACAAGTGATCCGCAACAACATTTTCACAACCCTTCTTGTCCCGAATTTCCAAATCAAACTCTTGTAACAAAAGCACCCATCGAATCAACCGGGGCTTTGCATCCTTCTTTTCCATCAAAAATCGGACCGTGCTATGATCCGAATACACGATCACCTTGCTCCCCCAAATATAAGATCTAAACTTGTCCAAGGCATACACCACCGCTAATAATTCTTTTTCGGTTGTGGTGTAATTCAGTTGCGCTTCGGACAACGTCTTGCTTGCGTAGTAAATCACCACCGGCTTTTTATCAATTCTTTGACCCAAAACTGCACCAATTGTAGTGTCGCTTGCATCACACATGATTTCAAATGGCTTGGACCAATCCAGCGGTTGTAAGATAGGAGCTTTTACCAAGTGTTCCTTCAAAACATAAAATGCTTGTAAACACTCATTAGTAAAATCAAATGAAACATCCTTTAATAACAAATTGCACAAAGATTTAGTAATGACACTAAAACCTTTAATGAAACATCTGTAAAACCCCGCGTGTCCCAAAAATGACCTTACCCCTTTCACATTTTTCGGTGGAGGCAAAGATGATATTACCCGTATTTTCGCCTTGTCGACCTCCATACATCTATCCGAAATCACATGGCCCAACACAATTCCCTCTTGCACCATGAAATGACTTTTCTCCCAACTAAGCACCAAATTTTTCTCAACATATCTTTTTAAAACTTTTTGTAACTCGTTGAGACAAGATTCAAAGCTAGTGCCAAAAATTGAAAAGTCATCCATAAAAACTTCAAGCGACTCTCCAACCATGTCTGAGAAGATACTCATCATACATCATTGGAAAGTTTCCGGTGCATTACACAAGCCAAATGGCAAAAGTGCCATATGGACAAGTGAAGGTGGTCTTGTGTTGGTCATCCAGATGTATTGCAATTTGATTGTAACCCGAATACCCATCCAAAAAGCAGTAATATTTTGGACACGATAATTTTTCAATGATTTGGTCAATAAAAGGTAGCGGGAAATGGTCCTTAGAAGTGGCAGCATTCAATTTGCGGTAATCAATACAAACCCGCCACCCGGTGACCGGTCGGGTGGCTATTTGTTCACCATTTTCATCTTTGATCACTTGAATGCCAGCCTTCTTAGGCACAACTTGGGTAGGACTTACCCAAGCACTATCCAAAATAGGATAGATAATTCTCGCGTCTAACCACTTAATTACCTCTTTTTTTACCTCTTCCCTTAGGTTTGGATTCAATCTTCGTTGTGCCTCCCTGGTTGGGTTTGCATTTTCGTTGGTGATGATTTTGTGCATGACAATTGATGGACTAATTCCAATAAGGCTTGTTCTTGTGCCATCTCCAAATTAGAGGCAATAATGACCGGTAGAGTGTCATTATCCCCTAAAAACGTGTACTTCAAATGGCTTGGCAAATCTTTGAGCTCCAATTTTGGTGGTTCTTCTAAAGATGGTTTAGTACCCGAATTGATTTCCACCGGCAAGCTTTAAAATTGATGGGTCCATGACGGTTCGACCCTCCTTCAATGCCACAGCATCTTGCTTCTCCTCTTCAACCCTTTGCACAAGCATGTATCTGTTCAGAAAAATCACAAACACACATATCTATACTATCCTCCTCATACTCATGCGGGTTGCATCTGTCGACTAAATCTGCCATAAAACACTCATCAAAACCAATAGAATTAGAATTGTTAGTAAAAAAATTCAACCTCATTTTTCGATTGCCGAAAGTCATGTCGACCGTACCAAATCGACAATCAATCACGGCATGCGCGGTGCTAAAAAATGGCCGACCCAAAATAACATTTTGTTGTTATTTTCGGTCCGCGGATGAGTAATCTAAAACTAAAAGTCAACCGGGTAATAAAACTCATCAATTTTTACTATCACATCTTGAACCATCCCCCGAGGTAGCTTATAAGACAAATCGGCCAACATAACCGTTGTCTCTACCCTTGCTAATGGACCAAAATCATATTGGTCGTATAAACCCCCCGGTAAAATGCTCACTCCGGCTCCAAGATTTAGCAACGTCTTTGACATTTGAAAATTACCAACTTGAATATTTATCAATGGCGTACCATGATCTTGGAGCTTAGGAGGAAGCTCCCCATTCAATACCGCACTTACTTGCCCAGTTAAGTCTACCCGCTTAGGCGTCTTTTTCTTTTGTTGTCTTTTTTGTGTGCACAATTCTTTTAAAAATTTAGCATAAGCGGGCACTTGGTTTATTGCATTGAGTAATGGGAGATTGACTTTTACTTGTTTAAAAATGTCCCACGTCTCCTCTTTTTGGGGACCTCTTGATGAAATGAAATTTTTCTTACCCGGGTCAAGTAGAGCCGATGGAAATGGGACTTGACTCGACTCGCCTTCATCTTTTTTATCTTTTTCACTTTCACCCAACCCCTGTTTTTTAACATTTGATTCTTTAGACACAATGGGTGAAACTTCATCTTCATCACTTTCATTACCCGTTACATCCTCAACCACCCCTTCGACCAAGCCCGGTGACAAATTTGCTTTAAATTCTTTGCCACTTCTTAACACACTAACATGATTAATATTAACATTATTACCTCGTGACGAGATATGGGAAGGATTTACTTTAGTGTCACTAGGAAGTTGACCTTTATTTTTCTTCAACTCCGCCACGTCGGTTGCTAATTGACCCATTTGGGTTGTTAGTGTTTGAATGCTTTTGTCACGAACTTCATATTTTTGCATCCGGGCTTCATCAAGTTGATTCCTTTTTTGCATATCTTGTTACATTGCCCGAAGCATATCCATAACCTCATTCCAGCTTGATGAAGTTTGACCCGAACCACTTTGATCCATTTGTTGAAATTGCCCTTGGTAACCATAATTATTTCCACTCCGATAGTTACCTTGATTGTATTGTTGACGAGGTGCGAAATTACCTTGAGCTCCTTGGAAATTTGGGTTAGCTTGGTTTGTCGGGTTCCCGTAACGAAAGTTTGGGTGGTTTCTCAAACCGGGGTGGTAAGTGTTAGAATTCATGTTGTAATTCCTACCACCCCCTCCTTGCCCTTGCACGGCATTCACCCCCTCCTATTTCCCTTCCACTCCTTGGCAATTTTCAGCCGCATACCCTATCTCATTACAAAGCGCACAAACATCATAAATTTGATTAGAAGTTTGAATATTACCATCGTCTACCGCGTGCACTTGAGTTCGGGTAATGGTCGGTCGTGCTCTCCTTGATGCTTGAGCTTTCCTTTTTGATGTGACAGCCATTTGTTCCAAAAATTTCCAATCGTCATGCTCGTAATTTGTGCCAAAAGTAGCATTTGTGATCGACATTAAGTCGCGAGCATCTTCGACACATAATCCCTCATGAAAAGCATTCATCAACTCCCATAGCTCTATCTCATGATGAGGGCAATTCTTTATCATCATGTTAAACCTCTCGAATGCTTCATGAAACATCTCACCCGATTGTTGTTGAAAATTTCTCAACCCTTTTCTAGCATCATTTGTCTTTTGAGCGGTATAAAATTCATCCAAGAAGATTTGTTGCATTTCCGCCCATGTATAGATAGATGCCGAAGGTAGGGTGTAAAACCACTTTTTCGCTTTATCTTCTAAGGAGAATTGGGAATTTTGGCACAAATTACATCATCGGCCGAAAATCCTTGACTCCCAATAGTGTTACAAATCGAATCATAAGCCTCCAAATGAAAATAAGGCTCCTCCGTTGCTAGACCCTTATACTTTGGCAAACTTTGTAACGAATTGGTTCGAACTTCGAACGTTCTCCCTTGATCATTGTAAGGAATAACTACTGGTGAAGGATTATGAGTGATCACCGGTCTAAAATGTGCTTCTATACCTCTTGCATGTTCTCGAAGATGCCTTCATGGTACACCCAACCGAACCCTTGGACGTATAAGGCCCATTGGTCTTTGTATAGGTCCTTGAGGTGCAAATGGTGGCTGAAATTGATGTTGTTGCATCGGTGGTTGTTGAATTGGCCTTTGGAATTGAGGTTGTGCATTTTGTGGACGAACTTGTTGTAACGGCATAGGACGTTGCAATTGTGACCCTTGTGGTCGAACATGTTGTACCCCAACCGATAGTCTACTCACATCTTGAATTCATTGTAACGGTTGACTTTGTTGACCCACTCCTCCTTGAGGTCCCAAATTACCTCCATCACCCCTATAGTAAAATCCATCTTCTTCGTATCCCCTAAACTCTTCTTCATACCCCTCATCATATCCATCTCCTCCTATACCCGAAGATTGCACAAAAGGATAAGACGAATATTGAAAACTCGATTGGTTCGGTGGTTGATATGTGGATGTAGTATGAATAACGGTTGAACTTGGTGGTATTGGGTAGGTGGAAGATGATTGACCCGAAGCTGGGAAAAATGTGAGAATGGTGGAATTGTTGAAGCAGGGTTAAAGGTAAGGGTAGGTTCAACTTGAGTGGTAGTGGGCGGTGTAGTAGTGTTGGTTGGTGTAACATCATGTGGTGGAGTAAGATCGGTAGTGGAATTAGGCATGGTGGTATTTGGTGAAGGTTGTGTTGATGTAGGAATGAAGGTTGAAGAGGGTTGACCCGTAGTGGGTGGTGGTGGTGGACCCATGTATCTGATTGGTGTAACTGGTGTAGAAGGTGTAGTTGGTGAACCACTAATTTTATTTTCTCTTAACAAAATTCTGTTTCTTCTCAAA
Organism: Helianthus tuberosus; assembly: GCA_030545235.1. NCBI lineage: Eukaryota > Viridiplantae > Streptophyta > Magnoliopsida > Asterales > Asteraceae > Helianthus > Helianthus tuberosus. The sequence goes on from CM060372.1 coordinate 145,059,056, forward strand.
GTTTGTTCAACTTCTGGATCAAATGCCAATGGTGATAGCTTGTGAGAGCTCCTAGTACGCATGCACCTGTAAATACCTGCGCACTAACACACCCAGCGTAAACTAGAAAAATAACAAACCTAAAAAGATCAAAAATAACACATGTTGCACACTACTCCCCGGTGACGTGATGTCGTGGTCACAATCAAATTTAATCCAATTACTACTAAATAGTTAGTGGCAAGTGGGTACCGAACACAGGGAGTTTGTGGAATATCTGTTATATAGAGGTTTATCTAAGTTAACTAAAATTAAACTAATTGCAATGAAAATAAAGTTCAAGAGTTGGTTTGATTGATTTGAGTTGTAAAACTAAGATTACTATTCTAATTGCAAAATGAAAGTTTTGGGTAGTAAACAATTTAGAGACAAATGACCATCTTTAGTTTCCAGTTTGCTTCGACGTTTGTGCTATCATTCCACTAGAAAGAACTACATAGACATAGTTCATGTGTGATTACTTGTTGTGATAAAAGGGAACTAAGTACTCAGATTCCTAGAACGTGAGGTTGTTACCCGATGACCAATTAACCTTTACCCAATCCTAATTCTACCCATGATATCTTGATTGCCAACGACACCAAGAACGTATGGTTTCAAACTAGATCAACATAAGAATCAATAATTTACAAACAATCAATCACACACCATAACAAATAAATTATAAAGATAAAGTTTGTTATTCTAGAAATAAGGAATTCAAGCACAAAGTCTTACATAACCTTCAACCAAAGATGATCATAACAAGTTTAGCCACTCATGGCTCGAACAAACATCATCAACAATGTCTTAATGTTCAAAAGCAAAATCAACATAAAACCAATGATTCGAGAATGTCTTCAAGCTCCAAGAACAACCAAAATTCGTCTCCAAAGTGTGTGTAACCGAAATACCATGATAGAATCCATAAAAACCCCATAAACATGTTAATTAATGCATGAGTTACAAGAGGGCATCATACGGCGCCGTAAGCTACACTGAGTGCCGTAGCTTACGGCGGTCAGCGGTCAAAGTGGCGTCGTAACCTACGGAGCCAGCCGTAGGCTACGACACCTATTATTTCTTTACGGCAACAAGAGACTGAACTACGGCGATCTTTTTGTGAATCTTTGAGGGTCGTAACCTACGGCCAATGCCGTAGGCTACGGCGGTTGCTGGACTTTTCTTCTTTGTTTTCTTGTTAACTCTCACAAAGGCCTATCTTCTTTCATCCTTTCAAATCTCCCATCCAAATGCCATAAAAAGCTCTCCTTATGCATATTAACACCTGCAAAACCCATTATCATGTAGATCACAAGTTCCAACAATTAACCATAATAAACATGGAATGTGTGTGTTATTAAACCTTTTAAGGGTTGTCCTATGGACCACCCGTCAACCGGCGAAGCGAAACCCTTTTTTACTCTCTCTAACTGTTCACCGGTGACATCGCCGGAGAAGATGAACCGGTGCTGCTCCACTGCCAGGTGTACACCGGATTCTCCGTCCGGTTCCGAGCCATTTGGGTCTTTTGTTTAGAGGTGTGATTAACGGAGATGATACTGTGCTAGATGATGGATGTTAAGGCTGGTGAGTTTAGAGAGAGAGAGGGGAGAAAGAGACTGAGTTTCAGATTTGGGGGTTGAAGATGATATAAATGGGGAAACGAGAATTAATAAGGGTATTTAATTTAGTTTTATAATTAATAAAATGTTAAATTAAAAGCACTTGAACAAAAATACCCCTGCACAAAAAGAAAAAATAGGCATGTTGGAACAGTAAAAAATGAGAGTTTTTGAATTTTGGACCAAAATGGCAATAAAAGTGAAACCACAGGGACCCGGATTTAAAAAGTTTGAGATTTGGACTAAAATGGCAAAAGTGTCCAAACCACAGGGACCAAAATGATAGTTTACTCTTTTATTTATTTTACATATTGAATAGTATTTGAGGGTAGTTTTGTTATCATTTATATATAATGCACAACTTAATCAATCTTTGGGTATTCTTATAAATTCATTTTCTTATAAAGATAACAAATTTCAACATTTTGATCGAATCCTACGAACTCTATCTACTAGAGTTGATATAAACCTTTCGGATTTTTACAAAAATCCAAATGATTAATTTGAACTTATTCTAGGGTGTGCGATGAGGGGTAGGCCTTAAAACTCTACCTACTAGTTAGTGTTTGGTATGCAGGAATGAGAGGTGGAATGAAATGGATGATTACGAGCGAATTAAGGAAAGGGTGTTTGGTTGGTCAATGGAATGGAATCAACCATTCCAAAATGCATTTCATTCCCTCAAAATCATTCCTTCCACCCCCCATGTTTTTTTTTCCATTCCATCACCTCTTGCACCATTCATCAACAACACCACAACCCACCACCTTCGCCACAACCCACCACCACCACTACCAGCCACCGACGCCATCGCCGCCACCCGCCACCACCTCACCCCGACGGCCACCGCCGCCGCCGCCACCCACTCGCCACCGTTATCACCCACAGCTGTGACCAACCGCTAACGACACTCGCCGCCGCCGCCCACCACCATCATCGACGCCACCACCGCCCACCACCATCGTCGAGGCCACCACCACCGCCACCGCCACCGCCGCCACCAACCGCCCCCTCTGCTGCCACCCACCACCAACGACCACCTTGCCACCACCACCACCACTCGTCGTCGCCGCCGCATCGCTACTCGCCGCCACCACCACCGCCGACACCCACCACCGCCACCTATAACCCACCACCGCCACCGACCACCACCACCACCACCATCACTCACCGCTGATTTTATTACTCCGTTTTTCTTGCCAACCGAACAATACACAATAATAACTCATTCCATTGACACATGGTAACCAAATAAGACATGGAATGGTAATGATCCATTGCATTCCCTCATCCATTCCATTACCTCGTCCATTCAATTCCTTCGTCCATTCTATTACCCCATACCAAACAGACCTTGATATCAACTCTATCTACTATACTAGAGTTGATATAAACCTTTCCGTAGCAATTCTTTGACTACTTCACTTGCTAATTACTATCATACCCTTTGAAATTCAACGTCTTAATTAGTCAACTTCATGATTTAGCAAAAGAGTAATTGGATTCTAATTTATGTAAAATAGTGACCAATTTGGATCTATTAAAGCTAATTATTGAATAAACACAAAAATATTGGATAAAAGAATGACTTAAAAGAACATCTATAATATAATCAAATTATTGAATAAACACAAAAATATTGGACCATCTATAACATAATCAAATCCTAAAAAAATAATTAAACTTTATTGGGGTGGTGTAGTAGTAACATACTAACGATTCAACATTGATTTTTTACTTTACAATAGTGAATTTATTAGTTTTCTAGCTTCAATTTAGACCAAAAGACCATGTGTATTGGAAGAGCATGTGAGATGCTCTTTTACGTAACGTGTTGTTTATGTCATCTTAGCATTTCATACGGTAAAATGGTATAGTGGTGATGCATGTGAAATTAGTGGGTTATATATAGGATATGGAATTGAAAAAAAAAAAAAATTGACCAATCACATTTTCGAAATCATCAAGTTCATCGCGTGGTCTAAACCATGAGATTTGGCCAACAATGCCATTTCACGTGAGGGAGGGGCGGTGGTGGCCTCGTGGTTTGCTCGTTGTTGGCCAAACAATGAGCCATTACGTTTGTTCTAAGTAGTCAACAAATTTAATATTTTTTTGAACGATCAACTAAATCACCGGATAAGTGTTAAAAGGTTTTATTATATGTATCATTCATCTGGGCTTATGTCACTGGGCTTATAAGTTATAACTGGTTATTGTTGTTAGGCTCTCTAGTTATGTGGGCTTTATGTCTGGTTATTATCATTTTGGGGTTAAGTGCAGGTTTTATAATCTGGCGGGACTGGAACGTAAATATGGAAGGGGTGCGATCATCTTGGTGCATTGTTGGAGGTGTTATGTGTAAATTCTAGTTAGCTGGCATATATAAGGCTAGCTTCCAGATATTTCTTCAGTCTTCTTTGTTTTGTTTACGCATTTTCTCTGGTTTTAGTTGTTAGGGTTTGTTGAAGTTGTTATCTCTCAACTGTATTTTCTAAGAGATTGTCTTGGTTATGCTGATGATCATCTGGAGACTCACTGTATTCTGTATCGTTTTGTATTGTTTTAGATCTTACTATTGTAAGATCTAGGGTTTATTTGGGGGAAAATCTTTTGGGTTGGTTAATAAGATTTTGTCACCGTGTTTTGTCGCTATTTCTTTTGTTCTTGTGTATTTTGTGTTTGATTCATAAATTTCTACATGGTATCAGAGCATGATTGCTCTTGATCTGTGTTTATCTCCGCTGTTGATCTGATTTTTGTTGTTGTTTTCTGTGTTAGGTTCACTCCTGATTTTCTAGGGTTGCAGATCTATCTGTTGTTGGTTAGATAGTCTTGATCTGGGAGTATTATATTCTGTTCTTGTGCGGCTGAAACCCTAGTTAGGGTTTTCTAGTTCTGGTGGGAGATTTCTCATCTTCTGGTGGATTTACTCTGTGTTGGTCTCTAAAACCCTTGAAGGTTTTAGGGCAAACTAACCGGTAGTGTCATTTGGTTTTTCTATATATCAGATTTAGTAGTTCTTGAAAACAACTAGTCTGATATTTTTTGGAAGCTTTACACCCACTGTAAGATTGTTCCTATCTCTTATCCTTTTGTATTTTCTATTTTGCATCATACTATTGTGAGTCTAGGCATCCCTTGTTTACCGGACTAGTCGGACCGGCACTTGATCGAGTCTAATTGCTACTTGTTGCATTGTTTGTGATTGTTGCATTATTGCTTGGTGATTGGATCTGTATTGTTGTTTACATTCTGTGTTGTTTGCAGATCTTATTGTTGTTGTTATCTTGTTAGGTTAGTTGTGGCTCCTGAGTAAAGGCTTGTCCAGGCACCATAGAGTGACAAACCTGGAATCTGGTCCCTGACCCAGCTTCGCCTTAGGATCAGTTGTGATCTTTCTCTGTCTTGGATCTTTGTTATCTATTGATAACATTTTTTATTCTGTGTTTTCCTATCTGCCTTTGTTTGGTTTTGTGTGTTGTAATCATGGGTGATGGTGAGGGTACATCTCAGACCTTGATTAGTAAATTGGACATAGGTGATCCCTTGTATTTGCATCCAAGTGATTCTAGTCCATTAACCATAGTCAATATAAAACTAAAAGGAACAGAGAACTATAGAGTATGGTATAGTGCTATGAAATTGGCTTTAGAAGCCAAGAACAAATTTGGTTTTATTGCTGGTAAATGTGAAAAAGATTCTAACGATCATGTGTTATGTAGTCAGTGGGACAGATGTAACTCAGTGGTTTTAAGTTGGTTGTTAAATTATGTGTCAGAAGAGTTATACTTAGGACAAGTGTTTTCTAAATTAGCTTCTGAAGTCTGGACATATTTGAAAGAAACTTATGATAAAGTTAATGGCTCTGTAGTGTATGATTTATATAAAAAAATCAACTGTATTACTCAAAATGGGAGTTCTGTATCTGAATATTATCATAAATTGAACACAATGTGGAGACAGTTTGATGCTATGCTTCAACTGCCTTCATGTCAGGCCGCTAAGGATTATATCATTATAATGACTTTTCTACTTTAATAAAACTGACGCAATTTCTTATGGGTTTGGATGATATCTATCAACCTGTAAGAACAAATTTGTAACTAGAGAGCCATTTCCTTCAGTCAAAGTTGCTTTTTCAATTGTATTCAGAGAAGAATCACATAGAAATGCTAGTGGAGGAACTAAGAGTCAAAACATGTCTTTTGTGTCAAAGGTTAATCCATCAGTTGATAAAAAAAAGAAGGTGTTTAGAGGACCCAACCCTAATCTTAAATGTACTCATTGTAATATGTTGGGTCATAATGTTGATAGGTGTTTTGAATTGGTTGGGTATCCTCCAGGGTTCAAAAAGAAGTCTGGTGGTCAGGTTGGGAAAATTTTTTAAATAATAAGTCAAATGTATCTTCTGTTCCTTTTGTGTCTCCTTTTTCTCCTGAACAGGTTGCAAAACTTTTAAGTCTTGTTGGTGAAAAAACTAGTACTGATCCTCAGAGTTCTAATATGGGAGGTAAGTCTAGTTGTGTTGTTGATTCTTTTGGCAGTTTTGTTAGTTGCTCAAGTTTAATTAACTTTGGTTTTGATTATAATTTGATAGTTGATTCTGGTGCTAATCAGCACATGGTTAAAACTGATAAAGATATGTTCAATTGCATTGATGTGTCCGAGTATGATTTAAAAGTGTGTCATCCTAATGGAACCAAAACTAAAGTGTCTAAAATTGGGAGTATTAAACTTGCTAAAGGAGTTATTTTGTATGATGTGTTTTATATTCCTGATTATGATGTAAATTTGTTGTCTTTCCATAAGTTGTCTAAAGATAGTCAAATAACTATTGTGTTTAATGAGAATACATGTTTACTTCTGGATTTGAAATCAGGGAGAATCCTGGTGACTGGTAAACAAGATAATGGTCTATACTTTGTGAATAAAGATGGTAATTCTGTTAATTTGTGCTTTAATAGTTTAAATAACAGTAGTCTTTGGCACAGTAGATTAGGATATCCTGCTGACCAGGTCTTGACCATTTTAAAAGGTGATTTAGGTGTTGCTGATGTTGTTAATCATCCATGTGAAATTTGTCATAGGGCCAAACAAGTTAGAGTCCCATTTCTACTAAGTGAGCACAAAACTAAAAATATAGGTGATATTATACACTTAGATGTTTGGGGGCCATATAAGGTTACTAGTAGAGATGGGTTCAAATATTTTTTAACTGTGGTCGATGATTATTCTCAAACTGTTTGGTGCTATTTGCTAAAAAATAAAATGGATGTTTTTGAGAATATTGAAAGCTTTTATGAACTAATACTAACTCAGTTTAAGAAAAAGGTCAAAATATTTAGAAGTGATAACGGGACTGAGTTTGTTAATAATAAAATGAATTCTTTTTGTAAGTCTAAGGGTATATTACATCAGATATCATGCTCTTACACACCACAACAAAATGGTGTGGCTGAGAGAAAACATCGACACCTTTTAAATATGGCAAGATCTCTGTTGTTTCAAAGTAATGTTCCACTTCGTTTCTGGTCTGATTGTTTATTAACTGATGTGTATCTTATTAATAGGTTAACCTCGTTTTTGCTTTTAGGAAAAAGTCCGTATGAACTAATGTTTGGTTTTAAACCCTCTTTTGCTCATCTTAGGAAATTTAGGTGTTTATGCTTCAGTACTGTCTTAAATGATCCTGATAAATTATCTTTTAATGCTGAAAAATGTATCTTGATTGGTTATTCAAATGTTAAAAAAGGTTATAAATTGTGGAGTTTGGATAATCAAGGGGAGTTTTATTCTAGAGATGTAAAATTTTATGAAACTGTTTTCCCTTTTAAATCCAATCAATTAAACAATCAAGATAGTATTTTGGCTGAAAATGTAAATCATTTAATTTTTTTTGATAGTATTGAAGTGTTAACTCCTAGTTCTGTCAGTCCCGATGATGAAGAGGGGAATCATGGATCTCATGAGGTTACTGGTGATGATCAGCAACCAATCCCCTCTACATTTGCCACTCCAAGTGATGTTGGTAATCAACAGTCTAGAACTGGAAGTGAAAGTAGTAGTGGTGAAGGATTTGGTAGGGCAGAGGACACTAGTACTTCAAATGTTGAGACCAACCCATCTAAGGGAACTATTTCTAATCTTAGGAGGACTAATAGAAATATTGTCTTGCCAAAACGTTTTGAAAATTTTGTGTTAAATAGTAAAGTTAAATATGCTTTAGATAAAGTTTTCAATTATTCGTGTCTATCTGTTGACAATTTGTGCTTTGTTACTTCTTTGAATAAAACTACTGAGCCTTCTAGTTTTGAGGAAGCTGTTAGTGATCCTAGGTGGGTGGATGCAATGAACGAAAAGAAGGAAGCTTTGTTCAGAAACAACACCTGGGTATTAACTGATCTTTCACAAGGTAGAAAGGCTATAGGTTGTAAGTGGGTGTTTAGGGTTAAATACAAGTCTAATGGTGAAGTTGAAAAGTCACTATAATCCTTAGCAGCCTGACATGAACATGAAGGCAGTTGAAGCATAGCATCAAATTGTCTCCACATTGTGTTCAAATTATGATAATATTTAGATACATAACTCCCATTTTGAGTAATACAGTTGATTTTTTTTATATAAATGATACACTACAGAGCCATCAACTTTATCATAAGTTTCTTTCAAATCTGTCCAGACTTCAGAAGCTAATTTAGAAAACACTTGTCCTATGTATAACTCTTCTGACACAAAATTTAATAACCAACTTAAAACAACTGAGTTACATCTGTCCCACTGACTATTGGGTCGTCGTGTGACCCTAACGAGTCAATCAGAAGAGTTTATAATCTATTTCAAAGGCGGAATCAGAGAAATTAACGTGAAACAGCTTGATATTCCCTAATTATCTTCTTATTAATGATTCCAAAGCTTTTACAGATCGTTTGACAAACTGGCAGCACCTCGGCTCTGAATCGGAAAAGTTACAAATGAATCAGCAGGTTGGGTATATATAGGGCAGGTAATTTCATGCGAAATAAGCAAAGCTAATTTCGTGCGAAATTACACTTGTTAATTTCGTGCGAAATTACCCTTGTGTAATTTCGTGCGAAATTACCCTTTAACATCTAAAACCTGTTTTCCGACCTGCTGAACACTGGTTTATCCTATCTAGATACAAGACTCTATAAAGACGAAGTTAACAGACATCTATACACCAACAGACTCTCCCTTGGATGTTGACGAAGTGTTTAGCATCAAATCTTCAGTCTTTAGTCTTTATCTATCTTCCTCTCTGTCCAATTTGTCTGACATTATAAGCATCCTTCCATCTCTATCTTCAAACTCCCCTTTGAATGTTGATTCAGAATGTAGACTCCCCCTTTCCATGTGCTGGAGCTCAAATTCTGATTCAAACTTTATACTATCTTTGCCATGGGGATCTTGTTTCCTGCTTCTCAAGAATATAACATTACAATCTATTCTCTTTTAACATCTTTTCTTAGCTTTTATCAGTTTTAGTAATCCACTTAAGTATTTAGGTCCAAGTTAATGACCCTGAGTACTCAATTTATCTACCAAGTCCAACTTAATGACCTTGGTTGATTCAAGACAAAACAAAAACTGACTTTTGTTCAACAATTTACAAAATATTATCTTGAAAATTACAAGTTTCAACTTAATGAACTTGTTTTGACTTTTCATTTTTCACAAGATTAACAAAATAAGCTCATAACTCTTTTGTCCAGCTCAGAAACTTCCTGCATCTGCTTCAAATTTCGAATCTGAAGATCAGCTTTCCACTTTGATTTGTCGGAAAAAAAGCAGAAATGTAAAATCTTTTTGGATTTTGAATAAAGTTTCTAAACTAAAATGCTTAAACAGAAATGAAATGCATTAAATGTAAACTATTTACAAACATATTTTTGATGAGCGTGTTAAGGAATCATATCAGTTGTCGACAAGTCACAAGTACCATTAAGCTTTGATTTCATACTCAGAATTAAACAATTCACTTAGATTGTCGATATACTGATCCACTTAAATTCTCACACACATTTCAATCTGTTCAGGATACGAATTAGGTGTATTAAGAACTTAAACTCATTCATGTGTCCCACCTCTTGAATATACTCCCGTATCCAGATCCCAATATTCAGTCTTATAGGTGAGTATACCACAGATGATATCTGTAAGGGGTTAAATGCGAGGGTCGTGAGAGCTCAGGCTATTGCTTCCGCAAAATCAGAGAGATGACGGCTTCGACTTTAAGTGAGTCCCTTTTAGAGGATCTTTTTTTACAATAGCAATGATTAGCATTTTTCAATGTTTCATCATTTTTTATGCTGAGGGCGGTGTTATATTTCAAGCAAGCGAAAAGTATTATACGGGGACTAGGCCATTGCTTCCACAATATCAAAAGTCCCGGGATAATACCCCAGATATCACTGAGTAAAAAGACCTAGTATTTCAGAAAAAGGGATCCTTCAAACAAGATTTCCGGGGTTACCTATATATCTAAGTAGTGTTCCCCCATGAAATAAGCAAGTTTAAATTTATGTTTATATCCCGAACAAACCTACTAAATGTATAAAACCTATCGGCACATCATCAGCGAGACTGTTTAACGCTTTTAAACTTTACATATCTTTAGCATACCGTAACTGTCAAGCCAATGTACTATCATTTTCCCTTTTTACACAAGCTCTTTTTCAGTTTTTCTATTGTTTTTGTATTTTGAAAATATCTCATGTTTTTGGATTTTTGAATTTTTTTACTGTTTTTGTATTTTCTGGAAATATAACCTAATCCCCCTAAATACCAAAACAAGTAAAAAATCAATAAACCATTGCAGATTGCTTCTCAACATCATCTACAGTGGTACCTTCATCTACGCCAAGAATCTCATCCAACACCGATAAAAGCTTCATAACGTTCAATTTTAACAAATATTGAAAACGAGTTTTATCAAACGCTTTGGTATGTAAATCAGCTTTTTGTTCGTCAGTGTGGATTTTCTCAATTCGTATCAACTTCTTCTCGAAACAATCTCGGATGAAGTGATGACAAATTTCAATGTGTTTCGTTTTAGCGCGATGAACAGGATTTTTAGTAATGTTTATAGCTGCCTCATTATCAACAAAGATAGGGGTGTTAAGAAATTGCAAACCGTAGTCTCGCATCTGTTGCTGGATCCACACGATCTGAGAGCAGCAACTGCTAGCAGATACATACTCAGCTTCACATGTGTATAAAGCCACAAAGGTCTGCTTCTTGCATTGCCAGGTGACCAATCGTGGTCCGAAAAACTGACACCCTGCTATTGTTGATTTAGAATTAACTTTGCAGCATCCGAAATCGGAATCGGAATACCCTTTTAGCGTGAAATCGCCTTCTTTTGGATACCACAACCCCAGTGATGGAGTTCCTTTCAGGTAGCGTAATATCCGTTTCACAATCACCATATGCGAAGCTCTTGGGTTAGACTGAAATCTTGCTGCGAGGCAGGTTGGATACATAATATCGGGTCTAGAAGCTGTCAAATACATCAGCGATCCGATCATGGAACGATATAATATTTCATCTAGCTTCTCTCCGGTGAGATCAGGGTTTATCCCATGGTTCGTTGCTAATGGGGTGGAAGCTGGAGTAGAACCTGACATCCCAAATTTCTCTAAGATATCATGAACATACTTCGTTTGATGTATAAAAATTCCCTTAGACAGTTGATCAACCTGAAGACCCAAGAAAAATTTCATCTCACCCATCGATGACATTTCAAATTTTTGCTTCATAACTCTTTCAAAATCTTTGCACAAATTTTCATTTGTTGACCCAAATATGATGTCGTCCACGTATATCTGAACTATCAGAAGATGTCCGTTGACCTCTTTGGTGAATAGAGTGGCATCCACTTTTCCACGGATGAAGCTGTTGGCAAGCAAGTGTTGAGACAATGTCTCGTACCAGGCTCTCGGGGCCTGGTGTAAACCATACAGCGCTTTATCTAGTAAATAGACCTTGTCTTTGTGGATTGGATCGGTGAAGCCCGGTGGCTGTCCGACATATACCTCCTCTTTTACCTTCCCATAGAGAAACGCCGATTTAACATCTAACTGATAAAATTTAAAATTTTTCCAAGATGCAAATGCTAGGAAGATTCTGATCGCTTCAAGTCTAGCAACCGGAGCATACACTTCAGTGAAATCTATCCCCTCTTGCTGACTAAAACCCTGGACTATGAGTCGAGCTTTGTTACGAATAATAACTCCTCGATCGTCTCTCTTGCACTTGAACACCCATTTGGTGTTTATCTTCCTGTGACCATCAGGCAAATCTACCAATTTCCACACTCCCAACTTCTTAAACTGACTCAGCTCCTCTTGCATCGCATTGACCCAAGAATCTTCAGTTAGTGCTTCTTTGTATGTTCGCGGTTCAATCTGCGAAATAAAACAACTAAGTGAAAACTCAGTTTGTAAAGGAGCAACTGTAGAATAAAAACAAGTAAGGCCCTGGTCAATTTGTCATCTTGTGCGAACGCCTTATTGTAATTCTCCAATAATCAACTCTTCTGGATGGTACGAAAGAGTTCTCGGCATCACCTCGCCTGGAACATCTACCCCGTCTTCCAAATTTGTGACATTTTGATTTGCACCTCGTTCACTGACTGGAATAGTTTGACTTGAAATCTGGATCTGCTCCCCCTCAGAATCTGAATCACCATGATCGAATATTGGTCTATCATCAGATTCTTGATTATTGTTGACTGCCGTCTGATTGTCAAGAGATTGCTGATCATCATCATGTACTCCAGCATTACTAGGACCGGCTTCATCGTCATTTGAAGTTTGCCGTTGACGTCTAGAATACTCAGCTGGAAACCTTTCTTGTGATTCTTCATATTCCCTCAAAATATCTAACTCGTCAAAGAAATCTGGTTCTTCTTCTATGTCAAACGAATTCGACAGTGTATCGTAATTAAAATGCCATGAATCGCGGGATTCTGTGGTGGCATGGTGATGTATGTCGTTAGTGACATGCAAAAACCGAAATAAACTAGTAGCTAGAGTAAGTCGCATATCGAACCAGAGGAGGATTGTGGTAAGTGTGTAATGCTTAGTTTTAATTAACTACTATAGAAAAAAGTAAAACTAAGTTATGGATTTGATTGGTTATGAGAATTATCTAAATTAACAAACAAAAATTAGAATTTGAATCAATAGGAAAGAAAATGGTTCCTCCAGATTTCAGGTTTTACAGTTAGTTTCAACTATGTGTTTAATCATAACCTACATAGACATAGGTATTAAACTCGATTAATTAATTATGATAACCAACGACTAAGTACTCCGGTCAATACATAACGGGAGGTTATCGAATGATTATCAATTACAATTACAAACCCTAACCCCATGTCAAATATAACCCAATTACTAGAACTCTCGGGAACTGAATGCTTAGAAATTAAGGTTTAAATAAATGCAACCAGTTACAATCAGTCAATTAAATGTATGGTGAAAAGCATCGAATGCTTAGATCACCAAGTTACAATGATTAAAAACACATAAAAATACCTAATTACACAAACCCTCCATCCGGAGAAAACCATTAAAAAGACTAGCCACTCATGGTTGGTGAGATTGATCTTCGTAGGCTTGAACCCTCGGTTGAAAAACCCTTCTTTTCTTTGCCGTCGAGATATGTTAGATGATATATTGGATTCTTTTGTGTGATCATGTGATCCACTTATCGGCCCAATCCATGATGATGTTGGTATCTTTAATCAAAGTCAAAACCCTCACATGATGTCCTGCCTCAATCTATTTGGCCCAATTCCTTCTCAAGATGATGTCACCCGAATAGTGGACCCCAATCCTTGTAAAGCATGTGCCGTCCACCTCTCTAAAACAATGTGTGCGTGTATATGTTCTAAAATTGATGATGTATGTGACCAAAAGCCCCCCTAAGTCACGTGATGTATGTTTAATGTTGTTCCTCAATAATGTTGCTCCTCAATGTTGCCGTCCAAGAAGTCAACAACACAGCCGCCAATTCCTTCATGATGATAGAATGTTGACTTTGTGTCCTCTCACGTAAATTGCTGCCTTGTATTTTGAGATGTTGTGAATTATCTTTATGATCCAATAAAATAATAGTGCCAAATGGTCCACAAAGTCTACTTCTCAATTTTCATGTGATGTTGTCAGCCCATGTGCGGCCCAAGTGTCCACTAATCCACCTTCACGTGATGTTTCTTATTGGCCCAAAATAGTGTGATGATTGATGTTGTTTACTTTTGTTCACATGTGCCAAAGTTCCAACTCAGTGCCTTCACGTGTACCGCCCATGTATATTGTATATCAATTCCTTTTTCAACAATCTACATATGCGTCCAAGAGATCCCATTAAGTCAGCGTCCAGCTTCTTTTGCCCCCGTAGGTTACGTTATTTTGACCGTAGCTTACGATCAATATTGACTGATGCAAACAGAATACTTCAACCGTAGGATACGTTGTTGTACCGTAAGCTACATTTTAACTTGCTGCTGTACATTTGTTTTGATTAACACCACTTTCATTTAATTACCCACAAACTCCTCACTTCATTCCTTTGTGTTTCTTGCATATTACAGCTATTTCTTTGATCCAAACGATTCTCGAATGATGTGATTCACTTAATTATTATTCCCGGCTGTTCCACTTCATCACCAAACATCTTAACTTTACCGAATTAAGTGATTAACCTGCAAAATCACCATCTCGCGTAGTTATCACATTCGCAATATATAACTGCAAAGAACGCATTCAAAACACAATATTTAAACGCTTTAACACCTGGGTTTCACACTCTCCATCACATTCCCACACTTGCCTTTGCTTGTCCCCAAGCAAACCAACTAGAACTAGTCACTATAGCAACACCACCTTTAAACTCCCTAACCGGTTCAACCTTTTCAGTCCCAAGTCATACCCATCCCATAGACTGACACACTCGAGATTGATAGTCTGACAAGTAACAAATACAATTTCAAAAACTTAAGCCTTGTCTATCTAAGACTAACATGTTTATAATTAGACACATGCTACACACCCCTCACAATGTACTCTTCTCTCTGGTTAACATCTGGACTAGCGTGTAATGTGCTAGTATATAAACACTCAATAAGCAAACATGAAATCCTGCAATCATAGGCTTCTATGACAATCACACCTCCACTGTATCGTCTAACATGGCACATATCAAAAGGACTTTGGGGTTTTGGGCTTAAGGTAAAGGTGGGAAATTATTTCTAGGTTCTTTTTCTTTTCTAATTGGCTCACAAACAATAACCAAACCGTGACAACTTTATTCAAACACAACTTATACTATTGGGTTGGTTTCTACCCAAGAACATAGACGATATTCATACACTTATGTTTTTGTTCTTTTCTTTCACATATTTTTCCATTTTTCTCTTCTTTTTTTTCTTTTCTTTTCAAATTTTTTTTTCATAGCAATATAATCACGGTCAGTTTTTCACAATAGACAATGGGCGAACAAACGAAAGGTAGTTAGGCTCAACAGGGCTACTAAGGGAAATTGGTGAATAACACAAACGAAACACAAACACAAACGGTGTAACAGGAAAATCCTAATGCCTTTATCATATACGTGCACATGTCAAATTCACAATCTCAGCATGCATCGAATCACACAAGTTCTAACACAGAATAACATGTAGCCTGCACTCAACAAATGAATTCATCATATAATGTATCCTATCCGTCTACAGGCTCAAAATCTCACCAAGAAAAGGTAAAAAGGTTGACGACATGTAGCATATGCAATTAAAACATGTTACCCCTAGATAGACATCTCTTTTCAACTCATTTTCTATAAAACACTTGTCAAACCTACTCTCATGAAACTTAAAGGGACAACCATGACAAGGGACTAATCTAGCCTACTACCGGTAAGAAGCCTATTAGTGATTGAAACTTTAGGTTTTCGTATCCAATTAGCTTGTTTAAGGCAATGAAAAATTTTTCAATTTTAGCACAATTTCACCCCTTCAAGCATTTAAGATCACAATCTTACCAACCCTTTTCTTGAGTTACCGCATCCCCACACTTGGGATACATTGTCCCCAATGTATGGTGCAATTTATAATCTGAACTCGAGAAATACCACCCGCAACTATGAACGGCTAATAACTAGACGACTCAACACATAACACCATTCCCAACACAAAGATTCACACCACCAAATACACAAAAACAAATAAAACACAAGATAGATAAACACATGCACCTGATCAGAAAACAAGTGAGTGTCTGTGGTGGTGTAGCTGCTGTGATCTAACCGGAACATACACCCCTCACAGATTCTCTGAGATCTCACCGGGGATGTTGCCAAACATCCCCACACTTGACTCATTGCATCCGTGAAGATAGAATTGTATAAACTTGTCAAAACACAAACACACCAAAACGACACCAAACCAAAATACAATACTCTACATCCTCAGGCTGCATCCCGAGAGCGCTAAGTTTAAAGGTCTTCAGCCAGACCATACCTGATATGCGCTATGGTAGTCTCAATGCACACTTGCCCAAAACATTTCCCATGAATGCACGGAAATTTACATGCCATCTCCATAAATTCGTCAGTATAATTGGCATGTGGGTTTCGCTAATCCACTTCACGAGATATACACCGATGTCTTGTAGCTTCACCCTTTTCATCGTCTTCCTCGAACCCTCTTCCCCACACTTGTTAATTGGGATGATTGATATGGGAAGAGGTTCAGTACACACATTCATCTCATCAGACTGCTCTGCCTCATCATCCTCACACACCATCTGATCCACCAGTGACTCTTCATCAGATAAAGGATTCATTGGTGTGGTATTATCCTCCACAACCTCCTCCTCCATGTGAGAATATTCTCTAATATCAACAGGTAATGGTGAGAGACGCTCTTCTAATTCTATCTTCATTTTTAACTTCTGACACTTGGAAACTAGGCAGCTGATTCGATCTTTATCGGAAAGGTTGGGTGCTTATAAATACTGCTCGAGTTTGGACAAACTCGCTTCCAAGATAGCAAGCTTTTTCTCCTCCTTGGTCTGATAAGCATAGACACCCTCGGGCTCAGGATATTCCTCGGGATGATACTGTCGGTATCCCTGATACGGTGTTGAGATGTTCGCATCCATCATTTTTTTATTCCAATACTCTGGATTTTCCAAATACACCGCACACACATCATCATAAACAGAAGTATGATAATGACCGCAACAGAAACATTGTCCATCCGTCCTTGGTTCATAATAAGCATCCTCGTCCCTATCCCATCTGTCAGAGTAATAATCATCCTCCATCTCTAGGTCATAATCATTAGCGTATGATGGAGGTGGAAGCTGTGAAACATAAGACACCGGTTTTCTATGTGCCCTCCTGTAGTGGGCCTCGTGGCAACCGATACACGGATGACGTGGACCCCCGCACAATATACACGTAGGAAAGCCAAAATTTGTGTAATGCTCTGTCATCCTGCACAACACAACTCAACTACCAAGTGTAAATCACGAACATCAAAGAAAAATCTTTTTGGGATTTTTAAATTTATTTTTTTATTTATTTAATTATTTTTTTATTTTTTTTATTTTTTTTTTACTAAAACTTAACACTAAACACTTTGTGCACGCCTCCCCGGCAAACGGCGCCATTTTGATGTCTGTCGTTAGTGACATGCAAAAACCGAAATAAACTAGTAGCTAGAGTAAGTCGGATATCGAACTAGAGGAGGATTGTGGAAAGTGTGTAATGCTCAGTTTTAATTAACTACTATAGAAAAAAGTAAAACTAAGTTATGGATTTGATTGGTTATGAGAATTATCTAAATTAACAAACAAAAATTAGGATTTGAATCAATAGGAAAGAAAATGGTTCCTCCAGATTTCAGGTTTTACAGTTAGTTTCAACTATGTGTTTAATCGTAACCTACATAGACATAGGTATTAAACTCGATTAATTAATTGTGATAACCAACGACTAAGTACTCCGTTCAATACATAATGGGAGGTTATCGAATGATTATCAATTACAATTACAAACCCTAACCCCATGTCAAATATATCCTAATTACTAGAACTCTCGGGAACTGAATGCTTAGAAATTAAGGTTTAAATAAATGCAACCAGTTACAATCAGTCAATTAAATCCATGGTGAAAAGCATCAAATTCTTAGATCACCAAGTTACAATGATTAAAAACACATAAAAATACCTAATTACACAAACCCTCCATCCGGAGAAAACCATTAAAAAGACTAGCCACTCATGGTTGGTGAGATTGATCTTCGTAGGCTTGAACCCTCGGTTGAAAAACCCTTCTTTTCTTTGCCGTCGAGATATGTTAGATGATATATTGGATTCTTTTGTGTGATCATGTGATCCACTTATCGGCCCAATCCATGATGATGTTGGTATCTTTAATCAAAGTCAAAACCCTCACATGATGTCCTGCCTCAATCTATTCGGCCCAATTCCTTCTCAAGATGATGTCACCCGAATAGTGGAGCCCAATCCTTGTAAAGCATGTGCCGTCCAACTCTCTAAAACAATGTGTGCATGTATATGTTCTAAAATTGATGATGTATGTAACCAAAAGCCCCCCTAAGTCACGTGATGTATGTTTAATGTTGTTCCTCAATGTTGCTCCTCAATGTTGCCGTCCAAGAAGTCAACAAAACAGCCGCCAATTCCTTCATGATGATAGAATGTTGACTTTGTGTCCTCTCACGTAAATTGCTGCCTTGTATTTTGAGATGTTGTGAATTATCTTTATGATCCAATAAAATAATAGTGCCAAATGGTCCACAAAGTCTACTTCTCAATTTTCATGTGATGTTGTCAGCCCATGTGCGGCCCAAGTGTCCACTAATCCACCTTCACGTGATGTTTCTTATTGGCCCAAAATAGTGTGATGATTGATGTTGTTTACTTTTGTTCACATGTGCCAAAGTTCCAACTCAGTGCCTTCACGTGTACCGCCCATGTATATTGTATATCAATTCCTTTTTCAACAATCAACATATGCGTCCAAGAGATCCCATTAAGTCAGCGTCCAGCTTCTTTTGCCCCCGTAGGTTATGTTATTTTGACCGTAGCTTACGGTCAATATTGACTGATGCAAACAGAATACTTCAACCGTAGGATACGTTGTTGTACCGTAAGCTACATTTTAACTTGCTGATGTACATTTGTTTTGATTAACACCACTTTCATTTAATTACCCACAAACTCCTCACTTCATTCCTTTGTGTTTCTTGCATATTATAGCTATTTCTTTGATCCAAACGATTCTCGAATGATGTGATTCACTTAATTATTATTCCCGGCTGTTCCACTTCATCACCAAACATCTTAACTTTACCGAATTAAGTGATTAACCTGCAAAAGCACCATCTCGCGTAGTTATCACATTCGCAATATATAACCGCATAGAACGCATTAAAAACACAATATTTAAACGCTTTAACACCTGGGTTTCACACTCTCCATCACATGGTATATCCTTGACACTCAACATTATGTGCTTCGATGATCCGCTTCAAGCTTGGAACAAAGACTCGCTTTAATGGACTTGCATATCCTACAAAAATTTCTTCAATGCTCTTTGCACCAAATTTACCAAAAGGTTCTAGAACCTTACAGGGAGACCCAAACGGTTCAAGATACTTCAGGTTCGGTTTGCGATTGTTGATCATCTCGAAACATGTCTTGTTGAATTTCTTCACTGTAAGAACCCGGTTGAGCGTATAGCAAGCGGCTGATACTGCTTCTGCCCAAAAGTTGACAGGTAATTTCGAATGAGCAAGCATCGTCCTAGCCGTTTCAATTAGCGTCCTGTTCTTTCTTTCAGCTACTCCATTTTGCTGTGGAGTGTAAGGAGCACTAAATTCTTGCAGTATACCTCTCTCATCACAATACTCTTCCATCTTGTTGTTCTTAAACTCTGTACCGTTGTCACTCCTGATTCTTCTGATTCGAGTTTGGTACAAGTTTTCAATTTTTCTGAACAACGTCATCAAACTTTCAAATGTTTCATCTTTTGTCTTCAGAAAAGATACCCATGAAAATCTCGAATAGTCATCTGTTACTACTAGACAGTAGAGATCTCCAGTTATACTTTTGACATTTACTTGACCAAAAAGATCCATATGAAGCCTCTCTAACGGTCTCGAGATTGAGTTTTCCTTCTTCCCAGGGTGAGATTTCTTCTTTTGCTTGCCTTTAACACAGCTAATGCACTCCCCCTCAAGATGAAAACCTTTTACATGAACACCAGTTACTAAGTCATTATGCACCAGATGATTCATTTTTCGCAGGTGAATATGGCCCATATTTCGATGCCATAATTGTGATTCTTTTTCCGTTGCTCTTGACATAAAACAGTGAGCCTGACCCGTGGTAGTAGTTGCTACACTCATGTCCAACACGTACAGATCGTTGACTCTGGGTGCTCTCATAATAACCCATTCTTCGGGAACAACAAATCCTGGTTTCAAGATCAGACATTCTTTGTCTGTAAAGTGCGTCGTATACATACGATCACAAATCTGAGAAATACTCAGAAGATTGTTTTCAAGTTCGGCGATGTAGTTAACTCTCTTAAACGTGACAATACCATTAGAAAGAGTTCCTTCACCAACTATTCGACCACCTTGATTGCCTGCAAATCCCACATATCCTCCATTACACCCACGAACATCGTACAATAGGGTTTTCTTCCCTGTCATGTGCCGAGAAGCTCCACTATCCATAATCCAACGTGAAACGGATCTTGGAAGCTCCTGCACATATCATAAACACTTAGTTAGAAGTTGATCCTACCCAAGCCTCTTTTGACTCAGGTAACTTGACATTTAAGTGAGTTTGTGAAGTGTTAAGTGGCGGAAAATTCTTGTCATTCATCTTTAAGCTCTCCTCAGACCCAATCTCAACCTTTTTGTATAAGAAAAATTTTTCGTTTTGAGGTTGACTAGATGATTGATCTTTCTTTGATACATCTTTCTTTTCAGAAGTAGTAGACTTTTGTTTTTCAAATTTCTCATAGTAATTCAAAGGTACATACATCTTCTTGGTTGAAGACGATGGTTTTGCAGTCTCAGACACCTTTGGTTTTGGAGAACTTTCTTTCTTTACTTCTGATTTTGGCTTCCATGCTTGTTGAGACGAAGCAACCCGTTTATAAAATTTATCATTTTTAGTTACCACTTTCTTTACAGATTGAGTTTTAGATGTTGTGTTTTCATTTTACAAAACTTTCTTCTCAACAACCATTTGAGCTTTGCCTTTTTCATCAACTTTCTTCTTCTGACTCTCAACAACTTCAGACTTAGGCTTTAAGTTGGTGCACTTTCGTGCAATGTGTCCAACTTTGTTGCACTTAAAGCATGTACGAGTATTAGCTACCCGACTTGTGCCTTCGGTCTGAGTTTGCGAGGTCTTTTTCTCAAAGAATTCTTCATTGGTTTTTGAAAAAAATCTTAGATTCTTCATCAGAAAGTGAACTTGAACTTTTTACAAACGCCTTTTTCTCGACAAACTTTTTGTTTTGAAAATTCTTTCTTTGACAATTTTTACCACCCTGATAACCACCCGACCATCTGTTTTGATAGTTTTTAGAAAAACATGGCGGTACAACAGGTTTCTTATAATAAGCTTATTTTTTTCAAAATTCATTTATCTTTTAGAATGTTTTAAACCTTCAATTTCAGACACATCAATCTCAATCAACTTGAACACATTTCTCAATTTACCAACATTCACATTCTCCAAAGGAAAATCACGATCCGAATACAACTTATCAGATCCCGCCATCTTGTACATCACAAGACTAGGTTCTTCATTTAAGTTGTTTTTGGATTTTGATTTCGGAATATATTTGTCCAAAAAGCATTCATCATCCTCAGTAGTGTCACTTTCAGACTTGAAAACATTTTCAACCATGCTTTTCACAACTTCAGATTGGACACTATCTTCATCAGATGATGTGGTAAATGTGACATCAATCGTGTCTGGAAGCTTAACATCATTTTCTTCTTCATCATTAACCAACCCTGATTTTTTCTTTGAAAAATTGTTTAAAACTGGTGGTGGAACCTGATGAAACCCAACCCTAGTTCCATCTGAATAAACATCTTCGCCTGCTTTGTTCTTCCCAATTGGTTTAGGAACGATATGTTGAAGAACAAAACTTGTGGAGTTGTAACTGTTTAATTTCAACTGGATACGTTCATTTTCAATTTTAGCTTCTTGAAACTGAAGCTTCAACTTAGCAATTTCATCCAGTTGTTGGTTGATTAGTTCTTCTTTTACCCTAAGAACACCTGACAGTTGAACATTTTCTTTATTTGTCTTACCATTTCTCTCATCAGAATCTTTTACCGTGCATTTTAGCTTCTCAAAATTTTCTGAAAGTTGACGATTTTCATGAATTAACTTTTCGTTTTCTTTCCTAATTCTTTCTACATCACTTTTATCATTTTCGATTTTCTCAGTTAATTCCTTTAATCTATCATTTGAAGCTTTTAACAGTTTATCACGGTTCAAGATTTGATCTTCAACATCTCTGACTCTTCTTGTCAGTTCTTCGGTCTTTTTAACGTTAAGGTAAGCAAGTGTACTACAAACCTTGCAGTCTTTCATGCAATTTTTGCAGTCGCTCTCAGTTTTAGCCTTCTTACCTGACTCATTTGTTGCATCAATCTGACTGACCTTGGTTTTAGACTCAGTACCAGAACCAGAAACTACCTCTAGCTCTTTCGCAGCTAACACTTTGTCAGGCATCTTCTTCAAATTCTCAGCTGTGAATTCTTGTGATGTATCAATAATTCCATCATCAACTTTCTTTGGCTGCGGCTCCTTTTCTTTTTCTTTAGCTTTTTCTTCAGCTTCTCCTCCTCCCCACCACTCTCTCTGTCTGGCTTCTTCTTCTTCAGCAATTTGTTTGGTGAGGGTTTCAACATCCACAGTATTTGGATCAACAGCAATGTTTCCCTTGGGATCTAGGTAACATTCTCTATCAGCATCCCATCTTTTCGCCTGTTTAGCTTCTTTGTATGTACGATAGATTCTTCTAATCCTGAATTGAGCTGACACCTTTCTGTTGATGTATTTCTCTTCTTCTGTTCTAGAATCTTTAAAAGGAACAATCTTTGTCACAAACGCATCGCCCACTGCGTCTTCTTCTGGTAACACTTCACTCCAATCATATCCCTCATCGTCATGGATAACAGCAAGTGCTCTAGATTTTTCTTTGGGATTTTCTTCTATCTGCTTCATTCTGGGGGATTCAGATTTGTTCTGATGATAGATTGCTCTTTTGTAGTAATCTTCACGGAAAGGATTTTCCGTATCATCAGCATATGCATTTCGACATTCTCTTTTAAAATGTCCCTTTTGTTTACATCTGAAGCACGTAACTTTTGATTTATCAAACCCAAGCTTTGTGGAAGGTCCGCCAATAGAATGTCTGCCTGTAATCTCCATGAACCTTTGTGCTCGTCTGAGTGCACTAGCCATACACCACCTGATATCGGTCAATTCCATCTCTTCTGGATCGATCTGGTCATAATCCTCCTTGGTGAGATTAGTGTTTCCAATCTTCCCTGCAACAAGGCTCTCGTAAGATTCTAGCAGATTCTTTGCAGATTCTTCACTGAAATTTTGAGCATTCTTCAGATCCACAGCAATATTACATTGGAACAGATTCTTTGGAACTGGTTGGCTTGAAGTAGTTGGCGATGAACCACTATGAAAACCATTGTTTGAACTTTCTTGATTTGATGTTTTAGAACTTTCAGCTGAGAAAGCTGTCTTGGGACATACAGTCTTCGGGATCATACTACCTCGATAATACAGCTCAACATTCTGCTGATATGAGGAATTATTGACTATGTTTGATTTCTTGATCTCCAATTCATGACTCTCCAATCTCTTGATTAACAGATCAACCGTCAAATCCTCTAACTTGATTGTATTCTTCAGCATCAAAGCAAAGTATTGGCAGTCTTTATCATCCGGTAGTGAGTCAAACAGTTTGTCAACCAACTCTTCTTTAGTGTACACGATTCCATGTCTTGCAAATTCCAGCTTCAAATGCCCAAATCTTTCAATCATCTTAGATACAGATTCATTTTTCAAACATCCAAACAAATCAAATTCTTTTCTTAACAACTTCTTTTTGTTTTTAACTATCTCGGCACTACCCACACAAGTTACTCTCAATTTCTCCCATAGATCTTTTGAATTTGTGTATTCAATTAATGATATTATGTCGTCTCTCACAGACTGATAAAGCAATGCAATGCACTTTTGTTCAACAACATATCTATCTATCTCATTCTCTTCTAGATTCTCAAAATCTGTTCTTCCCATATTGAAACCATTCTTCATGCTTTTCCAGCTTGAATATGCAAACGCTTTTAGCCACTCTTCAAACCTTTTAGCCCATCTATTGTATTCTTTAATCGCCATCAGTTTAAGAGGTTTATTGTATGTGCCATATGCACTCTCCACACTCAAAGCATCAGAAAGAGTTTTCTTTGCACTCGGAGCATTTTCATTTGTATTGTTTGATGTATCATCTCCGGTGTTTCCCGTGAAAGAAAACAAGTCACTGAATGGATTCATAAACTCATCCATCTTCACGTATCTGAAACAATCAACAAACACTTAGAAAATTTTTGGATTTTAACAAAACTAATTTCAAACAAAATCAGTTCACGCGAAATTAGAACTCAAACGAAATAACAGTCTTTCACACGAAAATAGATTTCACACGAAATACCAACTCAAACGAAATGAGTTTTCAAACGAAATAGTGATTTCGTTCGAACTGACCAAACGAAATATGATTTCGTGCGAAATTAGCTTGATTTCAAACGAAAATAGCCTATTTGGCGCGAAATAGTAATTTTGTATGAAGTTTCACAAACGAAATCTAATTTCGTGCGAAATTAAACAACAATTTCAAATGGAATTAATCCCAAACTGTAATTTCGTGCGAAATTAAGAAGCTATTTCGTGCGAAATTATGATGACATCAGCATGTCGGCCACCATTTTGTCAAATTGATCCGTTTTTTTTTTCGAATTATGGTCCAATTCTTTCAAGGATTCATTAAAACCGTGTTTTACGTGATATATGTGAAATTCAATATATTTTGTCCGTTAAATCTCGTTTAATTTTGAAAAGAATGAGTAGAAGTGATGAAAACAAGCTGAATTGGTATAAACTCTTCTTCCTGAGCTCTGATACCACTTGTTGGATCATCGTGTGACCCTAACGAGTCAATCAGAAGAGTTTATAATCTATTTCAAAGGCGGAATCAGAGAAATAGACGTGAAACAGCTTGATATTCCCTAATTATCTTCTTATTAATGATTCCAAAGCTTTTACAGATCGTTTGACAAACTGGCAGCACCTCGGCTCTGAATCGGCAGGTTGGGTATATATAGGGCAAGTAATTTCGTGCGAAATAAGCAAAGCTAATTTCGTGCGAAATTACCCTTGTTAATTTCATGCGAAATTACCCTTTAACATCTAAAACCTGTTTTCCAACCTGTTGAACACTGGTTTATCCTATCTAGATACAAGACTCTATAAAGACGAAGTTAACAGACATCTATACACCAACACTGACTACTTAACACAGGATCATCAGAATGGTGAAGTTGAAAGGTTTAAAGCCAGATTAGTTGCAAAAGGCTTTAATCAACGAGAAGGTCTAGATTTTGGTGAGACCTTCTCACCTGTGGTTAAAATGGTATCTGTCAAAAGTATATTAACCTTAGCTGTTCAATTTGATTGGCCACTATACCAACTTGATGTAGATAATGCTTTCTTGTATGGCACTATTTCTGAAGATGTTTACATGAAATTACCTCAAGGTTACTATTCGAAAGATGAAACTAAAGTATCTAAACTAGTTAAATCATTATATAGGCTTAAACAAGCCCCTAGGAAATGGAATGAAAAATTGACTGTTGTTTTAATAAGTATTGGCTTTACACAAAGCAAATGTGATCATTCGTTGTTCATCTTGTCTAAGGAAAATGTAACTGTATTTTTGTTAGTGTATGTAGATGATATTGTTGTTACAGGAAACTCAGTCTCTGAAATTAAAAATGTCAAACAAGTTTTAAATGATAGTTTTAAAATTAAATATTTTGGTGTGTTAAAGTATTTTTTAGGGGTTGAAGTTTTGTATGACAAAAATAGTTTGTGTCTAAGTCAAAGAAAATATTGTTTAGAGCTCTTAAATGAGTTTGGATATTTAGGTTGTAAACTTGTTAGTACACCAATTGAGCAGAGTTATTTGGTTACTTCTAAAGTTGGTAAAGATCAGCAGTCGCTTAAAAATGTTTCTGGTTTTCAAAACTTGATTGGAAAATTGAGTTACTTGTCTTTAACCAGACCGGACATTAGTTATACAGTTCAATTTTTAAGCCAGTTTATGCACAGTCTAAAAGAAGTTCATTTAAACCTGGCTTTGAGACTATTAAGATACTTAAAACAAAGTCATGGTAAAGGACTGAGTTTTAAGAAAAGTGATAAGTTAGTTTTATGTGGTTTTGCTGACTCTGACTGGGCAAAATGTTTGTCCACTCGGAGATCTGTTACTGGCTTTTGTGTTTTCCTGGGAGAGTGTCTAGTTTCTTGGAAGAGCAAGAAACAAAATACCATTTCTAGGTCAACTACAGAAGCCGAATATAGAGCAATGTGCTCTGCTACGTGTGAACTTATGTGGCTAAAAAACTTGTTGACTGAATTGCATGTGAGTTGTCAATTGCCTATTGGTCTGTATTGTGATAGTCAATCTGCTATGTCAATAGCAGCTAACCCAGTGTTTCATGAAAAAACTAAACACTTTGAGTTAGATCTGCACTTTTTGAGAGAAAAAGTGGCTGATGGTATTATTAATACTACTAAAGTTGACTCAGAAAGTCAACTTGCCGATATTTTTACCAAAGGTCTTAGTGCTATTCAGCATGAAGATTTTTGTAAAAGGTTAGGATTGATAGATATGTTTAAGCCAAATGAATAAAGGGGGGATGTTAAAAGGTTTTATTATATGTATCATTCATTTGGGCTTATGTCATTGGGCTTATAAGTTATAACTGGTTATTGTTATTGGGCTCTCTAGTTATGTGGGCTTTATGTCTGGTTATTATCATTTTGGGGTTAAGTGCAGGTTTTATAATCTGGAGGGACTGAAACATAAATATGGAAGGGGTGCGATCATCTTGGTGCATTGTTGGAGGTGTTATGTGTAAATTATGGTTAGCTGGCATATATAAGGCTAGCTTCCAGATATTTCTTCAGACTTCTTCTTTGTTTTGTTTACGCATTCTCTCTGGTTTTAGTTGTTAGGGTTTGTTGAAGTTGTTATCTCTCAACTGTATTTTCTAAGAGATTGTCTTGGTTATGCTGATAATCATCTGTTGATAATCATCTGTTGATGATCATCTGGAGACTCACTGTATTCTGTATCGTTCTGTATTTGTTTTAGATCTTACTATTGTAAGATCTAGGGTTTACTTGGGGGGAAATCTTTTGGGTTGGTTAATAAGATTTTGTCACCGTGTTTTGTCGCTATTTCTGTTGTTCTTGTGTATTTTGTGTTTGATTCATAAATTTCTACAATAAGCACTCTGAGATGCCCTCAATCAAGCAAATCTCCAGAGAGGTCCAGTTCTAAACTTCATTGCCACCATTAATATCCTTCAGAATGATGCTATTGGGAGTTGAACTTAGGAGCTCAAAGAGAGAAACAAGTGACTAACCATTAAATCAACTTGTCATGATGTGAACAAATTTAATATGTGGGATTAAAAAATAAATACAAAACTGGTAAAGGGATTCACGCTCACTACCACATGGCTAAGTTAACTTTTGTGTTTACCTATGGAACGCTAATGATTTGTGTTTTGTATGTATAAATTATCTATCTATTAAAAGTGAGTGAGTATGGCATTTAAAAGTGTTCCAATTAGGTCACTCAAGTTTCAAAAGTGTTCCAATCAGGTCACTCAACATTCATTTTCATTAAAATTAAGGGGTTTTTTCATCAATTTCATAGGTTACTGTGGTGATGTTGATTTTTGTTTTTTTCCCATTTTATTTGATGCTAACGTCGAGTGATGACGTGGATTGTAATTTGTTTTTTTATTTTTAATGTAATTAAAGTGTTTTTATTTTTAATAAATATAATTTCATATAATAAAATAATCTGACCCCAACATCTTATGCTCCATTTTTTTCTTGACACATGGAAAAAAAGACATGGCTCGATTTGAATGTTAAGTTATGTAATTGGGACAAAAACGATACAAGTGACCTAATTAGAACATTTTTAAAACTTGATTACTATTGTGTGACATTTTCCCTTAAAAAAGAGTGAACATGAAAAGTATCTATTTTAAATTCAATATAAATATAATATTTTAATATAAGTTTAAAATTTTAACATAATGTAATTTTAATAACTTAGTGTAAAATTAATTGTTTCCACCTGAAGGGGTATGGTCCCTAAAAGCCGCGCAGACCTTCCTTCAGGTCGCGCGCGGGACCATACTCCTTATTCAACAAGCTGTTCAATCTCAGACTCGCGCGGGTAACTTCAGCAAAGACTGACCTCGCGCGAGACCCAAACAAGAAAGAACATCAGTTTCAACACTTAGCATTCTGAATAAGAGCCTTTAGCACCTATAACCCTGCGCGGGCTAGTTACGTGCTTAGCAAGGATCGCGCAGGAGTTGTAGCGCAAGGCCACTTCAGAGAGTACTCAAGGTACAAGTGCAGAAGAAAGGGCCAACCAGCGTCCTCTAGGATGTGCTCAATCGTGCTCCACGATCGTCTGACATGCAGGAGACAGAGAATACACAAGGACGCCTACGTGGCACCAATCAGGGGGCGGCGACACCTGCCCCATGATCTCCACTCACCTGCTGATGGCATAGGGGCAACAAGGCCGACAACTGAGACACGTGGCTCCAATCACGGTGCGCCAGCACCGGATATCTTCTAGAAAACACTAACGGTCGACACCAGTGAGACAAAGAGCATATTGTCACACCCCCAAAGTACCACCTAGGGAACATCCCTGTTAAGCGTGTGACGATCTAACAACGAGCCACTAATTACATTGAACCCATACAAGTTTATAAATAAAATCCTCAAATATTAATGAAAACAGCATCATCAAGTTTAAATGAAAACCAACATGTTCAGCGGAAGCAAAAGTTAAACCCAAGTTAAACAGTTTCAAAACCAATGTATAGTATCAAGAAATCAATCACATGAATCCCTCCAGACGACCCATGACCACTCCAGCTACTCCAGGCAACAAGTTCCCAAATCCAAGATATCTAACGACCTGCGAGCATGTAACAAGTGTATCAGACAAAGCTGGCGAGTTCACAGTTTTAGAAAACGTTTGTTACCAGTTGTATGTAAAACAGTTCACTGACAAATGCAAGTAATATTGTTAATATCTCATTTCCGAACAAGACGGCTCCTGAAATACATGACTGCCCTTCCCACGTACTCCTATCTAGTAGTGGGCCCCGACTGGGTCATTAGTTCACATCCGTCCTATCCAGGAGCGGTGTGAGGGTGCCAAACCTAAGTAGCGCTACCAACTAATACCCGTTACCCTCCAGGTAACATAATAAGGGACTTACAAAAATGATAGGTGAGAATATTAACCAATATACCCGTTATTACCCAGACCACTGACTGTCCCCAACCACTGGGACGCATGCTCGAATGTAGTGAACTCACCTTAGAGTGCTCGGTTTGATAATGTACTTCTAACGTTAAATAGATGTTAAGTCCGTTACTTGCAACCTAAGGTATAATGTCATAATGGTGAGTACACGAGTAGGGTTTTGCAATACCCTAAGTATCTAAACAACTCAGCGTTCAGTGTTTATGTAAACAGATTAACATATTTCATCATGTTGTGCTATACCGTGCATTCTCTAGTTAATGACAAATATTATGATTTAAGAAACTCGGGCGCATGTACGCATAGCACGTTTAGCACAGATACACATGTAAATTCAGGTAGCGACATACATTCTCGAATAACACATATAGGCGTGTAAGCAGGCTCAGAACTATTACACAAACCCGGACAAATACACACTTTTTATACATTGAGTAATTATGATATCATAAAACAAATCGGAGCCCACTTAACCAAGTAAATTTCAATACATGATTACCAGACTAACTCGAACATGCATATATATATTACATATATGAAAACTCGGACCAATGTATATCACAAGTGATGATCAAGATTTATCAAGTACCTGAAACACCCCCCTTATACTCGGAACTTATACTTGGTCCAAATTTTCTTTTCTAAATTCTGAAATATATGTCCGGCCCATACACTCTTATACTCAGCCCACTCAAACAACCGGCCACCCATTACTTCAAGAAACCCTGACCCAAATAGTTATATGCTGACCAAAACAATTTCCATATGAACACCTAATATACTCGGATATATATATATATTCTAGGAGTTATTATCCAATTCCCAATGTTCATGCACATGCTTCTGACCCTAATGAATTGAAAACCCACATGTATGAGCACACAATAGTCAACCAACTAATCATATCACCCATGTTTTATATAATCATAACCTGCCAATAAGGTTATTCCTCCTATGATTGATGACACAAGATAGTACAAAGTAATGCACATAATATTCTAAATTAACTCATGATGTAACCGATTTCATGCAACTATTATCATCTATCTAAACCATAACCTTATCTCAAGTTCTGTACATTTAAGTTAATCAAAACCTCGCATAACAAGATCAAACCGATAATGATTAATATATGTAATATGTAAAGTGGCAACACAAATACCGATCAATTGAAGTAAACAAATGATGTCTCACAAATCAGGGATTAATTCGATAGGGGGTAGTCTCCTGTTGCCGTCGTGACTCTAAGGAGAGAGTAGGGTTTGTTATTGTGTGTGTCTATACACTCACGTATACAATTAGTTAAATGGGTAAGGAACTAGGCCATTTACATTTGTTAAACAATAATAGTTTGGGCCGATTTCACTTGCTGACCAAACAGTTATTTGGGCTGCTTATATTTGCTAAACCCTTAATGATTTGGGCCGATTATTTATTGATGTTACACGCCATGTTTGGGCTAAGTTCGGTCACTTATGCCAACGGGTTTCTTAATCAACCCAGCACGTTCACATTGCGGTCCAATACTACTTGGAACCGGGTTAAAGTAGTTCATTAAAGACTTCGGCCCAACATAACTCTTAGACACTTCAACAAACCCACTAAACACGCAAACATATTTAACCCGATCTTTCCTTTAACAAGCTTATAACAGTCACACACGTTTAACAATTTTTATCATCGAAAAGGGCGTAAAGAGAAACGATTAGAAAACAGAATCTCGTGACTAAAAAGAACTGACCTCGAAAGTTTGGCTTGTCACATCATCCCCAACTTGAAAGAAATTTCGTCCCGAAATTTGACAAGTAAAACAGAGTAGTGAAGCGATAGAAACTCTAATTAAACTATATGTAATACTACACTAATCATCAAGCATTACACACGATCACTAATCATCCAGACAGCAACTACACAGACACCACGAAAACCAAATTGTAAAGAAAAAAAACAGGATTGCGAAGTTAGTTGGGTGTCACATCATCCCCAACTTGAAAGAGAATTTCGTCCCGAAATTCGTCAATGATATCAGAAGTTGATACAACCGTTTCGATAACTACGGATGCTAGAGCTTACTCTGACTATTGCGTTTCCACGTGAACTTCGGTCCACATCTTGAGTTCCAACATAATTTTGTATTTGGAATCCAACTGTGTTAAGGATCCTTACCTCCTCATCTATGTCTTTGATTGGCTCCTTGACAACTGCAACTTATCTAGTAAGGTCATCACAAATGTTTCATCCAACACTGCCTTAGATCCGGGACATAATTGACATTGTGTACGTTACCCAACCTATCGGGTAACTCGAGTTTGTAGGCCACACGACCGATTTTTAGCAGGATTCTGAATGACCCAACGTATCGTAAGTTAAGCCTGTCATGTCTTCCATAGTGTATCGCATCCTCCCAAGGTGAGACTTTCGATTATGATGCGTTCGCGTACAGCGAGCTCCCAGTGTTTCCTATCTTTCCTAATGGTTCCGCGTTGCCGCCAGACGATTTCCGATCTAAACAATCTCTCCAAGTGGTTCGAGTACAATTCCTGGATCTATGATTAGATTGTCATCCACCTCAGCCCAACAAGAGGGTTGGCATTATCACCCATGCAATGCCTCAAACAGAGTTGTGTGCATACTAAAGCGGTAACGGTTGTATGCCCAAGGATAAGTGTTCTTCCAAATGTTTACAAAAGTCAATCACGCACATGCTTACAGCATGCCTTCGTGTGTCAAGATGGCTCGTTGCTCCGTCCGATTGTCCTACAGCAATAAGTAATGCTCATGTCTAGACGAGGGCCAAGGGTGTTGTGTATTGCATGTCGTCCATCAGGTATAGCTCAAAATCAAAAGGTAATAGAGGCTGGCACCTCGTGCCTAAAAGCCGCCTCTCTCAGAGGAACATTCACAGCTGTGAAGACTTGTCAGTTTCCTTAATCGAAAGAAAATATGCTAGTAGTATGAGACAATCAACGATCACCCAGGTGATATTGTTTCCGTTTCGAATTCCAGGTAGACCAGTAACAAAATCCATGGCATTCTGCTCTTGTTTCCATATGGGTGTTTCTAGTTGCTAATACTTCACCTTGACTTTCCCCCAAGTCAAACATCATTCCCATACCTAGCTAGGTGGGCCTTCATGCCCGATCACCAGTATAAGGTTTATAAATCCTAAAGTCTCTCATCAAACCCAGACGACTAGAATATCGAGGCCGGTGTGCTTTGCTCAACATCAATTTCCTACAATTACTGCATCATGAGATCCATATTCGTTCCATGAGGTGGCGAATATCGTCCGACCAGCCAACGTGGCTTCTCCATGCCCCGCATGGATTCAACTTGAAAATTCTCTTCCTTCAGTTCCCCAGTTTGAACAGAGCGTGTCGGATCAGGTAGGTTAGAGACGATAGCGACCTGCAGAGCTCGTGCACGTTCAGGTTTCACAGTCGTGATCATTCAAAAGTCCTTCCTGCGATGCTATTACGTGTTTAGCTCCTCCGATCAAGGGTGCACGGGAGGCCATTGTGATCGGTCTAGTTAGTGCATTTGGTACCATCCAAGTAATGCCTCCAGCTCAAATTCAAAGGCCATGGCTTCCACCGCAGATCGTGTGTCGTGCAATTCTCATTGTAAGTCCACCACGTGGGCCATTTCCTTCTCATGTCGTATCGATGTGTACTGGGACTCTGATTCGAACAATCATGGTATACCGCCAAATCAACGGTTCCCTCGGATAGAAGTGATGCTCATTGCATTGCAGGGTTGGGTTTCAGAAGCTGAAAAGACGTCCTCTTGTTTTTGTCTTCCACGAACACAACACCCTGTTGTGCTAAAGAGATTTATGCTGCGCAATCTTCGGAAATCCTGTGATGAATCTGCGATAGCATCTAATGAGACCAAGAAATTGCTGCATCCTCGAAGGGATCTTTGGTGCCGAACAATATCTAACGAAATGGGTCTTTAGCGAGATCCACGTGTATTCCCACTTCGTTGATCATATGACCAAAAAGGTATCTCTCGAATCCAGAAGTTACCTTTAACAAGACTTCGCGCGTAGTGACTCCTCCCTCAGGAGCTCTAAAATAAGATACAAATGCCGCCCATGATGTTCCTTCCTCTTGGAAATGATCCAGAACGTCATCCATAAATGCGGTCGATTCATGTGGTCCATAAAGTTGCTGGTGTGTTGATTAACTCAATGGTCATGGTGTACAAAGTCGCAATGGCCGTATTGCGTTCGATATGCCGTTTCAGGAACATTCTCCTCTTGGTCTTCCGTCAATACATGGTCGAGGCAAACAGTTCTTGATTGTCACCTTGCTGAGTTCTGGATAATCACTACACATACGAAAAGGTTTTATCTTCCTGAATATAGCTGGGGCTCCCCAAAGCGAACAAAAACTATGTCCAATAAAACTCATGTCCAACAGTTCCTGTAGATAGTCCTTGCAGCCCTCCTGGTGCAAGACGGTATGTAGCACGAGTAATCAGAGCTGCCCCTGTCGTGAGATCAAACTGAGATTCTGCCTAACAGTGGTGGAAGTAAATCTGAAAGCTCCTTGGGTAGCACATCGGGAAGAATCACGAATAATTGGTGGATCCTCGATCCTCTTTTCCTTAGCCTCAACATTTATAACGGTTGCTAACGTAGCGGGGTGATCCCTCCGTAGACACTTCGGGGCCTTCATAGTTGAAATGGCGCTAACCTTTGCATCACTCTGTTGTTTTAGAACAAATAACGATCCTCCACACAAAATTTTCTCCTCACAAGGTATGTCTGCGCGATTTCTGAATAACCAATCCACACTAACTACTGCATTGTAACCATTAGGGGTAGTAGAAGGAAGGTCGATGTCGAACACCTGTCCCCCAAGGTCGAATTTGCATCCCAGTGAACATATAAGGCTTCAATTGACTTGCATCAGCCGACTCCACAACAGATTCGGTTTCAAGAAGCATCAGGGTTAAACAGAACAGAGACGAAACGAATAGCTACCCATCCAAGCTATCGTGTTGCTATTACGCCTGTTATAGCCTATGCCAATACTAAATGTCCTTCCATGAGCTTCATTTCCAGTGTTTTCGTCACGAGAATTTCCAGTACTGCCGTTGTTCCCTTGGTTGTCGTCACCTTGACTTAACACAGTCAATCCTTGTCGAGGTCACCTTCGTTTCCATACTGTAGGCTACGATTACGAGTACCTTGATGTTGCCGCAACTGTTGCCTCTAATATTGCCGCCTATAATGGTGTCATACGTCCTTTCACCAACAAGGTCCATCTTTTCACATTCCGTGCCACGTCCTAAGGCACTACTCATGGTGCAGGCGGTTACACAATCTGCTCTACAGTCAATCGTCATCGATTTTGTCCCGATTGGTTCGTAAGAGTCGACTCCCATGAGTCGCTGGCTGGGGTTAAGGATTCGATTGGAGTCAAATCGCTGTTGTTCGTTGCCGGTAACTAGGGGCGTTCAAATGCTGAAGTTGGTAAGGTACTACGTTTACCCTCTTGTCCATCGTTCTTGCAAGTTGACTGAGTAATACACGGTATGTCGCGAGAGTGTTGCAGAAGTGATCACACTTCGGGATCTAAGGCGTCAATACTCTAAGTTCCAACAAACAAAGATAGGTGAGGAAAGTATAGTCTAATCAGTTGACGCTGAGCCATCCAACTCAGGGACGTTCGTACCAGCACCTAACATGCTATACAGTTCACTAGGCGTTCAGATGCGTGATCAGGTGATACTCGATAACATCGAGATTCGCAAGGATTCAGGAAGTAGTGAAAAGATCACGTTCGAGTAGGAGACAATCACTGCTATGACTCCTATAGACTGATGAGTTCTAACATAACATCAATTAACAGAGCGGAACCCCTTTCACACTCGTTAAGCCTCACTGGGACTCACATGCACCCCGCATTATTATTATGTGTGCACCCATAATAATAAGGCAATTTGCGTGCTTATCTCAGTGCCTCTTAACTCGCGCTAAAAGGTTCCCCGAATTCGAGCAATAAGACAGATGACGCCACAACATAGATCATGAAAGTTCAAGAAGAGTCGCACCCCTAAAACACATAACATGGGTTGGTAGCGTAGAAGTTCATACTGCAGTGCTAAGTGTGCATTCACGTGTGATGTTATTCATAAGCAGACACTAGATATACTATGCAATAGTAAACGAGAAACGAACCTTGCAGTCTGGAGCTGAGTGTCATGGTCGATTTCGGATCTGTTCGGTTATAGTCTGGTTTTATAAAAACGTTTTAAAACCAAGTTCACTATAACCAGTGGCTCTGATACCAAACTGTCACACCCCCAAAGTACCACCTAGGGAACATCCCTGTTAAGCGTGTGACGATCTAACAACGAGCCACTAATTACATTGAACCCATACAAGTTTATAAATAAAATCCTCAAATATTAATGAAAACAGCATCATCAAGTTTAAATGAAAACCAACATGTTCAGCGGAAGCAAAAGTTAAACCCAAGTTAAACAGTTTCAAAACCAATGTATAGTATCAAGAAATCAATCACATGAATCCCTCCAGACGACCCATGACCACTCCAGCTACTCCAGGCAACAAGTTCCCAAATCCAAGATATCTAACGACCTGCGAGCATGTAACAAGTGTATCAGACAAAGCTGGCGAGTTCACAGTTTTAGAAAACGTTTGTTACCAGTTGTATGTAAAACAGTTCACTGACAAATGCAAGTAATATTGTTAATATCTCATTTCCGAACAAGACGGCTCCTGAAATACATGACTGCCCTTCCCACGTACTCCTATCTAGTAGTGGGCCCCGACTGGGTCATTAGTTCACATCCGTCCTATCCAGGAGCGGTGTGAGGGTGCCAAACCTAAGTAGCGCTACCAACTAATACCCGTTACCCTCCAGGTAACATAATAAGGGACTTACAAAAATGATAGGTGAGAATATTAACCAATATACCCGTTATTACCCAGACCACTGACTGTCCCCAACCACTGGGACGCATGCTCGAATGTAGTGAACTCACCTTAGAGTGCTCGGTTTGATAATGTACTTCTAACGTTAAATAGATGTTAAGTCCGTTACTTGCAACCTAAGGTATAATGTCATAATGGTGAGTACACGAGTAGGGTTTTGCAATACCCTAAGTATCTAAACAACTCAGCGTTCAGTGTTTATGTAAACAGATTAACATATTTCATCATGTTGTGCTATACCGTGCATTCTCTAGTTAATGACAAATATTATGATTTAAGAAACTCGGGCGCATGTACGCATAGCACGTTTAGCACAGATACACATGTAAATTCAGGTAGCGACATACATTCTCGAATAACACATATAGGCGTGTAAGCAGGCTCAGAACTATTACACAAACCCGGACAAATACACACTTTTTATACATTGAGTAATTATGATATCATAAAACAAATCGGAGCCCACTTAACCAAGTAAATTTCAATACATGATTACCAGACTAACTCGAACATGCATATATATATTACATATATGAAAACTCGGACCAATGTATATCACAAGTGATGATCAAGATTTATCAAGTACCTGAAACACCCCCCTTATACTCGGAACTTATACTTGGTCCAAATTTTCTTTTCTAAATTCTGAAATATATGTCCGGCCCATACACTCTTATACTCAGCCCACTCAAACAACCGGCCACCCATTACTTCAAGAAACCCTGACCCAAATAGTTATATGCTGACCAAAACAATTTCCATATGAACACCTAATATACTCGGATATATATATATATTCTAGGAGTTATTATCCAATTCCCAATGTTCATGCACATGCTTCTAACCCTAATGAATTGAAAACCCACATGTATGAGCACACAATAGTCAACCAACTAATCATATCACCCATGTTTTATATAATCATAACCTGCCAATAAGGTTATTCCTCCTATGATTGATGACACAAGATAGTACAAAGTAATGCACATAATATTCTAAATTAACTCATGATGTAACCGATTTCATGCAACTATTATCATCTATCTAAACCATAACCTTATCTCAAGTTCTGTACATTTAAGTTAATCAAAACCTCGCATAACAAGATCAAACCGATAATGATTAATATATGTAATATGTAAAGTGGCAACACAAATACCGATCAATTGAAGTAAACAAATGATGTCTCACAAATCAGGGATTAATTCGATAGGGGGTAGTCTCCTGTTGCCGTCGTGACTCTAAGGAGAGAGTAGGGTTTGTTATTGTGTGTGTCTATACACTCACGTATACAATTAGTTAAATGGGTAAGGAACTGGGCCATTTACATTTGTTAAACAATAATAGTTTGGGCCGATTTCACTTGCTGACCAAACAGTTATTTGGGCTGCTTATATTTGCTAAACCCTTAATGATTTGGGCCGATTATTTATTGATGTTAAACGCCATGTTTGGGCT
This sequence comes from Helianthus tuberosus, assembly GCA_030545235.1. Classification (NCBI taxonomy): domain Eukaryota; kingdom Viridiplantae; phylum Streptophyta; class Magnoliopsida; order Asterales; family Asteraceae; genus Helianthus; species Helianthus tuberosus. Next base: position 145,096,898 of record CM060372.1, read on the forward strand.
AAGTTCGGTCACTTATGCCAACGGGTTTCTTAATCAACCCAGCACGTTCACATTGCGGTCCAATACTACTTGGAACCGGGTTAAAGTAGTTCATTAAAGACTTCGGCCCAACATAACTCTTAGACACTTCAACAAACCCACTAAACACGCAAACATATTTAACCCGATCTTTCCTTTAACAAGCTTATAACAGTCACACACGTTTAACAATTTTTATCATCGAAAAGGGCGTAAAGAGAAACGATTAGAAAACAGAATCTCGTGACTAAAAAGAACTGACCTCGAAAGTTTGGCTTGTCACACATATCCTCTAAGTTGTCACCTTCCGGCCCAAGGCCCATCAGCCCAACTCCTCTTACACCTCTCCGGCTATAAATAGGGAGCTTCATGCACAGGTTAATTCATTCTATTCTCTCTACTCTCACTCTTAAAACATAATTACCTTCCTCAAAACAGTTACTTATTCTCACGCCGGAGTCTGGTTAAGAGGGAAACCCCCACATTCCCCTCTTAACGAGCTAACGGTGTTCTGTTTTGCAGGATTATCGGATCATTAAGGAGCTCTGGAAAGTTATAAGAAGATTAACCATTATGAAAGGAACATAAACCAAACTAATTAACCCTAAAATTAGTTATGTCTTTCTTCATTGGCGCCCACAGATTTTTGCAATCATTTTCATCTTCTTTTTTATGAGTTTTCTGAGTTTTTTTGGTTTTCTTGATCATGGCTGGTCAAGGAATCATTCCTGATTTCGGTTTTGGAACAAACTCTAATGCAGGTCCGGGTGAGGACAATCATAATGTCCAAGTCCAACCTGTCGAAGAAATAGGCGAAATTGAAATAACAAACACTGGGGGACCTCGCGCGAGCATTACTCGCATCACTCCAACGGGAACTCCAGGAAGTAATATTGCTGGTCATTCAAACCCAGCTCCAAATCCGAACATTTCGGCGCTACTTGGGCTACCAGAAGGTGAAACTCGAGCCTCCTGGTACTCCAAACAAATTGCTACCATAAATGCTGCGTATCAATCTTTGAGAGCACAACAAGCAATTCTGCAAGTTGAACCTTCCTTGGTTACACCTCTGGGTCCAAGTCTGGGAGCGCGCCAGACACCCCCGCAGCAAAATATCCAAGGAAGAACAAGCAGACCTCCTCCCCTGAGAAGGCCAAACGTGCAAGACACGCGCGACACACATGGGGAGACAGGCAGTTATTATGATCACCTGTCAAACGTTCAAAGAGGTCCAATTCATAGCTGGCTCAGGCCGCGCAACATGAACAATGAGTGGGATGACACAGACCCAAATGATCCAACTTGGCAAGATGACGAAGGGTCCTCAGTCTTCAACTGTTTGCAGAGGAATCATGAATACTACAAGCTAAGACAGCGCATTGCATACAGCGAAGAAGCAGAGCGAGACTTCAGCCTCGACTATAGACCAGCTGAAGCTGCAGAACATTCAAAGTTCATTCCCAAAATTGCTCTAGCCCCGCTAACAAAAGAGAAATTACCTCCAACAGTGGAAAAGTTCAACGGCCTAACTGATCCTGATGATCACGTTAGAGTATTTACAAGCGTTGGTGTTATGGGAGGATGGAACATGCCAATGTGGTGCCATCTGTTTATCCAGACCTTCACGGGGGCTGCTCGCGCTTGGTTCGACAGCCTCCCGCCTGGAAAGATCACGTCATGGGTTGACTTCAGAACCCAATTTGTAAACCATTTCAGCCAGCAGAGGTGTTATCAGCGCGACACAGCTGAAGTAAAGACATCTAGCGAAGGGAAAATGAGTAGCGTTTATCAGCTAGAAGATTTCATCACTCGCTTCAACAAGGAGTGTTTAGAAATTGGTGGTGTAAGTGAACAATTGATGCGCGCACACTTCAAGAAAGCCATTCGATGTGATAGCCTCATCAGGACTATCACAGGCAAAGACGGTATGCCCAAGGAATGGGACAAACTCATGGAAGCTGCGAAAATAGTAGCGCAAACTGAAGAGTCATTGGCCGGTAACAAGAACTCTTACACCGAAGATCGTTTCTCCAAAGGGAGCTCGCGCGATAACAACAGGCGAAACAAAAGAAGAAACCCTGGATGGAAAGCCAACCAGTCCAGCGGTTACGATGAAAGGCATTGCTTTAGAGAGGACGCGCGAGACACAATCGATCACATTGGTTATCGAAAGGCAGTCAGGAACGACAATCGAGAAAAACACTGGACTCCGCTCATTAAAACACCAAAAGAGGTGCTCATGACGGAGAACCATGACTTCAAGGCACCAAAGCCTATGACAAACAAGAAGGGGCAAGACCCGAATCTGTACTGCGACTTTGACAAGGATACAGGTCATCTCAGAGATGACTGTATCAGTCTAAGGTAAGAAATTGAGAAAGCGCTGAAGAGCGGAAAGCTAAGCCATTTGGTAAAAAACGTGCGCAAGGAGACGCGCCAGATTCAAAGAAATGATGATGGAAACCAGAAGAAGGTTAAACGCTTAGAGACGCACATGGTCAATGGACCAAGATACAGCGCGAGAGACAAGGGCAAGCGCCCTTTCGAACTAGCATGGCAAGAGCAACAGGTCATCTTCCTGGTAGTGCGCAGGGGTCCATGCGCCACGCGCCCCATTGTCATTACCAGAATCATAGGTCACTACGAAACAGAATACATCTTCATTGATCCGGGAAGTATGGTTGATATCATCTACGAGCAATGCTTCAATCAGTTTGATGATGAAGATAAAGCGAGACTCGAACCGGTCGATTACCGTCTGTCAGGATTTTACAATGAAATGGTCTTCCCTCTAGGCCAAATCAGTTTCCTCGTCACGCTGTCTGACGGGAAGCATTCAAGAACCACAAATGTCAATTTCATGGTAATGCCGGTCAAATCAAGGCACGATGTTCTGATCTGGAGAGAAACCCAAGGTGAACTAAACATGGTAATCTCCACACCCCACTCAGCCATCGGGTTCCCAACTGAGACGGGGGTGGCGATTATATATGCAAAAAATGAGGTAATGTCAGCTGAGGATGCGCGACTAGTGAAAGCGCCAAAATTTTCAACAACTGAACCAGAAAAGTGGGTATTGAATCGCAAATACCCAGAACAGACGGTGACGATAGGCCACGCAATCTCACCAAACATCAGGACGCACCTCAAGCATTTACTGTTCAGGAACATGGACATTTTCGCCTGGAGTCCGGCTGACATGTCTGGTGTCCCGCGCGATGTTACTGAACACTGTCTGAACACTTATCCCTCCGTCGAACCAAAAGTGCAAAGAAAGCGAAGCCTAGGGGCGTATAAGACTAAAGCAATGAACGAGCAAGTTTGTGAGCTGCTAAAAGCAGGAATATTGAGGGAGGTGCGCTACCAAAGCTGGGTCGCAAACCCTGTCATGGTTGAGAAGTCTAACGGAGGATGGCGAATGTGTATTGATTATACCGATCTCAATAAGGCATGTCCCAAGGACTGTTATTCACTGCCTGAGATCGACAAGAAGATAGACTCTCTCGCGCCATACAGGTGGAAATGTTTCTTGGATTGCTACAAAGGGTATCATCAAGTTCAGATGGCCCTGGAAGATGAAGATAAGACAGCGTTCCACACAGACATCGGAATTTTCTGTTACACAAAGATGCCCTTCGGGCTCAAGAATGTTGGCGCAACCTACCAGCGGTTGATGGATACGATCTTTTCCGAAGATATCGGGAAGCATATCGAGGTTTACATTGACGATCTTGTGATCAAGAGTCCCGAGGAGGACCAAATGTTAAAGGATTTAGAGAAGACATTCAACTCTCTGAAAAGCGTGAACATGAAGCTGAATCCAGCAAAATGTTCTTTTGGTATGGAGGAAGGCAAGTTCTTGGGCTTCGTGGTTACAAATGGCGGCTTTAAAGTCAATCCAGAAAAGGTTCAATCCATAGAGCGGATGCCATCACCACGCACGATCAAAGAGATGCAAAGGTTGGCTGGCCGCCTAGCCGCGCTTAACCGATTTCTATCAAACCACGCCGCAAAATCATATCCTTTCATTAGCACTCTGTGCAACTTCGTGAAGAAGCAAGAATTCAGATGGACGCCAGAAGCAGACGCTGCCTTCCAACAAATGAAAGAGTGTCTAATAAAGCTCCCTACCCTGACCGCGCCGTTTGAAAAAGAGCCACTCATTCTGTACCTGTCTTCTTCGGACAAGGCAGTTGGGTCAGTATTGTTGGTGGAGAGAAATGGAGTTCAGAATCCAAATTATTATGTCAGTAGGGTGCTTACAGATCCAGGAACAAGATATTTAACAATGGAAAAGTTAGTGCTTGCGCTGCTACACGCTTCCAGGAGGCTGCGCAGATATTTCACAGGGCATGTAATCACGGTACTCATTAACTTCCACATCGGCACAATTTTACAAAATCCAGAAACGTCAGGTCGCCTGGCAAAGTGGGCAATCGAGCTGGGGGGTCACAACATTTTGTACAGGCCGCGGCCAGCCATTAAAGGTCAAGTGCTAGCGGATTTCATCACAGAAGTCCCAGAAAATAAGATCAAAGATTGTGAAATTGTTGACACTCCCATCAAACACACATCTGAGGGATTATGGTTACTATACACTGATGGGGCCTCAAACGAAGATGGCGCAGGAGCTGGTTTGCGCCTTGTTAGCCCTGAGAAACATGAATTTACATACGCCATCAAGTTGGATTTCAAGAATACCAAAAATGAGGCTGAATATGAAGCATTCTTGGCAGGCCTGCGCCTGGCCATCAAAATGGGAGCTCAAAACTTACAAACACACGTCGACTCTCTGCTGATCGCAAGCCAGATTAATGGGTTATATGACGCGAAGGGCGAAGTTATGGCTCTGTATTTGGAACAAGTGTAACACCTCGTAAAAACGCGATCAATAAAATAAAGACACGTGTCATGGACTTTAAACGTGTAAGGAATTAGTTATGAGGGACTAAAACTGTCAAATAATGTGAATATGTGAATAAAGGGATCCAAAGTGTCAACATGCCATTCTTGTGCCTCTGATTGACCTCACACGACGTTCGTATTCTTTAACGAATAATTTATCAAACTTAGAAAGTCGTTTGTGCTTAAAATAAGGACCTTATGAAACATAGGGGTTAAAAGCGTCAACATGTTGAAAGTAACCTCTGAGTGACCTTTTAACGATCCCTAAAACATTGTGATAATTTATTTTGATCCCAAGAATAACGGATATTAAATTCGTGGAGTTTCGACGCATTTAAATAATCAAAGTATTAATTGCAAGTAATAAGGGTTAAATACGTCAACGTTGCAATTTAAGACCTTTCGGGTGACCTCGTAACTAACTGAAGGCCTATTGTTAAATGTTTAAAGATTTAAGACCCTTAAAAGTCAAGTTTGGGGGTTAAAAGTACAATAAACACAAGTTAAAACAAGTTTCGAAGGACCAGGGACTAAAGTTGCAATATCTGAAAGATTGTTGACCGGACCTAACCTCTACGCGGGCCGCGTAGACCTCGGCCAAACCTTACGCGGGCCGCGTAAAACTACCAGATGCAGAAAAAGATGACAAATGCCTGTAACAACAAGTTACACCGCCTTTGCATGGTGGTTTTCGATCCCTGGGGCTGAACCAATGGTTTTACATGCATAGGGGACACCTGGGATGATCAGGAATCACTTATAGACTTTGTTGGATTGATCTTGTGAGTTTAAATTTCCTATATAAGAGTTCTTATTCTCTAGTTCAAGTGCTCACTCACAAAATTATTCAAAACACACTCTCTGGAGCTCTCTGGAGTCCAAGCAAGTTTCCTCAAGTTCCTAATTCGTGCTAAGAGCCTTTGTAAGCATTCTTAGCTCCTCTAGTTCAAGATTTATTAGCTTAATGACCAAAAGTCAAAGCCGCCGTAATTAAGCTTTGACTTAGTAATTAATCACTAATGGTCCAGTCATTTTTTGAATTGAAAGTGGCTATGAGTTGGTAATTATGTGGGTAATAAGTCCTTAAAAGGGCACCCCCTGATTATCACTCTAACTTGGTCAATTGTTGGGTCAAACTTTATATTAAAAAGTCAACAGAAAGCTATTTTGCAAATAAATTCATAATTAGCAATGTAGAAGTTATGGAGCCTGTTTTAACACTAAAATAACTTGGTAAATAGTGTAAGAACATGTTTAAGCATGTTCAACCCGGCAATTCTGAGTAGAGGCTCGGTTCGGAACCGAAAGTCGCAAAAGTAGACTTTTTCTTTGACTTTCAGTTCTGACCCGATTTAGATTGTTTTAGAAATGCCTTAGGGTTCCATTAGGACCATATTACATGTTAGTATAACCCTCTGAGTTTATACAATGTGGTTCCTTTGTAATCCTAGTTCATTGCATGTTTCCGTTAAATGCCTAAAATTGACCATTTTTCCCTTTTTATGTAAAAACAAGATTTTTGAAAATGTGAGTGGACAAAAACCTTTTTTTTACTGATTTATAAACATGTCCTAAAAATTTGACATCAGTTTGAGCTCTAAATTAGGAGTTATAATCAATATCGTAATTTGAAAGCTTTTTATTAATTAAACGGCATTTTTAGCATAAAGCCTATTTAAACCCAAATTTCGACACCAAACCTTTTACCCACTGATGTAATATAATATTTTGGGATTTTTGAAGATTTTTATTTATTTTTAGACTGATCATAACATAGGGTTATTGCTTTGATTCGGTAATTGACAATTATACCCTTTTTGATAATAAAATGGGTTTTACAAAACATTTTGTTACCAAACCTTTTGCTACTGATTATACATGTTAAATAAAATATTTTAAGCCTTCTGGACTAATAAAAATCTCAGCTTTCCGTATATAACCTGAAAATCGCCTATAACCGACTTTTTACGCGATTTAAACGCATAGTATGGATTAAAAATATTTTTGACATATAAGACTTAATACCTACGGATGTTTTAAGTAAATTTTTATACTTTAACAGTAAGTAAAATTTTTAAACTCAGAATTCCAACTTTGGCCTTTAAAGCTTATGTGAAATGACCAAAATGCCCCTATGGCACATAGTTTGGTTATAAATGATACATTTCACATATATGCAATACCCTGCTGATATGACTTGCAAAAATAATTATTTTTACTGATCATTTTAGACCAGAACCTCAGATTAATATTTAACCTCTTTTATAACATTTAAAATGACAAAAATACCCCTACGGGGCTTAATTTGGGTTTAAATTCGTTTTGGGCATAATGGAAGGTATCCTACTGGTATCACAACATATTTAAGGCATATTAACTTGTGAAACCTGTATATGACTTTTTGGTTACCCGTTATGCATTATTCGCGTTCGGTACGGTTTATGTAACTAGTTTGCATAAATTAACCAAAACGGGTCAAACCTTATCATTTTTACCTCAAAATCCAGAATGTGTTTAGCTTACCCATATTATACAAGTCTTCAAACTTGTCGGGTCTAAATCACATTCTAATCCGGTCTTTTCTTAATCTTGCGTTTTGAATCGTATACCATCTTTAAAACTAACCGGTCTAAGTTTAAACTTAAGTAAGACCCGTTAGGAATCTAATAGGTTATTAAAACCTTCGTTCCAGATTTAGGAGCCTAGTAAAAGATATTTGCACTTGTTGATTGTATACGGCTGGGATAAATTATATAATTTACCCAGGTAAATACTTTTAACTTATTTTCCTTTATACGGGCTTGGGGTACGGTATTGAATTTTTAATCATATGAAGGTTAAATCATTGAAATAACCCGTTTAATCTATTTTGTTTGTTCTAAGCCTTTGGGGGGTTAATGACCATGTCCTGGATATCCTCGGCTCATTCATTGAAATGGCCACGACTTAAGCACGGGGTGTAGGCATACACCTGCCGGTGCGTATGCAAAAAATAATGTACCCGCCTGATCGAGAATAACTCGCCGTGGGATATATTATGTGGTGTGTCTATTAATCTTTAACCCGGTATTCAGCCCGGGCTACTGAACGTATACCAAACATATAATTCTTTTACAAGTTTATGTTTAAATAATTATCCTAAGTTATAAAAGATTATTTGTGCCTTGTGCATTTAAATCAATTTTCTTAAAATATTTTCAAAAGGGTCAGTTAATTGTATTTAACAGTGTAAACTGACGTATTTTCCAAAGGTTAAGTGTAGGTACTAAACGGAATAGGCTGGTTACTCCTGAGTGAATTAAATAAAGACTTATGCAAGCTTTATCACTTGAAAATCTGTTGAACAATGTTACCTTTTATTTGATCCGCCTGTGGATCATTTTACATTCCGTTGTAATACTTTATGTTACTTTCATTCGGTTTGTAATATTATTACTTTTAGACTTCCGCTGTGCATTAAACTATGATTATTGACTATGATGATATCAACTACGTCACGATACTCCCCACCGGGCCCACCTGTAATACGTGGAAATATCGGGGTGTGACAGGTTGGTATCAGAGCCAACATTGAGTGAATTAAACACTAGCCTTTTGTGTTTAATCTCAATGACACAGTTGCACAATCATTGACTTCCGAGTCTAGGCAAAGGACTTAGGACTAATCCTAAACTTTTATTTTGTCCTTTATTGTTTTCTTGGTTGTTTTCTTTTGTTTGTTTTAACAGGAACAGAAGATGCCACCGCGTATTAGGGGAAGAGGAAGAGGCGGTAAAGCCCTGATCTTCACCAGTCATGATCATGAGGCCGGGCCATCACACCGACGAACTCCTTCAGTGACGATGAGCACAAGTCCTCAAGAAGACTGGAGGACATACTTAGAGCCTGCGAGGCGTTCCGTCTCACTCAGTTCCTCACCTTCGTACCATGACTCTTTCGGGCTCCATCAAGGCAACGAGTCCGATCATTCTCATCATTCCTACCTTCCACTGCAACGGTCGAGTTCACACCGTGCCTTTGATGACCCGACCCCGTACTTTGAGAGCCGGTTCAATCCGGCAAATCAGGTGCAAGAACCAGTGGGTTTTAACCCATTGGGACCAGAAGGTCATTTCTTCGGTGACCGAGATATGGATATGGATGATGACCCCGATCCAGAGATGCCACCGAGTGGGACGCCGGCGCATCCCATAGAAATTTCTGACAGATCGTCTTTTCACGGTTCGCCATATCGAGGACCAGACAGCTATGAAGCAAGGTTTGCCTCGTATCCTTGGGAGTTCACTCCCCCTTTCAACCCACAGCCTCAGCAGCAGCAGGATCCCTCCGAGGATTCATGTTTTCAGGCGGCTACACCACCGCCACCGCTGCCGCTAGAGCAGCAACCGCCTCCGGAGCCACCAAGGCAGAGAAGATCAGGAGCACGGATGTTCGTGCGAGGGGGATTCCACTTCAGCACCCCTCAACACTCTAGTGGCAGTCACTACCCGCCAATGTATGAAGACCTACAGATTGGTGGGCCTTCAAACCCAGTTTCAGAGGTGGACTATGCGCCAGTCGCACCACCATCACCACCACCACATATGGGTTTTAATAACCCAATACCTTCTTACGCCGATTCAGCGACGTATAACCCCTTTGAACAACCTGCTTACCCAGGTTATAACTACTACAATGCCCCCAATGTGGACCCATATGTAGAGGCATCCAACAACAATGCTCTTCATCCTGAAGGGCCCTACGCAGCCTCCTACCAGACTGGGTACCCGGCCTATGGGTACCAATACCCACCACCTAATCAACCTCTGCAGCAGCAGCCGCAGCCGCCCCAGATCCAACCACCACAGCAGGAGGAGATTCTACAGAGGTTGAACTGGGTTGAGCGAGAGGTTCAAGAAGAGCGTAGGAGCCACCGGGGATTTTTTAGGGCTTGGGAAATTTAATCAAAGGGAAGAACAAAAGGGATCATTAAAATTCCTTATTTGTTTGTTTTGTGAAATTATCTAAGTCTGTCCTTCTCACTGTAGGCTGAGTTGGTAGCGCAGGTGTCTAGTAAGGATAAAGACCTGGCGGCCAAGGACGTCGAGATTGCAGAGCTAAAGCGTCGCCTAAAAGAGCAGGTTGAAAAAATTGAGTCCTTGGAGATCGACCTTGAAGCTGAGAAGGGGAAAGTTGCTTCTACTGGGGAAGCCAAGCAAAAGGCTGAGGAGGCGCGAGACGTGAGTACATCCGCCCTTAACATAGCGCAGAACAATTATTCTGAGGCTCAAGGCATTGTCGACACGCTGGTTGCCAAGGCTGAGTGGGTGCGTGGCAGAGGAATAGTTCTGGTATGGTTCTCCTCCTCACTGTCTTGTAAAGGTCAAATTCTCATCCATTGCCTTTGTTGTAGGTGGCTAATTCTATCCTGAATGCTGGAGAGTTGGACAGAGTAGTTACTGCTCTTATCGACGCCTCTCGCACGGTTGGACACCGTGGAGGTTATTTGGAGTGTGCGCAGCATGTTGAGGAGGCAATGAGATAAGAGTTCGATGTTAGACATTGCTCCGTGACCGATCAGGCTGAAGCTGAGTTGGCCCGTGCTGAAAAAGATTATGATCATCTATCACTACCAGTGATGGATTTGGTTGCGGAGGCATTGAAGCATGATGATTGGTGCCAACGGCTAAAAACCATTCTCGATCCTCCAGAAACTGTTGAATTATCCGATCAGGAGCCAGCGGGCAATGATGATGATGGTGATGGCGATGATGATGATGTTGATGAGTAGGTAGTGTTGACAGGCTTTGTGCCTTGTATTTTTCTTCCATGTTGAATGTAACTAGACGCGTGGTCGCGCTATTTTGTAATGAATTAATGATGTTTTCGTTTATTGTCATGTAATCATTGTGCAGTTGCGCTTGTTGAATATGACCTTTATGTTTGCTTTCTTTTTGTCCCGTTACAATTATTGCACTGTTGTTAGGAACTTTGGTTAAGTTAGCGCGAATAAATGTAAGTGTGGCTCTTGTGTGAGCATAACTGCCCGGTCTCGCGCTATGTTCGTGGAGGACCTTGGAGGCATAACTCAAGAGCTCGTAATTTACTGAAGTGTTTTCGTGCTAATCAAAAGTTTAACATGCATTTGTAACGTAGAAGTCATTTTGATAAAAGAAAACATAAGGCATATGCTTTCATTGATTGGGAAACAGGCGCTTAGGCCAATCATACATCATATGTAAGTAACATAAAAGGCGTTTAGCCAACATAGGAAATTAAAAAAGGCGCGTGGCCAACATGAGTGAGTAGAGGCGCAAGACCGAGAGTAGTTACATATAGCACTTGCGCAGTTGTTGCGCGTCGCACGTGCGCGGGATGATGTGTCCATCCAGGGTGCGCAACTTATATGCCCCTTTCCCTAGCACCTCGTGTATTAAGTATGGGCCTTCCCATTTGGGTGCTAGTTTTCCTGGGCATTCGGCGTTCAAAGCTTCGTTGTCTCTGAAGACATACTCTCCTGGAGTGAAGGTACAAATGCGCACTCTTGCATTGTAATACCTTTCCAGCTGCGTCTTGTACTTGGCTTCTTTAATTCGCGCGAGTTCACGCCTTTCTTCTAGTAAATCCAAGTCAAGACGACGCTCTGCCTCGTTATCGATCTTGTTGACTGCTGTCAAGCGCGGCGAAGGCAGGCCGATTTCAGCTGGGATAACCGCCTCCGAGCCATAGACTAGGCTGAAAGGGGTTTCGCCAGTGCTTGTTTTCGGCATGGTTCTATGGGCCCACAGGATGCTTGGGAGCTCATCTACCCAGCCTCTCCTCTTTGTGCCCAGTCGGGCTTTTATCCCTTAGACGATGCTCTTGTTAATACTTTCTACTTGTCCGTTTCCCTGAGGATGCGCAATGGATGAGAAGGTGTGTTCGATATTCATCTCTTTCATCCATTTTGAAGGCCAAACCTGCAGATGATGTGTTCCCAAATAAACTTGCGCATCATTATTGCAGTAGTTGAGGCGAGTGCTTTGGCCTCCACCCATTTTGTGAAGTAATCGACGACAACGATTATGAACTTTACAGCGCCAGGAGCATCCGGGAAAGGTCCCACCATATCGATTCCTCACTGCTGGAAAGGCCATGCGGTGGACAGAGGAATGAGATCATTCTTCGGGCGTAGGGTTTTCGAGGCGTGCCTTTGACAAGAGTCGCATTTGCGCAGCTCCTTTAGAGCGTCAACGTGCATCCCTGGCCAGTAATATCCAGCATTCATAATCTTCGCAACAACCATGCGTGGGCCTGCATGGATGCCGCAGATTCCCTCGTGAATCTCCCTTATCAAGTAATTCGCATCTTGCGGGTCCACACAACGCAATAGTGGCCCCAAGAAGGATTTTCAGTACAAGATACCGCCATTCATCTCATAATGCAAGGCCTTGTTCTGAATCTTCCATGCCTCTGCTTTGTTCTACGGGAGTATTCTTTCTTCCAAATACTGGATTATAGGGGTCATCCAGGATGGTTGCCCTATCTCTATCACATTTACCTGACGCAACAAAACTGATGGGTTTTTGAGTACTTCAATTCTTACGTCTTTTGCCAGATGTTGAAAAGACGTTGAAGCAAGCTTGCTCAAGGCGTCTGCTGGTTTGTTTTCTGAACGGTTGATGTGAACTACCTTGTATGACTTGAATTTTCAAAGCAATTCTTGCGCTTGCTCTAGGTACAGAGCCATTACTTCACCTTTCGTGTCATACAATCCGTTAACTTGGCTGGCGATCAAGAGCGAGTCAACATGCGCTTGCAAATTTTGAGCCCCCATCTTTATGGCGAGGCGTAGGCCTGCCAGGAATGCTTCATATTCTGCCTCATTGTTGGTGTTCTTGAAGTCCAACTTGATGGCGTATGTAAATTCGTGCTTCTCAGGGCTAACAAGGCGTAATCTAGCTCCTGCGCCATCTTCGTTTGAAGCTCCATTAGTGTATAACAACCATAATCCATCTGATTCATCTTTGACGGGAACATCTACAACTTCACAATCTTTGATTTTATCCTCTGGAACTTCTGTGATGAAGTCCGCTAAAACCTGACCCTTGATGGCTGGGCGCGGCCTGTAAAGGATATTGTGGCCTCCCAGCTCAATTGCCCACTTCGCTAGGCGTCCTGACGTTTCTGGCTTTTGTAGAATGGTTCTGATGTGAAAATTGGTGAGAACCATGATCACGTGCCCTGTAAAGTATCTGCGCAGCCTCCTGGAGGCATGTAGCAGCGCAAGTACCAATTTTTCCATCGTTGAATATCTTGTTTCCGAATCAGTAAGCACTCTACTGACGTAATAAATTGGAGTCTGAACTCTGTCTCTCTCCACCTATAATACCGACCCGACTGCCCTGTCCGAAGAGGATAGGTACAGAACGAGTGGTTCCTTTTCATACGGCGCGGTCAGGGTAGGGAGCTTTATCAGACATTCTTTCATTTGTTGGAACGCGGTTTCTGCCTCTGGCGTCCATTTGAATTCTTGCTTCTTTACGCAGTTGCGCAGAGTGCTGATGAAAGGATACAATTTTGCCGCGTGATTTGATAGAAATCGATTAAGCGCGGCTAAGCGGCCGGCTAATCGTTGCATTTCTTTGATTGTTCGGGGTGACGGCATTCGTTCTATGGCTTGGACTTTCTCTAGATTAACTTTGAAACCGCCGTTTGTGACTATGAAGCCTAAGAATTTTCCTTCTTCCATACTGAAGGAACATTTGGCTGGATTTAGTTTCATATTCATGTTTCGCAAAGATTGGAAAGTTTTTTCGATATCCTTTAACATCTGGTCTTCCTCAGGACTTTTGATCACGAGGTCATCAATGTAAACCTCAATATGCTTCCCAATATCGTCAGCGAAGATCTTGTCCATCAAGCGTTGGTATGTCGCGCCGGCGTTTTTTAGGCTGAACGACATCTTTGTGTAGCAGAAGATCCAGAGGTCGGTTCGAAAAGCTGTTTTATCTTCGTCTTCAAGCTTCATTTGGACTTGATGATACCCTTTGTAACAATCTAAGAAACATTTCCATCTGTATGGTGCGAGAGAGTCTATCTTTTTGTCGATCTCAGGCAAAGAGTAGCAGTCTTTAGGGCATGCCTTGTTGAGATCGGTATAATCAACGCACATTCTTCATCCTCCGTTTGACTTCTCCACCATTACGGGGTTTGCAACCCAGTTTTGATAGCGCACCTCTCTCAAGATCCCTTCCTTCAGTAGCTCGCATACTTGTTCATTCATTGCTTTCGTCTTATCCGCCCCTAAGCTTCGCCTTCTTTGCACTTTTGGCTCAACAGAGGGATAAGTGTTCAGACAATGTTTAGTAACGTCGCGCGGGACACCGGTCATGTCAGCCGGAGTACAGGCGAAGATATCCATATTCCTGAACAAGAGTTGCTTGATGTGCGTTCTGATGTTTGGTGAGCTTGCATGGCCTATCGTCACCGTTTGCTCCGGGTATTTGCGGTTTAAAACCCATTTTTCTGGTTCAGTTGTTGAAACTTTCACCGCTTTGGTTGGGCGCGCATCCTCTGCTGACATTACTTCTTTTTTTGCATAAATAATTGCCACCCCGGTCTTAGTTGGAAACCCGATGGCTGAGTGGGGTGTGGAAGTTACCATGTTTAGCTCATCTTGGGTTTCTCTCCCAATCAACACATCATGCCTTGATTTGACAGGCATTACAATGAAGTTTACATTTGTGGTTCTTGTATGCTTTTCGTCAGAGAATGTGACTGGAAAGCTGATCTGGCCTAACGGGAAGACCATCTCGTTGCAAAATCTTGACAGAGGATAATCAACTGGCTCAAGTCTCGCTTTATCTTCATCGTCAAACTGATTAAAGCATTGCTCGTAGATGATATCTGTTGTACTGCCTGGGTCAATGAATATGTACTCTGTTTCATAATGACTGATGATGCCGGTAATGACAACGGGGCGCGTAGCGCGTGGACCCCCGCGTACTACTGGGAAGATGACCTGCTGCTCTTGCTAATACGGCTCATATGGACGCTTGCCTTTCTCTCTTGCGCTATACCTTGGTCCGTTGACCATGTGCGTTTCCAAGCGTCTAACCTTTTTGTCTCTTCCATCATCATTGCGCTGAATGTGACGTGTCTCTTTGCGCATGTTCTTTACTAGATGACTTAGCTTTCCGCTCTTCAGCGCTTTTTCAATCTCCTGTCTTAAACTGATACAGTCATCCGTTAGGTGACCTGTATCCTTGTGGAAATCGCAGTACAAATTTGGGTCTTGGCCCTTCTTGTTCGTCATCGGTCTTGGAGTCTTAAAGTCGTGGTTCTCCATCATAAGCACCTCTTTTGGTGTCTTAGTGAGTGGAGTCCAGTGTTTCTCTCGATTCTCGCTTCTAACTGCCTTCCGATAACCAATGCGATCAATAGTGTCTTGCGCGTCTTCTTTGTATCGAGGTCGCTCGTCATAACCGCTGGAATGGCTGGCTTTCCATCCAGGGTTTTTGCCTTTGTTGCGCCTGTTGTTGTCGCGCGAGCTTCCCTTAGAAAATCGATCTTCAGTGTAAGAGTTCTTGTTACCAGCTAATGATTCTTCTGTTTGCGCAACTATTTTCGCAGCCTCAATGAGCTTATCCCATTCCTTGGGCTTTCCATCTTTTCCAGTGATAGTCCTGATGAGGCTATCACAGCGAATGGCTTTCTTGATGTGGGCGCGCATGAGTTGTTCGCTTACGCCACCAATTTCCAAACACTCCTTGTTAAAGCGAGTGATGAAATCTTCTAAACCTTCATTCTCTCTGCGCCAAATGTCCGTTACCTCAGCTGTGTCGCGCTGGTAACGTCTTTGCTGACTGAAGTGGTTCACAAACTGTGTTCTGAAATCAACCCATGACTTGATCTTTCCTGGTGGGAGGCTGTCGAACCAGGCGCGAGCAGCTCTCGTGAAAGTTTGGATAAACAGATGGCACCACATAGGCATGTTCCATCCTCCCATGCAACCAACACTTGTGAATACTCTGACGTGATCATTAGGATCAGTCAGCCCATTGAACTTTCCAACTGTGGGAGGCAATTTTTCCCTTGATAGTGGCGCTAGAGGGATCTTTGGGATGAACTTTGAATGTTCTGCAGCTTCATCTGGTCGGTAGGTGAGGCGAAAATCTCGCTCTGCCTCTTCGCTATATCCGACATGCTGCCTTGGTTTGTAATATTCATGGTTTCTTTGCAAGCGGTTGAAAACTGAGGAACCTTCGTCATCTTGCCAAGTTGTATCGTTTGGGTCTGTGTCATCCCAATCATTATTCAAGTTGCACGGCCCAAGTCGGCTGTGAATTGGACCCCTTTGGACATTTGACGATAGTTATAATAGCTTTCTGTCTCTCCCCGTGTGTCGCGCGTGTCGTGCACACTTTGTCTTCTTTGAGGGGGACGCTTGTTAATTCTTCCTTGGAGATTTTGTTGTGGGGGTGGCTGGCGCGCCCCCTGACTCGGACATGGAGGTGTGACCAAAGATGGTTCTGCTTGTAAGACTACTTGTTGTGGGCTCAAAGATTGATACGCGGCATTAATGGTTGCAATTTGCTTGGCGTACCAAGAGGCTGGAGTTTCGCCTTCAGGTAGCCCTAATAGCACCGAAATGTTCTGAGGTGGAGCCGGATTTGAAGGTCCAGCACCATTGTTTCCTGGGGTTACCGTCTGAGTGATGTGAGTGATGCTCGCGCGGGGTCCCCTAGTGTTGGTTACTTCGATTTCACCGATTTCTTCTTGTTGGGATTGAACCCTATCAAAGGAACAGATAATTAAAGCCAAAACTGGATCAGAGCAGTGGATCCAGAATAAGCAGATGTTACATACAAGTCTTTCCCCTTGAAAGTGGTTTCAACATCTGCTGACCTCCTATCTACTGATCGTGCAAACTGCTGACCTACAAACTGCTGATCAAGTAAAGGCCTGATGAAAGACTAAAGCTCTGTTGTTCAATCTACTGCCTTGAGTCAAGAGCTGCTGATCCGGACAAGTACTGCTGGGTTCACATCAGTGGAAGGATGCAGCAATTGTTTAAGATGTCTTTTATGTAATGAAATGTAATAGCAGTAGTTAGTATAGCAGTGTTTGTATTTATCAGAGGTTAGAGTTTGTTAGGAGGTTAGATGTCACTTTCATGGTGACGTCAGCTTAGATGCTCAGTGGTTTGCTAGTGCCTATAAATAGAACAGTGCTCTGTACTGTTCTATTAGCTCTTTGCAAAATTGTTTTCCTGCACGAACAAACACTGAGCTCTGGCTGGGGGGGGGGGGAGTTTGCATTCAATCATCGCATTGTAATCGTAATTGAAATAAATTTAATCCTTCGGTTCTTTGTAGAAAATGTTTTGATTAAAGCAATTCTCTGTTTCCATCTTAATTCCGCTGCACAACTCATCCATCTTCATCTTAATGTAAACGTGAAAACACAATCAAAACCAAACTCAGATCCAACAATTGGTATCAGAGCTTGGACAGTCAAATTTGATTTAACAATCATTTTGACATAAATAGTTCAGCTCACAATCGTTGATATCGATAGTTTGTTCGGTTTGTTGAAAAACAGAGTAAGGATTAATCACCATTAAATTTGATAAATCAGTGCATGTAAAACAACCAGGATGACGTCACAATCACAAGATGATAAGAATAACATTGGCTCTCTTTTTAAACCACCCATGCTTAAACGTAATGAACACAACATCTGGGAGAGAAGGATGGGTCACATCCTTGCTCAACAGAACACTGGATGTTGGAGGTCTATTGTTTTTGGTCCCCATGTTCCTATGGTTCCAAGTGCTGAGGATGCAAAGAAGTTCGTTCCTAAACCATCTGAAAACTATACTGAAACTGATTTTCAAAAGTTCGAACTCGATGCCAAAGCATTTAGCATCATAGCATCTGCATTACCTAATGAGATCTATGTTGGACAGTTACATTGTAACAGTGCTAAAGAGCTATGGGATGCGTTGAAGGAACAGTTTGGGGGGGACAGAAGAAGTCATTGAAAACAATAGGGAAATTCTGAATCAGCAGTATGAAACATTTTGTCACATCAAGGGTGAATCATTGACTCAGCAGTTTGAGCGATTCAGTTGTCTCATTAGTGAACTAAGGCTTGTTAAAGTAACTTTTCCAAATACAACTCAAAATAGCAGGTTCCTTAGATCACTACCAGAAAAATGGGACACCATAGCTTTTGTTACTAGAAACTTTGCTGAGTTCAAAGATCTGACCCTGACCCAACTTCATGGTAGACTCCTGACCTATGAAAGGGAGTTGAGAAGTTGCAAGAGTCTGGCAAAGTTACTGATGATTATTCATTCGGTAGAACAGCTCTTTTTGGTCAGGAAGAATCTGGCAGCAGTGGTAAGGATCAGGGTTATGATCACTTTATTGATATAACTGCTGGTGGAAATTTTAACAACCCTGATCCTCACTCTACAAATTATGCTTGTACTGCAAATTGTGAGAACCAGATGTCAGATAATTTGTGCTTTGAACTCAATGATTTGCAACACTTTGATCCCACTGACTTAGAAGAGATGGACATCTTGCATCAATTGGCTTTGCTTAGTGTAAGAACAAGCAAATTCTACAAAAGAACAGGGAGAAAATTCCCAGGGTTACATGGGAATTTAAGGGTTGGGTTGGATAAATCGAAAATCAAGTGTTACAAGTGCAATAGGCTAGGTCATTTTGCTAGGGAATGCAGGAGTCAAACTACTGGTCCTATAATCACTCATCCTAGCTCAAACCCTAGACCACAAAATCAAAGCACTGTTCACTATACCCAATATACCCCTGCAGCTCATGTTAACACTGCTCACTATGCTGCAACCCCTGTGCCTGTGCATTATGTCCAAACCACTGTTCCACAAATTTAGTATGTTCAAACCCCTGTCCCTCAGGAACAAGTGAAATCTGTTGCACCTCAAACAACTGCTCCAGCAGTGGTACAACCAGATCAGCAAAGCTTCTTCACTCAAGGCTTTGTTGACTGGAGCAGCATGCTTGATGAGCTTGGTGATGAAAATTTTGCACTCTATGATTTTAATGAACCTTCTAATGATGAATTTTGTTTGATGGCATTAGAGTCAATACCAGAGGGGGAGAAACTAAAGGTGAACAGCTAAGTGATGAAACAGTGGATGAGGTGACTGAAGCAGTTGTTAATGTAGTTGCTGGTGAACTGCTGCTAGGAGAAAATTCAGAAACCATGATTGAACCACTGACAGATCCCTGGTCCAAAGAGGACAAAGAAGAAGAGGAAGAGAAGAGAGCAGGTGAGAAGGAAGTAAGAGCTGATGATGAAGAAAATCATCAATGTGATTGTGCCATGATGGCTGCTGCCAAGGTATCACCTCAAGTTCTTGAAAAACTGTGTTCAGACCAATGCATTATTGCATTTGCTAACATCAAAGAGGTAAATGAAAACCTTAGGGATAAAGTCTTGTCTGATGAAGTCAAATTTGAAAGGTCATTAAAAGAACTTAGAAACAAATTGGCTGAAAAGGATAAAGAGATCAGCAGTCTCAAAGAAGAGCAAAGCATAACCAACACTCAACTCCAAACTATGGTAGAAAAATACCTAGTTTGCAAAAAGGAGTTAAAGTCCACCCAAATCACATGTGAGAAATGGGTGGAACCAGCAAAGGATACGAGTTGATGCTTGAAAAACAGATTAAAAGCAATGTGAAATTTGGTGTTGGTTATAGAAAACATGATGATGAAAACACTGTTGTTGAAAAATCTGTTCAAACCACTGATGTAACCACTGAGTTCATCCCCACAAACAAGAATGGCCAAGAAGTGAAAATCACTGATAAACTTGGTAACAAAATCACACTTGACAGACCAGTGGGATCCTCTACTTTTGAGGAGCTTAAAAATATCAGTTTAAACCAACATGGTCTGATGAGTGTGACATTCTTGAAAATTTCAAGCCCATGGACTTTACAACCACTGATGGTGTAAAAGCTCCAAAAGCAAAAATCATTCCTCTTAAGGACATCCCAACAGAGGTTAAAAACTCTGTTGCAAAGGAGTCTGAAAAGAGAAAGAAAAGAGAAAATATCAATAACTTGTTTTGTGAATTTTGTGAAAAGAGAAATCATCTAACAAAAGACTGTTTTCATCTAAAAGCATATGATCTAAGCAAAACAAGTGTCATTGTTCCTGCTGAAAGCTGCACCATCTGTGGTAAAACAAACCACAAAACTCAAGCATGTGTGTATCTCAAAAAGTTTGATGTGAAAAAGAATGAATACACTACTAAAACATCCTTGAGTCCATCAACATCATCTATCAAATTCACCAAGAACCAACCACTGTTTGTGCCAGTTCAAACAGCTGTCACAAAACAGCTGAACCAAACATCTGTCAAAAGAGATGTTCAGGTTACTGATGCACCTCCTGCAAATCAGTTCAGAAAAGGCAAGGAACAATCATCTTACCAAAGGATTCCACACGTTTATGAGACCTACAAAGGGCCCTCTAAACCCAGAGTGAACAGGCATCCTTTTGGGTACCAACAGGTGATTGGTCAAAACCCACAACAGTGGTTAGAAAGAAACAGTTCTAAAACTGTCCAAACCCCTGACCTAACCACTGTCCATACATCTGCATCCATCCGAGACATTGTTGAGACCCCATCCAAAGCCTTATTGGCTTTGGAAACCCTAATGAACTAATCCTTTTACTTCATGTCCAGGGAGCTTCTGCATGCTTAGATAGTCTTTGGTATGTAGATAGTGGAGGCTCCCGGCACATGACAGGATGTAAAGCCCTACTCAAAGACTTCAAAATTCATGGAGGGGGTGATATATCCTTTGGGAATAATAGTAAAGGGAAAGTTCTGGGGTCTGGTACAATGCAGTCTGGAAAAGTAAAATTTGAAAATGTCAATCTGATAGACAATCTGAAATTCAACCCCCTGAGTGTTTCACAAATGAATGATAAGGGGTATGGGTCATTCTTCACAAAGGAGTGTTGTAGGATTGTTGGACCAGAAATGGTTGAAAAGATTGAAGCAATAATAAAAACTGGAAAAACAAAACTTGTTGCTCAAAGAAGTGGCAATGTTTTTGTTGTTGATATGTCAAAAGTGTATCCCAGAGCTGATGCCTGTCTGTTCTCAACTACCTCTAACAAAGAGACAGAACTTTGGCACAGAAGATTGGGGCATACAAATCTCAAGACAATCACATAAATTTCAAAAAATGGCCTTGTAAGAGGCTTGCCACAAAAATTGTTTTCATGTCCTGAGCAATGTGTTTCTTGTTTAAAGGGAAAACAGCATAAAAGCTCTTTTAAGTCCATTGAAGAGTCCAAAACAACCCAGTGTTTGCAAATGCTGCACATGGATCTGTTTGGCCCAGTTCAAGTCATGAGTCTCAAGAAGAAAAGATATTGTTTGGTTATTGTTGATGACTTCTCTAGGTTTACATGGACTTTCTTTTTACACTCAAAAGATGAGACTGCAGGCATTTTGCAAGACTTTGTGACGCAGGTTGAAAAGCAATTTGACCTTCCAGTAAAAGTCTTCAGGAGTGACAATGGCACATAATTTAAAAATAAGGAGTTGGATGCATTCTGTGTGAAGAAAGGGATTGTAAGGCAGTACAGCATCCCAGAACACCAGAGCAAAATGGGGTTGTTGAAAGAAAGAACATAACTTTGATTGAGGCTGCCAGAACCATGCTTGCTGATTCAGGTTTGCCATTAACTTTTTGGGCAGAGGCAGTAAATACTGCTTGCTATGTCCAAAACAGAGTTTTAATAAACCCCAGGCACAAAAAGACTGCTTATGAAATTCTGTATAAAATCAAACTACTGATCTCATACTTCAAGGTATTTGGCTGCCCATGCTTTATTTTAAACTTAAAAGATTCTATCTCAAAATTTGCAGCCAAAATTGATTGTGGTTATCATCTGGGATACTCAACCACTACCAAGGCCTACAAAGTGTTTAATACACGGACCAAGGAAGTGGAGGAGACCTTGAATGTAAAGTTCAATGAACTTTCATCAATGAAAATCCCAGCAAATCCTGCAGATTTGTTTGATCTTGATAAATTCACTTTTGAAAATACTGCTGTCAAGACTAACAGTGCAGGTCCATCAGAGGATTCATCACCAGACTATGGGTATGAGATCATCATTCCTCAACAAAAGTCTGCCACAATGGGAAAAGCATCAGTTGTACAAAACAGCTGTCAAAGCTCAACCACTGCTACCTCAACAGTTGTTGACCAAAGTAGTCCATCCACCACTGCTTCCACATCATCAAACACTGCTGACAAAAGTCCCCAAACAGTGGATAAAAGTCAGCATGTGTCCTCTCCATTACCTCCCATTCCACCACCTTTTGAAGCCACTGCTGGATCATCAAAGTCTCCAGCAGTGGTTAGCCCAGATGATACACATTTGCAGCCTTCACCAACAAATGCCATCATACCATAGCAAGGAGATTTAATCTTCTTGAGATCTCATCCACCTGATCAAATCATTGGCAACATCAATGAAGGGGTGCTCACAAGAAGCCAAACCCAAAACATTTGTCTTTTTGCTGGTTTTCTATCACTTCATCAGCCAGTCAAGTACCAAGAGGCACTGAAAGACAATAGCTGGGTAGAAGCCATGCAAGAGGAGCTCCAACAGTTTAAAAGACAACAAGTATGGGAGCTTGTACCACTGCCAGAAGATGTAAGTCCCATCGGCACAAAGTGGGTCTTCAAAAACAAAACTGATGAAAGGGGCATTGTTGTCAAGAATAAAGCCAGGCTTGTGGTTCAAGGTTACAGACAGGAAGAGGGGATTGATTATGATGAAACATTTGCCCCTGTAGCAAGATTGGAAGCTATAAGACTGTTCCTGTCCTTTGCTGTCAACCACAACATGAAGGTGTTCCAAATGGATATCAAAAGTGCTTTCCTCTATGGTACAATTCAAGAAGAGGTGTATGTCTGTCAACCTCCAGGTTTTGAGGATCCATTTTTTTCCAGATCATGTCTACAGGCTAAACAAAGCCTTGTATGGCCTGAAACAAGCACCAAGGGCCTGGTATGAAACTCTTTCCACCTTTTTACTCTCAAATGGCTTCAAAAGAGATACCATTGATAAAACATTGTTTCTAAAATGGAGAGGAAAGGATTTAATGATTGTCCAAATCTATGTGGATGACATTATTTTTGGAAGCACATGTAATAAAATATGTGAAGAGTTCAGGGAACTCATGACAGCTGAGTTTGAAATGAGTGCAATGGGTGAGCTGCAATGCTTTCTTGGTCTCCAAGTTCAGCAAATGCAAAATGTAACTTTCATTCATCAAAGCAAATATGCTAAAGAACTTTTAAACAAATTTGATATGAATGATTGTAAACCATGCAGCACACCCATGGCAACAAATAAGCTTGTCATGTCTGATGAAAAGGATGAACTGATTGACCAAACACTTTATAGAAGCATGATTGGGTCTTTATTGTACCTAACTGCATCTAGGCCAGACATCATGTTTGCAACATGTGTTTGTGCAAGAAGTCAATCAGCCCCTAGAAAATCCAACCTTATTGCTGTAAAAAGGATATTCAGATACATAAAAGGTGCTTCCACACTTGGTATCTGGTATCCAGCTAATGGGAATATCAAGCTTTCAGGATTTTCAGACAGTGACTTTGCTGGATGTAACACAACAAGGAAGTCCACATCAGGAGGGTGCCAGTTTCTAGGTGACTGCTTAGTTTCATGGCAAAGTAAAAAGCAAGCAGCTGTTTCAACATCCACTGCTGAAGCTGAATACATTGCTACTGCAAGCTGTACAGCCCAACTCCTGTGGCTTCAAAATCAGTTGCTGGATTTTGGTATCACTGCCTTAAAGACACCACTCATGTTGGATAGCCAGGCAGCAGAAAATATCATCAAAAATCCAGTTTCCCATTCAACCACCAAACACATCGACATCAGACATCACTTTGTGAGGGATTGCTATGAAAAAGGTTTGATTTCTCTGCATCATGTTCCAACTAAAGACCAGCTGGCAGATGTTCTCACAAAAGCATTAGATACAGCCACCTTTGAAAGCTTGGTCTCTAGGATTGGCATGCTAAACATGGAATAACAAGCAACGTCTTATTTTTCTATGAATAAAAGCATTAAAATGTTTTCAAAAAATAAAAAATCCATCCTTAAAAATAGTTAAAAATGAAGTTTTCATTAAAATCCTTAAAAGTCTGCCATAACCACTGCCTGTTCAAAAGTCTGCTCTACTTCAAAATGTCTGTCCACTGCTGAAAGCCATCCCCTGTCCTCCCATTTCCTTGATAAACTCTATTGTTCAAAAGCAGTGTCTTATCCACTGATATGCTATCCACTGATAGTGAAAATCATCCACTGCTTCCATTTGTTACCGTTGTAAACACTGCTTTCATCAGTAACTTTCATAAAAGTATTGTCCTTCATTTCATCAGAGATTGGCATGTGGACGGTACATAGTGGTCAGTACTTTTGTAACCGCTGCCACGTCAGCATTCACTTTTTCTCTATAAAATCCCCATTCATAACCCAAAACAGGGTTTTACTGTCGAATTGAATTCTTAAAAATTCTCTTCTCAAAGCAGTTTCTTCCTCTCATCTCATCAAATTTCTTCACCATCTTCTTCGATCATCATCTTCAAAATGACAAAATCGAAGCCATCTGCAAAACCCACTTCCAAATCATCTTCAAAAGAGGTCTCTCATAAGGCCAAACCCATCGAAATTCCACACAAACCTTCTCACAACCTTCTGGGTTTACTCACAAAACCCGGCACCACAGAAATTTTCGATTCCATCATTGATCTCATTTCTGCATCGAAGTACAAAACTTTGCTTACAGCAGATGCACCTATTTACCTGCAAACCCAAAGGGAGTTTTGGAAGAATGTAACCCTTGACAAACAAGGCGACAATGTCATAGCCATTAACTCCACAATAAAGGGTAAAGCAGTCAAAATCACACCACAATCCATATCAGAGGTCTTTCAACTCTATGATCAGATAGGTTTAACTTCTAATCCCTAAAAATGAGTTAAAAATTGACTTCATTGAAAGAGGGTATGCAGATACAATGATGAAAAGGGATACCTTACAAAAAAGGTTTCTTCCCTCCTGCAACAAGATTTTTATTCCATACCCTCCTGATGTGTGTTTCAAACAAAACCACTGTTTTTAATGAAATACCATTAAAGATTCAAAACCTGGGATATGCTATTCTTCAAAACGAAAATTTTAATTATTCTCAGGTAATCTTTAATGATCTGGTTAAAAATGTTGAAACAAAGACATTCTTACTTTTTCCAAGATTTTTAAGTTACTATTTTGAAAAGAAACTTGGTAAGAATGATGCTGCTGCAATAAAACAAGGTGACTCTATTCAAATAAACAACTTAATTGCTGAAACTTTTACAAGAATGTCAACACCTTGCAAAACACAAGCAGAGGTGCCTGAGCAGAATTTAGCAGCTACCACTGCTCCTCAGGTATCTGCTGCTGAGCCCACTGCTCAAGGTGATCAAAGTAGCAAAACAACTGTTTTGAAACCCACACCTACAATCACCAAAAAACCCAACAAAAAGAAAAACACAAAAACCCCCAAACCCATCAAAAAGGCAACTCTGGAGGATGCGATACCAGAGCTACTGCCAGTGACAACACAAAAGTCATAAGAAACCACTGCTGCTACTTCCTCACAGCAGTTGGTACAAATATCTCAACCCATAACTGAAACTCCTCCTGCTTCTTCTCAAAAAGAACAAGTTGTACACATAGGGACTCCACAATATGATGCTCTGGAATCACTCGCTTTCATCATCCACAGCCCAATGCCTGGGGCAAATTCTCTTTCTACACCAAACATCACACCCACAATTCCCCCACCAACTAAACTTTTGTTGGATGCAATTGATTTGAACCAGGCACTAACCAGTCCTTCTCAATCACCTATCAATGAGAACATGTCTCAACAAATGACGGGGTCTGCTGTATCAATCTTTGCTAACCCACCAACATAACCTGAGGAGGTTACACCCCCTGAGTTACAAGTAACTCTTGGTGGTAATCCAAGTGAAGCAGCTACTAGAACTGCTGAACCCACTAGTTTGCACTTAGACAGTGATTACATCAATAAGACTTCCTTGGAGGCAATTCCTTCCATAGCACCTCTGACATCCACCAGTGGATTTGTTTTGATCACTGGCAACATCAAAAGGTTGTCAAGTGTTGAAGGAAGAAGACCCTAGTACCAAGAAAAAGGGGCATCAGTGGTTAATGTTTGGAGTACACTCCCTACCTCAACCACTGATAAAACCACTACTAGTGGGAAATCAGACGATCCCATTAAATTGGGTGATGGTTTAAAATATCTGGAATTGACGGAACGAGTTGACAAACTGGATACAGCTGTTGCAAATATCAAAGACATGCTACAACAGTTTTTGAAAGTACAAAAGAAGCAATCCACTGCTGTTCCACCTCAAGCACCTGCTCCATCACAAGCACCTACTACAAATGAGCTCTGGAATCTATTTCAACCTTTTCTCTAACAACAAAAACAAATGGCTGATCAGCAACATGAAATACATGTACAAAGGCTGAGAAACATCATGGAGTCTAGGTTCAAGAACACACAAGCAGACATCAAGGCTCTTAAGGCCCATTTATTGAAAACCACTGGCACTGCTCCTCCAACAGTTCTTTTTATTGATCAACTTCCCCCAGATAATGCCAAAAAGGGGGAGAAAATTCAGGAGTGGAAGAAGAAGGGAATAGATGATGGTCTTTACATTGAACCAGAAAAAGATGCTATGACCAGAAATATTCCTTTGCCAGATGGTAGCAAAAAGGTTGATGTTACCCAAAATGCACTTGATGAAGCTATAGCAAGTGTAAAAAGAGACAGAGAGGCAAAGGATATGTCAAGGTGGAATGAGGAGAAAAGAGCTTACATGAAGCTGAATGCGCAGGGTTGTTCTGAGCCAAAGGATGCTAAAAATCCTAAGCCAAAAAGAAATCCCACTACAAAAGTGAGGGAACCCAAGTCCATATTATCCAGACTCACAAATCATACTCCAAAACCACCATCCAAAAGCCTTCAACATCAAACTTCCACAAAAACAGCTGTTGTAACTCCTGCTGGTACTTCAGAGGTTTCAACATTTGTTATCACTTCAACACACACCACTTCAACACACACCACAAGCACTGCTTTACCACCACCACCATGACCACCAAAAATGACATCACCACCATCGCCTCCTGCCAAAAAGCAGAAGACAACAGATGTTAGTCAATCACAAATCACTGCCACTCAAATCACCACCACTGATCCACCCAAAACATCATCTGCCTCTCCTACAAGAAAAAGGAGAAGGATTTTTATACCAGATGATGATTCACCATCACCACCACCACCACCACCAACATCTTCAAAATCTCTATCACTTGTTACAATACCCAAACCTGTTCCTCTCTCATCAGCTCAAATTCAAAAGCCCTTAGCTCCTGCAGGTGTTCAATTCCCTCTTGAACTTATAGCAGTCAAAGAAGAAATCAAATCTTTCTACTATGAGGATGACCCTGCTAAAAGGAAATTGCCATCTGTTGAAGGATATCCCAGGCCTAACAATATTGAAGAATATTTGAAAATCAAGGCTAAGCAAGCAGAGGATATCTCAAAAAGAAATAGACATGGGAAATCTGATAGAGAAATTCAGCAGAATTATCAATACTTGCTCACACAAGTCAGATCCCTGGAACAATTTGCAAAAAATGTATGTCAACAAATCTCAGAGAGAGCAGATGAAACTCTAAGAAAAGACTACATTGAAAGCATCATGGCAACAAAGAAGTACAAGGGAGAAAAGCACATGTACAAGGAGTGGACCATTCCTGAGCTTGAACAAGAAGCAGCCAGGATTCAAGAAATGATAAACAAAAAGGTCAAACACACTCCTCCTGATTGGTCATAGTATAAAAAGAATGTGACTGAAAAATCACTTGAGCTGAAGAGAATGAAAGAGGAGTTAGTTGCTGCTGATTATGGGTCTAAACATCAAGTGGCAAGATGGAAAGAAGATACAGTCAGGGCCACCTACAAAAGGTTGGAGGAATTATGGAAGAAAGATCCCACAGTTCCACAAAAACCTGACTATCCTGAAGCAGAGGTTTCAAAAAGACCATCAAAGCTGCAAATCAGGAGAGCCACTGCTCCAGCTGGTGCAGCCATCTATAAAAGAAGGCCACACAAACAGTCGGGTGCTGAAACCATTCAAGAGCTCATAGAAGGAGATGCCCTTGTAAAAGAAGGCATCAAGAAAATGATTCTAGAAACTCTTGGATTGGATCAACCTGCAAGTACTGCTCAGACAGTCATCAATAGGCCAGCTTCACCAAACACCTCATCAAATAAAAATCTCCCAAGAAACCCACCAGGCTTAAAAGTACTAAAGTGGGAAACTGACAAACAGACCCATGTATTGACTATGTTCAGGTCTGGTGGAGAAGTGAAGAAAATAACAAGGGAACAAGCTCTTGGCCTGAGTCTTGAAGATATGCAGGATCTCCTTGATCTTCCACTTGGTAGGGATGAAGATGACACAAATGCCCTAGACTTTGAGTTACAGCTTAATGGTCAGATAAGGGAGCTGTTGATGAGGCAATAAAGTTTCACAATAATGAAGAGTTTTGGCATTATCTGTTCCAGGGGGAGATTGTTGGGATTGAACCCTATCAAAGGAACAGATAATTAAAGCCAAAACTGGATCAGAGAAGTGGATCCAGAATAAGCAGATGTTACATACAAGTCTCTCCCCTTGAAAGTGGTTTCAACATCTGCTGACCTCCTATCTACTGATCGTGCAAACTGCTGACCTACAAACTGCTGATCAAGTAAAGGCCTGATGAAAGACTAAAGCTCTGTTGTTCAATCTACTGCCTTGAGTTAAGCGCTGCTGATCCGGATAAGTACTGCTGGGTTCACATCAGTGGAAGGATGCAACAGTTGTTTAAGATGTCTTTTATGTAATGAAATGTAATAGAAGTAGTTAGTATAGCAGTGTTTGTATTGATCAGAGGTTAGAGTTTATTAGGAGGTTAGATGTCACTTTCATGGTGACGTCAACTTAGATGCTCAGTGGATTGCTAGTGCCTATAAATAGAACAGTGCTCTGTACTGTTCTATTAGCTCTTTGCAAAATTGTTTTCCTGCACGAACAAACACTGAGCTCTGGCTGAGGGGGAGTTTGCATTCAATCATCGCATTGTAATCGTAATTGAAATAAATTCAATCATTCGGTTCTCTGTAGAAAATGTTTTGATTAAAGCAATTCTCTCGTTTGATTGTGTGTAAAGTTTGTTTCCATCTTAATTCCGCTGCACAACTCATCCATCTTCATCCTAATTCAAACGTGAAAACACAATCAAAACCAAACTCAGATCCAACACTTCTACATGTTGGGCTTGGACGTTTTGATTGTCCTCCCCCAACACTGCGTTAGAGTTTGTTCCAAAACCAAAATCAGGAATGATTCTTTGACCAGCCATGATCGAAGGAAAAAACAACTTAGAAAACTCAGAAAAAGAAGATGAAAGTGATTTGCAAAAAACCGGTGGGCGCCAATGAAGAAACATGGAACTAATTTAGGGGGAATTAGTTTGGTTTTATGTTCCTTTCATGAGGGTTAATCTTCTTAAGCTTTTCTGAGCTCCTTAATAATCCGCTAATCCTGCAAAACAGAACACCGTTACTCGTTAAGAGGGAAATATGGGGGTTTCCCTCTTAACCAGGCTCCGGCGTGAGAATAAGTAGCTGTTTTGAGGAGATAATTGAGTGTTAAGAGTGAGAGTAGGGAGAAGAGAATGGTTTAACCTGTGGATGAAGTGTCCTATTTATAGCCGGAGAGGTGTAAGAGGAGATGGGCTGATGGGCCTTGGGTCGGAAGGTGACAACTTGGAGGATATGCTCCTTGTCTCACTAGCATCGACCGTTAGTGCCTTCTAGAAGTTCTCCGATGCTGGCGCACCGTGATTGGAGCCACGTGTCACTGTTGTCGGCCTTGTTGTCCCTCTGCCATCAGCCGTTAAGTGGAGATCGTGGGTCAGGTGTCGCCGCCCCTTGATTGGTGCCACGTAAGCATCCTTGTGTACTCTCTGCCTCCTGCACGTCAGACGATCGTGGAGCACGATTGAGCACAGCCTGGATAACGCTGATTGGCTCTTTAATTCTACCACTTGTACCCTTTGAAGTGGCCCTGCGCTTTAGACCCGCGCGGCCCTTGTTGAACACGTAAGTAGCCGCGCGGGGTTATATGTGTTGAGGGCTCTTATTCAATAATGCTAAGTGTTGAATCTTATATTCTTTCTTGTCTCGCATCTCGCGCGAGATTAGCAATAAGTGAAGTAAGCCGCGCGAGTTGAATTTGAACTGTTTGTTGTTTTAGGAGTATGGTCACGCGCGCGACCTGCCTGAAGGTTTGCGCGTCTTTTTGGGACCATACCCCTTCAATCCCCTTATTTATTTTAATTTATCTTTGTCTAAAGAAAAAGGAAATGATTACTTCAAAAATGGAAAGGAGGACCATGGTTCACATGGTTTAATCCATGCAAACCATGGTGGATTAGGGAAGGGGGTGGTATAGCCTTTCATTCATGTTCATACGTGACGAATCATGTCTCAACCATTATCCCCACACCCTTTAGCCTTATAGCCATGTGCACAACGGCTGAATCTTAATGGATTTGTTTAAAGGTCCACAAATCGGGTTCTACGCTCAAACTATTTTGGTTTAGATCCGATTCAGGTTTGGTCAAAGATGGTCAAAATCAGGTTTTCGCAAACCTTGAATCTATTG
The DNA here is from genome assembly GCA_030545235.1 of Helianthus tuberosus. Taxonomy (NCBI): domain Eukaryota; kingdom Viridiplantae; phylum Streptophyta; class Magnoliopsida; order Asterales; family Asteraceae; genus Helianthus; species Helianthus tuberosus. The sequence continues at coordinate 145,127,703 of CM060372.1, forward strand.
CACTATGTAAATTATATTTCTATAAAAGTCAAAGACAATGTTTTATCTTTCGTATAATATGCAAGACAATAAAACTTGGTAATATATACATATTTAAAAGGGTTATTGGATTTTATCACTCTAAACTATTGGGTATTGGTCGTTGTCACTCTCAACTATCACTTTGATTCACATCACTCCCAACTTAACACTTTGTGTGTTGTGTCACTCCGGTTGAGTGGTTTTTGGCTCCCATTTTGTCTTTTTGGAGCAGATTCACATGCAACCATTAGTAATTCATAAAGTGTTAGCCTAATATCACCAATAACACAAGTCAAACACTAAGAAATGTTCACATGCGGGGTGACACAACACACAAAGTGTTAAGTTGGATGTGGTGGGAGTCAAAGTGATAGTTGAGAGTGGCAACGACAAATACCTAATAGTTGTGAGTGGTAAAATCCAATAACCCTATTTAAAAAAATACATATTATAATGATTTTTAGAAAGAAAATATTTTTTAGAAACAAACTACTATGCCAAGCATGAAATATAGCATCAATGAAATTTACCGGTGTTGCTTGCTCTTCAACAATGTTGTATCGCTTTAGAGTCCGATAGCAGGGCCGTTTCAATGTTTTTGAGGACTCTAAGCGAACTGCGAAGTGGGGCCTAATTTCACCCATAAACTCTCCTTCAATCCCGATAGACCCGTCACCATGGGTGATTACGGTTACTATTTTCGTCTAGTGATAGCCGACAACCTAGAAATTGAAGCAGGTTGCGATGGGAAGTGGGAATGATAATTGCGGCTGTATTTTAGGGACTTTAGGCCACAGAATAATGATCATTAGGTCGACGGTTGTTGTGTTTTAATAGCTAGAAATTTATGTGAAATGGGCTTTGAAACTGTGCCTGTTTTTGCTAAACAATATCTACTTTGAGCCCCTTCAATGAAAAACTAGTTTAGTTTTTAAATAAACGTATTTATTTGGGCCTAATACATATACTATATATAAAAACTTTCTAAAAAATTGGAGACTCTAGACCCATGTCAAGGTTGGCAAGCCTATGTAGCCGGCCCTGTCTGGTAGGTATATAATACAAAAAAAATGAGATAATCAAATTCCATGTACCGGTAGATTCATCTTCCTTATTGACAACAACGCATAAAAAAGTGTATAATGTATTTTTTTGAACGCTGAACTTCATATATAAGGTTACCATACTCTCTAAATCGGAGAGTCTCGTATTGTCCCACTCTGGTCAGACTATGTTGTCTTAACGGGCCCACGCTGGCTTCAAAGTTTGGGTTTTTTGGGTGTTCTCATGGGAAACCATACTGCCGGCTACTACTTGACAATCGTTTTGCCACCACAAAAGCAGAATTCTCTGGCGTAACACACGGTGGGACGAAAACCCGGTATAATATATAAAGTAACAACTAGCAACAGTTTAATAAGATGTTCTGATAAAGGCTGGTATTTGAATTTTCTGAGTACCAAAAACAACTTTATTCTGTCAATTCTAAATAGCCCACGCCCCACCATAATATCGCAAAGGCCCGAAAATGAAACAAGACCCGACCAGCTTAAAAACTTGGACCTTGGCCCAATACTTGTAAAGAGTATGTTTATAAATATGGTAAAATACAAATCCAAAAAAAATTACTTTTAAAAAGAAAAAATAATAAATTTTTGAATGAATAAAACTATTATATCTTATTTTTACATGTATAATAATCTAATTTGGACAGGTATTCTTAAATCTTAGAAAATTCAAATTAATAAAATCAACTATTTAACTTTTTTATAATTAAAAAATAATAAATAGCAATAATAGAATTTGAAGAAAACACAACAAAAAAAAAAAAAATCAAGAATCTAGATGAGCGAATTTGGGTCTCAAAATTGAGCGCGATTTGTCACAAAACATTGGACTAGTTATATCGTTTACGTCCATATTTTATAGGTTATGTAAATCTAGATGGATCAATAGGGCTATGAGAGTATTATATTGAGTTTATTGCTAGCCGAATTGGTTTTATGGAGTTGCTGCTAATTCTAGAATCAATGTCATATACTACAAATTAACACATGTTGGCAGTCTATTACAAAAGGCGCTCCATATCAACACATTTGCCTTTTGTGACAAAAGAATTCTATCAAAACTTATCCCACCACCACCACCATCACACACACACACTGGGTGAACAAGTTTAGGTCTGGACCGAAAATAACCGAGAACCGAATCGAAAATACCCAACCCGACCCGAACCCAAGTACCTAGGTATTTAGATCGGTTCCAATTTTTCATATAAAATCTGGTCGGGTCGGTTCTCGGTTCTTTTCATGGTGAAACCAGAGTTGGACCTATGGACCGAACTAAAGTGCTACTTAAAAAAGACTAGGCCATAGCCCAGTAGCGATTGGGGCTAGAATCCCTAAAATATATAACATACAACGACTGCATGATGCTCCCACAGATACATTCATATAGAGAAACCATCTGCATTGAATTTGCAGTCAATTTCTTGGCTGCTAATGTGAATTACTCAATACTTTTTGAATTCTTGGATGTTTAAATTATGAATTTTTTGTTAAAATGTTTTATCTACGTTTGGTAGTGCAATTCATCAAAAACAACAACCTTTGTTAATATGTTTCATCAAATTTTCCACTTGGACACTTTATCGAACACTGGTGTGCAGCGAGATTAGTCATGGATAATAAACATTAGATTGAAGCATAAACACCCCATCAAGCATGAAATACTTGCAAATTCGTATCCACTGTTACAAAACTACTTAATATACAACAAACATATTATACTTGCGTGGTCAAATTAGTTCAAGTTAGGCATGACTATCAATAACATTTGAATGAAAATTAATAAAGAAATAACTCACCACCGTTAATGGATTGAAATAAAAACATAGATTAAAATGTATATAAGGCCGAAATCAAGGAGAATGTTGTGTTTCTCATCATTGGATGGTTTGTGAATGTACAATAGCCTTCCCAAGTTCATAACAAAATATACTCAAAAATGAAATATGTCGGGTCAATTCTTATACTTAATACCCGACAAGCCCGATTACATAAAAGCCCGGAACTGACCCTATATTTAGGGTAGTGAATCAGTTTTGTATTTTATGTTTGATCTGTTCTCGGGTCGGGTCGGGTCGGGTAATGGTCGGGCAGGGTCGGGTTTTGCCTTTTGCTCGCCCCTAGGGCCGTGTGTGCAAAGAGCTGACAGAGCATTAAATGAAGACAGAGAAAATGAAGGACACGGGGCCGTGCCCACCAAGCACGGGGCCGTGTGAGTGTTCTGTTTCAAACTATAAATAGAGGTGCTTTGCTCACTTGCAAACCATCCCTTGGCAAACTATTTCTCTCACTTCCACCACTACAATACCATCATCTTCCACCACTTTAGTAGAGTTAGTGTAGCCTCGGGATCCAAGATCGATAGTAAGAGCTTTTGTCAAACTATGACCATGCTTGGCTAATGTCTTACATCACTTGGTGAAGACGAAATATTTTGTGTATTACTTTTGATTTCCATCCTTTGGTCACTTTTTAATTAGGTATGTATTAATGACTTTAATAACTAGTTTTTTATATTGAAGGTGAATTTTTATTTTATCATTCTTCATGTTTTGTTGATTCACTCATTCGTGTCTTTACGGTCTATATAAAGCACGTTAACTGCCTGGAAAGGGGTTAGAATGGTGGTTTGGGTAAAGTTCGTGCCTCGTTCAGTGTATAGATCCTACGAGGACCTGATTCAAGTTTATTAGGACTTCCCTTAAGGCAGATAGCATTAAATCGGGGGAACTAAGAACAACTTGTAATCCCTTATAAATAAACTATTATTAAAACTTTAAACCAGCCTTGTGGGACTGTATCCCTGCTGACTCAGACCAATATGGCCGAGGGTAGTGTTGCCTCCAAAAGAGGGACATGCCACATTTTGCATTAATAACTTACTTAATTATCTTTCAATAATCTGGCCTTGCGGGACTGTATCCCTGCTGACTCAGACCCATATAGCTGAGGGTAGCGTTGCCTCCAAAAGAGGGACATGCCACAATAACTAAGATAATCTTTTAGAAAACCCAAAATGCGGAAATCATGAAAGGATACGTAGAAGATGAGTCGGAGCCAAGTGATTCTTTCTTGTTACTTGTTTCTTTTATTTATTTTATTTTCTTTCTTTATTTTACATGTTTAAAACTCTTTTTCTCAAAATTTGGGTCGATTAAACGTTGACGATAAACCACTAAAAAGCTCTTGTGTCCTTGGACAACCTCGGTATCTTACCATCACTATACTACGCCAACGATGGGTGCGCTTGCCCTAGCGTGTTGTAGAGAGTGATAGTTATATATCGATGTTTATTAAATTTAAAGCTTGATTAAAAAGTAAAAAGGTACTAAAAATAACTTAAAAAAATCCGTACACCCCTCGACACGTCACAAATCATATTCGTCAAGTGTCAACTGGTTCTTGCGTTCAAGTAACTCCTTACTCTAAAGTCATGGTAACAATATCTGGCATCCTTTTTGTTTAGAACATCCGTTAAACATGTGACATGGACCAACATTCATTCTTATATATTCTTTAACCATGCTTGTTTTTATTCTCTGATTTGAAGTGGTCTAAAATACTACCATGAGTTTGAGCGTGGCCACACATTTACACCAAATTGCATCAATGAGGGTGCCAGAACAATGTAACGCCCCAAAAACTCGGGTCTAAATATTTTATTTGGACATTTTATTAGGTTGGAATAAGAGTAGGATTTATTGGCTAAGTGGGATATTTCACTAATAACCAAGTTATCTAACTTGGTTAGATAAAGTTGGCTATTAATTAAGAGTGGAAATCTATGGGGGGTCAAATAAATAAGAAAGAACATGAGGGACTAAGATTGCCAAATTTGAATATGAATTTAATTAAAACAAAAATCTCACACACACTAGGTGTGTGTGTGCGTGAGATCGATCAGAAGGAAGAGGGAAAGGGTGTAAACCCTAGTTCACAAGAAAGCTTCAAATTGACAAGGAAATTAGGCTCAAATCTGATGCATGAACTCGTTTTCTTGATGATCTAGCCCTAGCAAACATGTGGTAAGTTGTAATTTATGATTTGATGGTCTTGCCATGAAGTGGGTTATGATTAATCCATGAATTTGTATGAAATTGATCATGTATATGTGTTAGAATCACCATATTGAACATGAACTATGCAAGATTCTAAGTAATTTGATGATTTTGGATGAAACCCACTTGTAGTAGTGAAGATGATGATATGGATAATCATACATGTTCAATAGTTGTGTAAAATTGATGTATGATGTTGTATGTAATGAGTAATTGTTAGTTAATTTGGGTATAGTATGAAAATTACATGATTCTAGTGGAATTTGATGATCTTGATATGAACTAGTAATATTATGCATAAAATACTTGTACTATGTGCATAGGAAGTAGTATGCACTCCAAGTGTATGATGAAATGCCTAAGTGAAGTTAGGATGTGAGATTTTAGGAAGTGGCTTGACATATATGAATGAAGTATGATATTGATGTAATTAGTAGTATACTAACTTAAAGAATGTGCTTTAGATGGAACTAGTACAAGAATTCGGGTTGAATGCATGTGTTGGTCAAGATTATGCATTAGAGGCTTGTACATTGTGCTTGAACGGGCGATGCTCGCCATGTGTTTTTATTAATCACTTAATTGTGATCAAGAAGTAAATGTGTACTAAATGTATAACATATGACCATACTAGTAAAGGATGATGTTATGAATTACGTTAAGTTGTCTAACTTAGCAATGTGGTTGTCAATTGTAGAATCATGAAAGCATAAGTATGTGTGAATTGATTATGTGTATATTGTGTATGTGACTAGGTGATCATGTAGTTGTATGTGTCATACAACATTATGTATGAAATGAATATGATGTCATTAATATGGTCTACCATATCAACATGAATGCGTGTTCAAAAGTTGGAAGTTATATGCTAGAAGGTTGACTTTCTGAAAGTCAACCGAGAATTTATAGCATGGTTAGGCATTTTGACACAAATATAAGAATCGAGAGATCATGGAATATGTGTTAGACCAATTATGTGTTATGTGTGATAACGAATTTGGATTTCGAAGATATTGAACAATGTGGTTGACAATTCATGTCGTATGCGTGTTAGTGAAAGTCAATGTAGATAAGAGTTGGAAAGTGTGTGTTAATATGAATGAGCATGAATACTAACATTATTATGGCATGACGGCATGAAAGAATAGGAACCACACTAGCATGGACCAAGCATGGAAGGCTAACGGGTCAAAATGAGGCAAGGAAGCGGTTACGAACACGGATGCACAAGGTAAGTGATTCCGATTCACTTCTTAGTATGTATGTAGAATTTAATATTTCGTAGTGTGGAAAATTATGCAAGGACTATGTAATGAACGAGAGTATTAAGGTAAGCATTATATTAGTATATCGAAGGAGTCGTTTGTAACGAAGGTAAACTAGTAGGACTAAACGGGTCGAATAATGGTATAAAAGAGATTTATAAGCTGTCAGCTCTTGATGCGACCCGAGGTGATAAATGGATTTACTAAGGTAGGAATGAATATTGAGATAGAAAGTGGCTAGTTATGTTAGAAATAAAATGGTGAAATCAAACGGGTCGAATAATGCCTTGAAGGATGTATAAGTCCTTATCTTATAATTCAGCTTTTGATGTGAGTTAGGATGATAAACGGATCCGTAATTCAATTACGGACGCATAGGAACAAGAATTACACAAAACGGATGTCTAGATCAAAAGTTATGCAAGTTGTAAGTTCTACAAGTGAGAAGATTGGAGCTGGTAATCTGCAGCTCAAAATAACAAACTGTCTGTCGAAAACGGGGCTTGGCGTCGCGCGACGCCCACCCCTTAAACCTGTCGCGTGCGTCGACGCCCTAAAATTCCGAAATTTGTTTGGATTTTGTTGTTTTAATTCATGAAACTTATTTCTATGCATTATTAAGTTATCAAAACCATTTCTTGTTTGATTTCGCATCCGGACTCGATGTTTTATTGATTTCCAATGTCCCAAAACTTATTTTTAAGCCGGTTTAGTATATAAGTAATGTTATGAGCCTCCGGATAGTGAAAGTATGACTTTTACCTTCGTTTTAGTGAAGGAAATCTATATGTAATCGAACTTAGGAACGAATGGATATGCAAGTTGGTGAGTATAAAATTTTATGTTATGGAAAGTTGTGATTATGACAAGATGTATAGGTTTATGTGAATAAAAATGGTAAGCGCGAGAGCTTGTACGTATGTGTGCGTGTATGAATGTGTGCGTATAAGTGTAGAGGTATATGATTGTATGCACGTGGGAATTTGGGAATGTGAACATGTTTGATTGCGAGATGTTATCTATGTATGAAGGAATGGTTTATTATGTTTGGTCATTGACGAATACTAATGATTTGTCTTGAGAATTGGAATGTAATACAGGTATGAGATCATCAGGTTCAAGAAGTATTGAAGTCGAACTCGGAACAAGAGATATCAAATGAATTAAGTTTATACTGTTGAATGTTGTACGAATTTTTAATTGTATGATAATAATGTTATGCGATGATGATGATGAGTAATGGTTAAGTTGTGAATGATGTCCACAGGGACTATACGGATTGTCTCCATTACTGACGAAGATCAGCGGGCGTAGATCGAGTCAAGGAGCAAGGATTGTACCGGAAGGACGGTCACCTAGTTTGGATTATGTAACACTTGTAGTATTATTTTATCATGAATGTTGTTAATTTATTTAGCAAATGTCAAACATTTGTAACTGAGTTTTACGCAAGCAATGTATTTAGTAAAAAAAAATTTAAGGCTTGTTTTTCCGCTACGTCTTTTCAAGGTTATTACGTGTTAGGGTGTTTCAAGTTGGTATCAGAGCCCTGGTTTGAGAGAAATCAAGTAGAAGGAGGTAAATACTTGAACTCAAACCTATGTGCTCTTGTGACAAGAAACCCGTACAATCCAAGACTTGATCGAGATATAAAGGTAGAAGTGAATGTATGTATGTATTAAAGTATGTATTTGAAGAAAACTAACAGTTTGTGTTGAGATTGAACCCTACCAAAGGAACAGTTGATTAACGCCAAAACTGGATCAGAGCAGTGGATCCAGCATAAGCACTGTTGTATTCCAACTTTCCCCTTGAAAGTGTCTCTAACAACTGATGGCTTGTATCCACTGTCTATATACAACTGCTGTTCTTCAAACAACTAATCAAGTATAAAGAAGACAAATGCTAATGTTCAATCTACTGTCTTGGTTCAAGCACTGTTGATGAAGAAACAAAGTACTGCTGGAGTCACAACAGTGGAAGGAGAAAGCAGTAGTTTAGTCTTTCCTTTTGTAATGTATTGTATTCAGTAGTTAGCTAAACAGTGCTTGTATTAGATCAATAGTTTCAGGTTGTTAGGAGGTTAGATGTCACTTTCATGGTGACGTCAGCCAAGATGCTTCAGTGGTTTGCTCGTGCCTATAAATAGAACAGTACCCTGTACTGTTCTATTAGCTCTTTCACCACTTGTCTTCCTGCACGAACAATTCATTGTGAGCTCAGGCTGAGGGGGAGTTTGTATTACATGCATGCAAAGTTGTAATCAGTGATTGAAATATATTTAATCATTCGGTTCAATGTTCAAACATGTGTGTTGAAAGCATTTCTCCTATTTGATTGTGTGCAAAGTTTATTTCCATTATTCCGCTGCATTACTTGTTCATCTTCTTAATTATTAAACAAAAACACAATAAAAAAGAAACTCAGATCCTAACAATTGGTATCAGATCTCGGATAGTCAAAATCGATCTAACAATCATTTTGACATAAATAGTTCAGCTCACAAATCGTTGATACTGATAGTTGTTCGTTTTGTTGAAAAACAGAGTAAGGTTTAATCACGATCAAAGTTGATTAATCAGTGCCTGTAAAACAACCAGGATGACGTCACAATCACAAGATGCTAACAATAGCATCGGATCACTCTTCAAACCACCCATGTTGAAGCGCAATGAGTACAACATCTGGCAGAGAAGGATGGGTCACATCCTTGCTCAACAAAATACCGGATGTTGGAAGTCGGTTATCTTTGGACCACATGTTCCAATGGTGCCGAGTGCTGAGGATTCAAAGAAGTTCGAACCTAAAAACCTGAAAACTATACTGAAACTGATTTTCAAAAATTTGAACTGGATGCCAAGGCATTTAGCATCGTTGCATCTGCTTTGCCCAATGAAATCTATGCTGGACTGTTACATTGTAATAGTGCCAAAGAATTATGGGATGCACTTAAGGAACAATTTGGGGGGACTGAAGAAGTGCTTGAAAACAACTGGGAAATTTTGAACCAACAATATGAAACGTTTTGTCACATTAAGGGTGAATCATTAACTCAGTAGTTTGAGCGATTTAGCTGTCTCATGAGTGAGCTAAAACTTGTTAATGTTGAATTTACCAAATCAGCACAAAATAGCAGGTTTCTTAGATCACTACCTGAAAAATGGGATACAATAGCCTTTGTGACCAGAAACTCTGTTGAGTTCAAAGATCTGACCCTGACCCAACTTCATGGTAGACTCCTGACCTATGAAAGGGAGTTAAACCAGAAAAAGAAGTTGCAAGAGTCTGGCAAAGTTGCAGATGACTACTCATTTGGTAACACGGCTCTTTTGGGTCAGGAAGAGTCTGGTAGCAGTGAGAATCAGAGTTATGATCACTTTATTGACATAACTGCTGGTGGAAACTTCAACTCTGATCCTCACTCATCCAAATTTGCTTTCACAGCAAATGGAGAAAGCCAGAACTCTGATAATCTGTGCTTTGAACTCAATGACTCACAGCACTTTGATCCAACTGATCTTGAAGAGATGGACATTTTGCATCAATTGGCTTTGCTTAGTGTAAGAATAAGCAAATTCTATAAAAGGACAGAGAGAAAATTCCCAGGGTTACATGGGAATTTAAAACTGGGGTTGGATAAGTCAAAGATCAAATACTATAAGTGCAATAGGCTAGGTTATTTTGATAGGGAATGTAGGAGTCAAACCACTGGTCCAATTATTACACATCCCAGCTCAAACCCTAGACCACAAAACCAAAGCACTGTGCACTATGCCCAATATACCTCTACAGCCCATGTTAACACTGCTCACTATGCTGCAACCCCTGTTCCTGTGCATTATGTTCAAACCACTGTCCCACAAATCCAGTATGTCCAAGCTCCTGTCCCTCGGGTTCAAGTGCAACCAGTTGCACCACAACAAGCTGCACCAACAGTGGTTCAACCAGATCAGCAAAGCTTTTTCACCCAAGGCTTTGTTGACTGGAGTAGCTTACCTGATGAGCTTGGTGATGAAAATTTTGCACTCTATGCTACTAATGATGAATTTTGTTTGATGGAATTAGAGTTAATACAAGAAGAGCTGGAAATTGGAGAAAGACAGTCAAGTGCTGAAATAGTAGATAAAGTTGCTAAAACAGTGGTTACTACAATTGCTGATGAAATATTGTTGGGAGAAAGGTCAGAACCCCTGTTGGAACCACTGACTGACCCCTGGTCTGAAGAAGAAGAGAAGAAACATGGTGAAAAGGAAGAGAAGGTGACTGATGAGAAAGAGCATGATTGTGATTGTGCCATGATGGCTGCAACCAAGGTATCACCTCAGGTTCTTCAAAATATGTGTTCAGACAAATGCATTATAGCATTTGCTAATATTAAAGTGGTGAATGAAAACCTTAGGGATAGAGTGCTGAATGATTAAGTACAATTTGAAAAGTCATTAAAAGAACTTAAAAACAAATTGGCTGAAAAAGATAAAGAAATCTGCAGTTTCAAAGAAGAGCATAGCATAACCAAGAACCAACTCCAAACAATGATAGAAAAATATCAAGTTTGCAAAAAGGAGTTGGAATCCACCCAAATTACTTGTGAAAGATGGGTGGAATCTTGCAAAGGTTATGAGGTCATGCTTGAAAAACAGCTTGAAAGAAATGTGAAATTTGGCATAGGGTTTAGAAAATATGATGAAATTGAAAACACTGCTACAAAACAAGCTGGTTCTGTTGAAATCACACCAACCAACAAGAATGGCCAAGAAGTTAAGATAACTGACAAACTTGGTAACAAAATCACTTTGGAAAGATCTGTGGGATCCTCAAATTTTGAGGAAATTGAGAAATACCAATTTAAACCCACATGGTCTGATGAGTGTGACATTCTTGAAAATTTTAAACCAATGGACTTCACAACCATTGATGGTGTAAAAGCTCCTAAAGTAAAGGTCATTCCTCTAAAAGACATCCCAACAGTTGTTCAAATCTCTGTTGCTAAGGAGTCTGAGAAGAAGAAAAGAAGAGAAAAAGTTAAAAACCTGTTTTGTGATTTCTGTGAAAAGAAGAATCATCTAACAAAAGAATGTTTTCATCTAAAAGCATATGATATCAATAAAACAAGTGTTATTGCACCTGCTGAGAGCTGCACCATCTGTGGTAAATCAAACCACAAAACTCAGGAATGTGTGTATCTCAAATCGTTTGATGTAAAAAAGAATGAGTACACTGCAAAAACATCCTTGAGTTCACCAAATTCATCTGTCAAATTCACCAAGAATCAACCACTGTTTGTGCCAGTTCAAACAGCTATTACAAAACAACTGAACCAAACCTTTGTCAAAAGAGAGGTTCAGGTAACTGATGCACCCCCTGCTAACCAATACCGAAGAGGTAAAGGTCAACCATCATACCAAAGGATTCCACACGTTTATGAGGTGCACAAAAAACCCTCTAAGCCAAGAGTGAACAGGCATCCTTTTGGTTATCAGCAGATGATTGGGCAAGACCCCCCCAACAGTGGTTAGAGAAAAACATTCCCAAAAATGTTCAAAACCCTGACCTAACCACTGTCCATCCACCTGAACTTAACACATATACTGTAGAGACCCCATCCAAAGCCTTATTGGCTTTGGAGACCCTAATGAACTAACCTTTTACTACATGTGCAGGGAGCTTCTGCATGCTTAGATAGTCTTTGGTATGTAGATAGTGGAGGCTCCAGGCACATGACAGGATGTAAAGCCCTACTCAAAGATTTCAAAATCCATGGAGGAGGTGATATATCCTTTGGTAATAATAGTAAAGGGAAGGTTCTAGGGTCTGGTACAGTTCAATATGGTAATGTTAAGTTTGTAAATGTCAATCTAATAGACAATCTGAAATTCAACCTCCCGAGTGTCTCTCAAATGAGTGATAACGACTATGGCTCATTCTTCACAAAGGATTGTTATAGGATTGTTGGACCAGAAATGGTTAAAAAGATTGAAGAAATAATAAAAAATGGAAAAACCCAACTTGTTGCTCAAAGAAGTGGCAATGTTTATGTAGTTGATTTGTCAAAAGAGAGCCCCAGGACTGATGCTTGTCTGTTCTCAGTTGCCTCTAACAAAGAGACAGAATTATGGCACAGGAGATTGGGGCACACAAATCTCAAGACAATCACTGCTCTTTCAAACACAGGGGTTAGTAAGAGGTTTACCTCAAAAATTGTTCTCCTGTCCTGAGCATTATGTTTCCTGCCTAAAAGGAAAACAACATAAAAGCTCATACAAATCAATTGAAGAGTCCAAAACAACCAAGTGTTTGCAAATGCTTCACATGGATTTGTTTGGCCCAGTTAAAGTCATGAGTCTTAGGAAGGAAAGATATTGTTTGGTTATTGTTGATGACTTTTCTAGGTATACATGGACTTACTTTTTACATTCCAAAGATGAGACTGCAGGCATTCTGCAAGACTTTGTTACACAGGTTGAAAAGCAGTTTGATCTCCCAGTAAAAATCTTTAGGAGTGACAATGACACGGAGTTCAGAAATAAGGAGTTAGATGATTTCTGTGTGTCAAAAGAAATTGTAAGGCAGTACAACATTCCAAGAACACCAGAGCAAAATGGGGTTGTTGAGAGAAAGAACATGACTTTGATTGAGGCTGCCAGAACCATGCTTGCAGATTCAGATTTGCCATTAACTTTCTGGGCAGAGGCAGTAAACACTGCTTGCTATGTCCAGAACAGAGTTTTAATCAATCCTAGACATCAAAAGACTGCTTATGAACTGCTGTATAAAATAAAGCCATTGATTTCATATTTCAAAGGTTTTGGCTGCCCATGTTTCATTTTAAACTTAAAAGATTCTATCTCAAAGTTTGCAGCCAAAATTGATTGTGGATATCATTTGGGATACTCAACCACTGCTAAGGCCTACAAAGTGTTTAACACAAGGACCAAAACAGTGGAAGAGACTTTGAATGTAAAATTCAATGAAAATCCCTACAAATCCTGCAGAATTGTTTGATCTTGGTAAATTTACTTTTGAAAATACTGATGTCAAGACTAACAGTGCAGGACCATCACAAGATTCTCCATCAGACTTTGGATATGAAGTCATCATTCCACAACAAAAGTCTGCATCAAATGGAAGAGCAGCATATGTTCAAAATAGCTGTCAAAGCTCAACCACTGCTACCTCAACAATTGTTGACCAAAGTAGCCCATTAACCCCTGCTTCCACATCATCAAACACTATTGATAGTCCTCCATCAGTGGATAAAAGTCAGCATGTTTCCACATCACTACCTCCTATTCCACCTCCATATGAAGCCACTGCTGGATCATCAAAGCCACCAGCAGTGGTTAGCTCAGATGAGTCACATCTGCAACCCTCACCATTAAATGCCATTGTTCCACACAAAGGAGATTTGATCTTGTTGAAGTCTCATCCACCTGACCGAATCATTGTCAACATCAGTGAAGGGGTGCTCACAAGAACCCAAACCCAAAACATCTGTCTTTTTGCTGGTTTTCTATCTCTCCATCAGCCAGTCAAGTACCAAGAGGCACTGAAAGACAACAGCTGGGTAGAAGCCATGTAAGAGGAGCTCCAACAGTTTAAAAGACAACAAGTTTGGGAGCTTGTACCACTGCCAGAGGGTGTGAGTCCTGTTGGCACAAAGTGGGTCTTCAAAAATAAATAAAACACTATTTTTGAAAGGGGTATTGTTGTCAAGAATAAAGCTAAGCTTGTGGTTCAAGGGTTCAGATAGGAAGAGGGTATTGACTATGATGAAACATTTGCTCCTGTAGCAAGACTTGAAGCTATCAGATTATTCCTGGCCTTTGTTGTCAACCACAACATCAAGGTGTATCAAATGGATATCAAATGTGCATTCCTATATGGTAAGATTCAAGAAGAGGTTTATGTTTGTCAACCTCCAGGATTTGAGGATCCATTTAATCCAAATCATGTCTACAAGCTAAATAAAGCTTTGTATGGCCTGAAACAAGCACCAAGAGCTTGGTATGAAACTCTTTCCACCTTTCTACTTTCCATTGGTTTCACAAGAGGTAAAATAGATAAAACACTGTTTTTGAAATGGAGAGGGAAAGACTTGTTGATTGTCCAGATTTATGTGGATGACATCATTTTTGGAAGCACATGTAATAAAATGTGTGAAGAGTTTAGGCAACTCATGACAGCTGAGTTTGAGATGAGTGCAATGGGTGAACTCTAGTGCTTTCTTGGTCTCCAAGTAAGGCAACTGTAAAATGGTACTTTCATCCATCAAGGAAAATATGCCAAAGAACTTTTAAAGAAATTTGATATGGATGATTGTAAACCATGTAGTACACCCATTGCAACAAATAAATTTGTCATGTCTGATGAAAAGGATGATTTGGTTGATCAAACTCTTTATAGAAGCATGATTCGGTCTTTATTGTACCTAACTGCATCTAGGCCAGACATCATGTTTGCAACATGTGTTTGTGCAAGATCCCAATCAGCCCCTAGAAAGTCAAACCTTATTGCTGTAAAAAGGATATTCAGATACCTAAAAGGTGCTCCCACACTTGGTATCTGGTATCCAGCTGATGGTAAAATTGAGCTTTCAGGTTTCTCAGATAGTGACTTTGCTGGATGCAACACAACAAGGAAGTCCACTTCAGGAGGGTGCCAATTCCTAGGCAGTTGCTTAATGTCTTGGCAAAGCAAAAAGCAAGCAGCTGTTTCAACATCCACTGCTGAGGCAGAGTATATAGCAGCTGCAAGCTGTACAGCCCAACTACTTTGGCTTCAAAATCAGTTGCTGGATTTTGGTATCACTACCCTAAAGACACCTCTTATGTTGGACAATCAGGCAGCAGAAAATATCATCAAAAATCCAGTCTCACATTCAACCACCAAGCACATTGATATCAGACATCACTTTGTGAGGGATGGCTATGAAAAAGGTTTGATTTCTCTGCATCATGTTCCAACTAAGGATCAGCTGGCATATGTACTAACAAAAGCATTAGATACATCTACATTTGAAAGCTTGATCTCTAGGATTGGCATGCTAAACATGGAATAACAAGCAAAATCTTGTTTTTCTATGAATAAAAGCATTAAAATGTTTTCAGAAAATCAAAAATCCATCCTTAAAAAATAGCCTAAAATGAAATTTTCATTAAATCCTTAAAAGTCTGCCATAACCACTGTTTTGTTAAAACATCTGTTCTGTGAAAAGCTGTCCACTGCTAAAAGTCATCCCCTGTTTTCTCATTTTCCTGGTAATCATTGTTGTTCAAAATCAGTGCTTTCAACCACTGATAGCTTAAAGTCACCCACTGCTTTCATTGTAACCGTTACAGCCACTGATATTGTTCCATCAGTGGTTTCATAAACAACTGTCTTCCATTACTCATCAGGGGTTGGCACGTGGACAATACATAGCGGTCAGATCTTTTGTAACCGCTGCCACGTCAGCATTCACCTTTTCCCTTATAAAACCCTGAGCAAAACTCCCAAACAGGGTTTTTACTGTCGAATCGAATTCAAAATTCCTTTCTCAAAACAGTTATCCTCCATTTCTCTCAAATTCCTCATCATTCTTCCTCTTCAAATGGAGAAATCGCCGTCTTCATCATCTGAGAAATCCACTCCAAAAGCCATAGAAATCCCATACAAAGCTCCCCATAACTACTTGGGTCTCTTGACAAAACCAAGTAATACCGAAACCTTCAATTCCATCATAGATGCTCTTTCGTCTTCAAAGTATACAACTTTGTTGACTGCTGATGCTCCGATTTACCTGAAAACCCAGAGAGAATTTTGGAAGAATGCCACAATTGAATCTCAAGATGAGACGGTCATAGCCATTAATTCCTCAATAAAGGGTAAAACAGTCAAAATCACACCACAATCTCTGTCAAAAGTTTTTGAACTGGATGATCTTCAAGGTAAAACTTCTTTCCCTAAAACAGAGTATCAAAATGATTTCATTGAAAGAGGTTACGAGGAACAAATGAAAAAAGATACTTTACAAAAAGGCAGCTTTCCTCCTGCCACAAGGTTTGTGTTTCACACTCTCTAAATGTGTGTTTCTAATAAAACAACCGCTTTCAATGAAATCCCATTGAAGATCCAATACCTGGGTTATGCTATTTTACATGGAGAAAACTTTAACTACTCCCAGGAGATCGTCAATGATCTTGTCAAAAATGTTGATAAAAAATCATTTTTACTATTTCTAAGGTTCCTTAGCTTCTATTTTCAAAAGAAATTTGGAAAGGATGATGCTCATGTGCCCATCCAGGGTGAACCTTTTCAAATAAATGGCCTTACACCTGAAACATTTACAAGGCTATCAAAAATTTCCAAAACAAAAGCAGAGGCTCCTGAGCAGACTTTAGCAGCTACCACTGCTCCTCAGGCACCTACTGCTGAGCCCACTGCTCAAGGTGATCACTGTCACACCCCCAAAATACCACCTAGGAAATGTCCCTGTTAGGCATGTAACATACCAATAACGAGCCACTAATTACATTGAATGCGTACAAGTTTCAAAATAAAATCCTTAATTATTAATAAAAATACCATCAACAAGTTTAAGTGAAAACCAAAGTATTCAGCGGAAGCAAGGTTTAACAATTTGATTTGATGTTGTTATTAACTCGATTACCGCAATGGCTACAAGATGTATTTACCCAACCCCAATGTCTCTATCAAAACATTGGTCATGCTTTAAGGAAAATAGTTCACGCCCGTCCTCCCCAGTACGGTGTGAGGGTGCCAAACCTAATAGCGCTGTCAACTAATAACCTCGTTGCCTCCCCGGCAACTGTCGGTAGATGTAAGGGGTCTTATATGATAGAAATGAGTAATAACAAACATCCCATTAACCTGAAATTCCTCCCCGGAACGTTACCTAATATCCCTCCCCGGGATGCATGCTTGGAAAAAGAGCAGTGAACTCACCTGAGATTGCTCGGTATGATATATTTTGTTCCAAATTAGTCAACCAATCCTTACCGTGTTTATCAAAGTCAATCAGTTTTGTATGCACATAAATCACGTATCATTCGTACACATTACTCAAGTAGCGTGCAAGTAAACATTCATCGTTATGCAAGTCGTTCAAGACATCGTATAGTACAACAACCCATAATGTCATTTAACATGTATTCAAGTCATAACAAGTCTCATCACAAGTTCATGTTTCACAAGATGCTGAGCAGTTAATTCGTTGTTCAAAAGAGTGTGATAAATCTTGGTTCGTGCGGTCTCTAAGTTGTCTCGGCCCATATTTAACATACGGCCCAACATAAGGTGCGACCCAAAAGTGAGTGTGTGTGTGTGTGTCGGTCTGTTTCAACGTATGGCCCACTAGCATATCCCAGCCCATTAATGCTAGTGGCTGGATCCCGTCTGTGCGACCAGTTGGGTTTGTGGCCCAGCATCATTGATGCGACCCAATGACATACGCAGCCCAGTAAGAAACGACCCATCCCAAGTGTACATTATGTAAACTTGTTCGGCCCGATGCGCATGTCAACCTTAGGGAATTTTTGTGCAACAAATCCCAAACCCATTACATCCCTGTTTCCCGTAATCACAATTATTCCACCTTGATTCATAGACCATCAATCCATGTGATTTGCTCAGTTACTTCCCCACAATTTCCACAACCGACAACTATCATTAATACTTACTTTAACTTAAATCAAGATCAATCCACGTGATTTCTTTTTAGGAACCAAAGTAACAGTTTAGGTTATTATCAGTACCAATTAAATAGGGTCAATTATTACTAGTTCTTGAATCACACTAGATCGAATCATTCATCATGACTTCGTATCACCCTAATCATTACCTACTGATTCATTATCCCTTGTCACACTTATGGATACATTTATAAAAGAACCTTAAACCTCATACAATCACCATATACATTTGTAACCACAGTTGACGATCACAACAAACACATATCCAAGATAATTATCAATTTTAATTACATGCCAAATACTACAAGAGTTGACATAATATCGCCTGTCATATCTTATTTACTCACAATTTCGAACCCTATTATTTATATCTTCAAAACTATGTTCATCAATCATAAATAACAACATAGATCTACACATATATATTCTACTCCATTACAACATACCTAATCTATATCATAAACCCTAAACATATTTAACATGCAAGAACATATCATAATCTTTCTCACGTTTAAGATCCAACATACAATACACATAATCACAAGCATCAAATAAACATACTAACCCACAAGATTTGATTGACAAGCTGATGTATTCGAGGGGGGGGGGTCTGCTACGACCGCACGTATGGAATCTTGAGAGATATGGAGTTTTGCTTAGAGTTTTATGATAATAAGGATGTGATACGTATACATAAAGGGTATTAGTTTGGGGGCGGTTGCTCATTTAGCCGATCATGGGCTAAAGCCCAAGTGACAAATATATGATGAACAAATACATATATTGAATTTGATTAAGTGGGCTGCCATGGTAAACAGTTACATAGATATCAAATAGAATTAAGTGGGCTGCCGAACCCACTTATGTTTACATCACTTGTTTGGGCTTTTTTTTAAGGAACTGGGCCGGAGTATAACAACTCTAAGGTGAGCCGGTTCTAGCACGGTTTACGTAAAACAAGTTTAACACGATTATGAATATGGACGACGAATAATGAAGATCAAAATTACAAAACTAACCTTAGGAGTTCGAGTTGTCACATCATCCCCAACTTGAAAGAAATTTCGTCCCGAAATTTGATAAGTAAGCACAGAGGAGCGAACTGAAAAATCAAGATTGTTGTGGATTTTGCTTAGGTGCCACATCATCCCCAACTTGAAGAGGAATTTCGTCCCGAAATTCACCAGCTTCAACAAATTTAGACTTACCACCTAGGAAATGTCCCTGTTAGGCGTTCGACATACCAATAATGAGCCACTAATTACATTGAACGCGTACAAGTTTCAAAATAAAATCCTTAATTATTAATAAAAATACCATCAACAAGTTTATGTGAAAACCAAAGTATTCAGCGGAAGCAAAGTTAAACAATTTCAAAACCAATGTATGGTATCAAGAAATCAATAACATAAATCCTTCCAGTCGACTCATGACTACTCCAGCTACTCCAGACAGCAAGTTCCATCGCAAGACATCTAACGACCTACAAGCATGCAAACAAGTGTGTCAGACGACGCTGGCGAGTTCAAAGTTTTGTTAACGAGTTGAGTTACCAGTTACATGTATAAAACAGTTTAACAATTTGATTTAATGTTGTTATTAACTCGATTACCGCAATGGCTACAAGATGTATTTGCCCAACCCCAATGTCTCTATCAAAACATTGGTCATGCTTTAATGAAATTAGTTCACGCCCGTCCTCCCCAGTACGGTGTGAGGGTGCCAAACCTAATAGCGCTATCAACTAATAACCTCGTTACCTCCCCGGCAACTGTCGGTAGATGTAAGGGGTCTTATATGATAGAAATGAGTAATAACAAACATCCCATTAACCTGATATTCCTCCCCGAAACGTTACCCGATATCCCTCCCCGGGATGTATGCTTGGAAAAAGAGCAGTGAACTCAACTGAGATTGCTCGGTATGATATATTTTGTTCCAAATTAGTCAACCAATCCCTACCGTGTTTATCAAAGTCAATCAGTTTTGTATGCACATAAATCACGTATCATTCGTACACATTACTCAAGTAGCATGCAAGTAAACATTCATCGTTATGCAAGTCGTTCAAGACAACGTATAGTACAACAACCCATAATGTCATTTAACATGTATTCGAGTTATAACAAGTCTCATCACAAGTTCATGTTTCACAAGACGCAGAGCAGTTAATTCGTTGTTCAAAAGAGTGTGATAAATCCTGGTTCGTGCGGTCTCTAAATTGTCTCGACCCATATTTTACAGACGGCCCAACATAAGGTGCGACCCAAAAGTGAGTGTGTGTGTGTGTGTGTCGGTCCCTTTCAGAGTATGGCCCACTAGCATATCCCAGCCCATTAATGCTAGTGGCTGGATCCCGTCTGTGTGACCAGTTGGGTTTGTAGCCCGGCATTATTGATGCGGCCCAAAGACATACGCAGCCCAGTAAGAAACGACCCATCCCAAGTGTACATTATGTCAACTTGTTCGGCACAATGCGCATGCCAACCTTAGGGAATTTTTGTGCAACAAATCCCAAACCCATTACATCCCTGTTTCCCGTAATCACAATTATCCCACCTTGATTCATATCCCATCAATCCACTTGATTTGCTCAGTTACTTCCCCACAATTTCCACAACCGACAACTATCATTAATACTTACTTTAACTTAAATCAAGATCAATCCACGTGATTTCTTTTTAGGAACCAAAGTAACAGTTTAGGTTATTATCATTACCAATCAAATAGGGTCAATTATTACTAGTTCTTGAATCACACTAGATCGAATCATTCATCATGACTTCGTATCACCCTAATCATTACCTACTGATTCATTATCCCTTATCATACTTATGGACACATTTATAAAAGAACCTGAAACCTCATACAATCACCATATACATTTGTAACCACAGTTGACGATCACAACAAACACATATCCAAGATAATTATCAATTTTAATTACATGCCAAATAGTACAAGAGTTGACATAATATCGCCTGTCATATCTTATTTACTCATAACTTCGAACCCTATTATTTATATCTTCAAAACTATGTTCATCAATCATAAATAACAGCATAGATCTACACATATATATTCTACTCCATTACAACATACCTAATCAGTATCATAAACCCTAAACATATTTAAGATGCAAGAACATATCATAATCTTTCTCACATTTAAGATCCAACATACAATACACATAATCACAAGCATCAAATAAACATACTAACCCACAAGATTTGATCGCCAAGCTGATGTATTCGAGGGGGGGGGGTCTGCTACGGCCGCACGTATGGAATCTTGAGAGATATAGAGTTTTGTTTAGAGTTTTATGATAATAAGGATGTGATACGTATACATAAATGGTATTAGTTTGGGGGCGGTTGCTCATTTAGCCAATCATGGGCTCAAGCCCAAGTGACAAATATATGATGAACAAATACATATATTGAATTTGATTAAGTGGGCTGCCATGGTAAACAATTACATAGATATTAAATAGAATTAAGTGGGCTACCGAACCCACTTATGTTTACATCACTTGTTTAGGCTTTTTTTTAAGGAACTGGGCCGGAGTATAACAACTCTAAGGTGAGCCGGTTCTAGAACGGTTGACGTAAAACAAGTTTAACACGATTATGAATATGGCGACGAATAATGAAGATCAAAATTACAAAACTAACCTTAGGAGTTCGAGTTGTCACAATCACAGCAGCAAAACAATTGCTGTGAAACCCACACCTAAATCCACCAAAAGACCAAAACAAAAGAAAACTTAAAAGCCCCCTAAACCTACAAAAAAGGCAACTCTGGAAGATGAGATCCCAGAGCAACTGCCAGTGACAACACAAAAGTCACTAGAAACCACTGCTGCTACTTCCTCACAGCAGATGGTAGAAAGATCTCAACCCATGCCTTAAACTCCTCCTGCTTCTTCTCAAAAAGAACAGGTTGTAAGAACAGGGACACCAAATTATGATGCTCTAGAACCACTTGATTATATCATCCATTGCCCACTGCCCGGGGCAAATTCGCTTTCTAGACCCATATTCACTGCCACAATTTCCCCACAAACAAAACTTTTGTTGGATGCTCTTGATTTAAACCAGACACAAACCAGTCCTTCTCACTCATCTGTAAATGAGAATATACCCCAACAAGTGACTGGGTCTGATGTTTCAATCATTGCTAACCCACCAACAACACCTGAGGAGGTTACACTGCAGGAAGTACAAGTACTTCCTGTCAGTAGTTCAAGTGAAGCAGCAACTACAGGTATTGGATCCACTAATCTACATCTGGCCAGTTGTTTCATCAATCAGACTTCCTTGAAGGCAATTTCCTCTCCAGCAACTCTGATAACCACTGGTGTGTTTCCAACCACTGGTACATTTAAAAGGTTATCAATTGCTGGGGAAAGAAGTCCCCAGTACCGAGAACAAGGGGCATCATTGGATGACTTTTGGGAAAATTTCCCTAAGACAACCACTGATACAACCACTGTTAGTAGGGAATCAGATGATCCCATTAAGTTGGGTGATGGTTTAATGTACCGAGAATTGACGGCTAGAGTTGATAAACTGGATACATTTGTTGCAGAAATCAAAGACATGCTGCAACAGTTGTTGAAAGTACAAAAGGTACCACCCACTACTGCACCAACTCCAACAGCTGCTCCATCATCTGTTCCTACTCCAGATGAGCTGTGGAATTTGTTTCAACCTCTGCTACACCATCAAAGAAAATTAGCTGATTAGCAAATTGAGATACAAGTTCAAAAGATCAGAAATCTCATGGAAGCAAGGTTTAAAGACACACAAGTTGATATAAAGACAATCAAGGCCCATCTGCTGAACACCACTGGCACTGCTCCTCCCTCTGTCATTTTTGTTGATAATCCTCCACCAGCTGATGCCAAAAAGGGGGATAAAATGAAGCAGTTGAAAAAGAAGGGATATGAAGATGGTCTGTATATAGCACCAGACAATTCAAGTATGCTTGCAGACATCCCTTTTCCAGATGGTAGTAAAAAGATTGATGTAACCACAAATGCCATTGCTGATGCAAAAGCAAGGGTAAAAAGGGATATAGAGGCAAAGGATAAAGCAAGGTTTGATCAGGAGAAGAGAGTTTTTATGGAAATGAATGAGCAGGGTACTTCTGAGCCAAAGGATGATGAAAATCCTGAGCCAAAAAGAAAGAATCCCGTTAGAAAAGTGAGGCAACCCAAACACACACCATCCAAATCCACAAAACATACTCCCAAACCTCCTAAAAACTCCACACATCAATCTCCCAAACCAACAGATGTTAAAACTCCTGTTGTATCAACAACTGTTGGTACTCCAGTTATTTCAACAGCTGTTACCCAAACAACTGCCACCAATTCAACACACACTACAACCACTGCTCCCACTTCAACCACTACACCACCAAAAACATCATCATTACCACTTTCACCACCTGCCAAAATGCAGAAGATAGTTGATGACACATCATCAGTTGTAATGACAACAGTGGTTGAAACACCAGTTGTTTCAACAGCTGTTAGTCAGCCAACTACCACTCAAATCACCACTTCACAACCATCCAAAACATCACCAACCTCTCCTAAACCAAAAAGGAGAAGGATAATTTTAAAAGATGATGATTCTTCACCACCATCAACAACTTCACAACATTTGTCACTTGTTACAATTCCTAACCCTGTTCCACTCTCTTCAGCACAAGCCATAAATCCAATCACTGCCATTATTCTCGCAGGCGTCCAGTATCTTTTAGAGCTCATAGCAGTCAGAGAAGAGATCAAATATTTCTACTCTGAGGATGACCCTGCTAAAAGGAATTTGCCATCTCTTTAAGGATATCCTAGGCCTAACAACATGGAAGAATATTTGAAGTTAAAGGCTCAATAAGCAGAGTATATCTCTAAAAGAAACTCACAAGGAAAATCTGACAAAGAAATTAAAAGACACTATCAATTCCTGCTCACACAAGCCAGAACTTTGGAGCAGTTCTCAAAAGATTTGTGTCAAAAGATTTTAGAAAGAGATGATGAAACTTTAAGAAAAGATTACATTCAGCACATAATGGCATTCAAGAAATACAAGGGGGATAAAGCTCAATACAAAGAATGGACTATTGGTGAGCTCAAGGAGGAGTTAGAAAGAATTGAAAAAATGAACAAAGACAAAGTGAAACACACTCCTCCTGTCTGGACAAAGTACATGAAAAATGTACCAGACAAGGTGCTAGAGCTGAAGAGAATGAAAGAGGAACTTATTACTGCAGATTTTGGGTCAAGAAATCAGGTAACAAGGTGGAAAGAAGATAAAGTCAGGGCAAGTTACAAAAAGTTGGAAGAACTTAGAAAGAAAAATCCAAATGTTCCACAAATGCCTGACTATCCTGAAGCAGTGGGTTCAACAAGACCACAAAAACTACAAGTCAGGAAAGCCACTGCTCCACCTGGTGCCATCCTTTATCAAAGAAGGAGACAAAAACAGATGGATGCAGAAACAGCAGAGGATATACAAGCTGGAAATGAAGTTATTAAAATGGTCCTCAAACAAATGATAGCTGAAAATCCTGAACTTGCTAAAGCTCAAAGCACTGCTCAGCTAGTTTTCACAAGGCCACCATCTCCAAACTCCTCATCAAATAAGAATCTCCCAAGAAACCCACTAGATTCAAAAATACTAAAGTGGAAAACTGACAAACAGACCCACGTATTGACTCTGATCAAATCCAGTGGTGAAGTGAAGAAAATATCAAGGGAACAAGCACTGGGCCTGAGTGTTGAAGATCTGCAAGATCTCCTTGATCTTACACTATGCAGGGATGAGGATGATACAGATGCCCTGGACTTTGAGTTACAACTTAAAGGACAAATAAGGGAACTGTTGATGAGACAATAAAGTTCCACAATAATGAAGAGTTTTGGCATCATCTGTTCCAGGGGAGATTGTTGGGATTGAACCCTACCAAAGGAACAGTTGATTAAAGTCAAAACTGGAAGAGAGCAGTGGATCCAGCATAAGCACTGCTGTATTCCAACTCTCCCCTTGAAAGTGTCTCTAACAACTGATGGCCTGTATCCACTGTCTATATACAACCGCTGTTCTTCAAACAATTGATCAAGTATAAAGAAGACAAATGTTGATGCTCAATCTACTGTCTTGGTTCAAGCACTGCTGATGAAGAAACAAAGTACTGCTGGAGTCACAACAGTGGAAGGAGAAAGCGGTAGTTTAGTCTTTCCTTTTGTAATGTATTGTATTCAGTAGTTAGCTAAATAGTGCTTGTATTAGATTAGTAGTTTCAGGTTGTTAGGAGGTTAGATGTCACTTTCATGGTGACGTCAGCCAAGATACTTCAGTGGTTTGCTTGTGCCTATAAATAGAACAGTACCCTGTACTGTTCTATTAGCTCTTTCACCACTTGTCTTCCTGCACAAACAATTCATTGTGAGCTCAGGCTGAGGGGGGGTTTGTATTACATGCATGCAAAGTTGTAATCAGTGATTGAAATAAATTTAATCATTCGGTTCAATGTTCAAACATGTGTGTTAAAAGCATTTCTCTTATTTGATTGTGTGCAAAGTTTATTTCCATTATTCCGCTGCATTACTTGTTCATCTTCTTAATTATTAAACAAAAACACAATAAAAAAGAAACTCAGATACTAACAGTATGTTATGTGTAAGGTGAACATAATTGTTTGGAAAGGATTATCTGCAAGTGCGGTCTAGGACCGACACCAAGGCATGTAACAAGACAAATTGACCCCAGGTACGTAAAATTTAATATGTGGGTGCATGTAATGGTAAAACCTACCAAGTGAATGAAAATTTTAAATGAAAGGTAATAATGGAAAAGTAATGAAGTTTTGAAAATGTTATACGTGTCGAAACCTAATTCTTCGGACATAAGGTGACGATTACACGAAGACACGAAACTAGTATGTGGATTGTGTACCTGGCCAGTACACAAGAAACATATGATGTTCGTGAGACCATGATAATTGTTACAGGTATGTCCGTTAGAATTAGGTATTAGGTGGACGTGAGGGTGAAGGGAAATGTAATACTTTCAGGGATTTGAAAGTATCAAATACACATGAGAAGTATGAATGATATGTTAGACTCCGCGAGATGGATTCGAAACTTGAAAGGAATGAAAGATATGAATGATATGTTAGAATCCGCGAGACGGATTCGAAACATGAAAGGAATGAAAGATATGAATGATATGTTAGAATCTGCGAGACGGATTCGAAACATGAAAGGAATGAAAAATATGAATGATATGTTAGAAACCGCGAGACGAATTCGAAACATAGAAGGGAATGAATGATAGAATGAAAAAGTTTGAAATTCGTAAATAGGTACGAGTCAAATAAGTAAGAATGAATGACAAGAATGAAAGGTTCAAAATTGTAAGTAATTACAGATCAAACGAGTGAATATTCTTTTAAAAGCGGATATTTTCCAAGTTATGTTTTGAACTTATACATATATATATATATATATATATATGAATATAATTATGCCCATGTAATGTATGAAAGAATGGTTGAAAGGATAAATGGGTCATACGGGTCAGATGGTGATCGCCCATTTGAACGCGGTATTTAATGTTTTGAATTGTTAAGTTTTATACTTATAGGTAAGCATAATGTATGGACGTGCATTGTCAAAAAAAAATTGGAAAGAAATAACCCTCGTAAAGTATGGATAACGAGTCAAAGGTTTTGACTCGCGCCAGGTATGTATAAAAGGTTATGCTTTCAATAGGAGCTTATGGCTCGACTAGAGAGGGATGTGTCAGAACTGGGTAATTGATAGACATAGGCAAGAATGTATTTACAATTGGACTTCCAAAAAGTCAAAAGAAGTAAGATGATACTTATTTAGAAAATAATAGCAAATAGCATGAAGTATTTGATTCATTAAGTAAGTAAAACCGATGAAAGCTATTGTAGTAGCAAGAAACCTTAGTTGAGAGAAATAAGCTTTGAATAAGTTACGTGTGTGGCGTGTTAATAATCGACCCATGAGAGTCAAAATGAATGATGGTCCAGAATTCGGATGAATGGTTTATGTAATTTACAAAGAATGAAAAACTTTCACTAGAAAAGCTAAGGTAATGTCTTGTAAGTATGCTTGATTTGGAAGAAAGAATCAAGGTGTACCTTAATGCACATACGGTAAGTATGAGGTGGCGGTTGACTTTAAAAAGTCAAACTGCAAAAGTTCATAACATAATTAAATAAATGAAGATGTGTATGTAAGAATTGAATGTGTGATATGTATAATATGTCTACAGGGAAGATGTGAAAGAGTTGTAGGTGAATAACCATCGAAAAGCATAAATATTTAAGTAAAATGTGCTAACCATTACCTTGTAAATAAGAATAGTAAAATGCTTGAAGTAATGAAGCTAGTAGAATTGGTGAAAGGACGCTCAAGAACGGTAACTTATCAGCACGGATGAGCGGAATCAGCCCAGTTATGGATCTGTGAAGGTACGGGCCGAACCGTTTTAGCAGCTCAATGCATTGTGCCAAACTATGCGGTTAGTAAATTGCTTAATTACGAATGTAGGATAGAAAGTTATAGATCAAATAGCACGTTCATACGAACTAACGGTAGCACAAGTATAACATGGTATTGAAGGTTTGACTTTTGAAGGTAAACAAAAGAATGAAATATAGATCCAGACTAATGACAGTAAGCAATATGTATATAAGAATGTAGGGGGTGTATTACATAAGTTAAGAGGACATGAATGAAATGAATCGGAATTTAACCTAAGGGTGTATGTAGTGCCATGTAATGGTGGCAAACGTAGAAGGATGTTTAACTCTAGATTTAAGCACAAATATAGGAATATTATTGACCAACAAGAAAAGACAGATATTTTTTCTAAGATAATGAACAAGGTTTCGGGGACGTAACCTCTTTTAAGGGGGGTAGACTTGTAACGCCCCAAAAACTCGGGTCTAAATATTTTATTTGGACATTTTATTAGGTTGGAATAAGAGTAGGATTTATTGGCTAAGTGGGATATTTCACTAATAACCAAGTTAACTAACTTGGTTAGATAAAGTTGGCTATTAATTAAGATTGGAAATCTATGGGGGGTCAAATAAATAAGAAAGAACATGAGGGACTAAGATTGCTAAATTTGAATTTGAATTTAATTAAAACAAAAATCTCACACACACTAGGTGTGTGTGTGCGTGAGATCAATCAGGAGGAAGAGGGAAAGGGTGTAAACCCTAGTTCACAAGAAAGCTTCAAATTGACAAGGAAATTAGGCTCAAATCCGATGCATGAACTCGTTTTCTTGATGATCTAGCCCTAGCAAACATGTGGTAAGTTGTAATTTATGATTTGATGGTCTTGCTATGAAGTGGGTTATGACCAATCCATGAATTTGTATGAAATTGATCATGTATATGTGTTAGAATCACCATATAGAACATGAACTATGCAAGATTCTAAGTAATTTGATGATTTTGGATGAAACCCACTTGTAGTAGTGAAGATGATGATATGGATAATCATACATGTTCAATAGTTGTGTAAAATTGATGTATGATGTTGTATGTAACGAGTAATTGTTAGTTAATTTGGGTATAGTATGAAAATTACATGATTCTAGTGGAATTTGATGATCTTGATATGAACTAGTAATATTATGCATAAAATACTTGTACTATGTGCATAGGAAGTAGTATGCACTCCAAGTGTATGATGAAATGCCTAAGTGAAGTTAGGATGTGAGATTTTAGGAAGTGGCTTGACATATATGAATGACGTATGATAATAATTTAATTAGTAGTATACTAACTTAAAGAATGTGCTTTAGATGGAACTAGTACAAGAATTCGGGTTGAATGTATGTGTTGGTCAAGATTATGCATTAGAGGCTTGTACATTGTGCTTGAACGGGCGATGCTCGCCATGTGTTTTTATTAATCACTTAATTGTGATCAAGAAGTAAATGTGTACTAAATGTATAACATATGACCATAATAGTAAAGGATGATGTTATGAATTACGTTAGGTTGTCTAACTTAGCAATGTGGTTGTCAAATGTAGAATCATGAAAGCATAAGTATGTGTGAATTGATTATGTGTATATTGTGTATGTGACTAGGTGATCATGTAGTTGTATATGTCATACAACATTATGTATGAAATGAATACGATGTCATTAATATAGTCTACCATATCAACATGAATGCGTGTTCAAAAGTTGGAAGTTATATGCTAGAAGGTTGACTTTCTGAAAGTCAACCGAGAATTTATATCATGGTTATGCATTTTGACACAAATATAAGAATCGAGAGATCATGGAATATGTGTTAGACCAATTATGTGTTATGTGTGATAACGAATTTGGATTTCGAAGATATTGAACAATGTGGTTGACAATTCATGTCGTATGTGTGTTAGTGAAAGTCAATGTAGATAAGAGTTGGAAAGTGTGTGTTAATATGAATGAGCATGAATATTAACATTATTATGGCATGACGGCATGAAAGAATAGGAACCACACTAGCATGGACCAAGCATGGAAGGCTAACGGGTCAAAATGAGGCAAGGAAGCGGTTACGAACACGGATGCACAAGGTAAGTGATTCCGATTCACTTCTTAGTATGTATGTAGAATTTAATATTTAGGAGTGTGGAAAATTATGCAAGGAATATGTAATGAATGAGAGTATTAAGGTAAGCGTTATATTAGTATATCGAAGGAGTCGTTTGTAACGAAGGTAAACTAGTATGACTAAACGGGTCAAATAATGGTATAAAAGAGATTTATAAGTCGTTTGCTTATAAATCAGCTCTTGATGCGACCCGAGGTGATAAATGGATTTACTAAGGTAGGAATGAATATTGAGACGGAAAGTGGCTTGTTATGTTAGAAATAAAATGGTGAAATCGAACGGGTCGAATATTGGCTTGAAGGATGTATAAGTCCTTATCTTATAATTCAGCTTTGGATGTGAGTTAGGATGATAAACGGATCCGTAATTAAATTACGATGATGATGATGACTAATGGTTAAGTTGTGAATGATGTCCACAGGGACTATACGGATTGTCTCTATTACTGACGAAGATCAGCGGGCGTAGATCGAGTCAAGGAGCAAGGATCGTACGGGAAGGACGGTCACCTAGTTTGGATTATGTAACACTTGTAGTATTATTTTATCATGAATGTTGTTAATTTATTTAGCAAATGTCAAACATTTGTAACTGAGTTTTACGCAAGCAATGTATTTAGTAAAAAGAAAATTTAAGGCTCGTTTTTCCGCTGCGTCTTTTCAAGGTTATTACGTGTTAGGGTGTTTCAAACAATCAACTCTCTTTTGTCAAAGGAGAATGGAATTCCTTTGGCAACATACAACTCTCAGGTACCTTTAGATTTATTCCCAATCAAATATCATTATTACTTCCTTACATAGATACATCGTTAGATAAGATTAAAGAACAACCATTGGCTAAAGTTAGTTCTAATATCTTCATTAGGTCTAAGGATAGAAGGATTATACCAGTTTGTGAAACATCTTATGACTATGATCCATGAAGATCGTATTGAGGTGAACTACGCCCGATATCATTCTCCAATGAAGATCTATGAATATTAGATCTCAACACCTTGAGCCTTTCATCTCATGGAACAACCAATCATTCATAATAGTCTTAGTTTAGATTCATTCACATGAATCTGATCGGCTACAGGCATTTAGAATATTTCCTTACTCATGGATTACTTAAACGTACAAAAATCAAACACAGAAACATTTATTATAATGCATTTAACCATTAACTAAAAAATATATTATTACTTAACTGTTTGAAAGCGCCAAATGTAAATTAGGATCATATCCATAATCTAGCATATCTAAGCCCTATCTTCTCTGCATGCTCCTCATGTTTACTGATAGACATAGGTTTAGGGAAGGCATCTACTAGATTATGATCCGTGTGAACTTTGTTTATAACGATGCTTACCCAGTCAAGTATATCTTGTATATAGTGGAGCCATCTGAATATGTACTTCCTGTTGTGGTGTGACCTCGGTTCCTTCACCTGAGCTTTGGAATCAAAATTGTCGCACATTATCTCAATTGGTTTCATTATGCTAGGTACCACTTCGAGATCAGCAATGAACTTCCTCATCCAAACAGCAAACAAACAATTGTGCCAGTACACTAAAATTGTGATGCATCAGTTCGAATTATTTCAGCACTAAACAATTGTGTAGCATCAACTATAATGTGACAAAATGAGTAGCAGATTCGTATTATCAATCACAATAGTTATTACTGAATGGGTCTGGACTATAATTGTTGGTTCAATTAGTTGTGTTTTATTGCAGCTTTAAACTCAATTAGCAGCAAAATTAATTTTGACAGAACACGTTGGAACTGGTCACAATAGAACAAATCATATTAGCAGGAAATGGGTAAAAAAGGTTGATTAGAACCTGCGAGTACTGTCATTTCAACAAAGAGCTATAAAAATGGTTAAAAAACAACAATTGTTGTTCTATTGGACTCGAATTAATCTGGAGCTATAAAAAAGAACAACAATAGTGGCTAAGATCACATCAACATCAAATTATGGGTCGAAAGAACTTTTATCATGAGCTTTTATAAAAGATCAAGTGTCTGCATCAGAAGTTTGTGTTGAAGAATGTTTCTGGCATCGTTCATCAACAGTTGTTAAACAAAAGAATAACTATTCCAAAAACATATGTTACATCTCTTTTTTTTTTTTTTTTTTCAATCAACAGTTCACACCATCAATTTAGAAATCTAAACAACATTTTTCATAAAAAAACCAGGAGTTTCAAGACTCTAGTTGTTATTTATATAATATGAATTAGTAACATTGCTATGGAATGTTACTTGTACTAGGCTTTGTTTATGTTTTGCTTTAACTTCCTGAGGTGGAGTTTGTTTTGCAACGTTTTTGTTGTACAACTCTGTCAGCAGCCAAATGCATTCCCATTGTTAACCCACATGTCCAACCATCTCATACTATTTTATGATGCTAACCAACAAAAGGTTTTTAAAAACCACTAAACTCGTTTCAGCCTCTCCAAGTGTTCTCCAATTTTGTATTGAATGAAGTTTGTAGAACACGACTACGACTGAGATGGTGATTTCTTAGATGCGATGGACGCGTTTTCATTGTCTTCTTCTATTGACATGGTGGAGTCTGCGGCCGAACGGAGTGCTAGTTTGTTGGCGGCTGAGCTTTGGAATCAAAATTTAAATGATGTTTTTTTTTGCAAATTATCAAACCTAAGAACAAAAGATGTAAACCAAAGAGTTTATAGCTTAATGTATCAAGATGGGAAGGAAAGACTCCCCTGTTACAAGAGGTTTAGGTATGATTTTATCAGTATAGAAATTTAGAAATATTAGAGAATCTCTGAGTTAGTCTGTTAAAATAATAATAATTAATAAAACCAATATATCTAAAGGAAAAAAAAAGTAGTAGATTACTATATAAATTTGTATATACACTCTTAAATAAACTCAAATAGACTCATGTTTGCAACACATAGGTTAGATTCTATGATTGGTAGTTGATATTGGAATATCATCAAAAGTAGTGGCAATTGTTTTTTCAACCACGTTGAAGTACATTTTAATATATTTATATCCCTTTACCAAAATAAATAATATTAAAGTTTGCAAAATATAGTTTATTCCAAAATTTTGTTCATATTTTATGAATCATATATTATAATATTAGAAACTTGTAAACTTATCCAACCAACATGCAATAAATGACAACAAAACGAGACGGCAAATTTGACCACCCAAAAAAATATTTTTCTTCAAAAAATATATATATATTTTTTTAATATTTACAGTCAACTAAATTTGGCGGCAAGAACCTTCTTCCCACCTTCTTTAACTTCAACTTGTCACTTATATTAACCATCAAACCATCATTGATGTTTTTGTCAAGTTCTTCACAAACAAACCAACATGGACGTTGCACCAGCCATTGATTTCAACTTCAATGCATCCTCACACAACGGTTACTACACTAGTGCTCCATCAAGCCCCACAAGACTCACCGAATTCTACTGCGAATTCGATGAATTGTTGATTGCGGCCGGAGCTAACCAGGGTGGTTCTCGGGCCGCAGTTCCATTTGCTTGGGAAGAAAAGCCGGGCGTCCCAAAGACGTCCACGGATTTATTCGAAGACGATTTCTCATTCGATGTAAGTTGCGAGTTGGGAAGAGATTCAGTTGCGGCCGAAGATTTATTCCAAGGGGGTGTAATTAGGGCAGTTAATGATTTTGCGCATGCGCATATTACCTACACATGTGAAGGTAATATTAATATTTCAAGAGGAAGAGAGAGAGGGTTTTCGTCCTCTCGTCTTCCTTCTAGAAGTAGAAGGACAAGATCTTTGTCCCCACTTGGGGTTTCGGATTATCGTAGGGACCGACAACCGATAACTACGAGTACAAAACAACCTCCCACTCCATCTTGTTCGACAGAAAGCGTGTCGAAAAGATGGAGTTTTAAGGATTTGTTTTTGTTCCGAAGTGCTTCGGATGGGCGAGCAATGGAAAAAGACCCCTTGAAGAAATACTCGACCGTTGTTCGGAAAAATGATCAAGATATTCGAAACCAGCGTGAATCTAGCTCAGTTTCGAAAAGAAGGGGGCGTGAATCGGCTCATGAGCTTCATTACAACTTGAACCGTGCAAATTCGAATGAGATGAAGAAGAAAACACACTTGCCATACAAGCATGGTATTCTAGGAGGATTGTTGTTCAACCCATAAGAAGATTGGAAACAGCATGCATTTGATTTATTGTATATAAACTAAGGCACCAGCTACAAGTCCCAACTAGGAGACAGGAGACGGGTCTAAAGTTTGATTTGATTTTTGAAGAAAAAAAGATGTGAAAAATGTGGGATTGATGCAATAAAGACTGTGCTACAAATCTCCAAAACATATCAAATATTGTTAAAAAGTTTTTGATATATTAGGATAGTTTAGCGTGGTGGTTATTTAATTTTTTTTATAGCTTTAATTTGTATGTACAAATATGGATGAAGAGTATGTAATATATTATCAATCAATACTGTCTTAAATCCAAGTTTTCTTCTTGTATATTAGTCACTACAGTTTATATTAAATTTTATGTATCAAAGTGTTTTTATCTAATGGTATTAAGGTGTTGCATATGATTTTTTCTTTTCATGTGGTCAAGATTCAAATGGAGACTCCATTGTAACAAAAAAATGTTAAAAAAATAATAAAGTGTGTGTGGAATCGTTCACATCCAAATTTATATATGTTCGATTTTTTTGTCCAACTAAAGCTTATAATGTAATATGCATGGATATATCTACGTCTATGTCCAAAACATTTATTTAATAAACAACTAAATTAAAACACATCTGTTACCATTCAAACGTCTTAGAAGATTAGGGTCTGTTTGTTATGGGGTAATGAAATGGACGAGATAATGTAATGGATGAGGTAATGAAATTGATCATACCATTCAATGTCTTGTTTGATTACCATGTGTGAATGGAATGAGCAATTACTTTTTGTTGTTTAGTATGCGAAAAAATACGAAGGAATAAAATCAGATGGCTGTGGCCAGTGAAGGGCGATGATGGGGCGTGGTGGTAGTTGTCAGTTGTAGCGGCGACGGTGGTTGGCGGTGGTGGTGGGTGGAGACGACGGCGGATGGTGACAATGGTCGTGGTAGATGACGGTGGAGGTTGGTGGCGGCGGTGGTGATGGTGGTGGCAAGGGTGGTCGGAGGTGGTAGCAGCGGCGACGGTCGTCGGAGGTGGTGGTGGGTGGTGGCGATTGATAGCGGTGGCGTCGGTGGGTGGCGGCGGTGATCGGAGGTGGCAGTGGCAATGATGGCGGTGATGATCGAAGGTCGGTGGTAGTGGCGACGGTGGGTGGCGGCGACAACAGTGGCGAGGACGGAGGTGGGTGGCGGCGGTAGGTGGTGGCAGCGGCGGTGGCAGGTGGCGGTGGAGGTGGGTGACGGCGGCATATGGCGATAGTGGTGGTGGTGTATGGTAGCAACGATAATGGGTTGTGGTGTTGTTAATGAAGTGTGAAGAGGGAATGGAATGGGGAAAACATGGGAGGGGATGTAATGATTTTGAGGGAATAAAATGCATTTTGGAATGGGCGATTCCATTCCTTCGACCAGCCAAACACTCTTTCCTTATTCTCTCACAATGGTTCATTTCATTCCATCTCTCATTCCTATATTCCATTTCACTTCACTTCTATTAAATAATAATGATTAAAAAAATATATTTACAAATATCTAACATATATTAATTTTGGATAGTTATTACTAATTATGAATAGTTATTATACATTAACTAACTTTTAGTTCTTAATTTTGTATGTGAATTTATATATTTATAATTGCAATTTAAACTAACTTAACTATGAGAAAAAGATATCTAGAGGACCAAGTACATTTTAACTAAATTAACATTTATCATATTCATAAAAAAAAGTTAAAGATATAACTTGACGATTGTATGCGTAAGACTATACGATGTGAGAGGATATGAAGAGTAAGCATGAAGTGCCATGTGGCAGCCATGTCAGCAAGGGGACGTGGTAAAAAAATACGGCGTTAAATGAGCTTGAAAAGTGGTGTTTTAAAAAAGAAGTAAAAAAGAACAACCAATCACAATCAACCAAACCAACAACCAATCACAACTAACCACATCACCACCCTCGTACCCTCCACATGCATGAGAATTCCCCCACCCTTGTCACTACGCCGCCACCACGCTATGGGAAGGGGTGGTGTGCCGATGTTTGGGAAGCCCGACGCCACCCCTTCCACGCCCACCGTGTGGTCTAAACATATACATTATAATTTATTCAATCAATGTAATTGTAACGCTCTGTATTTTGTACTTTCCTTATTTAGAAAGATGTAATCGTACTTCTATTTTTGGAAACTTGTAATCATATTGTATTCGTATTTCGTTTCCAACTTTGTAATCCGAGACTTTGATCGTAAAGAAATTCATGCTTTATACATACGTGCCATACATACAATCAATCAATAAATACGTGTTTACTTGCAAACCGATACGTGTTATGCGTGCAAATACTCATACATACGTCACGATGCACGAAATATACTTGCATACGCGTTCTATACTTGAAAACATGCTAATTTACCAAGTTTTAGTATAAAATGATAAGGGAATCAAAGTTCAGAAGCCGAAGTATGAAAAACAAAACTTGGATGGCCAAGAAGGGTGCCGTGTCACGCAACCGCATCCCTTTTGCCTTCGCGTGACGCCACGGGGTGCGATCCGCAACGAGTTGTTTCCCAGCTACAGGTTGGTCACCTTTTTCCCACCTATTTCTTCCCCAATCACCTTTAAACTTCAATAAACTCTAAACCCTAATCCTCCATTATATAAGCAAGCTTCCTACACCTATTTTTCACTTTTCCAACTCTCTTGCACTCTCTAAACACTCCCAAATCAGTTGCAAACACAAGAAAACAGGCAGAAAAATCTAAGTCCTAAAGTGAGTTCAAACTCACATTTCTTCATCTTTTTTTCACCTTTTCTTCCACTTGAAAGCTTGGAACACCTCTAGGAGTGTTTCCACAAGTTTACCATGGTAAACTAAGGTGGAACATCACCATTTTGATGTCCAAACTTTCTGTTTTGAAAGAATCTTTATGAATATGTTTATGAACTTGTGTTTACTTATTCAAACCTACACCCATCTTTCCTCTAACCAAACCTATGGTTAGGGAGCTTGATTAGGGTTGATTATCATGAGTTTAGAGGTGCAAACACCCTCTAACTTTCTGTTTTGACAAGGTTTAGACAACCTACAAGTGTTGAGATCATCCAAGTTTACCATAGTTCATATGGCAAGACTTGTGTTTTGGTAAAGGTGTGAACCATGGAAGCCTTGGCTTTACAATCATTTGATAGAAGCCTTGGTAAAGGTCTGAACCATGGAAGCCTTGGCTTTCCAAACTTGTTCCTCCGCGTCCAACATTTGCCATGATGGGTATGACATGCCCGAGTTGTTCTTATTTGGCTACTTAGTATCATAGTAGATTAGTTTACATTCTTATCAATCATGACCAACCGGTTTTACCAACTATGTTGGTAAACTTTGTGCTTTGGTGAATTCATACAATGATGTTTAATGGATATTAATCATCCTACCTCTATGCTTGACTTACATAATTTCCATGATTATATATGATGGACTAACTAATAACATAATTTATATAATATATAAGATATAACCGAATTCTTGATAATAGCCGGATTATGGTTATATGTCATGCACATAGGTTAACTTATCTTTGTTCTAAATTCCTCGTTTATGGTTCTAAGGGGCAAGTTTGGACCCATCAAATCACATAAAATCTTAGTGTCAAAACGAGTGTTTAAGACAAGATATATATTTTTGTATACATACTTTTATATACTTCATTTCCGAATCCGAATCCTTCACCAAAGTCGAATACTCACACACCTACGTTTCCCAATGTAGGGTAACTTCGTGACTTTTGGTGCAATACGTATACTTTATTAAACTCACACAATCACATACTTTATGCTTAAAACACAAACAAACAATCCAATATACATGCTTAATACGTTATGATAGGAACTCAAACATGTTAGAAACTTATTTACAATATACTTTGTCATTAACTTCGATCAAGCCTCCCTTAACATGTATTTCACTATAGGATTAACGCACCGCCCATATTCTTGAGGTCATGTTAAGTTAAACAAAACGGTCTTATCGTTGCTACGATAAGATTACGCTAGCGGGAAACTTTGGGTTAACAAGTAGGAGTTGCATACTAGTATTGCCATGATATGTTCTAGATTACGTTTATGCCATGTGGATTCGTTTAACCATTTTTATACTTATGCTAGTACCAAACTTGTATGCTCGCCAATGCTTTATGGGTTGACATGTATTTTAATACGTGTTGAAGGAAACTAATGATAATGATGATGAACGAAATCTAGCAGGGAGACTAGAAACGCACCTTTAAATTTTAGTACTTGTTGTAATTTGATTTCTTGTTACATGTTGTCGTAATTTGCTTTCAAACGATGTACTTTGAATTTAACAATGAAATGAAATTTTGATTTTATTAAATATTGTCACAGATAGTGTTATGAAGTCTCTTGCAATCTCGTTTTCGTCTCACTCCGATGTTTCCGCCATCGGTTGGGGTGTGACAGATTGGTATCAGTGCCATAACTATAAGGAAGAGGAAAATTTCCATGATTTGACCTAGTTTATAGTTTAATTACCATACTTGACCATTCTTGATTTTATGCTTAAAATATCTGAATTCTTCCTATTTTGCTTCCATCTCATATTTTCTCCTAAACAAATACATATGTGTTTCCTAAGACGATTTACATTACACACATGAAGGCGTGAAGACACTCGTATTTCACTAACGAGACCATTTTTCCCAAAAATAGGTGTGAAAACCCACAATTTTATACATAGAGAAAACTCATAGGTAATCATTTAATATTTCTTGGGATTTAGTCTTGTCACTAGATTTACATATTTGTCATACATTGGGAACCAGATATCAAAGTCGGTCATTTTCAGTGCCATAATGATTACGGTACATACCAAAGTTAAATAACGTGTCTTACAGTCGGTATGCCTAGCCCGGCACATTATTCTGTATGGCCATAATAGTTCATGAGTCAGGACGCCCAGACACGGTACCAATAACACCCAATTGTTTCGGTTATCAAATATAACGGATTAAACCGGGTTCTTACATTTATGAGCAAGGTAGCTCATTTATGTAATACCTGCTCCAAGTGGTGTATTCGCCATACCCCAAGTTTCAAAGAAAATAAGGTAAGAGTATTTATCTTTTATCTAGCTTCTAACTGTTACTGGTTTTCAAATATAGTAAAAGTCGTAAAGACAAAGTATTAAACTCAAGTCCAATTATCTGGGGGGTTCTATTGTCCGGAGTGAACAGATTTAGCTATCTGTTAGAATATATACGGGTCATAGGTTAGTTCCTTTGACACATCCTGTTACGTAAGAATAAGATTTATCGCTAGATTAAGCGTAGATTAATATAAATGTGGTTTACACCTATCCAAGTGTAAGGACTCATTGGATAAAGGTAATTTAAACCAACATTCTGATTTGGAATGGTTTAAAATGGTTTTGACCCGTTGCACCTAGTTTATGCGAACTAGGTTCGGATAACTAGTTACTCGCATAAAATGGGTTCGGAAGGTCGGATGAGTCTATGACAAGTCCATATAGTAAACATATTTTTAGTTGAAGTATACACTGATATTAGGGGTGTGTATGGGTCGGTTTGGGTCGGTTTTGAACTAAAACCATAACCATAACCGCGATGTCGGTTAATGAATAACCATAACCATAATCGATTGGTTATGGTAGTTATGGTTATTCGGTTTTGATGGTTATAGCTGGTCGGTTATAGGTGGTTAACCGTGTATTTAGCTTAGCTAGAAGTAGCTTAATTTTTTTTAACATGGAATAGATTGTTATTGCATTTTTGTATATATTAGTATATATTACATAGTATTAAAAAATACGTATACTCTATAATATTAATACCAATTATTTTCGAATATTCAAATAAAGTGATATGATACATTCCATAAATTCAAAAAAACATTCAACTAAAAACCACAAAACGATATGAAAAATCAATAAATACAAATATTCTTCAATTTAGTCAAAAACATCAAATATTAAAAATATGGTGAAAAGTCCTAAATCCTATAAAGATTTATTACATGTCGGTTCGGTTCAGTTATGGTGGATATGGAAAAAAATGATAACCATAACCGACCCACTACTTTCGGTTTTCAAAAAAAAAAAACATTAAACGACCCACCAGTTTTTTATTTGGTTTGGTTTTTTCGGTTCGGTTTTGTCAGTTAATTCGGTTATGGTTTGGTTAATTCGGTTTTTTTGACACCCCTAACTGATATAAAGTCATGTTATAGTTTAGTTTGGTTTAAAATCATTTGATTAGCTTATTTGACCACATAAGGGCATCATGGTCATTTTTGAATATAATTTCAAGACTTGTCAATAAAACTATTAAACAGACTGACCATGTAGTATAACTTCAGTGAGTTATACTTAACAATAACATGGTCCTAAAACAAGTTAAAAACAGGCCTAAATGTTGACCAAATGGGTCAGAATCAAAAGTCAAAGCAAAAGTCAAACTGCTTGACTTTTAACATAAAATAAGACCCTAAACTGAATTGAACAAGTTGAGCATGTTATAATCAGTTTATATTAGTTATAAAACTTGTACAAATGATAAAACAATGAGTTTTAAGTTATGAAAACCATTTATGCCTTTTAGTCGAAAAGTTCATGTTTTACGTAATTATGCTCAACTTACAATTTAACTGGTAAGCGTGATTGTCCGAAGGTATGATCGCAGAGGGGTCATAACAACGTTATTACGATTACATAGGAAAGTTCGGCTTGTACTTAACCTTGACCAAAATGGTTAGAAGCTAAAGTCAAACAGAAAGTCAACTGTTTGACTTTTAGCTTAAAATAACTAAATAAATGAAATTGCAATAAAGTAAACAGTTACTTGGAAGTGTTTGGCAAAAAAGAACCTGAGATAGGAGTCCTCTTGTCCAGAGGTGTCACACCCCAACCGATGGCGGAATCATCGGGGCGCGACACTGAGTGAAATAGATTGTCCAGGAGAAATCCGTAACAACTAAATTACCAGATAATTAATATTATGTCCCATACCATAACTTATCAAATAAGGCAGTTATTACAGACATAGTTATCTCAAAGACAAATAATAGTTTCGACAACTCAATTATTAATTGTTTGTTTCTAGACTCCCCTAGACTTGGTTCCACGAAAGCAAGCAATCCTAGCATCTTAAACAACTGTCACATACGTTAAAATAAAAGTCAATGCACATAGTGTAAAGGTGAGCATACAAGTTTAGTAGTGTAATAGTAGCAAGAGCGATTTACGTATAACCAGCATGTAACATGTATAATGTGAAGCAAGTAGATTATTGACAATGAAATATGCACAGATGTGACTGCGAGTTGTAGAGTGCGCAACACATGTCACCACTGTGACACGTGAAGAAATACCCTTAGCAACCCCCGTCCACGACAGGTGCTGACTCCAAACTATAGTACTAACGTTGCTAAGGTGTCAGGCAACATTAACTGTGTAAACATAACGTACAAGCATTCATCAAGTAACACGTATAACATGTAGAGTGGTTAGCGTATAAAAGTGTTTGCGTTGTGTGATTGAGGTGGTTTGATATAGGTAACGAATGTAACACCCAAAAGTGCTTAAAGTAAAGAGGGATCGAGTATACTCACAGATTGTGTTTAGTAAATAAACACTCTCTTGGATAGAAGGGAGCGCTGAGAAATTAGCCTGAACACAGTACGACAGTATAGGCGTTGAACGGTGTGTAAAACGAGACAAACGAACTGTGCGACGGACTGTCATCTGATCGGGTGACCTTCCGGACGGATGGCCATTCGCTCGGAGGGTTGTCCGTTTGGGATGGATGTGTTTATGTATGATGGAACTTTGAAGTTTTCATTATAACATTTTATAAAACAAGAAGTATTCCTACCATTCAGGTCATCCGTCCGGATCGTCATTCGATCGGATGGCTATCCGATCAGACGGCAATCCGTTCAGTGATCTGATCGTTTTGAAATCTGATAAATTTGCTAAATTAAAACTTTTGCGTTTAACCCGAGACGGTATGGCTACGTGTCAAACAACGAAAACCCCGACAAGCCCAAGTCATCCGATCGGATGGGAATCACCCCATCCGTTCAGTTAACTGTTCTCGACGGTTGTTCATGTTCAACCCGTGAATCGGTTGTCTCTTTGATAGGAATCCGTTCTCAGACCAACACTTCGCTAGAAAATGAGTGGAAGGCCTGTACGAGCTCGAATCCCATTATTTTATGTGAAAAGTTGAGATTTATTAGAAAAAAGGTTGAAACACTTGGATTATGTTTTGATTTAGGAGAAATCAGTGTTTAAACATGTTGAAATCTCTTAGATCTGAGTTGTTCTTGGTGGAATGAGGTCACACTTTAAAGTTCATGAGAACCCATAATGACATCATCCTAGAACAGCCCAAATCAGCCGATTTCATGGTGAAAAGTTAAGATTTGTTGGTGAAAATGATGAAGAAGTATGTGTAGATCAAAGAAGTACAAGATTTGGAGTAGAAACTTACAAGAATCGCGAGGAATCGAGAGAAAATAGGGCTGGAACATGCTGGTCGGAGGAGGAGCTGTCACATAAATGATTATTGATGTGACAGGTGCTATTTATAGGCAAGGAGAGGAGAAAAGGCGGTTCAGGGTGATGGATCGGAGGGCCTTCCGATCGGATGGTCATCCGGTCAGATGGTCCTTCGATCGAAGGACTCCTGCGGGTTGGTTTTCGACTTTTCGTTTCGCGCGTTGAGCGTTGCGAGTAAGCGATGCGATAGTATTTCACATTAATTACCCATATAACCTAACTGACAGTCATAAAGCTAAACATACCCATTCTGCGTTTTACGTTGCGATGAGATTGTGTTGTGATAGAGTTGCGATTGCGTTTTCGAATAATCACCTCAAACAAAAATGTAAAACATGCACAAGTAACACGTAGTAACACACACACGTAAAACAATATCCATAACCTGTAAATCGAGTTGCGATGCGATAGCGATAGCGATAATTCGATTAGCGATAACTGCGATTGTTAGCATTTACTCCACATAATACAACTAAAGTAACATAACCTAGAGTATTGATTACAAGTCAAGGAGTACACTCAATGATTAAGCAAGGAGTGACAGATCGCATTTAGCAGTCTTTTCTTCCTTTGACTTTGACTTTGACTTCAAAATGCGGGTCGTTACAAGAGGAATGCTCCAAGAAGTGTTAGAGAAGAAGAGAGCAAATGGGCAAGTGAATTGGTTGATTATGTAGTCTATTTATACTTGAAGATGTTGAAGGAGATCAAGACAAGTGTTAAGATCACTTATGGAATGTCCCCAAGTGTCCTTAAACGTGTAAGGAGTAGAGAAAGGTGGCACAATTCGAAGCAAGGTGTCACCATGGTAGAATCCTTGGTCCCCAAGCAAAAACTGCCTCTGGCAGTCGCTTGCGGACCGTAAGGGTTAAGGCCTTGCGGTTTGTAAGGACTGTAAAGGCGCTGAATATTCAAAAGGCTTACGGAGGGTAAGCCATAAGGCTTTGCGGTCCGTATACGACCACCAGAAATGGATTTTGAGATTTTTGCACATTTAGTCCTTGGACTTTAC
Organism: Helianthus tuberosus; assembly: GCA_030545235.1. Lineage (NCBI taxonomy): Eukaryota > Viridiplantae > Streptophyta > Magnoliopsida > Asterales > Asteraceae > Helianthus > Helianthus tuberosus. Next base: position 145,171,223 of record CM060372.1, read on the forward strand.
ATCTTTGGCCATTTGGCACTTTTAGTCCCTCTCCTTCCTAGTATTTGGGATTAGTCAGAGATCTGGGGCGTGTTTTAGCTAACATATATTTATATTTTTATTTTTATTTCTCCTTCCTAGATTCGGGATTAGTTGGAGTTTCAAAGACACGTTTTAGTTAACATTCAGTGTAGGTCCTTCCTCCTTCCACATAGTCGAGATTAGTTGGAGGTCACATAATTGGATGCAATTTTTGGGGTGTTACACCGCTAGGTTCAAGCAACTTAGCGCTTTATGCCCTGGCCAAGTCGATTCTACCGACAAGGCCATAGCCAAATACATCCTAGCCCTGCCTCACTCCGTTTTAAACTTTGTTGAGTCCGCCAAAACCAAAACCCTTGAATACAACTTCCGTCTTGCCACCAAGTTCAACCACAATCGGGTTTTGGATGGAACCTACGAAACAAAGGGTTTAACCAATACCATGTACCAAGCTACCACCGAACCAACTACCGAACCCACACCATCAAAACCGTTACCCAAAAACAATCATCAAAAACAACCCCAACGGTAAGAAGTGGAAGGCTTCAAACCGAAACTGTGCAGCGATTACTCTGTAAAACCATCCTCAACAACAACATGTTGCCATAGCCCAGAATCCCGAACCAGTTAAACGAGCATATGCTCGGACTCATCCCAAGTTCATCACTTCTACTTATCATCACCCAGCCCACACACCGTGCCGCCTTTGCACCTCGTGCAATAGGTTCGGGTACTTCAACACCCAATGCCGAAATGGCCAAAAGCCACAAGGCAATCAAACCCAACCACCGGCAGCGAACAACGGTCACACTTACTACAAGAGTGGTGATCCGAACCACCTCAGCAACGCCTGCCCTCAACGCAACAATCAAACGCAGCAGAAGCTCCTCGTGGATGAGCTTTTGTCATCATCGCCGCTCAGGTGAAAACAAGAATGATGTCATCAAAGGTACGTTTCTTATAAACGATGTTTATGCTCTTGTCTTTTTGATACTGGTGCGGATAAAAATTTTGTATCTGTTGAATTTGAATAATTGCTTAAGTGTAGTTGCTCTAAGTTGCCAAAATCATTCGCCGTCGAAGTCGCTAACAATAAATCTATAACTGTTGATTATGTCCTTCTTAATTGTTCTCTAAATCTCAACGATCACAAATTGTCAATCGATCTCATACCCATGCAATTAGGAAGTTTTGACATCATAGTAGGCATGGATTAGCTTCGAAGGGACCGTGCCAAAGTTGTCTCTTCTGAGAAGTTTATTCGTCTTCCTCTTCCATCTGGTGATTCATTACACGTCTACGGTGAGAAACCTTAAAAGGGTCTTAAACTTATGTTGTGTAATCAAGTGAACAAATACTTGCGCAAATAGTAGTTTGCCTTTCGTTGCCCATGTTGTGGAAAAGAAGGACAAATGAAAAGGCATGAGTGATATTCCTGTCATTTTTTATTTTTTCGAAGATCTACCTAGTCCTCCTCCTCCTCCTCATTCTGTTGACTTCCGCATTGACCTCATTCCTGGTGCTACACCTGTTGCTAAATCTCCATACCGTCTCGCACCCTCAGAAATGAAAGAACTATCGAGACAACTTCAAGAATTACTTGATAAATGCTTTATACGTCCTAGTACTTTTCCTTGGGGCGCTCCGGTCCTCTTTGTCAAAAAGAAAGATGGATCATTCCGCATCTGCATCGACTATCGTGAACTCAACAAGCTTACCGTCAAGAACCATTATCCCTTCCTTGCATCAACGACCTCTTCGATCAACTCCAAGGTGCAACTTGTGTCTCTAAAATTGACCTTCGTTCTGGCTTTCATCAACTCCGAGTCCTCGTAGAAGATATTCCTAAAACCACATTTTGTACTAGATACGATCACTACGAGTTCATGGTAATGCCTTTCAGTTTGACCAAGGCACCCGTGGTCTTCATGGATTTGATGAACCAGGTGTGTAAACTTTATTTGTACCGTTTGTGATCGTTTTATAGACGATATCCTGATCTACTTCAAAACCCAAGAAGAACATAAACGACAGTTACCTCTAATCCTCGAACTCTATGAACCGAACAACTTTACGAAAAATTCTCAAAGTGTGAATTTTGCCTAAAGAAGTTCAATTTCTCGGTCACATTGTGAACGAGAAATTCATTCACGTTGATCCCGCTAAAATCGAAGTCGTCAAGAACTGGATTGCACCGATGGTAACGACGATTTCTCATGTATTGCAATGCATCTAACCAAGGTATTGGTTGTGTTCTCATGCAACGAGACAAGGCTATCGCTTATGCTTCAAAATAACTCAAAATACATGAGAAGAACTACACTACCCATGACCTTGACCTTGGTGAAATTGCTTTTATGTTAAAGATATGGCGGCACTACCTTTACGGTACTAAGTGTGTGGTCTTCACCAGCCATAAGAGTGTTCAGCACATTTTTAACCAAAAATAACTCAACGTGCATCAACGCCGATGGGTAGAGTTGCTCAACGACTACGATTGCGAGGTTCGCTACCATCCTGGTAAAGCGAATGTTGTGGCCGATGCTCTTAGTCGAAAAACTCATGTAAAGAGTATCCATTGTTTCCCAATCCTAAACGACTTTCGAGACCGTATTCGCGAGTCTCAATACTCGTTCATTAATGAGGATAACTTATACAACGAGATGAAGTGTGGAGCCGAAAACCAACTCGCCTCAATCACGTTTGGGTACCGAACCGTGATGACCATCGTGAACTCTTAATGAAGGTGGCGCACAAATCTCAATACACCACCGACAAGATGTACCAAGACCTACGTACAACTTATTGGTTGCCTGGTATGAAGAAAGATATCACCACCTACGTTTCAAAGTCTCTCACGTGTTCGAAAGCCAAAGTCGTATTAACGGATATAATTTATAACTGTTATGTATATATTTAGAGATAGATATTGTATATGTTCCAGATTTATTTATTTCCTTATTTAGTGCTAGGGTTTGTTTATTCTTTGGATCTTTATATACGATCATCTCCTATGTATTATCATTCATTCATATTAATAAAGTTTCTGCACTTTTATGGTATCAGAGCCTCGGCTCTCTACCAAATTGCTGTTGCTTCTTTTTTTTCGGTTCCCTACCCAGCTTCGGCTGATAACCCTGCAACTTCTCTTTCAATCCCTGCCGTCGTAATCCCCTGTTCTCGAACACTACTGTTTTGGTCAAAAATTACCTAAACAATTAAGTGATCAAATTAGTTAAGTGAGGTAGTGTGCTAAAAATGTGTGTCGAAAATATGTTAATCAAGTTATTTGTAAAAACAGCTTCAGGATACGGCTCAGGATATAGAGCTGTATATATGATCAAACAATGAGCAAAAATATAAAGAGTGACACGAGATGTACGAGGAAAGCCCTTGATCAATCTAGATCGCCGACACAAAACCTCGGGAGCCGACAATCGCAACTGCCTTGTTCTTCTATTGCTTCAAATATCAGGATACAGTGCAGGATATGATGCGGATCGTCTAGGTGTTACAATGTGATTTGAGTACAAGTGTTTGTGTGTAGTGATTGCTAGTAGCCAGAGAGTAAAGTGTGCGAAAGAGTGTGTGAAAGAGTGTGTGACTTAACCGATCCGATCAATCTATTTATAGTCAAACGAAATCAACTAACTACCCTATTAAACCGGGAATCTTCGAATATTCCTCAAGTGAACGTTGTAGTCCACTTCTTCCGGGTTCAACGTCTCTTACATAACTGGTTTGCCCGAGTCTTAAGGAGAAGAGGTCCACTTGACTGTTAGGGACCCACACCTTCTAATCTGCACGTGGTTAATTCAGTTAATACTAGGATATCGCACCAGGATGTTACCAATATCCTGACCCGGTATCCTGATCACAAATAAACAATCAAAAGAAGAATATTAGTCAGGATATATGCTCAGAAAATGGCCCATAACAATTGTCCCCAAATATATCTGTTGGTATACCAATCCAACAGATATATTTAAAACTTTATCTCGTAAACCGAGGCAATCAATGTGACGAGACTCTTGAAATGACAATGTGCAACTTCCCAAGCGTTATTTACTCTTTACCCCCTATCATTCAGCCTATAATTAGCCGAAATAATTTGTATTTCGATCATTACACCTCAAGCGAATCTCAGGTATTTCTCCCTTCTTCTCTGTTTTTCTTTTCTTTGGATTTCTTGTTTCTTGGTCAATACCCTTTATGGCATCTCGAACAAGATCTCGGTTGAACGAGCTAGTAGCAACCTTCACGAGTCAAAACCTCATACGAGAACCACAAAATGAGATTTGCACTTTCAACAATGCTGATATCGCCGCTTTGAAGGATTCCGGTGCCTTTCCTGCCGGAGTGGTCATTCGTCCTTTTGATCGGGAAGTCCGATCAGATGCGTCGTCAAACGAATGGGTCTGCTTCCTTTCCTATCCCTTTTCTTTCGTTTCTTTGAGCTTATCTGTCACGGCCCCCGCCCCGGTTTGACCCGGTCAAGAGCCGCGGGACAGGAACCCGTGGTATCTATGATGCGACAGCGGAAGATTTTTAACAGGATCTTTTAAAAACTCAAAATGCCCAATTATTTTATTCCAAAAATTGGGATAAACCCCGTAATTTACAATAGAGGAATTTAACTAGGAAATTCCCTGATTTATTAAAACATGTTTATTCATTTTTAACTGAGCCACCTCTTCAAGCTTGTTAGTGCTCCGTAGCACGTTTTCCTTGATTTACAGCAGGTCGCCTGAAACATGTTTTAAAAATATTTTATCAGCGGGGAAATGCTGGCGAGTCATTCAAATATGTAAAACGACACATTGAGTTATTAATTACAGCATAAGAGCGATTACAATGGCTTCTATCTTATTTTTATCTGGCGCCTTGTCACCTGGTGACGATGGTCATACCACTATTGGGTCTTTCCCCAAGTAGTGACGGTTATCACTGTTAGGATTTATTAGCCTAACCGTGAGAAATTAGTAATGTGCACAATACCCCACTTAGCCAGTGATTCAAGATAACCACGACTTAGTCCCTGTAATTATAACATTTGAAAATGGAGTATTGTAAAATACTTTTGATAAAAAGAGAATGACTCACATTGCAGATTTATACGGGCATCGTTTAGCCTACTGATTAGCCTTGTAACCTAATTTAAATAACATGCACACGAACTAGGTCAGTAACTAATACAACATTTACGATAACTCACGAGATTAAACCCTCACAACGAATGACAAAGAGCAATACTTAAACATCCATCGAATTCACGACGAATGACAAAGTATAAACCCAATTTGAGCAGCACTTAAACATTCATCGGATAGTTTCAATCGATCGGGCATTGAATCGTAGCAGCGATCGAGTTAATACATTGTATCGTAGCAGCGCCTTGCTATAATAATTGTAATTTCGACTTTGGAGCAGTATACTTTCGTTTTTGAGTTGTGGTTTCGACACAGAATGAAAGCTCCTGATCTAAGCTATTTATAGGTGAAACTTGGGTCTCACGCTGCCCGCGTGAGCTTCCGGCCAATCTTTACGTGGCCCACGTAGCCACCTAGTCTACGTGTAGGGTTGCTGGGTCATTAGTAGGTGTGCCACGTGGATGACACGTGGATCCGGAACGCTTATCCGGTCAAGCCAACTTAGACGCGGCCCGCGTAAGACTAAGCTAACACTTACGCGGCCCGCCTGAAAACCATAAATCTGAATTTCTTGATTTTTCATGCAGAGTATTGTTTCAGGGGTTTGGGTTCTCACTTGTGGGTTAGTTTTAGAACATTTTTGAGAGTCCTTACATCCTCCCCACCTTATTTAAAATCTCGTCCTCGAGATTTACCGAAATAAGTGAGGATATTTCCGCTTCATCTCTGATTCTAGCTCCCAAGTGTATTCGGGTCCTCTTTTTGAATTCCACTTGACTTTGACAAGTATTAACCGTGTGCGTTTGAGAAACTTAACCTTTCTGTCTTCTATCTGAAGAGGTTTCTCAACAAATTTTAACTTTTCGTTTACCTCTATATCTTGAAGAGGTACTACCAAGGATTCGTCAGATAGACATTTCTTGAGATTGGATACATGAAATACATCATGTACTCCAGCCAACTCTTCTGGTAGTTGTAAACGATAAGCAACTGGTCCTATATGTTGGATTACTGGAAATGGTCCTACGTACCTTGGACTCAGCTTTCCTTTCTTTTTGAACCGAACAACTCCTTTCCAAGGAGAAACTTTTAATAACACGTTGTCTCCCACTTGAAACTCTAACGGCTTACGCCTATTGTCTGCATAACTCTTCTGGCGATCTCTAGCCATTTTCAGTCTTTCCTTGATTTGAGTGATCTTGTCGGTAGTCTCTTGCACAGTTTCAGGTCCTGATAATTGACTTTCTCCTATCTCTGCCCAACAGACTGGAGTTCTACACTTTCGTCCGTATAGTGCTTCGAATGGGGCAGCTTCAATACTTGAATGATAACTATTGTTATAGGAGAATTCAATTAAGGGTAAATGGTTGTCCCAGTTCCCACCAAAATCGATCACACATGCCCTAAGCATGTCTTCCAGAGTTTGGATTGTCCTTTCACTTTGTCCATCTGTTTGAGGATGGTAGGCAGTGATTAAATTTAGTCGGGTTCCCATTGCTTCTTGGAAACTTGTCCAGAAATGGGAAGTGAAATGACTATCCCTATCCGATACAATGGAGAGTGGAACTCCATGTAAGGATACAACTTCATCTACATACAACTTGGCTAACCTTTCCATGCTCAAGGTTTCTTTCATTGGTAGGAAATGAGCTGATTTGGTTAATCGATCCACAATTACCCAAATCGCGTTATTACCTTTTCTGGTTTTGGGTAACTTAGTAACAAAATCCATTGTTATGAGTTCCCATTTCCATACAGGCATTTCTAGTTGTTGTAGTAAACCTGAAGGTTTCTGGTGTTCTGCCTTAACTTGCGAACAAGTAAGACATTTAGAAACATATCTAGCTATGTCCTTTTTCATTCCTATCCACCAGAAATTATTTCTTAAATCTTGGTACATTTTATTGTTACCAGGATGCATGGTATATCTAGATTTATGGGCTTCCTCTAAAATCTTAGTTCTTAACTCTCCCTGCTTAGGTACCCAAATTCGTTTCTTATGAAATCTCCAAATTCCATCATTTCCTTGCTCTAATTCTTTTATTCGTCCTTTCATTCCTTCGGCAACATCCTGGATTACTGTTTCCTGAACCTCCTTTAATTGTTCCATTAAATCTAACTGTAGATTTAATCTAAGAGCACGAACACGCTTTTGCTTTTCATGATACTTACGACTTAAGGCATCTGCAACTACGTTTGCCTTTCCTTCGTGATATTGAATATTACAGTCGTAGTCACTTAGGATTTCCATCCATCTCCTTTGCCTCATGTTTAATTCTTTTTGCCCAAATATATATCTTAAACTTTTATGATCTGTATAGACAGTAAACTTACTTCCATACAGATAATGTCTCCAAATCTTAAGGGAAAAAATTATGGCTCCTAATTCAAAATCATGAGTCGTATAGTTTTCTTCGTGCTTTTTCAATTGCCTTGATGCATACACAATTACCTTCTTGTGTTGCATTAGCACACATCCTAATCCTAGCTTTGAAGCATCACAATATACTTCAAAATCTTCTGTTCCTTCTGGTAGAGCTAGAATTGGAGCATTGGTTAATTTCTACTTTAAAATCTTAAAGGCTTCTTCTTGTCTAGGTCCCCACTCAAATTTTGTTGCTTTACAGGTTAGCTTAGTTAATGGTACAACTATTTTGGAAAAATCCTTAATAAATCGTCTATAATATCCGGCTAACCCTATAAAACTTCTAATTTCCATAGCTGACTGCGGAACCTTCCATTTAGTGATCGCTTCTATCTTAGCAGGATCTACGTGAATACCTTCGTGATTCACCATGTATCTTAAAAATTGCACTTCATGTAGCCAAAATTCACACTTCGAGAATTTGGCATAAAGCTTTTCCTTTCTTAACAAAGTTAAGAGTATATGCAGGTGCTGACAATGCTCGTCTTGACTTTTGGAATAAATAAGTATATCGTCGATGAAGACAATTACAAATTTATCCAAATATGGTTTACAGATTCTATTCATCATGTTCATGAATGATGCGGGTGCATTCGTTAGTCCAAAGGGCATGACTGTAAACTCGTAATGACCATACCTAGTCCTGAAAGCAGTTTTAGGTATGTCTTCTTCCTGTACCTTCAATTGATGATATCCGGAGCGTAAATCTATCTTAGAAAAATATCTAGCTCCTTGTAATTGATCAAAGAGATCATCAATCCTAGGTAATGGGTATCGATTCTTAATTGTAACTTTATTCAAGTCCCTATAATCGATACATATTCGCATCGAACCATCTTTCTTCTTTACAAACAACACTGGCGCTCCCCACGGGGATGAACTAGGTTGTATGAATCCTTTGCTTAGTAATTCATCTAATTGCTTTTTCAGTTCTAACATTTCAGTGGGTGCTAACCGATAAGGTGCCTTGGCTATTGGTGTAGTTCCAGGAATTAGATGAATTCTAAATTCAACTTCCCTATCAGGTGGTAATCCAGGTAATTCTTCTGGGAATACCTCTGGATATTCCGATACTACTGGAATTTTCTTAAGTTCCTTACTCTTAGTGTTAATGATTACTGAAATCATATACACCATTTCTTGTTTTCTTGAATACCTAGCCAATTTCATTATTGAAATGAATTTCATTGGCTTACGTGGCTTATTTCCTATTATCACCACTAATTCTCCTGTGGGTGTATGAATTTCTATGGAATTCTTATCACAAAGAATTCGAGCATGGTTGGCTACCAACCAATCCATTCCTAACACTACATCGAATCCAGCTAAATTCATAGGTAACAAGTTTGCAGAAAATTTATGGCCTACAAGTTCTATTTTTCCTTCTTGCAAAACCTTATCTATGTTAGCAGAATTTCCATCTGCCGTTTCGACGGTAAGAATCTGCCTAAGTTTGGTTAAGGGTAAATTAAGTGCTTGGCAGAATGAAGTATTTATAAACTTTGGTTTGCACCAGAGTTAAATAATACTTTTGCACAAAACATCGTGAACTAGAAACGTACCAGCTATCACACCAGGAATTAGCTCGGCTTCCTGAGTAGTCAGCTGGAAGGCTCTTACGTTCTTCTTGGTTGCTCCTTCTGCAGGTTTGGCTTTGTTATCTGCTGGTTTGACCAATTTTGGGCAGTCTGGCCTAATATGTCCAGCTTCCCCACAATTGTAACAGACTGTGGTTTTCTTCTTCCTGCAGTCTTCTTCTTGATGCCCCGGGATCTTGCAGAAATTGCAATACCCTTTGCATCTTCCAAAATGTTTCCTTTTACAGGAATTGCAAAATGGAACAGTGGAAGATTGCCCAGTTCCTCTTATTCTAAAATTATTTCTATTACCCATACGAAATCCTTGGGTAATCTTTTGGGCTACTTCCTTTTTCCGAGTATCTTCTCTTGTGCGTACCAGTTCGTCAGTCAGAGTGTTAGCTAACTCCACCGCATCATCGATCGTGCGGGGTCTCGCAGCCTTGACAATATTACGGATCTCGCCAATTAATCCCCAAATGTAGCGAGATATAAGTACCGGTTCTGGCAAAGCCAGGGTTGGTACCACTCTAGCGTATTCGAAGAATGTCGAAGTATACCCTCGACAATCAACGCCTACCATCTGATGATTTAGAAATTTATTGGTTATTTGCTCCTTTTCGTACTCTGGACAGAATTTTCTTTCTACAAGACTTTTAAATTATTCCCAATTTATGGCATAGGCCACACTCCTTCCTTTGGCTTGGAGTACCACATTCCGCCATTCTAGCGCCCATTCTTTAAAAAGATGCGACGCATACATGACCTTGTCGTCCTCAGCACATTTACTTATCATAATTACTGCCTCGGTTTTCTCTAACCAACGCAATGCAGCAATTGCCCCTTCGTTACCTGCAAACTCAGCTGGTTTACAGGCAAGAAACTCCTTGTAAGTGCAACCAGGTGTTGCAGCTTTCATTTTCTTAAGGAGTGGAGCTTGTATCCCCTCATTGTCGTTATTAATATGGTTGCCACCTCCGTTTACACTTTTACTAAAATTATCGTCGTTTGTACGCTTGATAGGAATAATTTGTTGAGGTGCAATTGGATTTCGAGCAGCAACAAGAATTTCTGGAATAGCATTGGCTATTCCTTGAGCAACAATATTCTTGATATCTTGCCTATTTAGAAATTTATCCTCCTGGTGTGGCTCAGATTGATTTACTTCATTAACAGGTTCATTACTAGCATTTTCCATCTGGTAATTAATTTATATAAGTGATTAGCATAAAATACTTTAATAACTAAACAAAACAAAACAATCGCACATAATCACATTAACACGTATAGCCAAAATTGTCGATTTCTCGATTTCCATTTTTTTATATATTATATTATGCATCCGTACACACTGTTATCTTACAAAAGTTTTATATTTAAGTTATTATACATACTTATATTTTTATTACTATTATTATTATACAAACAAAGCTTCATCACCACACTTTTCCCTCGTCAGTTAGTATATTAAAAGCGATGTTCCCTCTCATCGTATTTCCAGGAGATTTGTTCTCCTATCGGTAACACCCCGAAAACGGGTTTGGTAATCAAACTCCGTTAATACTAAAAGACGAGTAAAGTACCGTTAGTAGTAAAAATAACCCGGTAAATATTTGGATTTAAATAAAAAATCCTAATATTAAATACAAGCGAATCAAAGTTTTAAGGAATTGAGTTTATAAGAGCCCGAGTTAACGGGACTTAAAATAAAACGGGTTATAACTCCTGGGACCCACTAAGTAACTAGGAATATTAACCTAGTTAGTTAGTGTCTTGACATAATAGAACAAATATGGTTAAAATACCCTTTAAATAACTTGTGTAAAGTTGAGGGACTAAAAATGGGCAAATGTAATGAAGTTTAATTAAATAAAAAAAATTAAAACACAAAACACACATACGTGTGTTGATGTCTGCGATTTCATCAGAGCCACAAGGAGCTCTCAAAACTCAACCCTAAACTTCAAGAAATTCATCAAATTGAAGGGGCAAATCAAGCCTGAATCGAAATCCAAGCATAGATTAGTGATCACCTCAGTGAAGGGATCATGAGGTATGCGAAATTTTACTATGTGGTTCCATCTTAAATTTTAGATGAACTTGTGAGATTTGAATCTGAGCTTGCATGTTCGTTGTTTGGATGAAATTAGGGATGAAACTATGTCTAGGAGTAAAGCCTAGTCATTTATTTATTGAATTGATGTTCATGGTTGTGAATTCATGATCATACACCTATATGTCAAGTGGGTTTTGTAGAATTATGCTAAACACTAGGATTATCTTTGTTAACCTAGTGTATTTGAGCTCCATGAAGAAAATCCAGAATTTTTGATATAAAAATTTGACATGAACATGTGACATGATGCTTAAATCTTGGCTAAATAGTTAGTCAATAACTTGATTGTGAATTATATGAAATTATGCTCATTAGGTGTTTGATATAATGCCTAAGAGAAAAGAAATGTTGAAAATTCGGACGAAAACGAATGTTTGATGGATATGGCAAATTGTGCGTTAAGACTTATAAAAAGGGTTCTAAACGGATTGTGAATTGGACTCTTTAGGCGAGGAATCCGGATCGTCAAGTGGACAAGCCGGTGGAAATACGCGTTTGAAAAGGATGCTTAAAAGGTACGTAACTATGATTCCGTTACGTTATGCTTGATCTCGTATTTTCACTAGTAGACTTTAAATTAGCATAATACATGAAATTGGCATTTAGTTGAAGTGACGAAGATCACTAGGTAAATAAACGGGTCAAAAGGTGAAATTATCACCCTTTGACAATATCGACTAATGGTTTGTCGAGTTACATGTTTATAGGAATAAATATCAAATGGATACGCACATCGCTATTGCTTAGCGGCTACTAAGTCAAGGTATTGAAACGGGTCAATATATTGATCCAAGCCAGGTATGTATAATGATTCAACTTATCATGTAGAACTTAAGAGTCTATAAGAGTTAGACAAGGTTAAAATATAGTTATTTGGTTATCTTTTAGGTAAACTGAATAAATTGAGTTATGATTATGGTGTTTTAGAAGCACATGGGTCTATAAACAAGATTATAGTTAAAAGGTCGGATTTTGGGTCAAACAAGTATTTAAAAGTTCCTTTGTACTAAAGAAAGGATGAAAATTGACCAAATTGCCCTTGTAAGCTAATTCAAACAAATGACCCTTGCAAGAGGTTCGGAAACGAGTTTATGATTAAATAAATGCTTAGAATAAGAAAAGATAGTGAAAGATGTAAATTCTTGGGTCGAATGACTTTATATGAGTCCTTGCCGTAAAAAGATAACCCGAGGGGTAAAATTTGGAACATATAGATATCCACATTAAATCCAACACATATATAGTTGTGGTGGAAGATTACTTGATAAGGAATGTAGGAATAAGATGCTAGATATGTATGAAAGCGAGTTCAAGTTCTAAAGTGCTTAAATACCCTAAACGGGTCAAAATAAGCATACGATTGAAAACGTATTTAAATTGTGAGAGAAACCTGTGATTAGAACCTAACATGGTAGGTAACATAAATTTGAAGTGGTGCATGGGAAATAAAGATTAAACAAATAGGTTTGTTTGACAAAATGCATAAACGGGTTAAAATTCGGTAAAACGGCAAGGAGTCGAAGGGTTAAAAGTCTCAAAATTTGTTATGTAGGATGTTGGATTTTAACTCCATTTGATGGAGGATCAAATTACAACCATGTAGGAAGAAACGGTGGATAAAACAGACAAGCGGATTGAAAGATACGAAAGTTTTCGTGTAAAAAACGGCAAAATGGGATGGTCTGATACAGGGGCCACCGTAACTTACGGTGGGCACCGTAAGTTACGGTGGGTGCTGAAAGTATTACGGCAGTTACCTCCTACCTTACGGTGGGGGTATTTTATACCAGGGGCCACCGTAACTTACGGTGCCCACCGTAAGTTACGGTGGAGGCCAGTTTCAAGTCTTTGTTTCTAGGCCAAAGATATCAAAGTTGGAATTTCCTGATTTCCTTGTTTAATTCGATTATTTGACCCAATCTTCCTTGTTGTACTAGTTATTTAATTATCAAAACTGACTTTTAAGTTGGTTTTGATCAAAGGTGAATGTCGAGAGTCCCGGATGAAGATCGAGCATCGAGCAAGAACCGAACACTCGTTAAACGAAGCTTCCGCAATGTTGTTCGTCGTTATTCTAAAACGACGAATTAAACCACATTATGTTGTATCACTTTAAATTGTAAAAGTTTTAATAAACCAGTATTTTAGCATGAACGTTTAAATATAAATACTCGGTAATTGTGATTATTTATGGAAATCGCAAAATAAATTTATGGTTGTTACAAGTTGGTATCAGAGCCTTGGTTTAAGAGATTCAAGTATGGTGGGAAAACTATGCTTGGACTTAAACCTTATGCTCTTGATAAAGATTGGTGTTCGGTTCGAGGCTTGATCGCAAATCCGGGGAGTACATGTATGTTAATAGTTTAGTATGCTAAAGTGTTGTAAACAACACATAGGGCTATCGTGTGATACACGTTACCCCAAGTAAAAGGATTGATATAGTTGACGAAAATACACGCGTTGACGCGTGTAGTAGAAAAAGCCTTGTATTATAATACGGGTGATTATTGAAGTTGACATTACCAACTCTTGTGAATGTTTTAATTGAAGGACACTCGCGTATGAAGATGACGAGAGTGGAACGAATTGTGGATATGATGATGGAACGGTCTGAGATATGACAAGAAGAGCATACTCATCAAGGACCTAAATTGCAAAACGATCGCAAATAAGTAATGACAAGAAAGGCCGTTAGGGCAAGCATTTACCAGGTGCACGTTTAAATTATTGCATGAATAGAAATATGCAACAAATACGTAGAAACTGATAGTTGCATATGTAGATTGAAAACTTGGAAAAACCTGAATAGAATACCTATCCAGGATATTGTTTCGAAGAGAGATAAATAGAGGTGTTACTTACATGGGGTGTGATGTGAAAGTTACAAAAGGGTCATGTATGTCATGTGTTGATCGCCTACTCTGGCCAAGTAGGTAGTGAAACACATGATACTATTAACTTTTTATGATGGACACGCTTACACCCGATGTAGTAAGGACGGGGTGAGTGGGACAAATTAAAAAGTACCCAAATGAATCAGATAAGCAAAATATCTGATCATAATGTAAACGCACAGCCGAGTGACAGAAGCGTATTATATTAGGATAATGAGCCCGAGAGAAGGGACAAAGAAACATGTAAAATGATTAAGATATGCACTGGGAGGGGGTGTACTTACACTCGAACCCGGATAATGCAAACATGTAAAATGGTTAGGATATGCTTTGCGAGGGAGTGTACTTGCACTCGAACCCGGAAAATGCAAATATGCCTCTTAACGGGCCGTTTTTGTAAAACCTCAAATTTGAGGAGAAAGTCGGAATATAAAAATGAAGCGAGGTCTTAATGCATACCAGGAGGGTTGCAATAATAACGATTTCGGTACAACACCCGGTTGAGGGGTAAGAATTAAACGCATGCGTAGACTGAGAAACGGGAACTCAGATGGAAAGTTAAAAGACTCGGGTTTTGAGACATAACTAAAAGACGACAAGATAATGTAAATCGAAATTTTGAATAAATTATGTTCAACTATTTTAAAGTTGAACGGGTTGAATATAATATCATGCCGAACGGCATGAGTAAACGCAAGCGGGATAAAGGTAGCGTTAAATGCAAAAGAGTAATGAGCCCGGTAATGGAACATAACCAAATAAGAATATATGCAAATCAAATAACAGTAAGCATAAGAAGAACTGACGCATAAATGACGTGAGAAGTCATAAGTCGGAAAATTGTCCGAAAGAAAACAATTGTAGCCACGAAACTACAATCAAGGTTAACGGAACCTAAGCTTGAAACCAAATGATTCTTCGAACAAAAACAGGGTGCCTTGACACCAAACATGTATTTTAAGGATGACATGAGTAAGGAGTGATCTACGGGATCAACATAACCTTTAGGGTTATAAACAAATGAAAGGTCTACGAGACTAAAACGACCCACAGGTCATGATTAGAAAGAAATAGATTATAAGGGCCTCGCCTTAAAGAGGTGAAAGTCTAATAAAACAGCCCATAAGGCTAAGTGATAAAAACCCACGGGTTAATTAGACAAAGCGACGAAATCAGTTGAGAATTCTCGCATAAAACAAAGACTGTAAAAGAATACATTTAGGACTGTCAATATCCCGGTATGGATAATTGACAAAAGTTAAAAAAAAAAGATGCTAAACTAAAACTTCGGTTTTGGTAAGAAATAACATTTTTACAAATATGAAATTCTGATAGACATAAAAATAGTAAGCATGAAAGATATAAGTCTTGACACTGATTGGTGCAAGGCGATATATTCGAAAAGGAATATTTTCGAAAATAAAAAGTTGATATGATATTTGGCATGACGTGACGTGATCACGGTCAAGAAATGCAATGTGAAGTAGAATCACATTATAACCAAGCGAGCGGTAAAAAGTAACTGGACTAATAAGTCTAGTTAGTAAGACCGGTTAAGGTTAGTAATTCAAATCGAGAAATTTGGTTTGTTTGTAAGTGGTGGATTCGGTATAACTGAACCGAATAAATAAATTTGAAAACAAAAGAATTTGTTGCTAAAAGTGAAAGATTTCACTAAAGACCTTTAAACGGGTCAAAGTGACGGATTCATAAAGAATTCGATAGTATATGAAAGCGATGGATATCGCTAAGTTAACTAAACTAGTGGAAATAACAAGATTACGTTATTTCAAGTTGCACTATGTCGTATGAGAAGCGTAGACAATTAGTAACAAAAAAAAGATGTCACCATACTTTTTTGGTAATACTAACAATTGGTTAAAAGTATAAATAATGCTTAAAAGATTTCTCGGATCAAATAAATTGAGTTTAAACTCAATGAATTATGTAAGAAAAGGTTTCGAGGACGAAACCTCTTTAAGGGGGCTAGACTTGTAACACCCCGAAAACGGGTTTGGTAATCAAACTCCGTTAATACTAAAAGACGAGTAAAGTACCGTTAGTAGTAAAAATAACCCGGTAAATATTTGGATTTAAATAAAAAATCCTAATATTAAATACAAGCGAATCAAAGTTTTAAGGAATTGAGTTTATAAGAGCCCGAGTTAACGGGACTTAAAATAAAACGGGTTATAACTCCTGGGACCCACTAAGTAACTAGGAATATTAACCTAGTTAGTTAGTGTCTTGACATAATAGAACAAATATGGTTAAAATACCCTTTAAATAACTTGTGTAAAGTTGAGGGACTAAAAATGGGCAAATGTAATGAAGTTTAATTAAATAAAAAAAAATTAAAACACAAAACAGACATACGTGTGTTGATGTCTGCGATTTCATCAGAGCCACAAGGAGCTCTCAAAACTCAACCCTAAACTTCAAGAAATTCATCAAATTGAAGGGGCAAATCAAGCCCGAATCGAAATCCAAGCATAGATTAGTGATCACCTCAGTGAAGGGATCATGAGGTATGCGAAATTTTACTATGTGGTTCCATCTTAAATTTTAGATGAACTTGTGAGATTTGAATCTGAGCTTGCATGTTCGTTGTTTGGATGAAATTAGGGATGAAACTATGTCTAGGAGTAAAGCCTAGTCATTTATTTATTGAATTGATGTTCATGGTTGTGAATTCATGATCATACACCTATATGTCAAGTGGGTTTTGTAGAATTATGCTAAACACTAGGATTATCTTTGTTAACCTAGTGTATTTGAGCTCCATGAAGAAAATCCAGAATTTTTGATATAAAAATTTGACATGAACATGTGACATGATGCTTAAATCTTGGCTAAATAGTTAGTCAATAACTTGATTGTGAATTATATGAAATTATGCTCATTAGGTGTTTGATATAATGCCTAAGAGAAAAGAAATGTTGAAAATTCGGACGAAAACGAATGTTTGATGGATATGGCAAATTGTGCGTTAAGACTTATAAAAAGGGTTCTAAACGGATTGTGAATTGGACTCTTTAGGCGAGGAATCCGGATCGTCAAGTGGACAAGCCGGTGGAAATACGCGTTTGAAAAGGATGCTTAAAAGGTACGTAACTATGATTCCGTTACGTTATGCTTGATCTCGTATTTTCACTAGTAGACTTTAAATTAGCATAATACATGAAATTGGCATTTAGTTGAAGTGACGAAGATCACTAGGTAAATAAACGGGTCAAAAGGTGAAATTATCACCCTTTGACAATATCGACTAATGGTTTGTCGAGTTACATGTTTATAGGAATAAATATCAAATGGATACGCACATCGCTATTGCTTAGCGGCTACTAAGTCAAGGTATTGAAACGGGTCAATATATTGATCCAAGCCAGGTATGTATCATGATTCAACTTATCATGTAGAACTTAAGAGTCTATAAGAGTTAGACAAGGTTAAAATATAGTTATTTGGTTATCTTTTAGGTAAACTGAATAAATTGAGTTATGATTATGGTGTTTTAGAAGCACATGGGTCTATAAACAAGATTATAGTTAAAAGGTCGGATTTTGGGTCAAACAAGTATTTAAAAGTTCCTTTGTACTAAAGAAAGGATGAAAATTGACCAAATTGCCCTTGTAAGCTAATTCAAACAAATGACCCTTGCAAGAGGTTCGGAAACGAGTTTATGATTAAATAAATGCTTAGAATAAGAAAAGATAGTGAAAGATGTAAATTCTTGGGTCGAATGACTTTATATGAGTCCTTGCCGTAAAAAGATAACCCGAGGGGTAAAATTTGGAACATATAGATATCCACATTAAATCCAACACATATATAGTTGTGGTGGAAGATTACTTGATAAGGAATGTAGGAATAAGATGCTAGATATGTATGAAAGCGAGTTCAAGTTCTAAAGTGCTTAAATACCCTAAACGGGTCAAAATAAGCATACGATTGAAAACGTATTTAAATTGTGAGAGAAACCTGTGATTAGAACCTAACATGGTAGGTAACATAAATTTGAAGTGGTGCATGGGAAATAAAGATTAAACAAATAGGTTTGTTTGACAAAATGCATAAACGGGTTAAAATTCGGTAAAACGGCAAGGAGTCGAAGGGTTAAAAGTCTCAAAATTTGTTATGTAGGATGTTGGATTTTAACTCCATTTGATGGAGGATCAAATTACAACCATGTAGGAAGAAACGGTGGATAAAACAGACAAGCGGATTGAAAGATACGAAAGTTTTCGTGTAAAAAACGGCAAAATGGGATGGTCTGATACAGGGGCCACCGTAACTTACGGTGGGCACCGTAAGTTACGGTGGGTGCTGAAAGTATTACGGCAGTTACCTCCTACCTTACGGTGGGGGTATTTTATACCAGGGGCCACCGTAACTTACGGTGCCCACCGTAAGTTACGGTGGAGGCCAGTTTCAAGTCTTTGTTTCTAGGCCAAAGATATCAAAGTTGGAATTTCCTGATTTCCTTGTTTAATTCGATTATTTGACCCAATCTTCCTTGTTGTACTAGTTATTTAATTATCAAAACTGACTTTTAAGTTGGTTTTGATCAAAGGTGAATGTCGAGAGTCCCGGATGAAGATCGAGCATCGAGCAAGAACCGAACACTCGTTAAACGAAGCTTCCGCAATGTTGTTCGTCGTTATTCTAAAACGACGAATTAAACCACATTATGTTGTATCACTTTAAATTGTAAAAGTTTTAATAAACCAGTATTTTAGCATGAACGTTTAAATATAAATACTCGGTAATTGTGATTATTTATGGAAATCGCAAAATAAATTTATGGTTGTTACAAGTTGGTATCAGAGCCTTGGTTTAAGAGATTCAAGTATGGTGGGAAAACTATGCTTGGACTTAAACCTTATGCTCTTGATAAAGATTGGTGTTCGGTTCGAGGCTTGATCGCAAATCCGGGGAGTACATGTATGTTAATAGTTTAGTATGCTAAAGTGTTGTAAACAACACATAGGGCTATCGTGTGATACACGTTACCCCAAGTAAAAGGATTGATATAGTTGACGAAAATACACGCGTTGACGCGTGTAGTAGAAAAAGCCTTGTATTATAATACGGGTGATTATTGAAGTTGACATTACCAACTCTTGTGAATGTTTTAATTGAAGGACACTCGCGTATGAAGATGACGAGAGTGGAACGAATTGTGGATATGATGATGGAACGGTCTGAGATATGACAAGAAGAGCATACTCATCAAGGACCTAAATTGCAAAACGATCGCAAATAAGTAATGACAAGAAAGGCCGTTAGGGCAAGCATTTACCAGGTGCACGTTTAAATTATTGCATGAATAGAAATATGCAACAAATACGTAGAAACTGATAGTTGCATATGTAGATTGAAAACTTGGAAAAACCTGAATAGAATACCTATCCAGGATATTGTTTCGAAGAGAGATAAATAGAGGTGTTACTTACATGGGGTGTGATGTGAAAGTTACAAAAGGGTCATGTATGTCATGTGTTGATCGCCTACTCTGGCCAAGTAGGTAGTGAAACACATGATACTATTAACTTTTTATGATGGACACGCTTACACCCGATGTAGTAAGGACGGGGTGAGTGGGACAAATTAAAAAGTACCCAAATGAATCAGATAAGCAAAATATCTGATCATAATGTAAACGCACAGCCGAGTGACAGAAGCGTATTATATTAGGATAATGAGCCCGAGAGAAGGGACAAAGAAACATGTAAAATGATTAAGATATGCACTGGGAGGGGGTGTACTTACACTCGAACCCGGATAATGCAAACATGTAAAATGGTTAGGATATGCTTTGCGAGGGAGTGTACTTGCACTCGAACCCGGAAAATGCAAATATGCCTCTTAACGGGCCGTTTTTGTAAAACCTCAAATTTGAGGAGAAAGTCGGAATATAAAAATGAAGCGAGGTCTTAATGCATACCAGGAGGGTTGCAATAATAACGATTTCGGTACAACACCCGGTTGAGGGGTAAGAATTAAACGCATGCGTAGACTGAGAAACGGGAACTCAGATGGAAAGTTAAAAGACTCGGGTTTTGAGACATAACTAAAAGACGACAAGATAATGTAAATCGAAATTTTGAATAAATTATGTTCAACTATTTTAAAGTTGAACGGGTTGAATATAATATCATGCCGAACGGCATGAGTAAACGCAAGCGGGATAAAGGTAGCGTTAAATGCAAAAGAGTAATGAGCCCGGTAATGGAACATAACCAAATAAGAATATATGCAAATCAAATAACAGTAAGCATAAGAAGAACTGACGCATAAATGACGTGAGAAGTCATAAGTCGGAAAATTGTCCGAAAGAAAACAATTGTAGCCACGAAACTACAATCAAGGTTAACGGAACCTAAGCTTGAAACCAAATGATTCTTCGAACAAAAACAGGGTGCCTTGACACCAAACATGTATTTTAAGGATGACATGAGTAAGGAGTGATCTACGGGATCAACATAACCTTTAGGGTTATAAACAAATGAAAGGTCTACGAGACTAAAACGACCCACAGGTCATGATTAGAAAGAAATAGATTATAAGGGCCTCGCCTTAAAGAGGTGAAAGTCTAATAAAACAGCCCATAAGGCTAAGTGATAAAAACCCACGGGTTAATTAGACAAAGCGACGAAATCAGTTGAGAATTCTCGCATAAAACAAAGACTGTAAAAGAATACATTTAGGACTGTCAATATCCCGGTATGGATAATTGACAAAAGTTAAAAAAAAAAGATGCTAAACTAAAACTTCGGTTTTGGTAAGAAATAACATTTTTACAAATATGAAATTCTGATAGACATAAAAATAGTAAGCATGAAAGATATAAGTCTTGACACTGATTGGTGCAAGGCGATATATTCGAAAAGGAATATTTTCGAAAATAAAAAGTTGATATGATATTTGGCATGACGTGACGTGATCACGGTCAAGAAATGCAATGTGAAGTAGAATCACATTATAACCAAGCGAGCGGTAAAAAGTAACTGGACTAATAAGTCTAGTTAGTAAGACCGGTTAAGGTCAGTAATTCAAATCGAGAAATTTGGTTTGTTTGTAAGTGGTGGATTCGGTATAACTGAACCGAATAAATAAATTTGAAAACAAAAGAATTTGTTGCTAAAAGTGAAAGATTTCACTAAAGACCTTTAAACGGGTCAAAGTGACGGATTCATAAAGAATTCGATAGTATATGAAAGCGATGGATATCGCTAAGTTAACTAAACTAGTGGAAATAACAAGATTACGTTATTTCAAGTTGCACTATGTCGTATGAGAAGCGTAGACAATTAGTAACAAAAAAAAGATGTCACCATACTTTTTTGGTAATACTAACAATTGGTTAAAAGTATAAATAATGCTTAAAAGATTTCTCGGATCAAATAAATTGAGTTTAAACTCAATGAATTATGTAAGAAAAGGTTTCGAGGACGAAACCTCTTTAAGGGGGCTAGACTTGTAACACCCCGAAAACGGGTTTGGTAATCAAACTCCGTTAATACTAAAAGACGAGTAAAGTACCGTTAGTAGTAAAAATAACCCGGTAAATATTTGGATTTAAATAAAAAATCCTAATATTAAATACAAGCGAATCAAAGTTTTAAGGAATTGAGTTTATAAGAGCCCGAGTTAACGGGACTTAAAATAAAACGGGTTATAACTCCTGGGACCCACTAAGTAACTAGGAATATTAACCTAGTTAGTTAGTGTCTTGACATAATAGAACAAATATGGTTAAAATACCCTTTAAATAACTTGTGTAAAGTTGAGGGACTAAAAATGGGCAAATGTAATGAAGTTTAATTAAATAAGAAAAATTAAAACACAAAACACACATACGTGTGTTGATGTCTGCGATTTCATCAGAGCCACAATGAGCTCTCAAAACTCAACCCTAAACTTCAAGAAATTCATCAAATTGAAGGGGCAAATCAAGCCCGAATCGAAATCCAAGCATAGATTAGTGATCACCTCAGTGAAGGGATCATGAGGTATGCGAAATTTTACTATGTGGTTCCATCTTAAATTTTAGATGAACTTGTGAGATTTGAATCTGAGCTTGCATGTTCGTTGTTTGGATGAAATTAGGGATGAAACTATGTCTAGGAGTAAAGCCTAGTAATTTATTTATTGAATTGATGTTCATGGTTGTGAATTCATGATCATACACCTATATGTCAAGTGGGTTTTGTAGAATTATGCTAAACACTAGGATTATCTTTGTTAACCTAGTGTATTTGAGCTCCATGAAGAAAATCCAGAATTTTTGATATAAAAATTTGACATGAACATGTGACATGATGCTTAAATCTTGGCTAAATAGTTAGTCAATAAGTTGATTGTGAATTATATGAAATCATGCTCATTAGGTGTTTGATATAACGCCTAAGAGAAAAGAAATGTTGAAAATTCGGACAAAAACGCATGTTTGATGGATATGGCAAATTGTGCGTTAAGACTTATAAAAAGGGTTCTAAACGGATTGTGAATTGAACTCTTTAGGCGAGGAATCTGGATCGTCAAGTGGACAAGCAGGTGGAAATACGCGTTTGAAAAGGATGCTTAAAAGGTACGTAACTACGATTCCGTTACGTTATGCTTGATCTCGTATTTTCACTAGTAGACTTTAAATTAGCATAATACATGAAATTGGCATTTAGTTGAAGTGACGAAGATCACTAGGTAAATAAACGGGTCAAAAGGTGAAATTATCACCCTTTGACAATATCGACTAATGGTTTGTCAAGTTACATGTTTATAGGGATAAATATCAAATGGATACGCACATCGCTAATGCTTAGCGGTTACTAAGTCAAGGTATTGAAACGGGTCAATATATTGATCCAAGCCAGGTATGTATAATGATTCAACTCATCATGTAGAACTTGAGATTCTATAAGAGTTAGACAAGGTTAAAATATAGTTATTTGGTTATCTTTTAGGTAAACTGAATAGATTGAGTTATGATTATGGTGTTTTAGAAGCACATGGGTCTATAAACAAGATTATAGTTAAAAGGTCGGATTTTGGGTCAAACAAGTATTTAAAAGTTCCTTTGTAGTAAAGAAAGGATTAAAATTGACCAAATTGCCCTTGTAAGCTAATTCAAACGAACGACCTTTGCAAGAGGTTCGGAAACGAGTTTATGATTAAATAAATGCTTAGAATAAGAAAAGATAGTGAAAGAAGTAAATTCTTGGGTCGAATGACTTTATATGAGTCCTTGCCGTAAAAAGATAATCCGAGGGGTAAAATTTGGAACATATAGATATCCATATTAAATTCAACACATATATAGTTGTGGTGGAAGATTACTTGATAAGGAATGTAGGAATAAGATGCTAGAAATGTATGAAAGCGAGTTCAAGTTCTAAAGTGCTTAAATACCCTTAACGGGTCAAAATAAGCATACGGGCGAAAACGTATTTAAATTGTGTGAGAAACCTGTGATTAGAACCTAACATGGTAGGTAACATAAATTTGAAGAGGTGCATGGGAAATAAAGATTAAACAAATAGGTTTGTTTGACAAAATGCATAAACGGGTTAAAATTCGGTAAAACGGCAAGGAGTCGAAGACTTAGAAGTCTCAAAATTTATTATGTAGGATGTTGGATTTTAACTCCATTTGATGGAGGATCAAATTACAACCATGTAGGAAGAAACGGTAGGTCAAACGGACAAGCGGATTGAAAGATACGAAAGTTTTCGTGTCAAAAATGGCAAAATGGGATGGTCTGATACAGGGGCCACCGTAACTTACGGTGGGCACCGTAAGTTACGGTGGGTGCTGAAAGTATTACGACAGTTACCTCTTGGCTTACGGTGGGGGTATTTTATACCAGGGGCCACCGTAACTTACGGTGCCCACCGTAAGTTACGGTGGAGGCCAGTTTCAAGTCTTTGTTTCTGGGACAAAGATATCAATGTTGGAATTTCCTGATTTCCTTGTTTAATTCGATTATTTGACCCAATCTTCCTTGTTGTACCAATTATTTAATTATCAAAACTGACTTTTAAGTTGGTTTTGATCACAGGTGAATGTCGAGAGTCCCGGATGAAGATCGAGCATCGAGCAAGAACCGAACACACGTTAAACGAAGCTTTCGCAATGTTGTTTTGTCGTTATTCTAAAACGACGAATTGAACCACATTATGTTGTATCACTTTAAATTGTAAAAGTTTTAATAAACCAGTATTTTAGCATGAACGTTTAAATATAAATACTTGGTAATTGTGATTATTTATGGAAATCGCAAAATAAATTTATGGTTGTTACACTATCTCCCAGATCCTATTCCCTGCATTCATCAACTCTTCGCCAAAATGGCGGAGTTCAGCTAAATTTTCATTACTCATTGGTGGGTTTGGTGCAGGTTCTGGGTCGAACTGAGGGAAAAAGGTATAAGGATTATTTAGGAGGTTTTGGAACTGCTAGTCGTTGGTCCACCATTCATCAGCTTGCCAGTATGTGATCCAGTTCCTCTTGCAATGGCAATTCCTCAGCTTGCCTAGAAGTTTCCCCAATTTCCATCCCTGCTTGCCTAGAATCTTCCTTAATTTCAATCCCTTTTTCCTTTATCCATGGGATTCTCTATCTTGAGAATTCTCCTAGTTGCTGGTTTCCTTCTACGTACACGCCTCCAGCCCACAAATCTTCTTCTTTTCTTAGGTTTTGATTTCTCGAGTGGTGGAGCTTGAAATTCCATAGGTTCCTCCACATCGGCCAAGTAACCAGTAAAATCTCTAGAAACTTCTATTTTTACAGGATAGAGATTTAGATTTTCAAGGGCTTCAGATAATTCATTCATGCTGTTTAGCATTTATAAAGAAACACATTAAATTTTCACAGAATCACAAAATGGAATCAAAAATTTAATATTAATTACAATTATCTAATAAACCTTTTTATTAAAACAAAATATTTATTTGTAGTACAACTAACTTTGAAATATACTAGTGGTTATTTATTTTAAAATATAGGTGCTAATACTGAGTCGGGTGTTGGTAGTGTAAAGGTTAACATTTACTGCTACAGTGGCTAACACATAAAGATTTGCCCATTTTTCGTCTAGTTCGTCTTCCCATGGTGGTTTGCTGCCTATTTTCTGGGTTTCCTGTGACTTTCTTATTTTCTTTTGACTTTTTCTAATAATCAAACTTCTTTTACTAGGGGTAAGTGGTTTCTCGTACTGTGCCTTACGAACAAATATTCCCTCCTCAGTATCGGCTGAGTATCATGAGGAATTTGATTGGAATGAAATTCCCTTATCTTTTGGTGAACAATCTATTTTATGATAGATGTCCGAAAGTCTTTGCTTACCCATACTGTAAATTAACAGATAGTCAAGATAGAAACACATAATCACAGAATGGTAATCAGGAAAATTAAGTATTTTGAAATACATAATAGGCTTAAATCAGTGGCTCTTTCAGTTGCTCTGATACTACCTTTTCCTGTCACGGCCCTAGCCTCGGTTTGACCCGGTCAAGAGCCGCGGGACAGGAACCCATGGTATCTATGATGCGACAGCAGAAGATTTTTAACAGGATCTTTTAAAAACTCAAAATGCACAATTATTTTATTCCATAATTTGGGATAAACCCCGTAATTTACAATAGAGGAATTTAACTAGGAAATTCCCTGATTTATTAAAACATGTTTATTCATTTTAACTGAGCCACCTCCTCAAGCTTGTTAGTGCTCCGTAGCACGTTTTCCTTGATTTACAGCAGGTCGCCTGAAACATGTTTTAAAAATATTTTATCAGCGGGGAAATGCTGGCGAGTCATTCAAATATGTAAAACGACACATTGAGTTATTAATTACAGCATAAGAGCGATTACAATGGCTTCAATCTTATTTTTATCTGGCGCCTTGTCACCTGGTGACGATGGTCATACCACTATTGGGTCTTTCCCCAAGTAGTGACGGTTATCACCGTTAGGATTTATTAGCCTAACCGTGAGAAATTAGTAATGTGCACAATACCCCACTTAGCTAATGATTCAAGATAACCACGACTTACTCCCTATAATTATAACATTTGAAAATGGAGTATTGTAAAATACTTTTGATAAAAAGAGAATGACTCAAATTGCAGATTTATACGGGCAGAGTTTAGCCTACTGATTAGCCTTGTAACCTAATTTAAATAACATGCACACGAACTAGGTCAGTAACTAATACGGCATTTACGATAACTCACGAGATTAAACCCTCACAACGAATGACAAAGTGCAATACTTAAACATCCATTGAATTCACGACGAATGACAAAGTATAAACCCAATTTGAGCAGCACTTAAACATTCATCGGATAGTTTCAATCGATCGGACATTGAATCGTAGCAGCGATCGAGTTAATACCCTGTATCGTAGCAGCGCCTTGCTATAATAATTGTAATTTCGACTTTGGAGCAGTTTACTTTGGTTTTTGAGTTGTGGTTTCAAAACAGAATGAAAGCTCCTAATCCAAGCTATTTATAGGTGAAACTTGGGTCTCATGCGGCCCGCGTGAGCTTCCGGCCAATCTTTACGCGGCCCGCGTAGCCACCTCGTCTACGTGTAAGGTTGCTGGGTCATCAGTAGGTGTTCCACGTGGGTGACACGTGGATCCGGAACGCTTATCCGGTCAAGCCAACTTAGACGCGGCGCGCGTAAGACTAAGCTAACTCTTTCGCGGCCCGCCTGAAAACCATAAATCCGAATTTCTTGATCTTTCATGCAGAGTATGGTTTCAGGGGGGGTTCTCACTTGTGGGTTAGTTTTAGAACATTTTTGAGAGTCCTTACATTACCGGGCTCAGCTATGCCCAGACCATGCCCATGGTATGGCGAGTTTTAATAGTGTTAAACCAAATCAAATCTCGTCATTGCCCTGACCTATGCATTGAAGACCTTCCCATAGCATACCGACTGAGATCCCATGGCAACAGCCGCTTCCTTCTGTTCTCCACTTCCAAAAATCCCTTAGTCCTTAAGGCCACCAAAAATGAAGATCAGTGGCAACGAAAGTTCTTTTTTGTAAACAGAGACTCTTTTGACAAGGGTTTCGATCCGCCAGTTAGATGGTTAACCAAGGGTAGGATTTAGGGTTTTAGGAATATCCCCAAATGCATCCTTAAACTATATCTTAGACTGATATCCTGATATTTTGTGCAGCGAATTTCAGAGATCTAGCACCCCCAAGCACGGAATCAGAGCCCAGGATCAAAGAGATCTACCGACTTCCTGCTAGTGAAAGAACCTTCTCCCTGTCTCTTACGAACTCAAGTAAAAAATCAAGCTCAGAGATGTCTGGTAAGCACACGATTATAGTGAATATAAAGTATAAGTGTTACAAACTAAATATTTCTTCCCTTGTTCAGTGCCGCTCATTAACCTCGAAGGCTTCCAGTTTGATGAGTTGGACAGTTACTCTAGCCTCGCACCTGCCAAGAAAGAATCCAATCCGAAGTCGTCTGTCACACCGAAGCCTACTAGTTCAAAGTCCACTTCTGCTCCTAAAGCTCCTCCGGCATCCAGGACCCGGGCCTCAAGCTCCTGGAAGAGAAAGGAAGTTGAGCCTCCCGCTACACCCCATGTATTCCCATTTGAGAACTACGGGTTTATGGAATCCAGCAAATTCATGACCGGCTTCCTCAACCAGGTTAGTATCTTGACCCATATCCTGTAACATATGCTGGTTAATAAAGTCAATTAAAGTCAATACCTGATTTCTTTGCAGGGTCTTGAACGCCTGGTATTCCTTTATGAAGACGCATGTGGCTTGAACACCATGTTGGAGAGCAAACTGAAGAAGGCCGAAGCCAGCATCGCAGATCAACCAGCACTTGCCACCGCCAAATCGGAACATTACGAGGCTAAGTATAAGGCAATGGTCCAAGAGCACTAAGCTGCCATCCAGAAGGTCACTCACGAGGCTCAAGCCAAGTTCGATGTAGCCCAAGTTCAACATGAGTAGGACATGACTTCATACCGGGAATGCCTCAAGAATTCTGTTATCATCTCCCTTCTCCAGGCCAGATTAAAAATGGCTTACGAGGCCATGGCTTTGGGTGTTGTGTGACACCTGTGTCACTTCAACCATCAAACAAATACCAAGCCAATGAAATATTTTATTTCATACTTGGGATCTGTATAAATATGTGTATCTTTTGCACATATCGACCCTTGTTCGATTTCAAGCTCTAAATCGCTTTCTGGAAGGTTATACGCGCACTGATGCGTAAATATAACCAGTTTAATGCAACGAACACTCCGGAATAGTCAAATATACTTAACATACCTTAAATAACCTTTACATAACTTAGAAATAAGTTTTGAAGGCTTTGGTATGGCAAAAACAAGTTAATTCGCTTACAGGGACTAAACTTGACAAACTGCGAAAGTATGCCAATTTGAACTGTAACGAACATTCCAGAACATGAACATAAGTTAAACATACCATAAATATCCTTTACATAGCTTAGAAAAAGGCTTTGAGGGGTTCGGTATGCTAAAATAAACTTTTGGGGTCATTCAGGGACTAAAAGCGTCAAAAAGTGCACAAGTTTGCATTTTCGCGCATAACTTACGTTCTGAATACATCCGGACATCCACAAATTTATGTAAGCACTAAAATATTTTATTTTAGTGTTTGGCATAAGAAAAATCCATTCGTCACGCCATTTGGATCATTTTTCACGCTTATGCGCATTCCGTCGTAATTAACCGAACAACGTAACCGTACGGCTAAACGAACCGACACCCGAGATATTTTTGAACACATTTTAAGTTCTCTATACTTTAACTTCATTTTAGAGCTTTGAAATGGGGTTAACGGGGCTTAAACGTGTCAAAAAAAACGCATCGAAAACCAAGTTTTGAGGTTGCAGGGACTGAAACTGTAAATCTGCCAAACTAGGTCCTTAAGTAGGGGCCAGATGCAGCAAAACATTTTTTTTTTCAGATTTTAACAGCCCTTAACACTCTCCAAAGGCCAAGTTCGAAGTGTCAAACTCTTATGGTGGATGGCAAATGAGTTACCACAACTTTCCAACAAGTGTACGGCTTAGATCGTGCCCCCTTTTCCAAGAAATGATCCTAACGGTGAACCGAAAACTATAAATACCCACCTCCACCCTTCACTTTTCCGCACAAGAATCTGATCTTATGTGCTCTAAGTTGAAACCTTTGTTTCATACCTTAGCTATTTTGATCTAGATTAGCATTCGGGGACCCTTTGTAAGTGTTCCTTCGTTCTTTTATTGCTTTTCGAGTCCGAAAGTCAAACTTTGTTTGACTTTCTGCGTTGACCAGTTTATGGTCAATGCGAAGTTCGTTTGAACTTCACAACGTGATTGTAATCATGATGGTTATAGTCCCTTGTGACTATGCCTAATGATTACCACGTTGTCTAGGGTCGTAAGGGTAAGCGATCTAATAAATCGCTTATACCTTCGAACCCGACCCATTTGGTCGATCATTAGGATCCGACCAAACACATTAGGTGACCATAGTATATAGGGAATAACCTTCCATGGTTATACCTTATGGTCACGACGTTTAGTTAGTTGTATGATAGGTAGTTTATATGCCTTAGGTAAATTACCAAAATACCCCTTTGATGCCAAAATTCATTTTAAACATATGTAACATAACTTTTGACATCTAAACTGATTTGACAATAATATTAGACATGTTAAGGCATATATTACTTGTCATAGGACTAGTTAGGCGGTCCGAACACGTTTCACGCGAATGACGCGTTAAAGTAGCATAAGCTACCTAAACGGGTCGTAAAGGGTCACAAACACTTAGGTTAAGTTTCGTTTTAGTATGTGGGCTTTGTTAAACCATATTACACGAGTCTCCATACTCGTTTGGTTTACGAACCCTCATTCTATCCGATCCTCCGATATTAGGTCCGGTTTATTAACATAGTTACCTATATTAGGTGCCGTTTGATTCCGTGATCTCTAGCATTGCTTGGTGGTTATCTTAGGACTTCTGAGCAATCTCAAGTGAGTACATAGACCCCTCTTTTACTGTTTTCCAAACTGTTTTGGGGTAAAACACATGTGCCTACTTGTTACTTTCATGCTTTCCATGTTTCACATCATATACCTGCTATGTTCGTTAGTACATTATAGTACATGATTTCATTACATTTCATGCTATGTATGCCCATTGTGTGCGTACTTAGTACATTGTTTTACATTACATTTCATGCTATGTATGCCCATTGTGTGCGTACTTAGTACATTGTTTTACATTACATTTCATGCTATGTATGCCCATTGTGTGCGTACTTAGTACATTGTTTTACATTACATTTCATGCTATGTAAGCCCATTGTGTGCGTACTTAGTACATTGTTTTACATTACACTTCATGCTATGTATGTCCATTGTGTGCATACTTAGTACAATGGTTTTCATCACATGCTTACATTTTGTTATGACATTTGGGTTGTTTACAATGGAACAATACATTCATTAACATTAGCTACGCCGTTCGTTAGTAGGTAGTGGTACCATAGGAATTGACAACTCCCGTTCCTGAAATCCTGGGTTTGTTTGGATTGGAAGGAATGACCGAATTCGATATACATAACTTAGATAAACCTTTAATTTGTTTAAGGGTTTATCGCCACAGTCTCAAGGCTTGGATGTATGCATTTTCACAATACCGCATAAATGTTTGTATCAGTAAAGCATGCATTTGTTCCACAAAACATAACTTTGATTTAAACCATGTTTTACTTCAATACCTTGTTTTTGTGCATTTTACATATGGTTTAGTTGATATATTTCACGTACCATACATGACATTTTTGGATACACATTACATGATTTACATTAGACATAAACATTTTGACATTGATATACACAATTCATGATTTACATTAAACACAGACTTTTGATATGGTTTACACAATAACAGATTGACATTTGATTATACATAAACAATTTACATTGGTGGTTTGGTTTGAGTAAGTGATTTAAGTAACGAGGCGTGTTTAATATGATACAAGCATGGTGGATACGCCGCTGGTACTTCCTATATAAAAGTGATTGTATGGTATTACATATCGTAGCGTTATTTGAATCATTTCAATTTGGACATATAACATTTTATACCAATAACATACTTTTCACAAGACATTAATTTACAAACAAGTTATTTTATACAAACTCATTTTACATGGTTATTCATTTAACCATACATTATTCTCTTATTTATACATATCATCTGATCTTATCGTTTTTCATATGATTTACAAGACAAAGCAAATTACAAGGTTCATGACTAAACATTTTCTCAAATATAAGTCATGAATTATGTTTTCACAAAACCATGTATCTCACAGGCATTTTTATGCTGATGTACCTATTTTCACATGTGTTTTCAGGAGATGATGCATAGGACTTATCAAGACATACTTAGGCGGACCTGTGCCTTAGTGACTTAAAACGAGACAAGAACTAGTTAATTTATGTTATGTACTATTTGGTTCTTGTTTAAAACAATGTAAACTTTCATGTTTGATTAATAAAACGAAACTTCGATTTCCATGGTTGTGAAACATTAATTCTGTTACAACACTCCCCGACGTTTCCGCCACGTTTTGTATGTTCTACGTGGTCGGGGTGTGACAGAAAAGATGGTATCAGAGCCAATGGTTATAGGGAATTAGGTTATTAGTAATGCTTTGACCTAGTCTATAACCTTTCTAGGACCCTAACGCGAGTTTACTTGCCTTTAGTCATAAAACAATACCGTCACCTATCCTTTGGCGACGACCACAACAAGAACATAAATTTCAAAACCGCTTTGAAAACTAATCATCTGTTCTAGGATGATTGATTACTAGGTTTTGAACCCTCTATTGTAAGGTTTTGAACCCTCTGTTATATGGTTTTGAACCCCTTTGAGTTTTCAAAATCTCGTCAAGGTTTTGGGTTTTAAATAATGTGAACACGTGCAAACTGGAAAGATGAATGCCTGTATTCTGGGTTTTCTGTCTAGGCAAGCACTTCGTATATATCTCATCAGACGCGAGACCAGTTGTGCTTACCTGGGAATTCTTGGGATGAGTGTCCACTTATAGGCGAGCATGTCTTCGCGATACATTAGTTTTGACCTATTTACTTTGATTAATCACCGGGGTTGTTTGTTGCTTTGTAGTAACAAACAAATGACCACTATCCTTGCTTTCATCAGATTTGTTTCATCTCATTCTTTTCGTCTAATTCTCTCACTCGTTTCCTTTCATGTTTCCTCTTTTAGAATGCCTCCTCGACGCGAAAACCAGATAGCGACTGCCGAACTGGCAGAAATTATTGCACAGCAAATGGCTGCTCAATTCCCAAACCTCTTTGCTCAATGGAACCAAGCCAACAACAACAACAATGGTCCATGCAATTTCAAGGGTTTTAACTCGGCTAAACCACTCAAGTTTAGTGGTTCTGAGGGAGCGACTGGGCTTCTTCAATGGTTCGAGAGCATTGAGAATACTTTCCGCCACGTGCAGTGTCCTGACAATCGCAAGGTCGAGTTTTCTTCGAGTGTGTTCCAGAAGAGGGCCCTTACGTGGTGGAACGGGGTTATGAGAGATCGTGGGGCAGAAGTTGCTCTAGCACAGACATGGGCTGAACTTAGAGCTCTTATGATGAGGGAGTTTTGTCCTCGTCATGAACTGCGAGCATTGGAAAGAGAGTTTGATGGTTTGAAGCAAGATAGTGGTGAGCATCGAGCCTACACGGACCGTTATGAGGAGTTAAGTCTGTTATGCCCAAACATGGTCACGCCGTTGGATAAAGCAATCGAAAAGTACATTGATGGCCTCCCTGACTCAGTTCCGGACATTGTTACTGGTAGTAACCCCACTACGGTTAGGCAGGCCATTGAGCTATCTGCAACCTTGACTGAATCTCAGATCAGGAAACGTAAACTTTTTCGAAAGGGTGACAAGAAGCCAATCGAGGAATCAAAGACCATGGATGAACAGACTGGATCCCCTAAGCAGTCAAAGAAGTGAAAGGCTTCTCAGAACTTCGCCATGGTTACTCACAATGATCAAGCCGTCCCCAACCAACCAGCTCAACCCCCTGCTAGGAAGCCATATAATGGAACTTCACCCTTGTGCAACCAATGTAAACTTCATCATCATGTTAATGTGAAGTGCCGCGAATGCCAAATTTGTGGACGTAAAGGTCATACAGCAAAAGTTTGCCGAGCTGAAGTTGCACCAAATCAAGCTGACAACAATCCTGCTCAAGCTCGCTTTCCACCAGGTTCTTGCTACAATTGTGGCGAGATGGGTCATTTCCGAAGAAATTGCCCAAAGCTTGCTAATGCTAATCCAGCGCAGGGATGAGCATCTGACCGACTAGAAGACAACACCCTTAGAAATAATCATGTCTTATGTATTATTTTCTTTTGTTGTCAAGGTCCATGAAACAGTTGTTATCATTGTTTATAAATAAATCTTTTATTTACATTTCAATGTATTTATGAGGTTGTATGTATAAACAACATATCCCTTACAATACCGATAATCAAGGAATCGTATTCCTTGAAAAGCAAACTACCCCCAAATAATTTTTTTCTATTTTATGATCTCTTGCGTTTTCCACGAAAATCCTAAGTACCCGTTTCTTCCAAGGAAACGAAGTACAAGGCGCAAGTTACAACACTGGACGAATTCCCAAAGTACCACTATAAATCCTTAATAGGGTACCTAAGGGTATTTCCGTAAATCCTAAAATTGTTATGTTCCTTAATTCGAATATTACGTTTCTTTGAGAACAAAAATCGAACATTTGGGAGATCTTCCTATCTTTTCAGATAGATCCCAGAGGACATTGTAGCCCATCGACTGTTTTCCATATCCATTCTCAATCGATAACAAATTAATAACCAAGATAAACAACTATGTGATTATGTGCTTATGTGTTCCTTTTTATGTTTTTGTGTGATCCAAGTTTTGCTATCCAAATCCTCGTAGAACCTTTCGTATATTCATATGAGAGATTCGTTGTAGGATACCCAAATGTACTACATAAAATCCTTAATGGACTACTACGTTGTAGTAAGTCCCTTGGATTATAAAGTACTACTCCATAATTAGACCCCTTGAGTGGTCTAGTTAAACAGATTGATCCAAAAAATCTTGTTAGGAACATCATGTGATGATATAGCTGAAAGGACTCCTTGGTGGCCTAATTAATAAGATCATCTGTCGATCTAATTAAAAGGACCCCAAGGTAGTCCAGTCACACTCATCACAGGTTTGATTTTCCTCCCCTAAACATTACAAGACAAACTGTGCGGACTATGCAAGGAATTACGTAATTATGGATGCATACATAATTATGGAATTCAGTGCACAGAAACCACATCGAGTTTTGTCATGTGTCTAGAGTTGATTCGTTCATTTTTGTTTCTGAAGAAATTGTGGAAAATGACTCATTCCGTTCATTTTCGTTTCTGAAGAAATTGTGGAAAATGACTCATTCTGTTCATTTTCATTCCCGAAGAAATCATGGAAAATGACTCATTCCGTTCATTTTCGTTCATGAAGAAATTGTGGAAAATGACTCATTCCGTTCATTTTCGTTTCTGAATAAATTGTGGAAATGACTCATTCCGTTCATTTTCGTTCCTGAAGAAATCATGGAAAATGACTCATTCCGTTCATTTTCGTTTCTGAAGAAATTGTGGAAAATGACTCATTCCGTTCATTTTCATTCCTGAAGAAATCGTGGAAAATGACTCATTCCGTTCATTTTCATTCCTGAAGAAATCGTGGAAAATGACTCATTCCGTTCATTTTCATTCCTGAAGAAATTGTGGAAAATGACTAATTCCGTTCATTTTCATTTCTGGAGGAATTGTGGAAAATGACTCGTTCCGTTCATTTTCGTTTCTGAAGGATACCCATTAAGGAAAATAACTCATCCCGTGTATTTTTCGTTTCTGAAAATTTTCCATCGAAGGAAATGAATATCCCTGATTCTTCCTTCATTTCCATTTCTGAAAATTTTCATTAAAGAGGAATATCAGGATATGCCTTATCCTTGATGGTTATTTAACACAAAGTCACAGACATGCTCCTACAAATAAATTTCGGGACGAAATTTCCTAAAGTAGGGGAGACTGTGACACCTGTGTCACTTCAACCATCAAACAAATACCAAGCCAATGAAATATTGTATTTCATACTTGGGATCTATATAAATATGTGTATCTTTTGCACATATCGACCCTTGTTCGATTTCAAGCTCTAAATCGCTTTCTGGAAGGTTATACGCGCACTGATGCGTAAATATAACCAGTTTAATGCAACGAACACTCCGGAATAGTCAAATATACTTAACATACCTTAAATAACTTTTACATAACTTAGAAATAAGTTTTGAAGGCTTTGGTATGGCAAAAACAAGTTAATTCGCTTACAGGGACTAAACTTGACAAACTGCGAAAGTATGCCAATTTGAACTGTAACGAACATTCCAGAACATGAACATAAGTTAAACATACCATAAATATCCTTTACATAGCTTAGAAATAGGCTTTGAGGGGTTCGGTATGCTAAAATAAACTTTTGGGGTCATTCAGGGACTAAAAGCGTCAAAAAGTGCACAAGTTTGCATTTTCGCGCATAACTTACGTTCTGAATACATCCGGACATCCACAAATTTATGTAAGCACTAAAATATTTTATTTTAGTGTCTGGCATAAGAAAAATCCATTCGTCAAGCCATTTGGATCATTTTTCGCGCTTATGCGCATTCCGTCGTAATTAACCGAACAACGTAACCGTACGGCTAAACGAACCGACACCCGAGATATTTTTGAACACATTTTAAGTTCCCTATACTTTAAATTCATTTTAGAGCTTTGAAATGGGGTTAACGGGGATTAAACTTGTAAAAAAAAAACGCATCAAAAACCAAGTTTTGAGGTTGCAGGGACTGAAACTGTAAATCTGCCAAACTAGGTCCTTAAGTAGGGGCCAGATGCAGCAAAACATTTTTTTTCAGCTTTTAACAGCCCTTAACACTCTCCAAAGGCCAAGTTCCAAGTGTCAAACTCTTATGGTGGATGGCAAATGAGTTACCACAACTTTCCAACAAGTATACGGCTTAGATCGTGCCCCCTTTTCCAAGAAATGATCCTAACGGTGAACCGAAAACTATAAATACCCACCTCCACCCTTCACTTTTCCTCACAAGAATCTGATCTTATGTGCTCTAAGTTGAAACCTTTGTTTCATACCTGATCTATTTTGATCTAGATTAGCATTCGGGGACCCTTTGTAAGTGTTCCTTCGTTCTTTTATTGCTTTTCGAGTCCGAAAGTCAAACTTTATTTGACTTTCTGCGTTGACCAGTTAATGGTCAATGCAAAGTTCGTTTGAACTTCACAACGTGATTGTAATCATGATGGTTATAGTCCCTTGTGACTATGCCTAATGATTACCACGTTGTCTAGGGTCGTAAGGGTAAGCGATCTAATAAATCGCTTATACCTTCGAACCCGACCCATTTGGTCGATCATTAGGATCTGACCAAACACATTAGGTGACCATAGTATATAGGGAATAACCTTCCAAGGTTATACCTTATGGTCACGACGTTTAGTTAGTTGTATGATAGGTAGTTTATATGCCTTAGGTAAATTACCAAAATACCCCTTTGATGCCAAAATTCATTTTTAACATATGTAACATAACTTTTGACATCTAAACTGATTTGACAACAATATTAGACATGTTAAGGCATATATTACTTGTCATAGGACTAGTTAGGCGGTCCGAACGCGTTTCACGCGAACGACGCGTTAAAGTAGCATAAGCTACCTAAACGGGTCGTAAAGGGTCACAAACACTTAGGTTAAGTTTCGTTTTAGTATGTGGGCTTTGTTAAACCATATTACACGAGTCTCCATACTCGTTTGGTTTACGAACCCTCATTCTATCCGATCCTCCGATATTAGGTCCGGTTTATTAACATAGTTACCTATATTAGGTGCCGTTTGATTCCGTGATCTCTAGCATTGCTTGGTGGTTATCTTAGGACTTCTGAGCAATCTCAAGTGAGTACATAGACCCCTCTTTTACTGTTTTCCAAACTGTTTTGGGGTAAAACACATGTGCCTACTTGTTACTTTCATGCTTTCCATGTTTCACATCATATACCTGCTATGTTCGTTAGTACATTATAGTACATGATTTCATTACATTTCATGCTATGTATGCCCAATGTGTGCGTACTTAGTACATTGATTTACATTACATTTCATGCTATGTATGCCCATTGTGTGCGTACTTAGTACATTGTTTTACATTACATTTCATGCTATGTA
This sequence comes from Helianthus tuberosus, assembly GCA_030545235.1. NCBI lineage: Eukaryota > Viridiplantae > Streptophyta > Magnoliopsida > Asterales > Asteraceae > Helianthus > Helianthus tuberosus. The sequence continues at coordinate 145,208,790 of CM060372.1, forward strand.
TGCCCATTGTGTGCGTACTTAGTACATTGTTTTACATTACACTTCATGCTATGTATGTCCATTGTGTGCATACTTAGTATAGTTGTTTTCATCACATGCTTATATTTTGTTATGACATTTGGGTTGTTTACAATGGAACAATATATTCATTAACATTAGCTACGCCGTTCGTTAGTAGGTAGTGGTACCATAGGAATTGACAACTCCCGTTCCTGAAATCCTGGGTTTGTTTGGATTGGAATGAATGACCGAATTCGATATACATAACTTAGATAAACCTTTAATTTGTTTAAGGGTTTATCGCCACAGTCTCAAGGCTTGGATGTATGCATTTTCACAATACCGCATAAATGTTTTTATCAGTAAAGCATGCATTTGTTCCACAAAACATAACTTTGATTTAAACCATGTTTTACTTCAATACCTTGTTTTTGTGCATTTTACATATGGTTTAGTTGATATATTTCACGTACCATACATGACATTTTTGGATACACATTACACGATTTACATTAGACATAAACATTTTGACATTGATATACACAATTCATGATTTACATTAAACACAGACTTTTGATATGGTTTACACAATAACAGTTTGACATTTGATTATACATAAACAATTTACATTGGTGGTTTGGTTTGAGTAAGTGATTTAAGTAACGAGGCGTGTGTAATATGATACAAGCATGGTGGATACGCCGCTGGTACTTCCTATATAAAAGTGATTGTATGGTATTACATATCGTAGCGTTATTTGAATCATTTCAATTTGGACATATAACATTTTATACCAATAACATACTTTTCACAAGACATTAATTTACAAACAACTTATTTTATACAAACTCATTTTACATGGTTATTCATTTAACCATACATTATTCTCTTATTTATACATATCATCTGATCTTATCGTTTTTCATATGATTTACAAGACAAAGCAAATTACAAGGTTCATGACTAAACATTTTCTCAAATATAAGTCATGAATTATGTTTTCACAAAACCTATGTATCTCACAGGCATTTTTATGCTGACGTACCTATTTTCACATGTGTTTTCAGGAGATGATGCATAGGACTTATCAAGACATACTTAGGCGGACCTGTGCCTTAGTGACTTAAAACGAGACAAGAACTAGTTAATTATGTTATGTACTCTTTGGTTCTTGTTTAAAACAATGTAAACTTTCATGTTTGATTAATAAAACGAAACTTCGATTTCCATGGTTGTGAAACATTAATTCTGTTACAACACTCCCCGACGTTTCCGCCACGTTTTGTATGTTCTACGTGGTCGGGGTGTGACATGTTGAATGCCCTTCATGGAATGTTAAAGCCTGGGAGATGAAATTGAAGGATCTTGGTGGTAACCATATGGAGCCTCCTTCAAAGCCTGCTGCAGAGGAGCCCACTAAGGCGACCGAGAAGGTAGATGATGCTGGTGCTTTGAAGGATGCTGGCGGCGATGTTGGAGGTGATGCTGGAGGAAATGCTGGAGTGGATGCTGCTGACGAGGTTATGATGGAAGGAGGAGCTGCCCCTTAGAGGCAGCGAAGTGGGCAATGATGGATATACGTGCCAAGGCCGGAGCCCACTTTTTTGAATCTCATGGTTGTGGTCTGTATAAACAATTTACTTTTTCTGCTGCTGAACAATTTATATTTCCTGCACTAGAACAATATGATGACCAAAGGTGGATGGGTCCTGGGTTTCAGGATGAAGCCCTTGGTCATCACTTAGTATAATGTGTTTTGAATGACGCAACGGTTGGAGGCGGATGGGTCTCCTTTTGAGATGAAACCTTCAACCGTTGCGTAAATATGGTAAAAAGCTAATCGTGCTTTTGGCGAATGGGCCTCGGTTTGAGGTGAAACCAAAAGCACAACTTTTGACTTGTTAATAATATAACCACCTTTTGACCTACTTGCTGTTCTATTTAATTTTTCGTCATGCATTACTTAGTTTAAATTTTAGCTTTGCAAAATTTGTGCAATTATTTTTGAAAATATCTTGATCAATATACTCAGTGGTATCCTATGAAGACTTTTGTCAAATAGAACTTCTCATAATCCAAACAATTTAGACAAAGTCTCTAAAGAATAAAAGATAGTTTATTTTTCAAAATCCATTTTGATAACACTTGTTTGACCAGAGTATTTATTTTCAACCCAAGTATTATCTCCCAATCAAATATCCTGAAACGTATCCCGAAAACACATTATGAAAATATATCCTAAAGATATATTCTCATCAGGATATTCGAGCCTTAAGCATAGTTTTAAAAGTTTAAACAACTTATGTAAGGTTCACAAAGGAAAGACCATACCAGGAATAAAGTGTAACCCTAGTATCGAACTTTTAATCCTTTTGCAACTTCTTCAACTAAGATGTCCCCAGTCCAAAATACTTAGTGCATTGAGTTTGATTCTTCGAGCCTTACACAACCTTCTTGGGAGGAATGTCCCCTGTGCATAAAGTCTTCAAACACTTAGTTAATTTTTGAAATCAAGTTCTAACTGTTTGGACAGTTCTTGCGTTACTAGGGTAAAACCCAAAAACATACTGGAGATAAAATCCCTAGTATCTTGGGGAAAATCCCATAGGTATCCTGGGAAAATCCCAAATTTTCATGCGCTGCAGGCGGGAGTGTATAAACTCCAAGACTAAGAAAGGTGATAACCTTTAAACCTTAGAGAGTATGAAAATACCCTTTCGTGAGAGAGGGTGATCAATCCTCATATACCTTTAGGATCCAGGATATAGCCAACAATAACGAAATTGTCAGCCACTTTTACATGGTCTGGTCCCGCTATCTTGAACTATCCCTGGATAACTTGCGCTCTAGGCGGGGTGTTTAAACCCAATTCGAGAGAAAGGTGAATACCTTTAAACCTGTGAAGGGATCAGGATCCCTTTAAACGTGAGAGAGGGGGCCAATCCTCTAATCTTTCGAAGTATCCTGAACGTATATCCTGGAGCTATATCCCGAAGCATATACTGCAAAACAACTGTAAGCTAAGGTGGGTGTTAGCCTGGCTAACACCCCTCCGATGCTTAAGTCAGTAATGGGTTCAAAATAATAAATAATATTAAAACTTAATAAAAGAGATAGAATCCATACCATCCTGAGTTAGAATTTAAATTCCAAACTCACTTTAAATAGAGATTTAGATGTATAGCATTCCAGGATCTTGGTAGCATATCCCCTTCCATATTCTTGAGTCGGTATGCTCCTTTTCCTGATTCTGATTCAATCTCATAGGGTCCTTCCCATTTTGGAGCCAACTTTCCATCAGCAGGATTAGTGGTATTTTGAAAAGCCTTCCTCAATACCCAATCTCCAACCTGGAACATTCTAGTCCATATATACTTGTTATATGCTTTAGATATCCTCTGTTGATATGCCGCCATCCATAGTCTTGCTGCGTCTCTCGTTTCATCAATTGTTGTGACACATGTGTCACTTCAACCATCAAACAAATGCCAAACCAATGAAATATTGTATTTCATACTTGGGATTTGTATAAATATGTGTATCGTTTGCACATATCAATTCTTGTTCGATTTCGGGCTCTAAATCGCTTTCTGGAAGGTTATACGCGCACTGATGCGTAAATATAACCAGTTTAATGCAACGAACACTCCGGGATAGTGAAATAGGCTTCACATACCTTAAATAACCTTTACATAACTTAGAAATAAGTTTTGAAGGCTTTGGTATGGCAAAATCAAGTTAAATCGCTTACAGGGACTAAATTCGACAAACTGCGAAAGTATGCCGATTTGAACTGTAAAAGACATTCCGAAACATGACCATGAGTTAAACATACCATAAATGTCCTTTACATAGCTTAGAAATAGGCTTTGAGAGGTTCGGTGTGCTAAAATAAACTTTTGGGTCATTCAGGGACTAAAAGCGTCAAAAAGTGCATAAGTTTGCACTTTCGCGCATAACTTACGTTCTGAATACATCCGGACATCCAAAAATTAATGTAAGCACTAAAATATTTTATCTTAGTGTTTGGCATGAGAAAAATCCATTCGTCGCGCAATTTGGATCGTTTTCGCGCTTATGCGCATTCCGTCGTAATTAAGCGAACATCGCGATCGTACGACCAAACGAACCGACATCCGCGATATTTTTAAGCATGTTTCATATCCACAATGTTTAGGCATCATTTTAGGGCCTTGAAAATGGCTTAACGAGCCTTAAACACGTCGGAAATGGCCTTAATACACAACGGGGACTGAATTGGAAACTTTGGAAACTGGTTGCTGATCAGAAGGACCTTAGCGTGACACCTAGCCCCCTTGGCGTCACGCGAGGCCCCTTCTGATCAGCAAAAGCCATTTTAACAGCTGTTTAGCACTCCCAACTCAATTCCACTTGTTGTTTCCTGATGTTGGGGGGCCAATGTGATGTACATGAGGTTACAAACAAGTGTAGGGATGTGATTAAATCACGGTTTACGAGAAACGATCCTAACGGTGGTCCATTTCCTATAAATACCCATCAAGTTCACTTGCAAAACCCACTTGAAATCTGAGAATTCTCTAAGTTGTGGTGTCTTATCACTTCATACCTGAGAATACTTGGAAGTTCAATCTTGTGGGGACCCTTTGTAAGTGTTCTTTCATTCTTTTCATTCGTTTTAGCGTTAAAGTCAAACTTTGTTTTACTTTCTGCGTTGACCAGTTTATGGTCAATTCGAAGTTCGTTTGAACTTCATAACGTGAGCGTGATCACGATGGTTATAGTCCCTAGTGACTATACCTACTGATTACCACGTTATCTAGGCTCAGTGACGAGTCGTAGTTTCGGCCAAAATACGTGTTATTGCGTATTTTGTAACCAAACTAATTATGGGTATCAAAACCGTTTGTTTTGATACCAAACCTGTTTTCTAAACTTAGTTAAGCATGTTTTAACATGCTTAGCTCGTTACTTTTAGTTTAGTGCTTATATAGGGTCGTAAGGTAAGCGATCTAAACAATCACTTATGCTTTCGAACCCGACCCGTTTGGTCGATGATTAGGATCCGACCAAACAGATTAGGTGACCATAGTATATAGGGAATAACCTTCCGAGGTTATACCTTATGGTCACATCGTTTGAGTAGTTGTATGATAGGTAGTATATATGCCTTAGGTAAATTACCAAAATGCCCTTTTAACGCCAAAATTTATTTTAAGCATATGTAACATAACTTTTGGTGTCTAAACTGATTTAGTAACAATATTTGACATGTTAAGGCATATTTTACTTATCATAGGACTAGTTAGGCATTCCGAACGCGTTTCACGCGAACGACGCGTTAAAGTAGCATAAGTTACCTAAACGGGTCGTAATGGGTCGTAAGCACTTAGGTTAGGTTTCATTTAGTATGTAGGCTTTGTTAAACCATACTACATGAGTTCCCATACTCATTTGGTTTACGAGCCCTCATTCTATCCGATCTTCCGATTTAGGTCCGGTTTATTAATGTAGTTCCCTATATTAGGTGCCGTTTGATATCCGTGATCTCTAGCATTGTTTAGTTGTTACTCAAGGACTACTAAGCAATCTCAAGTGAGTACATAGACCCCTTTTTTACTGTTTTCAAACTGTTTTGGGGTGAAACACATGTGCCTACTTGTTACTTTCATGCTTTCCTGTTTTCACATCATATACTTGCTATGTTCATTAGTACATTTATAGTACATGATTTCAATGTGCGTGTACTTAGTACATTGTTTTACATTACATTTTATGCTATGTATGGCCATTGTGTGCGTACTTAGTACATTGTTTTACATTACATTTTATACTATGTATGCCCATTGTGTGCGTACTTAGTACATTGTCTTACATTACATTTTATGCTATGTATGCCCATTGTGTGCGTACTTAGTACATTGTTTTACATTTCATTTTATGCTATGTATGCCCATTGTGTGCGTACTTAGTACATTGTTTTACATTACATTTTATGCTATGTATGGCCATTGTGTGCGTACTTAGTACATTGTTTTACATTACATTTTATACTATGTATGCCCATTGTGTGCGTACTTAGTACATTGTCTTACATTACATTTTATGCTATGTATGCCCATTGTGTGCGTACTTAGTACATTGTTTTACATTACATTTTATACTATGTATGTCCTTTGTTGCATACTTAGTACATTTGTTATTCATCACATGCTTACATTTTGACATTGATATACACAATTCATGATTTATATTAGATATAGACGTTAGACATGGTTTTCACACAAACATTTTGACATTTGATTATACATAAACATTTTACGTTGGTGGTTTGGTTTGAGTAAGTGATTTAAGTAACGAGGCGTGTGCAATACGATACAAGCATGGTGGATACGCCGCTGGTACTTCATATATATAAGTGCTTGTATGGTATTACATATCGTAGCGTTATTTGAATCATTTCAATTTAAGACATATAACATTTTATACAAATAACATACTTTTCACAAGACATTGTTTTAGAAAACAACTTATCTTATACAAACTCATTTTACTTGGTTATTCATTTAACGATACATTATTCTCTTATTTATACATATCATCTGATCTTATTGTTTTTCAAATGATTTACAAGACAAAGCAAATTACAAGGTTCATGACTAAACATTTTCTTAAACTTACAAGTCATGAATCCTATTTTCACAAAACCTATGTATCTCACAGGAATTTTTATGCTGACGTACCTATTTTCACATGTGTTTTCAGGAGTTGATACATAGGACTTATCGAGACATACTTAGGCGGACCTGTGCCTTAGTGACTTAAAACGAGACAAGAACTAGTTAATTTATGTTATGTACTCTTTATTTCTTGTTTAAAGACAATGTAACTCGCTTGTTTGATGAATAAAATGAAACTTTAATTTCCATGGTTGTGAAACATTAATTCTGTTACAACACTCCCCGACGTTTCGTTGTTTTACGTGGTCGGGTGTGACAGAAAAGATGGTATCAGAGCCAATGGTTATAGGGAATTAGGTTATTAGTAATACTTTGACCTAGTCTATAACCTTCCTAGGACCCTAACGCGAGTTTACTTGCGTTTAGTCATAAACAATACCGTCACCTATTCTTAGGCGACGACCACAACAAGAACATAAATTTCAAAACCGCTTTGAAAACTAATCATCTGTTCTAGGATGATTGATTACTAGGTTTTGAACCCTCTGTTATAAGGTTTTGAACCCCTTTGAATTTTCAAAACTCTCGTCAAAGTTTTGGGTCCTAAATAGTGTGAACACGTGCAAACTGGAAGAGTGAATGCCTGTACCCTGGGTTTTCTGTCTAAGGCTAGAGTGTTCGTACAAATCCACATAATCGGACCAGTCACTCTTACCTGGGAACTCTTGGGGTGAGTGTCCACTTATAGGCGAGCATGTCTTCGCGATACATTATGAGGATCTAATTGCTTTGATTCAGCCTTTGTGTGTCGTTTGTTTGCTTCGTGGTTCAAACAAAATGACCATCACCCATGATTTTGGTCAGAAATTGTAACATCCTATTCGTACCCAATGCCATTTCATTTGTTTTCTCTCTTGTTTCCCTTTTAGAATGCCTCCACGACGCGAAAATCCGGTATCTATTGAAGAGCTGGCAGCTGTCATTACACAGCAAATGACTGCTGCAATCCCGAACATCGTTGCCCAATGTAACCAAGCCCTCAACAACAATACTGCCCCGTGCAACTTCAAGACGTTCAACTCGGCTAAGCCATCAAATTTTTCTTGGTCTCAAGGAGCGACTGCACTTCTGCAATGGTTTGAGAGTCTAGAGAGCACCTTCAGACATGTTCAATGTCCAAACGAGCGAAAGGTAGATTTTGCATCTAGTGTCTTTGACAAACGAGCTTTGACGTGGTGGAACGGTGTGGTGAGAGATAGGGGTGCCGATGTGGCACTTGCTCAAACATGGGAAGAGCTTCGAGCTCTGATGATGAAGGAATTCTGCCCTCGTCACGAGATCAGGGCCTTAGAAAGGGAATTCGACGATCTTAAGCAAGACAGCGGTGAACATCGAGCATACACTGATCGATATGAGGAGCTGAGCCTGTTGTGTCCTACCATGGTTACGCCTTTGGATAAGGCGATCGAAAAATACATTGATGGTCTCCCTGACTCAGTTCAGGACATTGTTACTGGTAGTAAACCCACTACGGTTAGGCAGGCCATCGAGCTAGCTGCAACCTTGACTGAATCTCAGATCAGGAAAGGCAAACTTTTTCGGAAAGGCGACAAGAAACAAGCAGCTAATGTTCAGGAGGAAACCAAGGAAAGCAAAACCGAACCTTCTAAGAAGCGTAAGGCTTCGCAGAATTGTGCGATTGCTGCTCAACCCAACCAAAACACCCGCAACCAACCAACTCAACCTCCTGCAAGGAAACCTTATGCCGGTACTGCACCGATATGCAATAAATGTAATGCACACCACTTAGCTCACCTACAGTGTCGTTTATGTGCATCATGTGGGCGACTCGGTCACCTGGCAAATGCTTGTCGATTTACCCCAAACAAAGGTGGTCCAAACCAACCTCAAGTAAATCCTGCTCAAGCTCGTTTTCCACCAGGTCCTTGCTTCAACTGTGGCGAGATGGGCCATTTCCGAAGAAATTGCCCAAAGATTGCTAATGCAAATCCAGCGCAGGGATGAGCATCGGACCAACTAAAAGACAATGTTGCTTAGAAATAATCAAGCCTTATGTATTATTTCCTTTTGTTGTCAAGGTCCATGAAACAGTTGTTGTTGTTTATAAATAAATCTTTTTATTTTACATTGCAATGTACAAATGTGATGGCATGTATAAACAACGTATCCCCTACAATACCGACAACCAAGGAGCCGTATTCCTTGAAGAACAGATTACCCCCCAAAATCTTTCCATTTTATATTCTCTTGCGATTTCCCACAAAAATCCTAAGTACTCGTTTCTTCCAAGGAAACGAAGTACAAGGCGCAAGTTACAACTCTGTACGAATACCCAAAGTACCACTATAAATTCTTAATAGGGTACCTAAGGGTATTTCCGTATATCCTAAAATTATTGTACCTTAATTCGAATACTGCATTTTCTTGAAAACGAAATCGAACTTTTGGTAGATCATTCTATCTTTATAGATAGATTCTTGAAAATGATTAAAGTGCCAAATGAAATCAACGGATTGGATTCCTGGCGTGCTTTAAGTATCCACGTCCAAAGATAACAAATTAAAGGCTAAATTAAACAATTATGTGATTATGTGATTATGTGATTATGTGTTCCCTTTTTGTGTTTTTGTATGATCCAAAATTTGTTTATCAAAATCCTTGTAGAATCTTCCATATCTTTGTATAAGGGATTTGTAGTAGGATATCCAACGGTACTATCTTAAATCCTTAATGGACTTCTATGTTGTAGTTAAGTCCCTTGGATTATAAAGTACTATTCCAAAGTTTAAAGACATCCTCTGTCGATGTAGTTAGATATTCCTCTTGGGTAGTTTAGTTAAAGAGATCCTTCATCGATCTAAGTTAAAGAGATTGGTTCGACAATCTAGTTAAATATATCATGTGTTGATATAGTTAAAGAGGCCCTCTGGTGGTCTAGTTAAAGAGATCCTTCGTCGATCTAAGTTAAAGAGATTGGTTCGACAATCTAGTTAAATATATCATGCGTTGATATAGTTAAAGAGGCCCTCTGGTGGTCTAGTTAAAGAGATCCTTCGTCGATCTAAGTTAAAGAGATTGGTTCGACAATCTAGTTAAATATATCATGCGTTGATATAGTTAAAGAGGCCCTCTGGTGGTCTAGTTAAAGAGATCCTTCGTTGACCTAGTTAAATAGATTGGTTCGGCAATCTAGTTAAAGATATCATGTGTTTATGTAGTTAAATAGGCCCTCGGGTGGTCTAGTTCAAGAGATTGTTCGTTGATCTAATCCTTTGGTGACCTAGTTAAAGAGGCTCTATTGCAATCAAGTTAAATCACCACAGGATTATTCGTTTGATTTTTTCCCCATACGCATTACGAAATGAACTGTGCGGAGTGTGAAAAGAATTACGTAATTATGGAGGCCTACGTAATTATGGAATTTAGTGCACAGAAACCACATGACCGATGTCATTTTATCTTACACTTCCCAATCATGAATTCAAGTTTCCTATGATAAGTCTTCATGGGAAACGTTCTCCAATCCATAGTTTGAAACTCCATGTTTTGCTGCCACAGGGACATCACTTTGAGGGGTTAACAATTTCGCTAAGAACCCTATCATGGCCCAGAGTTCTACTTAGGGATCAAGGGGTTCATTCAAAGCGAAAACATCACCGTCGTCCTCACAAGTTTCTCTTAAAATTAAATTTCGGGACGAAATTTCCTAAAGTAGGGGAGACTGTGACACCTGTGTCACTTCAACCATCAAACAAATTCCAAACCAATGAAATATTTTATTTCATACTTGGGATTTGTATAAATATGTGTATCATTTGCACATATCAATTCTTGTTCGATTTCGGGCTCTAAATCGCTTTCTAGAAGGTTATACGCGCACTGATGCGTAAATATAACCAGTTTAATGCAACGAACACACTGGGATAGTGAAATAGGCTTCACATACCTTAAATAACATTTACATAACTTAGAAATAAGTTTTGACGGCTTTGGTATGGCAAAATCAAGTTAAATCGCTTACAGGGACTAAATTCGACAAACTGCGAAAGTATGCCGATTTGAACTGTAACAGACATTCCAAAACATGACCATGAGTTAAAAATACCATAAATGTCCTTTACATAGCTTAGAAATAGGCTTTGAGAGGTTCGGTGTGCTAAAATAAACTTTTGGGTCATTCAGGGACTAAAAGCGTCAAAAAGTGCATAAGTTTGCACTTTCGCGCATAACTTACGTTCTGAATACATCCGGACATCCAAAAATTTATGTAAGCACTAAAATATTTTATTTTAGTGTTTGGCATGAGAAAAATCCATTCGTCGCGCAATTTGGATCGTTTTTCGTGCTTATGCGCATTCCGTCGTAATTAAGCGAACATCGCGATCGTACGACCAAACGAACCGACATCTGGGATATTTTTGAGCATGTTTCATGTCCACAATGTTTAGGCATCATTTTAGGGCCTTGAAAATAGCTTAACGAGCCTTAAACATGTCGGAAATGGCCTTAATACACAACGGGGACTGAATTGGAAACTGGTTGCTGATCAGAAGGACTTTAGCGTGACACCTAGCCTCCTTGGCGTCACGCGAGGCCCCTTCTGATCAGCAAAAGCCATTTTAACAGCTGTTTAGCACTCCCAACTCAATTCCACTTGTTGTTTCCTGATGTTGGGGGGGCCAATGTGATGTACATGAGGTTACCAACAAGTGTAGGGATGTGATTAAATCACAGTTTACGAGAAACGATCCTAACGGTGGTCCATTTCCTATAAATACCCATCAAGTTCACTTGCAAAACCCACTTGAAATATGAGAATTCTCTAAGTTGGGGTGTCTTAGCACTTCATACCTGAGAATACTTGGAAGTTTAATCTTGCGGGGACCCTTTGTAAGTGTTCTTTCATTCTTTTCATTCGTTTTAGCATTAAAGTGAAACTTTGTTTGACTTTCTGCGTTGACCAGTTTATGGTCAATGCGAAGTTCGTTTGAACTTCATAACGTGAGCATGATCCCGATGGTTATAGTCCTTAGTGACTATACCTACTGATTACCACGTTATCTAGGCTCAGTGACGAGTCGTAGTTTCGGCCAAAATACGTGTTATTGCGTATTTTGTAACCAAACTACTTGTGGGTATCAAAACCGTTTGTTTCGATACCAAACCTGTTTTCTAAACTTAGTTAAGCATGTTTTAACATGCTTAGCTCGTCACTTTTAGTTTAGTGCTTATATAGGGTCGTAAGGTAAGCGATCTAAACAATCACTTATGCTTTCGAACCCGACCCGTTTGGTCGATCATTAGGATCTGACCAAGCACATTAGGTGACAATAGTATATAGGGAATAACCTTCCGAGGTTATACCTTATGGTCACATCGTTTGAGTAGTTGTATGATAGGTAGTATATATGCCTTAGGTAAATTACCAAAATGCCCTTTTAACGCCAAAATTCATTTTAAGCATATGTAACATAACTTTTGGTATCTAAACTGATTTAGTAACAATATTAGACATGTTAAGGCATATTTTACTTATCGTAGGACTAGTTAGGCATTCCAAACGCATTTCACACGAACGACGCGTTAAAGTAGCATAAGCTACCTAAACGGGTCGTAATGGGTCGTAAGCACTTAGGTTAGGTTTCATTTAGTATGTAGGCTTTGTTAAACCATACTACATGAGTTCCCATACTCGTTTGGTTTACGAGCCCACATTCTATCCGATCTTCCGATTTAGGTCCGGTTTATTAATTTAGTTACCTATATTAGGTGTCGTTTGATATCCGTGATCTCTAGCATTGTTTGGTTGTTACTCAAGGACTACTAAGCAATCTCAAGTGAGTACATAGACCCCTCTTTTACTGTTTTCAAACTGTTTTGGGGTGAAACACATGTGCCTACTTGTTACTTTCATGCTTTCCTGTTTTCACATCATATACTTGCTATGTTCATTAGTACATTTATAGTACATGATTTCATTGTGTGCGTACTTAGTACATTGTTTTACATTACATTTTATGCTATGTATGCCCATTGTGTGCGTACTTAGTACATTGTTTTACCTTACATTTTATACTATGTATGCCCATTGTGTGCGTACTTAGTACATTGTCTTACATTACATTTTATGCTATGTATGCCCATTGTGTGCGTACTTAGTACATTGTTTTACATTACATTTTATGCTATGTATGCCCATTGTGTGCGTACTTAGTACATTGTTTTACATTACATTTTATGCTATGTATGCCCATTGTGTGCGTACTTAGTACATTGTTTTACATTACATTTTATACTATGTATGCCCATTGTGTGCGTACTTAGTACATTGTCTTACATTACATTTTATGCTATGTATGCCCATTGTGTGCGTACTTAGTACATTGTTTTACATTACATTTTATACTATGTATATCCTTTGTTGCATACTTAGTACATTTGTTATTCATCACATGCTTACATTTTGACATTGATATACACAATTCATGATTTACATTAGACATAGACGTTAGACATGGTTTTCACACAAACATTTTGACATTTGATTATACATAAACATTTTACGTTGGTGGTTTGGTTTGAGTAAGTGGCCGGGGTGTGACAATAGTATCCAATTCCTGGCATAGGACTTCAGGATTCTGCTCAGGATCCCGGAGGTTGGATCTCGCTGTAGGTATTACCATTTCTGTCGGGATCACCGCTTCTGCTCCAAATACCAAGGAAAACGGGGTTTGGTCAGTTGCACTTTTCACCGTTGTCCTATCAGCCCACAAAACAAAGGGTAGTTCTTCTGCCCATCTTCCTTTTTTAGCCCCTAGTCTCTTTTCGGGTTATTGACAATTATCTTGTTTGAGGATTCTGCTTGTCCATTCGCTTGAGGATGTACCGGTGTGGATGTAATCATTTTGATTCCCCAACTCTTGCAAAAGTCAGTAGTCCTCTTACTTATAAATTGAGATCCACTGTCACAAATTATCTCAGCTGGTACTCCAAACCTAGTCAGGATATTCCTTTTTATGAAGGATACCACTTCCGGATCTCTAACTTGAACGAATGCTTCAGCTTCGACCCACTTAGAGAAATGATCGGTCATTGCCAGCATGAAGACCTTTCCTCCTGGAGCCTTTGGCAATTTTCCTACTATATCCATCCCCCACTTTATGAATGGCCAAGGGGAGGCTATAGGATAAAGTGACTCAGCCGACTGATGTAATATATTACTATGTCTTTGACATGCATCACATCTTCGAGCATATTCTGCAGCATCTTTTCTCATCGTCGGCCAATAATATCCTGTTTTTAATGCCTTTGAGAACAATGACCTGCCCCCAGTATGGTTACCACAATCCCCTTCGTGTATATCTTGAAGCACTTCCTTGGTTTCGGGATCCTCTAAGCACCTCAGATATGGTCATGAAAGAGATTTCTTATACAAGACATCATTTATAATAGTGAATCGTGATACCTTCATTCTAAAGGCCTTAGGATTTTCATCCTCTGGGACGTGTCCTTCCTTGAGATATCTTACGATTGGAGCCATCCAAGACTTAGGATCCTTCTCAGGATATTCTTCATCAGGATCCTGAACACTCGCTACTTCCTTATCCTGAGGATCCGTTGCAGGATATAGGATATGTAATATCGGTATCTGGGTTCCTTCCGGTATCCTGACTGATGATCCTAGATTTGCCAAGGCGTCAGCTTCAGCATTATCCTCTCTTGGTACTTGTTCAAGTGTGAAAATATCGAAATATCCTGCTAATTTTTTGAGAATTTCGAGATAGTCGATCAACTTCTCACCTTCAGCCGCATAGGTTCCGTTAAAATGATTAGTAATTAACAAAGAATCAACATATACTTGCAAACTCATGATATTCATACATTTAGCCAATTCTAATCCTGTAATTAAAGCTTCATATTCCGCTTCATTATTAGTGGCAGGAAACTCACATCTAATGTAACAACTCTCATTAAAAAGTCTTAATTATTACTTTAATTGTTCATTAGGAAACCCTAATTGAGAAACCCAAGTGATTTTGAACAAACCCTAAAAAATTCAAAACAATCGGAATCAGGATCAGGGCCCCTAAAACTCAGGGGGGGTAAACCCTAATCGGTATTATCTTGACAGTTTGTTGTCAAATTTGAAATTGAACGAGCCACCAACTTAGCAAGGCAACTATTACACGAGGCTACCCTATGGTAGGGGGGCTCCTCTCGCGCCACGCGACACCCCCTCGCGCCACGCGAGGGGGACGGTTTTTCAGTTATAAATAGAACAGTTTGGGACTTGACATTCTGCGTTAGTTCGACGTAGAAATTCAATTTGTGCTTCGAGTTATAGTAGAAATACTACAAAATACACACACTGATCACGAGGTGCTGCCACAAAACAGGGTAATAACTCGATCGCTGCTACGATTCATTTTCCGATCGATCAATGTACTCAATGGATGTTTAAGTGCTGCCTACATTCGGGTGATGCTTTGTCATTAATCGTTAATTCGATAGATGTTTAAGCATAGCACTTTGTCATTCATTGTGAGGGTTGATCTCGTGAGTTATCGTAAATGCTGTATTTATTACTAACCCAGTTTTGTGTGCATTATTATTTAAATTAGGTTTACAAGACTAATCCGTAGAGTACACTCTATCCGTATTAAATCTACAATGTGAGTCATTCTCTTTTTATCAAATTACTTTTGAAATCATGTTTATTTTCAAAGGTTATAATTACAGTGATTAAGTTTATGTAATCACCAAGTTACGGCCGGTATGTGGGGTTTTGTAATGGGGGATATGACCATAGTCACAGATCCGGTCGAGTGACAAATACTGTGGGTAGTTGGTTTGATATCAGAAACATTGTAATCACTCTTAATACTGTAAATTATAACAAACCGGTTGTTTTAATAACTAGAATGATTCCTTCAGTATTTTTGTGACACCTGTGTCACTGCGACCATCAAACAAATACCAAACCAATGAAATATTGTATTTCATACTTTGGACTTGTATAAATATGTGTATCTTTTGCCCATATCAAGTCTTGTTCGATTTCAAGCTCTAAATCGTTTTCTGGAAGGTTATACGCGCACTGATGCGTAGTTATAACCAGTTTAATGCAACGAACACTCCGGAATAGTGAAATAGGCTTAACATACCTTAAATAACCTTTACATAACTTAGATATAAGTTTTGGAAGGTTTGGTGTGGTGAAATCAAGTTAAATCGCTTACAGGGACTAAACTTGACAAACTGCGAAAGTATGCCAATTTGAACTGTAACAGACATTCCGGAACATGACCATAAGTTAAACATGCCATAAATATCCTTCACATAGCTTAGAAATAGGCTTTGAGGGGTTCGGTATGCTAAAATAAACTTTTGTGTCATTCAGGGACTAAAAGCGTCAAAAAGTGCACAAGTTTGCATTTTCGCGCATAACTTACGTTCTGAATACATCTGGACATCCAAAAATTTATGTGAGCATGACTATATTATGCTTTAGTGTTTAGCTTGCCAAAAATCCATTCGTCACGTCATTTGGATCGTTTTTCGCGCTTATGCGCATTCCGTCGTAATTAAGCGAACATCGCGTTCGTACGACCAAACGAACCAACATCCGGCATATTTTTGAACATGTTTCATGTCCACAATGTTTAGGCATCATTTTAGGGCCTTAAATTTGGCTTTACGGGCCTTAGAAGTGCCGGAAATGGGCTTAAACACGTGCAGGGACTGAAACTGTCATTTCTGAAACTTTGTTCTGATCTGTGACTGCTAGGCGGCCCGCCTCAGTTTCCTTACATCCTCAGGTGGCCCGCGAGGCCCCTTCTGACCAGATTAATCGAATCTAACAGCAGATTGCAGCTGTTACATTCACAACCACACATTCCCAATTGCTTAGTCAGCTGATAAGGATGGATTTTAGGCACCATAACTTTCCGACACTTGTACGGATACGATTAAGGCACGATATTCGACAAGCGATCTTAACGGTTCGGATATTCCTATAAATACCCATCCACCCCCATTGCTAAAATCACTAGAATCTTGATCTTAGGAACTCTAAGTTGAAACCATTGTTTCATACCTGAGATTCTTGGATCGAGATTAGCATTCGGGGACCCTTCGTAAGTATTCTTTCGTTCTTTTATTGCTTTTCGAGTCTTTCGAGTCTGAAAGTCAAACTTTGTTTGACTTTCTGCGTTGACCAGTAATGGTCAATGCGAAGTTCGTTTGAACTTCGCAACGTGAGTGTAATCACGTTGGTTATAGTCCCTTGGGACTATGCCTACTGATTACCACGTTGTCTAGGGTCGTAGGGTAAGCGATCTAATAAATCGCTTATACCTCGAACCCGACCCAGTTTGGTCGATCATTAGGATCCGACCAAATACATTAGGTGACCATAGTAGGTAGGAAATAACCTTCCGAGGTTATACCCTATGGTCACATCGTTTAAGTAGTTGTATGATAGGTAGTTTATATGCCTTAGGTAAATTACCAGAATACCCTTTTCATGTATAATTGGTAATTAAGCATATGTAACCTAAACTTTTGTCACATAACTGATTATGTAACATGTTTAGGCATATAACACTTGTCATAGGACTAGTTAGGCGGTCCGAACGCGTTTCACGCGCACGACGCGTTAAAGTAGCATAAGCTTCCTAAACGGGCCGTAATGGGTCGAAAGCACTTAGATTAAGGTTTCATTTAGTATGTAGGCTTTGTTAAACCATATGACACGAGTCTCTATACTCGTTTGGTTTACGAACCCTCATTCTATCAGATCTTCCGATTTAGGTCCGGTTTATTAACATAGTTACCTAAATTAGGTGCCGTTTGATATCCGCGATCTCTAGCATTGTTTGGTTGTTATTCAAGGACTACTGAGCAATCTCAAGTGAGTACATAGACCCCTCTTTTACTGTTTTCCAAACTGTTTTGGGGTGGAACACATGTGCCTACTTGTTACTTTCATGCTTTCCATGTTTTCACATCATATACCTTCTATGTTCAGTAGTACATTATAGTACATGTTTTCATTACATTTCATGCTAGGTGTGCCCATTGTGTGCATTACTTAGTACATCGTTTTACATTACATTTCATGCTACGTATGTCTATTGTTGCATACTTAGTACAGGTTACATGCTACGTATGTCTATTATTGCATACTTAGTACAGGTTACATGCTACGTATGTCTATTGTTGCATACTTAGTACAGGTCACATGCTACGTATGTCTATTGTTGTATACTTAGTACATTTGTTATTCATCACATGATTTCATTTTTGATACATATTACATGA
The DNA here is from genome assembly GCA_030545235.1 of Helianthus tuberosus. Taxonomy (NCBI): domain Eukaryota; kingdom Viridiplantae; phylum Streptophyta; class Magnoliopsida; order Asterales; family Asteraceae; genus Helianthus; species Helianthus tuberosus. Next base: position 145,226,792 of record CM060372.1, read on the forward strand.
TTTACATTAGACATGAACAATTTACTTTAGTAGTTTTGTTTGAGTAAGTGATTAAGTAACGAAGCGTGTGTAATATGATACAAGCATGGTGGATACGCCGCTGGTACTTCCTATATATAAGTGTTTGTATGGTATTACATATCCTAGCGTTATTTGAATCATTTCAGTTTGAGATATATAACATTTTATACAAATAACATACTTTTCACAAGACATTGATTTACAAATAACTTATCTTATACAAACACATTTTTCATGGTTATTCATTTAACCATACATTATTCACTTATTTATACATATCATCTGATCTTATCGTTTTTCAAATGATTTACAAGACAAAGCAAATTACAAGGTTCCTGACTAAACATTTTCTCAAACATAGTCATGAAACCTATTTTCACAAAACCTATGTATCTCACAGGCATTTTTATGCTGACGTACCTATTTTCACATGTGTTTTTCAGGAGCTGTTGCATAAGATGATCAAGATACACATAGGCAGACTTGGGCTTTAGTGACAATAAAAGATGCAAGAGTAGTTAATTATGTTGTATTTATTTATTTGTTAAGACATTGTAACACTTTTAATCAATAAAACGAAACTTCAATTGCCATGGATTTGAAACAATTAATTCTGTTACAACACTCCCCGACATTTCCGCCACGTTTTGTATGTTCTACGTGGTCGGGGTGTGACAGAAAAGATGGTATCAGAGCCAATGGTTATAGGGAAATAGGTTATTAGTAATGCTTTGACCTAGTCTATAACCTTCTTAGGACCCTAACGCGAGTTTACTTGCGTTTAGTCATAAAACAATACCGTCACCTATCCTTAGGCGACGACCACAACAAGAACATAAATTTCAAAACCGCTTTGAAAACTAATCATCTGTTCTAGGATGATTGATTACAAGGTTTTGAACCCTCTATTGTAAGGTTTTGAACCCTCTGTTACATAGTTTTGAACCCTTTGAGTTTTCAAAACTTCGTCAAGGTTTTGGGTTTTAAATAATGTGAACACGTGCAAACTGGAAGGGTGAATGCCTGTATTCTGGGATTTCTGTCTAGGCAAGCACTTCGTATACATCTCATCAGACGCGAGACCAGTTGTGCTTACCTGGGAATTCTTGGGATGAGTGTTCACTTATAGGCGAGCATGTCTTCGCGATACATTATTTTTGACCTATTTACTTTGATTAATCACCGAGGTCGTTTGTTGCTTTGTAGTAACAAACAAATGACCACTATCCTTGCTTTCATCAGATTTGTTTCATCTCATTCTTTTCGTCTAAATCTCTCACTCGTTTCCTTTCATGTTTCCTCTTTTAGAATGCCTCCTCGACGCGACAATCAGATGGCAAATGCCGAACTGGCGGAAATCATCGCGCAGCAAATGGCTGTTGCCTTCCCAAATCTTTATGCTCAAATGATGCAGACCATCAACAACAACAATGCTCCCTGCAACTTCAAGAGTTTCAACTCAGCTAAACCGCTCAAGTTTAGTGGTTCAGAGGGAGCAACTGGGCTTCTTCAATGGTTCGAGAGCATTGAGAATACGTTCCGTCACGTTCAGTGTCCTGAAAATCGCAAGGTCGAGTTTTCTTCGAGCGTGTTTCAGAAGAGGGCTCTTACATGGTGGAACGGGATTATGAGAGACCGGGGTGCTGAAATTGCACTAGCACAGACTTGGGCTGAGCTTAGGGCTCTTATGATGAAGGAGTTTTGCCCTCGTCATGAACTGCGAGCTTTGGAGAGGGAGTTTGATGATTTGAAGCAAGACAGTGGCGAACATCGAGCCTATACTGACCGTTTTGAAGAATTGAGCCTGTTGTGTCCTGCTATGGTTACTCCTGTAGATAAGGCAATCGAGAAATATACTGATGGTCTTCCTGACCTAGTTCAGGATATTGTTACTGGCAGCAACCCTACTACTATCAGACAAGCCATTGAATTGTCTGCTACTCTAACTGAATCCCACATCAGAAAGAAAAAGCTTTTTCGAAAAGGCGACCCAAGACCATCCGACAAGACTGCTCAAGTGGAACCAAAGGAAGAACATGCTGAGGTGTCCAAGAATAAGAAGCGTAAGGCTTCGCAGAATTTTGCGATTGCTGCTCAACCCAACCAAAACATCCGCAACCAACCAGCTCAGCCTCCTGCAAGGAAACCTTATGCCGGTACTGCACCGATATGCGACAAATGTAATGCACACCACTTAGCTCACCTACAGTGTCGTTTGTGTGCATCATGTGGGCGACTCGGTCACCTGGCAAATGCTTGTCATTTTACCCCGAACCAAGCTGGTCCAAACCAACCTCAAGTAAATCCTGCTCAAGCTCGTCTTCCACGAGGTCCTTGCTTCAACTGTGGCGAGATGAGCCATTTCCGAAGAAATTGCCCAAAGATTGCTAATGCGAATCCAGCGCAGGGATGAGCATCGGACCAACTAGAAGACAATGTTGTTTAGAAATAATCAAGCCTTATGTATTATTTTCTTTTGTTGTCAGGGTCCATGAAACAGTTGTTGTTGTGGTTGTTTATAAATAAATCTTTTTATTTTGCATTGCAATGTACAAATATGATGGCATGTATAAACAACGTATTCCCTACAATACCGACAATCAAGGAATCGTATTCCTTGAAGAACGGACTACCCCGAAATTTCTTCCATTTTATTATCTCTTGCGTTTTCCACGGAAATCCTTAGTACCCGTCTCTTGCAAAGAAACGAAGTACAAGGCGCAAGTTACAACTCTGTGTGAATACCCAACGTACCACTATAAATTCTTAATAGGGTACCTAAGGGTATTTCCGTATCTTCAAATTTTTGTGTTCCTTAATTCGAATATTACGTTTTCTTGAAAACGAAATCGAATTTTTGGAAGATCTTTCCATCTTCATAGTTAGATTCTTGTTAATGTTTAAAGTACCGAATGAAATCCATGAAATGGATTCCTAGTGTGCTTTAAATGCATGTACATAATTAACAAAACAAAACTTACAAATTAAAGATCTAGATAAACAATTTTGTGGTTAAGTGACTATGTGTTTATGCATTTTGTGTTTTTGTATACTCTGGATATTCGTTATCCAAATCCTCATAGAATCTTTCTTATCTTCATATGAGGGATTCGTAGTAGGATATTCAAAAAGGTACTATCTTAAATCCTTAATGGACTTCTACTTTGTAGTTAAGTTCCTTGGATTATAAAGTACTATTCCAAAGTTTAAGGACAACATGTGTTGATAAAGTTAAATACATCCTACGTCGATGTAGTTAAATTTTCCTCGTAGGTAGTTTAGTTAAAGAGATCCTACGTCGATCTAAGTTAAATAGATTGGTCCGACAATCTAGTTAAATGCATCCTACGTCGATGTAGTTAAAATTTCCCCGTAGGTAGTTAGTTAAAGAGATCCTACGTCGATCTAAGTTAAATAGATTGGTCCGACAATCTAGTTAAATACATCCTACGTCGATGTAATTAAATATTCCCCGTAGGTAGTTAGTTAAAAAGATCCTACGTCGATCTAAGTTAAATAGATTGGTCCGACAATCTAGTTAAATACATCCTACGTCGATGTAATTAAATATTCCCCGTAGGTAGTTAGTTAAAGAGATCCTACGTCGATCTAAGTTAAATAGATTGGTCCGACAATCTAGTTAAATACATCCTACGTCGATGTAATTAAATATTCCCCGTAGGTAGTTAGTTAAAGAGATCCTACGTCGATCTAAGTTAAATAGATTGGTCCGACAATCTAGTTAAATACATCCTACGTCGATGTAGTTAAATATTTCCCGTAGGTAGTTAGTTAAGGAGATCCTACGTCGATCTAAGTTAAATAGATTGGTTCGACAATCTAGTTAAATATATCATGTGTTTATGTAGTTAAATAGGCCCTCGGGTGGTCTAAATCAAGAGATTGTTATGAAATGAACTGTGCGGACTGTGCAAGGAACTACGTAATTATGGAGGCCTACATAATTATGGAATTCAGTGCATAGAAACCACAGGAAGTTTTATCATGTGTTAAGACCAACAGTGGCAAGAGTAAATGATACGGGAGAAGTCTTGGACTTTGACCAATGTCATTTATTCTCACACTACCCAATTCTGATCTCAATCACACACACAGTTTCCTATGATAAGTCTTCATAAGAAACGTTCTTCTGTCCGTAGTTCAAAACTCCATGTTTTGTTACTACAAGGACTTCACTTTGAGGGTTGACATCTTTGCTAAGAATCCTAACATGGCCCAGATTTTTACTTAAGGACTCAATGGATTTGTCTGAAGGCAAAACCGTCATAGCTGTCTCCACAAGTTTCCTCTAAAACTAAATTTCGGGACGAAATTTCCTAAAGTAGGGGAGACTGTGACACCTGTGTCACTGCGACCATCAAACAAATACCAAACCAATGAAATATTGTATTTCATACTTTGGACTTGTATAAATATGCGTATCTTTTGCCCATATCAAGTCTTGTTCGATTTCAAGCTCTAAATCGCTTTCTGGAAGGTTATACGCGCACTGATGCGTAGATATAACCAGTTTAATGCAACGAACACTCCGGAATAGTGAAATAGGCTTAACATACCTTAAATAACCTTTACATAACTTAGATATAAGTTTTGGAAGGTTTGGTGTGGTGAAATCAAGTTAAATCGCTTACAGGGACTAAACTTGACAAACTGTGAAAGTATGCCAATTTGAACTGTAACAGACATTCCGGAACATGACCATAAGTTAAAAATGCCATAAATATCCTTCACATAGCTTAGAAATAGGCTTTGAGGGGTTCGGTATGCTAAAATAAACTTTTGTGTCATTCAGGGACTAAAAGCGTCAAAAAGTGCACAAGTTTGCATTTTCGCGCATAACTTACGTTCTGAATACATCTGGACATCCAAAAATTTATGTAAGCATGACTATATTATGCTTTAGTGTTTGGCTTGCCAAAAATCCATTCGTCACGTCATTTGGATCGTTTTTCGCGCTTATGCGCATTCCGTCGTAATTAAGCGAACATCGCGTTCGTACGACCAAACGAACCAACATCCGGCATATTTTTGAACATGTTTCATGTCCACAATGTTTAGGCATCATTTTAGGGCCTTAAAGTTGGCTTTACGGGCCTTAGAAGTGCCGGAAATGGGCTTAAACACGTGCAGGGACTGAAACTGTCATTTCTGAAACTTTGTTCTGATCTGTGACTGCTAGGCGGCCCGCCTCAGTTTCCTTACATCCTCAGGCGGCCCGCGAGGCCCCTTCTGACCAGATTAATCGAATCTAACAGCAGATTGCAGCTGTTACATTCACAACCACACATTCCCAATTGCTTAGTCAGCTGATAAGGATGGATTTTAGGCACCATAACTTTCCGACACTTGTACGGATACGATTAAGGCACGATATTCGACAAGCGATCTTAACGGTTCGGGTATTCCTATAAATACCCATCCACCCCCATTGCTAAAATCACTAGAATCTTGATCTTAGGAACTCTAAGTTGAAACCATTGTTTCATACCTGAGATTCTTGGATCGAGATTAGCATTCGGGGACCCTTCGTAAGTATTCTTTCGTTCTTTTATTGCTTTTCGAGTCTTTCGAGTCTGAAAGTCAAACTTTGTTTGACTTTCTGCGTTGACCAGTAATGGTCAATGCGAAGTTCGTTTGAACTTCGCAACGTGAGTGTAATCACGTTGGTTATAGTCCCTTGGGACTATGCCTACTGATTACCACGTTGTCTAGGGTCGTAGGGTAAGCGATCTAATAAATCGCTTATACCTCGAACCCGACCCAGTTTGGTCGATCATTAGGATCCGACCAAATACATTAGGTGACCATAGTAGGTAGGAAATAACCTTCCGAGGTTATACCCTATGGTCACATCGTTTAAGTAGTTGTATGATAGGTAGTTTATATGCCTTAGGTAAATTACCAGAATACCCTTTTCATGTATAATTGGTAATTAAGCATATGTAACCTAAACTTTTGTCACATAACTAATTATGTAACATGTTTAGGCATATAACACTTGTCATAGGACTAGTTAGGCGGTCCGAACGCGTTTCACGCGCACGACGCGTTAAAGTAGCATAAGCTTCCTAAACGGGCCGTAATGGGTCGAAAGCACTTAGATTAAGGTTTCATTTAGTATGTAGGCTTTGTTAAACCATATGACACGAGTCTCTATACTCGTTTGGTTTACGAACCCTCATTCTATCAGATCTTCCGATTTAGGTCCGGTTTATTAACATAGTTACCTAAATTAGGTGCCGTTTGATATCCGCGATCTCTAGCATTGTTTGGTTGTTATTCAAGGACTACTGAGCAATCTCAAGTGAGTACATAGACCCCTCTTTTACTGTTTTCCAAACTGTTTTGGGGTGGAACACATATGCCTACTTGTTACTTTCATGCTTTCCATGTTTTCACATCATATACCTTCTATGTTCAGTAGTACATTATAGTACATGTTTTCATTACATTTCATGCTAGGTGTGCCCATTGTGTGCATTACTTAGTACATCGTTTTACATTACATTTCATGCTACGTATGTCTATTGTTGCATACTTAGTACAGGTTACATGCTACGTATGTCTATTGTTGCATACTTAGTACAGGTTACATGCTACGTATGTCTATTGTTGCATACTTAGTACAGGTCACATGCTACGTATGTCTATTGTTGCATACTTAGTACATTTGTTATTCATCACATGATTTCATTTTTGATACATATTACATGATTTACATTAGACATGAACAATTTACTTTAGTAGTTTGGTTTGAGTAAGTGATTAAGTAACGAAGCGTGTGTAATATGATACAAGCATGGTGGATACGCCGCTGGTACTTCCTATATATAAGTGTTTGTATGGTATTACATATCGTAGCGTTATTTGAATCATTTCAGTTTGAGATATATAACATTTTATACAAATAACATACTTTTCACAAGACATTGATTTACAAACAACTTATCTTATACAAACACATTTTTCATGGTTATTCATTTAACCATACATTATTCACTTATTTATACATATCATCTGATCTTATCGTTTTTCAAATGATTTACAAGACAAAGCAAATTACAAGGTTCCTGACTAAACATTTTCTCAAACATAGTCATGAAACCTATTTTCACAAAACCTATGTATCTCACAGGCATTTTTATGCTGACGTACCTATTTTCACATGTGTTTTTCAGGAGCTGTTGCATAAGATGATCAAGATACACATAGGCAGACTTGGGCTTTAGTGACAATAAAAGATGCAAGACTAGTTAATTATGTTGTATTTATTTATTTGTTAAGACATTGTAACACTTTTAATCAATAAAACGAAACTTCAATTGCCATAGATTTGAAACAATTAATTCTGTTACAACACTCCCCGACATTTCCGCCACGTTTTGTATGTTCTACGTGGTCGGGGTGTGACAATTTTCCGCTGACAAAACCTTTCTCAAATATATTTCAGGTGATCTGTTGTGATTCAGGAAAGGTGCTACGGAGCACTGCAAGCTTAAGAAAGTGGCTCATTGTAAAAATAAAGAAATATGTTTTGTTAAATAAAGATTTCTTCGTGAAATCCTAATATTGTAAATTAACGGGGTTTTATCCCGAGTTGTGAAATAAAATAATCGGGAAAATTTTAGCTTTACAACGATCCTGATGATAAACTTCCGCTGTTAAACTCAATTAAATAAATACCACGGGATTTCTGTTCCGCGACTCCTAAAACGGGTAAAACCGGGTCGGGGGTCGTGACAGAAATAAGGTGGTATCAGAGCCACTGAGTTAAGCTAATTAAGTATTTAGAAATACTTAATTTTTCCTGATTACTATTATGTGCTTATGTGTTTTATTAACTGACTATTTGTTAGTTACAGTATGGGTAGGAAAAAGATTTCCAGCATCTATCTTAAATTAGATAGGTCAGCTAACAAGAAGGGTAGTTCATCCCAAATTCCTGAAGAAGGAATATTCGTTCGAAAAGCACAATATGAAGAACCACTTTCTCCTAGTAAAAGAAGTCTGATTATTAGGAAAAGTAAAGAGGAAATAAAGAAAGCCAGAGAAAAGAAAGTTAAACAGGAAACTCAGGAATTAATCAGTAAATCACCCTGGGAAGACAATTTAGACGAAAAATGGGCAGATTTATATATGTTAGCCACAGTAGCAGTAAATGCAGATCTCTAAATAAATTGACTAGTAAACACTATCACCTACAAGTTAGAAAATCCATTCAGTAAATAAATAAATTCACAATAAAACATAGTGTGTTTTAAATTTCAATGTTTTGTAAGTTATATGGTATGCAATAATATGGGAAGGTTATTTTTGGAAGTTGTGATTAATTATTTTTACTTGCATATTAAACAGCATGAATGAGATATCGGAAGCCCTAGAGAATCTCAACCTATACCCTGTAAATATAGAAGTATCCAAAGAATTTACTGGGTATTTTCCTGATGTGGAACAACCTGTAGAATTCAACGCTCCACCTTTGAAAAAGCCAAAACCGAAGAAAAGAAGGAAATACGTTTGGTGGAGTCGTATACGTAGGAAAAAGCCAGCTACTAAACTTCCTAAAATAAACAATCCTTTAGAAAAAGGAAAAGAAATTGTAACCAGGGAAAATTCTAAACAGCAGGAGATGGAGACTGAAGTCAAGGAAGATTCTAGGCAAATGGGGATGCAGTTTGAGGAGTATTCTAAAGAAATAGAAATGGAGGTTGGAAAAGGTTGTAGACCAACTCAGATGGAAATTGGAGAAAGCTCCAAACAAAACCAAGGAATAACTTTTCAGGAGGAAATAGATTTTATATTGGCAAGCTGTGAGACTATTCAGCCTGTCAATACAAATAATTTTACTCGTACTATTGAAAATCAACTCCCCATAAATTTTGAACCAGCAATCCCAGAACCAATAGTCCACTCCCAACCTGTAGAAATGGATGAGTGGTGGACTAATGATTGGCAATTCCAAAACATTGTCAACAGTCCTTATTCCTTTCTTCCACAATTCGATCCAGAACCATTACCAAATCCACCCATGAGTAACGAAAATCTGGCTGAACTTCGCCATTTTGGCGAAGAATTAATGGATGCGGGAAGTAGAATTCGGGAGATAGGGGGACAAATTGCCTGGAAGTATGATGAAAGGGAACTTCGTTTTTAGGAAGACAAATAACGAAAGATAGTGGGTTGGTAAAACTGTGGTTGTGTAATAGTAATAGTAAAATCAGTACTTGTAAAATAAATAAAACGGTTGTATATAGAGGCATGTTATAATCTATAAACTAAATGAAATTTTAGATTTTTGTTTGTACATTTGTTTTCGTGATTATGTGCAATTAATTGTGACATTGGATTATTTCTTTTATACTAATTAATTATTTATACATTAATTATCAGATGGCAAACGTTGGTAATGAACCAGTAAATGAAGTAAATCAATCCGAGCAAATTCAGGAAGAACAATTGTAAAATAGACAAGATATAGAGGACATTGTTGCACAAGGAATATCCAATGCTATTCCAGCAATCGTTGCTGCCGTTCAGAAACCCGTTAAAACTAAATCAATCATTCCTAGTGAACGTACCCAAGGCGACAACTTTAGTAATAGTATAAATGGAGGCGGAAATCATGTTAATAACAATAATGATCTGCAAACCCCACTTTTCAAGAAAATGAAAGCTGCAACACCTGGTTGCACTTATAAAGAATTCCTTTCCTGTAAACCAACTGAGTTTGCAGGTAATGAAGGGGCTATTGCAGCATTACGTTGGTTAGAGAAAACTGAGGCAGTAATTGCTATAAGCAAATGTGCTGAGGAAGACCAAGTTATGTATGCATCTAATCTTGTTAAAGAAGGGGCATTAGAATGGTGGAACACGGTATTACAAGCTAAAAGAAGGATTGTGGCCTATGCCATGAACTGGGAAGAATTTAAGAGTCTTGTAGAAAGAAAATTCTGTCCCGAATATGAAAAAGAGCAAATGGCAAATAAGTTCCTAAACCATCGGATGGTGAATGTGGATTGTCGTGGTTATACTTCGACATACTTCGGATATGCTAGGGTAGTACCAACACTGGCTTCGCCAGAGCCGGTACTCATTTCTCGCTACATTTGGGGATTAATTAGCGAAATCCGCAATTTCGTTAAAGCTGCGAGACCTCGCACTATTGACGATGCAGTGGAACTAGCCAATACCCTAACTAACGAACTAGTACGCACTCAAGATGAAAACAGGAAGAAGGAATTAGCTCAGAAAATTACCCAAGGATTTCGTACGGGTAATAATAATAACAGCTTCAAGAAAAGAGGAGCAGGGCAATCACCAACACCATCATACTGCAGGAAATGCAAAAAGAAACATTATGGAAGATGCGATATAACTTGCAATTTTTGCAAAACTATAGGACATCGTGAAGAAAACTGCAGAAAGAAATCCATAATTTGTTACAATTGTGGAGAAGTCGGACATTTCAAAACAGAATGTCCTAAATTGGCCAAACCAACAGACAACAAAACCAAGGCGACCGACGGAGCTACTAAGAAAAATGTCAGAGCATTCCAGCTAACCACTCAAGAAGCAGAACTCATTCCTGATGTGATAGCTGGTACGTTCTTAGTGCACAACGTATACGCAAAAGTATTATTTGACTCTGGTGCAAACCAAAGTTTTATCAATACTTTATTCTGTCAAGCTCTTAAGTTACCTTTAACCAACATTAGGCAGATTTTCACAGTCGAAACTGCAGATGGTAATTCAGTTAAAATAGATTAGGTTTTGCAAAAAGTAGAAATAGAACTTTCAGGTAATAAATTTTCTGCAAATCTGTTACCTATGAAATTAGCTGAATTTGATGTTGTGTTAGGAATGGATTGGTTAATAGCCAACCATGCTCGAATTCTTTGTGATAAGAATTCTGTAGAAATTCAGGCACCTACTGAAGAAGTAATCACGATTACAGGAGATAAACCACGTAAATCCATGAAGTTCATATCAGTAATGAAAGTTGCTAATTATGAACGAAAGCAAGGAATAGTATATATGATTTCGGTAATCATTAATACTAAGAACAAAGAACTTAAGGAAATCCCTGTAGTCTCAGAATACCCAGATATATTTCCAGAAGAACTTCCGGGATTACCACCTGATAGGGAAGTGGAGTTTAGGATTCATCTAATTCCTGGAACTACACCGATAGCTAAGGCACCTTATCGGTTAGCTCCTACCGAAATGTTAGAATTAAAGAAGCAAATAGATGAATTACTAAGTAAAGGATTCATACAACCTAGCTCATCCCCTTGGGGAGCTCCAGTGTTGTTTGTAAAGAAGAAGGATGGTTCAATGAGAATGTGTATTGATTATAGAGAATTGAATAAAATTACAATTAAAAATCGATACCCATTACCTAGGATTGATGATCTTTTTGATCAACTTCAGGGAGCTAGATATTTTTCTAAGATAGATTTACGCTCTGGATATCATCAATTGAAGGTACAAGAAGAAGACATACCTAAAACTGCTTTCAGAACTAGGTATGGTCATTACGAGTTTACAGTCATGCCCTTCGGGTTAACGAATGCACCTGCAGCATTCATGGACATGATGAACAGAATCTGTAAACCGTATTTGGATAAATTTGTAATTGTTTTTATAGACGATATACTTATTTATTCCAAAAGTCAGACAGAACATTGTGAACACTTGCATGCACTCTTAACTTTGTTAAGAAAAGAAAAGTTGTACGCCAAATTCTCGAAGTGCGAATTTTGGCTAAAGGAAGTACAATTTTTAGGACACATGGTAAATCACGAAGGGATTCATGTAGATCCTGCTAAGATAGAGGCCATTACCAAATGGAAGGTTCCACAAACAGCAATGGAAATTAGAAGTTTTATAGGTTTAGCTGGATATTATAGACGGTTTATTAAGGATTTTTCCAAGATAGCGGTACCATTAACTAAGCTAACCTGTAAAGCCATTAAGTTTGAATAGGGACCTAAACAAGAAGAAGCCTTTAGAATATTGAAGCAGAAATTAACCAATGCTCCAATCCTAGCTTTACCAGAAGGGACTGAAGATTTTGAAGTTTACTGTGATGCTTCAAAATTAGGATTAGGATGTGTGCTAATGCAATGCAAGAAAGTAATTGCATATGCTTCAAGGCAATTGAAAAAGCATGAAGAAAATTATACAACTCATGATTTAGAATTAGGAGCTGTAATTTTTACCCTTAAGATTTGGAGACATTATCTTTACGGAAGTAAATTTACTGTCTACACAGACCACAAAAGTTTAAAATATATTTTGGGCAAAAAGAGTTAAATATGAGACAAAGGAGATGAATGGAAATCCTAAGTGATTACGACTGTGATATTCAATATCACGAAGGAAAGGAAAATGTAGTTGAAGATGCCTTAAGTCGTAAGTATCATGAGAAACAACGACGAGTTCGTGCTCTCAGATTAAATTTACATTTAGATTTAATGGAACAATTGAAGCATTTTCAAGAAACAGCAATAGAGGATGTTGCTGAAGGAATGAAGGGACGAATAAAAGAATTAGAGAAGGGAGCTGATGGAATTTGGAGATTCCACAAAAGCAGAATTTGGGTACCGAAACAGGGAGAATTAAGAAATAAGATTTTAGAGGAAGCTCATAAATCTAGGTATACCATACACCCAGGAAACAATAAGATGTACCAAGATTTAAGAAATAATTTCTGGTGGATAGGTATGAAAAAGGATATAGCTAGGTATGTATCAAAGTGTCTTACTTGTTCACAAGTTAAGGCAGAACATCAGAAACCTTCAGGTCTACTACAACAATTAGAGATGCCGGTATGGAAATGGGAACTCATAACAATGGATTTTGTTACTAAGTTGCCCAAAACCAGAAAAGGTAATGATGCAATTTGGGTAATTGTAGATAGATTAACCAAATCAGCTCACTTTCTACCTATGAAAGAAACCTTTAGCATGGACAGATTGGCAAAATTGTATGTAGATAAAGTTGTATCTTTACATGGAGTTCCACTCTCCATTGTATCGGATAGGGATAGTCGGTTCACTTCTCATTTTTGGACAAGTTTCCAGAAAGCAATGGGAACTCGACTAAACTTAAGCACGGCATATCATCCACAAACGGACGGACAAAGTGAAAGAACAATCCAAACTCTAGAAGACATGCTCCGAGCATGTGTGATAGATTTTGGTGGAAATTGGGATGATCACTTACCATTAATTGAATTTTCCTATAATAATAGTTATCATTCAAGTATTGAAACTGCCCCATTCGAGGCACTTTATGGAAGAAAGTGCAGAACTCCAGTATGTTGGGCAGAAATAGGAGAAAGTCAATTGTCCGGTCCTGAGATTGTACAAGAGACAACTGACAAGATTACTCAAATCAAGGAAAGACTGAAGACGGCTTGAGATCGCCAGAAGAGTTATGCAGACAATAGATGCAAACCATTAGAATTCCAAGTTGGAGATAGAGTACTGTTAAAAGTTTCTCCTTGGAAAGGAGTTGTTAGGTTCGGCAAGAAAGGAAAGCTAAGTCCAAGATACGTAGGACCATTTCCAGTAATCCAACGTATAGGACCAGTTGCTTATCGTTTACAACTACCCGAAGAGTTAGCTGGAGTACATGATGTATTTCATGTATCCAATCTCAAGAAATGTCTAGCAGACGAATCTCTGGTTATACCTCTTCAAGACATCAAGGTAAACGAAAAGTTGAAATTTGTTGAGAAACCTCTTCAGATCGAAGACATAAAAGTAAAGTTTCTCAAGCACAAACGACTAGTGCTAGTTAAAGTAAAGTGGGATTCAAAAAGAGGAGCTGAATACACTTGGGAGCTGGAATCAGAAATGAAGCGAAAATATCCACACTTATTCCAGTAAATCTCGAGGACGAGATTTTTATTAAGGTAGGGAGAATGTAACAACTCTCATTAAAAAGTATTAATTATTACTTTAATTGTTCATTAGGAAACCCTAATTGAGAAACCCAAGTGATTTTGAACAAACCCTAAAAATTTCAAAACAATCGGAATTAGGATCAGGGCCCCTAAAACTCAGGGGGGGTAAACCCTAATCGGTATTATCTTGACAGTTTGTTGTCAAATTTGAAATTGAACGAGCCACCAACTCAGCAAGGCTACTATTACACGAGGCTACCCTATGGTAGGGGGGCTCCTCTCGCGCCATGCGACACCCCCTCGCGCCACGCGAGGGGGACGGTTTTTCAGTTATAAATAGAACAGTTTGGGACTTGACATTCTGCGTTAGTTCGACGTAGAAATTCAATTTGTGCTTCGAGTTATAGTAGAAATACTACAAAATACACACACTGATCACGAGGTGCTGCCACAAAACAGGGTAATAACTCGATCGCTGCTACGATTCATTTTCCGATCGATCAATGTACTCAATGGATGTTTAAGTGCTGCCCACATTCGGGTGATGCTTTGTCATTAATCGTTAATTCGATAGATGTTTAAGCATAGCACTTTGTCATTCGTTGTGAGGGTTGATCTCGTGAGTTATCGTAAATGCTGTATTGATTACTAACCCAGTTTTATGTGCATTATTATTTAAATTAGGTTAACAAGACTAATCCGTAGAGTACACTCTATCCGTATTAAATCTGCAATGTGAGTCATTCTCTTTTTATCAAATTACTTTTGAAATCATGTTTATTTTCAAAGGTTATAATTACAGTGATTAAGTTTATGTAATCACCAAGTTACAGCCGGTATGTGGGGTTTTGTATACATTACTTGATAATCGTCACCATTGGGGCAGCCAATGGGGGATATGACCATAGTCACAGATCCGGTCGAGTGACAAATACTGTGGGTAGTTGGTTTGATATCAGAAACATTGTAATCACTCTTAATACTGTAAATTATAACAAACCGGTTGTTTTAATAACTAGAATGATTCACTCAGTATTTTCCGCTGACAAAACCTTTTTCAAATATGTTTCAGGTGATCTGTTGTGATTCAGGAAAGGTGCTACGGAGCACTGCAAGCTTAAGAAAGTGGCTCATTGTAAAAATAAAGAAATATGTTTTGTTAAATAAAGATTTCTTCGTGAAATCCTAATATTGTAAATTAACGGGGTTTTTTCCCGAGTTGTGAAATAAAATAATCGGGAAAATTTTAGCTTTACAACGATCCTGATGATAAACTTCCGCTGTTAAACTCAATTAAATAAATACCACGGGATTTCTGTTCCGCGACTCCTGAAACGGGTAAAACCGGGTCGGGGGTCGTGACATCTAATAGCCAGGGGTAATATGTCCCTCTGTGGCAATTTTAGTAGTATACCCAAACCTACACGTCTTACATTAGATGCACCATCAGTATATAAGGTCCAGGATTCTAAGTTCTCTCCTAGCTGTTGTACTTCTAAGTCTACTTATCTCTACTGAAATCAGCCACAAAGTCAGCTAAAACTTGAGACTTTATGGCATTTCTAGGTTCATACACTAGATCAAAGGCACTTAATTTTACTGACCACTTAGCCCTTGATCAATCTAGATCGCCGGCATAAAACCTCGGGAGCTGACAATCGCAGCTGCCTTATTCTTCTTATTACTTCAAACGTCAGAATACAGTGCAGGATATAGACCAGATCGCTAAGTGTTACAATGCCTTTGCATGAAAGTGAGAATTGCTTGAGAGCGAGTGTTAGAGTGTAGTGAGTGTGAATGTGATGTCCTATTCGATCTGGTATACCCACCTATTTATAGTTACAAATTAGAAACTAAAATTCCTATAAATATGGGATGCTCCCGAATATTCCATAAGTAGCCGTTTGGAGCCAAATAAATCGGGCTTAACGTCTTTCTTCGAACAAGTTGGACCGAGTCTTCCGCGGAATGAGTCCTTGTGAACATTGCTAGCTTCTAACCCACGTACCTGCACATAATCCGTTAGTAATCCTGAGGATACCATTCAGGATGTTACCAATATCTTGAACCAGCATCCCGGATGTAAACAGATACTATATAACCAAGATATAAATCAAGATATTTTCCAGGATATGGGCTCAGAATTTCACCCATAACAGTAGTCTTTCAACTTCCTCTTGGATAATCACATTTCGCTCCGGAGCAAACTTCGTTCTCTTTTGTTGGACAGGCTTGAATGACCTGTCAATACCGAGTTTATGTGTTATAATATGCTTAGAAATATCCGTCATATCCTCGTGCTTCCATGCGAATGTTGACATCCCGCATCTCAAAAAATTAGTCAATGGATCTTCAATATCCTGAGGGATATTGGATCCCACGAGCACCGAGATATCCGGATTATTCTGATCCAGGACCACTTCTTTACATCCTGCTCTGAAGCTTCCATGATATCCTGGCCTCGAATCTTTAATTGCTATGCTGCACTAGGCTTTGTTGAGGATTTAATCGAAGAAGAATAACACTCCTTTGCTTCCTGTTGATCACTTTCCACCTTGACAACTCCCCAAGGAGTAGGGATCTTGTTGCATTGATGGTAGGTTGACAGAACAGCTTTCATATCATGGATCCAAGGCCTTCCTAGTATAATATTATAGCAGGATAGAGAGTCCATGACACAAAAGCGCTGCATTGAGTTAACCCCTTGAATATACACGGGCAACTTTATTTCTCCCACGGTATTCCTAGCTTCTCCGCTGAAACCAACAAGCACAGTGGACTTTGAAGTGATATCCATTGGGGATACATTCATCCTCTTCAATGTTTCCAGCTGAATTATGCTGACCGAGCTGCCATTATCCACCAATATCCTGCGTACAAAATGGTTAGCAACATATAAGGTTATTACTAAAGTATCATGATGGGGATCCTGGACAGTATCCCTGTCATCATTGTCGAAGGTGATGACTTTGTCAGTCGTGAGGGTTGACACTCTCGTTGGCTTATCTCCCCTCTATGCCTTAGCTTCCTTCGCGTGTCTTTTTGCTGCAGAATACGATGTGCCGCAAATGTCGGATCCTCCTGAAATAAAGTTAATTATTTTTGCATCCGCAGGAGGTGATGCTGCACGCTCAGGATCCTTCTCAAGATCATGGCCCTTATTCTTCTTTCTTCCCAGGAGGTGATGTTACCAATATCCTGAACCAGCATCCCGGATGTAAACAGATACTATATAACCAAGATATAAATCAAGATATTTTCCAGGATATGGGCTCAGAATTTCAGCCATAACAATTGTCCCCAAAAATGTTACCGTTTGATATCCTGCACTAACGGTTACATTTTTCACGGTGGCCGAGGTAATTAATAGATAAGACTAATGATGTGACCGTTTTCAACTACCCAGCCTATATTTACTCATCATGCCCTATATCTTCTCATCCTCATCTCTTTTTTAATCATAATCGACAAGGAAAAAGGTAATATTCTCTCCCTCATCTTCATATTCATCTTTATCATCTTTCTCCGGCGAAAAATTCAGGCGACCAAATGCCCAAGCAAACAAGGTCCAGTTCAGGTGACTCGGCTCCCACATTCATCCAACAGAACCTTCTCCAAGAACCGGAGAAGGAAGCATGTACCTTCGATAGTGCCCACCTGTCGGCCTTGAAATCCTCCGGCATCTTCCCGGTAGGAACCGTATTTAGACCCTTTGACCGGGAAATCCGGTCAGATATGGTTTCCAGTGAGTGGATATGCTTCAGTGCTTTCCCTTTTACCCTAGGGCTACAATTCCCCTTTCCGGATTTCATCACCGAATTCTTTAATATCACCAAAATCTCTTTCAGCCAAACCATGCCAATGCTCTGGCGTGTTTTGTCTGTTCTTGACCAAATCAAGAGAAACCACATTCCTGATCTTTCTGTCCATGATCTGCCCCTAGCTTACAAACTTAGATGCCACGGATCATGCAGATTTCTGTTTTACTCTACTTCCGGTGACCCATTGATACTTCGTGCCACCAGGAACGAGGATGGTTGGCAATCCAAGTTTTTCTTTGTAAAAAGGGACTCAATCCCTGGTGGAACGGATTATCCGATGAGATGGTTGAAAAAGGGTAGGATTTAGGGTTTAAAGATGATCCTGCCTCTTATCCTGCTTTATATCCTGAACTGACCAATTTTATTTTCTCTGTTGTGTATGCAGCTGATTTCAGGAAGATTGCACCTCCCCTTGCTGATTCTCAAAAAAGAATAGACGCCATCAGACTCCTTTCAAAGGCAGAGAGAAGCTTCAACCCATCTCCACCAACTCCAAGCCCTCTTTCAAGCGCAAACATGTCTGGTAAGGATCCTGTAAGATATCCTGTACATACATGTTTTTATTTGATATTTTTAGGAGAGATTTAGAATTTTACTCCCTGTGTGCAGATTCCAGCAAAGTTCCAGTCTATCTAGACCTTGATGAACTCGACAGCTATCCAACCCCAGCCACAGTCAAGAAAGAAACTCCTGCTGCAACTAGCTCCAAGCCACTCCCGGCTCCCAAGGCCAATCCAAGGACTCGTGCTTCCACAGCAAAAAAGAGGAAAGGTCTTGAAGTCAGTACTCCAGGTTCAGAAGGGTTCTCCTATGATGAACTCAGTTTCTCTGATTCCTTAGAGCCAATGACATCCTTCCTTAACAAGGTAATATCTTGACGCATATCCTGCACATATATTCTGCATGTATATCCTAATAGGATATCCTGACAGGATATCCTGGTCAATATATTCAAACTCATACCTGAAATTGATGTGCAGGGCCTCCAGCATTTGCTCCACTTGTATAATGATGCCTGTGGTACTGTTGCACTTCATGAAGCCAGGATCAAACAGCTTGAAAGCACCGTCGCTGACCAAGGTGCCATTGCCGAAGCGAAGACCCGGCACTACGAAAACCTACTGAAGAAGCTCACCCAAGACGCTAAGGTCAAACTTGCCACCGTTCAAATGGATCATGATCAAGCCTTGGTCAACTTCCGGGAGGGAATCAAGGCTTCTGCTATCGTCTCCCTGTTACAAGCACGCATCAAGATGGCCTACGAGGCCAAGGAGACGGGCCTTGTTTGTCCATATTGGCCAGTTGAATCCTGGGTGGCCAAACTAAAGGAGCTCGGAGGCAAAGCTGTGCCACTTCCTGTTGAAGCTGGTGAGTCTTCTAAGTCAGCAGAGGTGGTGATCCAGGCTGGAGACAAGAAGGATGCTGGAGTAGATGTTGGGATGGACATTGGCGAGGATGCTGCTCAAGATGCTGGTCAGGATGCTGGTGCTGAGAAGTCTGAGAAGGTTGGAGGAGATGCCGCTGTGTGAGGGCATTTAGGTGGGCGATGACGGATATACGTGCCAAGGCCAGAGCCCACCTTTTTAAATTTGAATGTTGGTCTGTAGTCCCTTAAACAATTTACTTTTCTGCACTTTAATTTCCTGCACCTGAATAATTTACATTTCCTGCATGCTTTTTGAACAATACAACAGTTGAAGGTGGATGGGTCTCGGTTTGAGATGAAGCCTTCAACTGTTGGGTAAATATGGTAAGGAACTATTAGTGCTCTTAGTGGATGGGCCTTGTTTTGAGGTGAAACTAAGAGCACATCTTTTGGTATGTTAATGATATAACCTCTCTTTTGACTTTATTATTGTTGTCATTGATACACAAATTTTACTCGTGAAAACTGTTTTGTTTGTACATTTTTAGGAATATATATTATAAACGAATCCTGGAAAATATCCTGAAAGATATCTTGATCAGGATATTGAAATACAACCTATAAATTGTCCAAATAAAAAGGAGAGACCATACCAGAGATTCTTAGAGAATCAATTTCAATCCTCCATTATAAGTTTGTCCCCAGTGCATACTTATAAACTTGGATCCATCCTTTGAACAGTATAATGTATGTCCCCTGTGTTCGACAAAAACGCAAATGTATTTATATTTTGACTCGAATGAATTCCGAATAACCCAGGGCAAAACCCATGATATCCTGAAATGAATCCTTAGCATACTTGGGATAAACCCTTAATATCCTGGGGATAAACCCTGATATCTGGGGATAAACCCTAAATTTCATGCGCTACAGGCGAGAATGTATAAACTCCAATTCTTAGAAAGGTGAAAACCTTTAAACCTTAGAGAGTATGAAAATACTCTTTCGTGAGAGAGGGTGATCAATCCACATATACCTTCAGGATCCAGGATATAGCCAACAGTAACGAAATTGTCAGCCACTTTTACATGAACTGGTCCCGCTACCTTGAACTATACCTAGATAACTTGCGCTCCAGGCGAGGTGTTTAAACCCAATTCGTAAGAAAGGTGAATACCTTTAAACCTTTGAAGGCACCAGGATCCCTTAAACGTGAGAGAGGGGGCCAATCCTCTAATCTTTCGACTTATCCTGAGTATATATCCTGGAGCTATATCCTGAAACATATCCTGTAAAACAATTGTAAACTAAGGTGGGTGTTAGCTTGGCTAACACCCCTCCGATGCTTAAGTCAGTATTGGGTTCAAGATAATAAACAAATATATTTAAAATAGAATACATACCATTCCGAGATAGAAAATAAATTCTACTCTTACTTGAAATAGAGCTTTAAATGTATTGCATTCCAGGATCTTGGTAGCATATCCCCTTCCATATTCTTGAGTCGATATGCTCCTTTCCCTGCTTCTGACTCGACTTCATAAGGTCCTTCCCATTTCGGAGCTAGCTTGCCATCGGCAGGATTAGTGGTATTTTGAAAAGCCTTTCTTAGCACCCAATCACCAACTCGAAATCTTCTAGTCCTTATGTTCTTATTATATGCTCTGGATATTCTTTGTTGATATGCTGCTATCCTTAGTCTTGCTGCGTCTCTTTTTTCATCTATAGTATCCAAATCTTGGCACAAGACTTCAGGATTTTGTTCAGGATCCTGTAGCATAGATCTTGCAGTAGGTATCGTCATTTCTGTTGGAATCATTGCTTACCAAGGAAAACGGGGTTTGGCCGGTTGCATTCTTTACCGTTATCCTATCAGCCCACAAAACAAAGGGTAACTCTTCCGCCCATCTTCCTTTTTTGGCTCCAAGTCTCTTCTTTAAGTTATTGACTATTATCTTGTTTGAAGATTCAGCTTGTCCGTTCGCTTGAGGATGTACCGGAGTAGATGTGATCATTTTGATTCCCCAACTCTTGCAAAAGTCAGTAGTCCTTTTGCTTATAAACTGGGACCCATTATCACAAATGATCTCAGCTGGTACCCCAAACCTACTCAGGATATTCCTCTTTATGAAGGATACTACTTCTTGGTCTCTAACTTGGACAAATGCTTCAGCCTCAACCCACTTGGAGAAATAATCCATCATAGCTAACATAAAGACTTTTTCCTCCCGGAGCTTTTGGTAACTTCCCTACTATATCCATCCCCCATTTCATGAATGGCCAAGGGGAAACTACAGGATATAGTGGTTCAGCTGGTTGATGTAGTATGTTACTATGCCTTTGGCATGCATCACATCTTCGAGCATATTCTGCAGCATCTTTCCTCATCGTTGGCCAATAATATCCTGTCCTTAATACTTTCGAGAACAATGATCTGCCCCCAGTGTGACTACCACAATCCCCTTCATGTATATCCTGAAGTACTTCTTTGGCTTCAGGATCCTCCAAGCACCTCAAATACGGTCCTGCAAGAGATTTCTTGTATAAAACATTATTTATAATAGTGAATCGTGATACCTTCATCCTAAATGCCTTAGGATTTTCATTTCCGGGGATGTGTCCCTCTTTAAGATATCTCACAATTGGAGCCGTCCAGGATTTAGGATCCTGTTCAGGATATTCCGCTCCAGGATCCCGAATACCCGCTACTTCTTTATCCTGAGGATTCGTTGCAGGATATAAGACATGTAATATTGGTATTTGGGTCCCTTCAGGTATCCTGATCGATGATCCCAAATTTGCTAAGGCATCCGCTTCAGCATTATCCTCCCTTGGTACCTGTTCAAGTATAAAAACAACGAAATATCCTGCTAATTTTTTGAGAATATCGAGATATTCGATTAATTTCTCACCCTTAACTGCATAGGATCCATTAAAATGGTTAGTAATTAACAAAGAGTCAACATATACTTGCAAATTTTTGATACTCATGCTCTTAGCCAACTCTAATCCTGCAATTAAAGCCTCATACCCTGCTTCATTATTAGTAGCAGGAAATTCACACCTAATAGCCTGGGGTAATATGTCCCCCTGTGGCGATTTTAGTAGTATTCCTAATCCTACTCCTCTTACATTAGATGCGCCATCAGTATATAATGTCCAGGATCCTGAGGATTCTCCTAACTGTTGAACTTCTAGGTCTACCTCGTCCTGAATGTCACTACTAAAATCAGCCACAAAGTCAGCTAAAGCCTGAGACTTTATGGCATTTCTAGGTTCATATACTAAATCATAAGCACTCAGCTTTACCGACCACTTAGCCATTCTGCCTGACATTTCTGGTTTCCTAAGTACATTTTTAACAGGATAATTTGTTTTAACATGAATCCTATGTGTCTCAAAGTAATGTCTAAGTTTCATTGATGCCATGACTAATGCTAGTATCAATTTTTCTAAATGAGAATATCTAGTTTCGGCATTTAACAAGCTTTTACTAACATAATAAACAGGATATTGCTGACCTTCATGGTCCTTTACAAGGACGACACTTACAGCATTCCCTGATACCGCGAGGTATAGGGATAATGGTTCACCATTCTCAGGCTTCATCAGTAGAGGTGCGGTTGAAAGATATTGCTTTAAATCCTATAGGGCCGCTTCATGCTTCTCACCCCACTCGAATTTTTTGTTCTTCTTCAGGATATCATAAAAATCTTTGCATTTCTCTGAGGATCTTGAGATAAATCTGTTTAATGCTGCCACTCGCCCCGTTAATCGTTGAACATCCTTCATATTTGAGGGCGATTTAATATCCAAGATGGCTTTAATCTGCTCCGGGCTCGCTTCTATTCCTCTTTTGGTCACCATATATCCTAGAAATTTTCCTGCCCCCACTCCAAAATGGCACTTAGCAGGATTCAGCTTCATGTTATACTGATCCAGGATATCAAACGCTTCTTTAATATCCTGGAGGTGATCTTGAGCTTTCTTTGATTTTACCACCATATCGTCGATGTACACCTCCATGGTGTCCCCCAGTTTGTCTTTGAACATCATGTTTACCAATCTTTGGTATGTTGCACCTGCATTTTTCAAACCAAAAGGCATAGCTGTATAACAATAAATACCTGTTGGTGTCATGAAGGTAGTATCCTCCTGGTCAGAAGGCTCCATTTGGATCTGTTGAAATCCTGAGGATGCGTCCATGAAGGTCAGCATTTCATGCCCGGCAGTGGCATCTACCATTGCATCAATGTGGGGAAGAGGAAATGGGTCTTTAGGACAAGCTTTGTTCAAGTCTGTGTAGTCTACACAAACTCTCCATTTCCCATTTTTCCTCTGTACCACAACCACGTTTGCTAGCCACCTTGGGAACTTAACCTCTCTGATCATCTTGGACTTCAATAATCTCTCAACTTCCTCTTGGATAATCGTATTCCGCTCAGGAGCAAACTTCCTTCTTTTTTGTTGAACAGGCTTGAATGATTTATCAATTCCAAGCTTGTGAGTGATAATGTCTTTGGATATGCCTGTCATATCCTCATGCTTCCATGCAAACGTTGACATCCTGCATTTCAAAAAGTTAATTAATTGTTCTTCAATATCCTGAGGGATATTGGTCCCTACGAGCACCGAAATATCGGGATTATCCTGGTCCAGGATAATTTTCTTCACATCCTGCTCCGGATCCTCCACGATATCCTGGGCTCGCGTCTTTAATTGCTATGCTGCACTAGGTTTGGTTGAGGATTTCATTGAGGATGAGTAGCATTCTTTTGCCTCCTGCTGATCACTATCAACTTTGACAACTCCCCTAAGGGGTAGGTATCTTGATGCATTGGTGATATGTTGATGGCACAGCCTTCATATCGTGAATCCACGGTCTTCCCAGTATGATGTTATAGCAGGATAGAGAATCCATCACACAGAAACGTTGTATCGAGTTGACTCCTTCAACGTATACTGGCAACTTTATCTCTCCCAGTGTGTTTCTAGCCTCTCCACTGAACCCAACAAGCACGGTAGACTTTGAAGTGATATCCATTGGAGATACATTCATTCTCTTTAGAGTCTCTAGTTGGATTATGTTAACGGAGCTGCCATTATCAACCAATATCCTGCGTACAAAATGGTTAGCCACATATAACGTTATTACCAGAGCATCATGGTGAGGATCCTGGACAGTATCCCTGTCATCAGCATCAAAAGTGATCACTTTGTCAGTTGTGAGGGTAGTCATCCTGACAGGTTTGTCTCCCCTTTCGGCCTTAGCTTCCTTTGCATGTCTCTTTGCCGCCGAATACGAAGTCCCACAAATGTCGGATCCTCCCGAAATGAAGTTGATTATCTTGGCATCCGCGGGAGGTGATGCTGCTCGCTCAGGATCCTTCTCAGTATCCTGACCCTTATTCTTCTTTCTTCCTAAGAGATCTTTCAGATATCCCTTGCTTAGAAGATAGCTTATTTCTTTCCTTAGAGCAATGCAATCCTCAGTCATATGTCCGAAATCTTCGTGGAAAGCACACCATTTTGACTTATCTTTCCAGTCAGCTTTCTGTTGACTCTTTCGAGGCCACCTAGCCTTGTCCCCTAGACCATGCATGCATCAATTCAGGAATGTTAACAGAAAAGCAATATTCAGACAACTCAGGATACTCTTCAGGATCCTCATCTTCGATAGCATTCACTCTCTTATTTTCATTTCTACCATATGGCTTAGGCCGATATGGCTTGAATATGGATTCAGACTTCCTGTTGGTCGACTCATAGGTGTTGGATGAGTTCATTCTCTCTTGCATCTTCCTATCATCTTCCAACCGAATATATCTTAGGGCCCTGTTTCGAGCTTCATCCAAGTTCCTGCATGGGTTCATTACAAGATCTTGATAAAATTGAGAATCTTTTTGCAGCCCCATCTTGAAAGCTTGCACAGTTGTTGCAACATCAAGGTGAGGAATGTCCAGGGATTCCCGACTGAACTTGTTCACATAATCCCTAAGGGATTCTTGAGGTCCCTGTGTTATCCTGTAGAGATCACTTGTTAATTTTTCAAAGCTTCTACTACAAGAAAACTGACTATTAAATAAATTTACTAAGTGAGCAAAAGATGTAATCGAATGCGGAGGAACATTCATGAGCCATTTCAAGGCTGATCCTGTTAAGGTTGAACCAAAACCCTTGCACAAGCATGCTTCCTTGAGATCTAGAGGGATAGGGTTAATCTCCATTCTTTCCCTATACTGAGCAATATGCTCCTCAGGATCCGTAGTTCCGTCGTAAAGCTTCATGTTGGGGGTTTGAAATCTCTTTGGGATCTCAGCATCACAGATAGGATATGCAAAACGAGATATCTTATGGCTGTCTTGGGACACTTCCGGGATCGGCTGGACCACCCCAGGTACACTGGATATCATGTCCTTCAACTTCTGAAGTTCCCTAGTAAGTGCTGTTGTTACACCTGTATCCTGCAAAGATCCACTATTAGTAGCATGAGTATTATTATTATTTGACACGTTACCCGTTGGAGGATTTTGCCCATATCCTGAAGCATATCCTGAGCTCCTGATGGTTGACATCCTGACCGAGGAGGGTATTTCAGGAGTATGATTCTGAGGAAGGCTGGGCACAATATTCCCCCTGTTATCCTCAGTATACACAGCTGAACTGAAGTTCAACGTTCTGGGATGTAATGGAGTGACAATATCCTCAGCAGATCTGCTCGAGCCAAACTTCAGGAGTTGTATTTCCCTTAAAAGCATTTGGTTTGTTTCCTGTTGCTGCCTCATTTGTTCCTGCACACTTCCAAATAAGGTTAAAATTTCATCGTTAGAAGCTAAAACAGGAGCAGATTCCTGAACACTGCGGGTAGGGATAATATCCTGAGGTCGTGAAGAGGTTGGCATCCTTGGAGGAGGTGGTGGAAGCACCGAACCGGTAGTAGCAGAAGTCATAGCAGACACAGTGGAGGAGCTCATGTTTGATCTTGAGGCCATTATGGACAATGTGGCAAAAAGTTTTGAAAATAGAAAGCCGATTAGCGATTTCACAAAAAAATTTAGTAAAGAGAGCACCACTTGCCCCACGGTGGGCGCCAAATTGTTTTGGTCAAAAATTACCGAAGCAATTAAGTGATCAAATTAGTAAAGTGAGGTAGTGTGCTAGAAAGTGTATAGAAAATATGCTTGTTAAGTTATTTAGAAAATCAGTATTCAGGATACGGCTCAGGATATTGAGCTGTATCTATGATCAAACTATGAGCAAAAGTAAAGTAAACGACACGAGATGTACGAGGAAAGCCCTTGATCAATCTAGATCGCCGGCATAAAACCTCGGGAGCTGACAATCGCAGCTGCCTTGTTCTTCTTATTACTTCAAACGTCAGGATACAGTGCAGGATATAGACCAGATCGCTAAGTGTTACAATGCCTTTGTATGAAAGTGAGAATTGCTTGAGAGCGAGTGTTAGAGTGTAGTGAGTGTGAATGTGATGTCCTATTCGATCTGGTATACCCACCTATTTATAGTTACAAATTAGAAACTAAAATTCCTATAAATATGGGATGCTCCTGAATATTCCATAAGTAGCCGTTTGGAGCCAAATAAATCGGGCTTAACATCTTTCTTCGAACACCTTGGACCGAGTCTTCCGCGGAATGAGTCCTTTTGAACGTTGCTAGCTTCTAACCCACGTACCTGCACATAATCCGTTAGTAATCCTGAGGATACCATTCAGGATGTTACCAATATCCTGAACCAGCATCCCGGATGTAAACAGATACTATATAACCAAGATATAAATCAAGATATTTTCCAGGATATGGGCTCAGAATTTCACCCATAACAGTAGTCTTTCAACTTCCTCTTGGATAATCACATTTCGCTCCGGAGCAAACTTCGTTCTCTTTTGTTGGACAGGCTTGAATGACCTGTCAATACCGAGTTTATGTGTTATAATATGCTTAGAAATATCTGTCATATCCTCGTGCTTCCACGCGAATGTTGACATCCCACATCTCAAAAAATTAGTCAATTGATCTTCAATATCCTGAGGGATATTGGTTCCCACGAGCACCGAGATATCCGGATTATTCTGATCCAGGACCACTTTCTTTACATCCTGCTTTGAAGCTTCCATGATATCCTGGCCTCGAATCTTTAATTGCTATGCTGCACTAGGCTTTGTTGAGGATTTAATCGAAGAAGAATAACACTCCTTTGCTTCCTGTTGATCACTTTCCACCTTGACAACTCCCCAAGGAGTAGGGATCTTGATGCATTGATGGTAGGTTGACGGAACAGCTTTCATATCATGGATCCAAGGCCTTCCTAGTATAATATTATAGCAGGATAGAGAGTCCATGACACAAAAGCGCTGCATTGAGTTAACCCCTTGAATATACACGGGCAACTTTATTTCTCCCATGGTATTCCTATCTTCTCCGCTGAAACCAACGAGCACAGTGGACTTTGAAGTGATATCCATTGGGGATACATTCATCCTCTTCAATGTTTCCAGCTGAATTATGCTGACCGAGCTGCCATTATCCACCAATATCCTGCGTACAAAATGGTTAGCAACATATAAGGTTATTACTAAAGTATCATGATGGGGATCCTGGACAGTATCCCTGTCATCATTGTCGAAGGTGATGACTTTGTCAGTCGTGAGGGTTGACACTCTCGTTGGCTTATCTCCCCTCTCTGCCTTAGCTTCCTTCGCATGTCTTTTTGCTGCAGAATACGATGTGCCGCAAATGTCGGATCCTCCTGAAATAAAGTTAATTATTTTTGCATCCGCAGGAGGTGATGCTGCACGCTCAGGATCCTTCTCAAGATCATGGCCCTTATTCTTCTTTCTTCCCAAGAGGTCCTTTAAATATCCCTTACTCAAGAGATAGCTTATTTCCTTTCTCAAAGCGATACAATCTTCAGTAATATGCCCAAAATCCTCATGGAAGGCACACCATTTGGACTTGTCCTTCCAATCAGCCTTTTGTTGATTCTTTCGGGGCCACCTTGCTTTGTCTCCTAAACCCTGCATAGCATACATTAGTTCAGGTATGTTAACAGAAAAACAATATTCAGACAACTCTGGATACTCCTCAGGATCCTCGTCTTCAACAGCATTCACTTTTTTGCCATCATTTCTGCCATACGGTTTAGAACGGTATGGTTTATACGAGGATTCTGATTTCCTGTTGGTTGACTCATAGGTTGTAGACGAATTCATTCTCTCTTGCATCTTTTTATCATCCTCTAGCCGAATGTATCTTAAAGCCCTGTTACGAGCTTCGTCGAGATTTCTGCAGGGATTCATTACAAGATCCTTGTTATGGGTCATTTTCTGAGCATATATATCTTGACTAATATTCTGCTTTTGATTGTTTACTTGTGATCAGGATACCGGGTCAGGATATTGGTAACATCCTGGTGCGATATCCTGGTATTAACTAAATTAACCACGTGCAGGTTAGAAGCTGTGGGTCACTAACGGTCAAGTGGACCTCTTCTCCTTAAGACTCGGGCAAACCAGTTATATGAGAGACGTTAAACCCGAAAGACCAGGTCTACAACGTTCATATGGGGAATATCCGCCGAATCCCAGTTTAATAGGGTAGTTTGTTAAATTTCTTTTACTATAAATAGATGGATCTGATCAGATTAAGGCACGCAATTTCACTTATACTCTTTTTCTCTAGCTACTAGCAATCACTACACACAAACACTTGTACTCGAATTACCTTGTAACACCTAGTTGATCCGCATCGCATCCTGCACTGTATCCTCATATTCGAAGTAATAGAAGAACAAGGCAGTTGCGATTGTCAGCTCCCGAGGTTTTGTTCCAGAAATCTAGATTGATCAAGGGCTTTCCTCGTATATCTCGTGTCACCCCTTACATTTTTTACTCATTGTTTGATCATAGATACAGCTCTATATCCTGAGCAGTATCCTGAAAACTGTCTTTACACACAACTTAATCAGCATATTTTCAACACATATTTCTAGCACACCACCTCACTTAACTAATTTGATCACTTAATTGCTTCGGTAATTTTTGACCAAAACAATCCTGATAAAATTGAGAATCCTTTTGCAACCCCATCTTAAAGGCTTGCACAGCTGTTGCAACATCAAGATGTGGGATATCTAAGGATTCCCGACTAAACTTGTTCACATAATCCCTCAAGGATTCCTGAGGCCCTTGAGTTATCCTGTAAAGATCACTGGTTAGTTTCTCAAAACTCCGGCTGCAAGAAAATTGACTATTAAATAAATTAACTAAATGAGCAAAAGAAGTAATTGAGTGAGGAGGAACGTTTAACAGCCATTTTACGGCTGATCCTGTTAAGGTAGAACCGAAACCCTTGCACAAGCATGCTTCTTTGAGGTCTGGAGGGATAGGGTTGATTTCCATCCTTTCCCTATACTGGGCAATATGCTCCTCAGGATCCGTAGTTCTGTCATAGAGCTTCATGTTGGGGGTTTGAAATCTTTTTGGGATTTCAGCATCACAAATAGGATATGCAAACCGGAATATCCTGTGGCTGTCCTGGGATACTTCAGGAATTGGCTGAACCACCCCAGGCACACTGGATATCATGTCCTTCAGTTTTTGAAGCTCCCAGGAAAATGCTGATGTCATACCTACATCCTGCAAAGATCCAACACCATTAGTAGCAAGAGTATTATTATCATTAGATATATTACCAGCTTGGGGGGTTCTGGCCACATCCTGAGCTTCTCACAGTTGATACCCTTACTGAAGAAGGTATCTCAGGAGTATGATTCTGGGAATGGCTAGGCACAATATTCCCCCGGTTATCCTTAGTGTAGACTGCAGAACTGAAGTTCAAAGCCCTGGGTTGCAAGGGAGTGACGGTATTCTCAGCTGGCCGACTCGGGCCAGACTTCAAGAGTTGTATCTCTCTCATCAGCATCTGATTAGTTTCCTGATGCTGTCTCATCTATTCCTGTACACTACCAAACAAATTTAGAATCTCTTCGTTAGAAGCTAAAACAGGACCGGATCCCGGGACATTGCGAGCAGGGATAACATCCCGAGCCACATGAGTCTCGGTTCCTTGCGAAGAGGCTTGCATTCTCGGAGGAGATGGTGGAAGCACCGAACCAACTGTTGCAGAGGTCGTAGCAGACACGGTGGACGAGCTCATGTTTGATCTTGAGGCCATTTAAAATAGTGTGGCAAAAAGTTTCTAAAATAGAAAAGCAAGTAACGATTTTGCAAAAGTTTTTAATTGAGAGAGCACCACTTGCCCCACGGTGGGCGCCAAATTGTTTTGGTCAAAAATTTCCTAAGCAATTAAGTGATCAAATTAG
Organism: Helianthus tuberosus; assembly: GCA_030545235.1. Lineage (NCBI taxonomy): Eukaryota > Viridiplantae > Streptophyta > Magnoliopsida > Asterales > Asteraceae > Helianthus > Helianthus tuberosus. The sequence goes on from CM060372.1 coordinate 145,257,273, forward strand.
TTAAGTGAGGTAGTGTGCTAAAAATGTGTGTCGAAAATATGTTAATCAAGTTATTTGTAAAAGCAGCTTCAGGATACGGCTCAGGATATAGAGTTGTATCTATGATCAAACAATGAGCAAAAATATAAAGAGTGACACGAGATGTATGAGGAAAGCCCTTGATCAATCTAGATCGCCAGCACAAAACCTCGGGAGCTGACAATCGCAGCTACCTTGTTCTTCTATTGCTTCAAATATCAGGATACAGTGCAGGATATGATGCGGATCGTCTAGGTGTTACAATGTGATTTGAGTACAAGTGTTTGTGTGTAGTGATTGCTAGTAGCCAGAGAGTAAAGTGTGCGAAAGAGTGTGTGAAAGAGTGTGTGACTTAACCGATCCGATCAATCTATTTATAGTCAAACGAAATCAACTAACTACCCTATTAAACCGGGAATCTTCTAATATTCCTCAAGTGAACGTTGTAGTCCACTTCTTCCGGGTTCAACGTCTCTCACATAACTGGTTTGCCCGAGTCTTAAGGAGAAGAGGTCCACTTGACCGTTAGGGACCCACACCTTCTAATCTGCACGTGGTTAATTTAGTTAATACCAGGATATCGCACCAGGATGTTACCAATATCCTAACCCGGTATCCTGATCATAAATAAACAATCAAAAGCAGAATATTAGTCAGGATATATGCTCAGAAAATGGCCCATAACAACTACCATGGACGGCGATGGCAAAACTACTCAACCAGACTCCTCCCAATCTGCCATCAAATCCAACCTACACCCCGCTTACTCGGTTACCAACATACAAAGCAAAATCTGAACCTTGGATGGCAAGAAAGTTACATACAGTGCCTGGATAAAACTTTTTCGGTTACATGCTATGGCATATTAAGTTCTCAATCACATCGATGAGACACTCCCACCCGAACCCAAGTCTCCGGAATATCCATCTTGGAAAGAACTCGATGCCCTTGTTCTTCAGTGGATTTATGCCACTCTATCTGATGACTTCCTTCTTTCGGTCCTGGAGAACGAGTCCACTGCACGTACTGCATGGGTCAAATTAGAAAAGAAATTTTTGAGCAATAAGAAGGCTCGTGCGGGTGCCTTAGAAACAAAATTTTGCAACCTGACACTTTCTGCCTGCAAATCCTTGGATGATTATTGTCAACAGTTGAAGGACCTTGCTAACCAACTTGCAGATGTGGACCACCCAATCACTGAGGATCGGCTTGTCCTCCAACTTATACGCGGTCTCCCCGCCGAGTTTGATATGACCGCGTCTCTAATCAATGCTAATAATGCGGGATGGGACTTAGCCAGGAATATGCTGAATGATGAGGTAATACGTCTTGAGGCTTGCCAAAAATCTACAAACTATGTTTTAATGGCCCAAAAACAAACACACAATAACCAACACTCAACGAACCCTTACCCCTCATACTCCCCTACACCCAACCAACAACCTCCTAACCACACAGGGTACTCTCGTGTTGGTCGACGCCGCGGTCGTGGCCGCTCCTATAGGGGCGGTCGTGGTCGTGGTTATGGCCGCTCACAGGGACAGCAGCAATATCAACAACCATGGGCCCCTCAACAGTCCTCTTATCCCTAGTGGGCCTGGTGGTCCACACCACCATGCCCCTACCCAACCCAACCTTCATATCAGCCCGCTACACCTTATCAGCAGCCCTCTGGCCCACCAACAGCCCATTACACAACAGCCCCAAATTCTGAATACCCATCCACACCTCCTCAGCATCCTGGTCCACCTCAGACTCTTTATTACCAGCCCTATGCAGGCCCAAATACTTACGGACAGCACCAGCAAGGTCCACCTGGTTCTGGGTCACCACAACAGCTGGCGTACAATGCACCTTGCCCATCTGACATTGGAGCTGCTATGGCCTCAATGAATCTCACTTATGACCCTAACACTATCATGGATTCTAGAGCTGGCGGTCATGCGACAGATGAGCAAGGTATCATTGAACACCCTGACTCTTTTCCTGTTTGTAGTAAACTTTTAGTTGGCAATGGCGCGTCTTTGCCAATTCAAGGGTCTGGAACAGGTTACCTGTACCTTCCCAACTGCACCTATGTCCTACCTAACATTTTACATTTTCCACAAATTATCAAAAAGTTAATTTCTGTGTGTCGTTTTACTCGTCATAACCATGTTTCAATCGAATTTGACCCTTTTGGTTTCTCTTTGAAGGACCTTCGAACTGGGCGCCTCCTTTCCCGCCATAATAGTACCGGGGACCTCTATCCAATCACAAAACCTGAGCTACCAGCCCAAGCAAGCTTTCTCACTACCACATCTCGTCCATGGCACGATCGTCTTGGTCACCCCGACCCTCAAGTTTTAGATGTTCTTTTTCGTACTTTCAATTTTCCATGTAATAAGACCAAAAAGTCTACTTTTTGTCATTCGTGTCAATTATCAAATAGTAAACATCTACAATTTTATGCATCTTGTTCTTTTACGTTTGCCCCATTTGACATTATTCATTGTGATTTGTGGACATCACCTGTACTCAGCAAATCTGGCTATAAATATTACATGGTTTTAATCGATAATTACTCGCATTTTATTTGGGTTTACCCTCTAAAATACAAGTCTGAAACCTTTCCTACCTTGTCAAGTTTCACCGACTAATTGCCACACAGTTTAACAGAAACATTAAAACTTTTCAATGTGACTTAGGCGGTGAGTTTGACAATAACGCCTTCAAAACCTTTGCTACCCAACACGGCCTTCTATTTCGATTTTCCTGCCCACAAACTTCATCACAGAATGGCCGTGTGAAACGAATGATACGTCGACTTAATGACATCATTCGCTCTCTTTTAATCCATGCACACCTACCACCGTCCTTTTGGGTCGAAGCATTGCACACGGCTGCCTATTTACACAACATCCTTCCGACCACACGCCTTAACTTCTATACACCTACCTCTGCCCTTTACCTCCGACATCCTACCTATGACCATCTACGAGTATTTGGGGGCGCCTGCTATCCAAATACTTTGGCTACCCAACCACATAAACTACACCCTCGCTCTATCCGATGTATTTTTATTTGCTATCCTCCGGATTTCCGAAGGTACCGTTGCTTCGACCCCACCATGGGCAAAGTCACCATCTCTCGCCACGTCACCTTTGATGAGGCCACTTTTCCCTTCTCATTACCAACACCTATCCCCTCGTAAAACTTCCTTGATGAAAACCCGCCACCTGGCTTTTCTTTCAACCGCTCCACCCTTATCCACCAACCTCCCACCACGGCCCCTCCACCACCATCTCCACCCTTGCCACGTCCACCATCCACAACCACCCCATACCAGTTTACTTATTCCCTCCGGCCTAAACCACCTTCCCATCCCCCACCACAGCAGTCGGCATCACCACAACCTGTTCCAGCTCAGTCGTCTGCCCCGTCTTCCCAACCACCATCGACTCACCCTATGACCACCCGTTCGAAATCTGGTACCCTTAAAACTATTCACCACTCCACCCCCACCCCTTCCATCTCACCCATTCCCACCTCTTATACAGGCCCTAACCGACCCGAATTGGTCGCGTGCCATGCAAGTTGAGTTTACTGCCTTACAAGAAAATGGGACATGGGAATTAGTTCCACGGCCTACGAATCAGCCGGTTATTAGATGCATGTGGCTATTTCGACATAAATTTAAGTCTGATGGAACTTTAGAGAGATATAAAGCCCGGTTGGTCGTTAATGGGAAATCACAGACTGTGAGGAGACTTTTAGTCCGGTTGTCAAACCGGCTACTATCCGGACTGTTTTATCATTGGCAGTCTCGAGATCTTGGCCGATTCATCAGTTAGATGTGAAGAATACGTTTTTACATGGGCATTTAAATGAGACTGTATATATGCATCAACCTTCGGGTTTTATTGACAGGCATTATCCAGGTTTTGTATGCAGGTTGAAGAAGTCTCTCTATGGCCTCAAACAGGAACCACAGGCTTGGTATACCCGGTTTGCTACATATATTCTCTCACAGGGTTTTCGCAGCAGTGTATGCGACAACTCATTGTTCGTTTATACCCAGGGTCATAATGTTGCATATCTCCTTTTATATGTTGATGATATTATCCTGACTGCCTCTTCAGATGCATTCCTCCATGATATCATTCAGAAACTCTCACGTGAGTTTGCTATGACAGATTTGGGTCAATTACACCATTTTTTGGGAATTTAGGTTGCGCGTCGACCGACTGGTCTATTTTTGGATCAATCTCAATACGCCAAAGAGATTATTGCACGTGCCTCAATGACAGACTGCAAGCCTTGTGCAACTCCTGTTGATCTTTCTTCTAAATTAAGTGCGACTGACGGGTCTCTATTTCATGACCCGACTCTTTATCGAAGTCTGGCAGGGGCACTTCTAGATATCTCCTACGCAGTGCAACAGGTTTGTTTATTTATGCACGAACCTCATGACTCCCATTATGCTTTCATGAAACGGATTTTGCGCTACTTACAAGGCACCTTGGATTATGGGTTTCGGATGGTTCGCTCTGGTACACACTCAATAACTGCGTATTCTGATGCTGATTGGGGTGGGTGTCCTGACTCCAAGCGGTCAACAAGTGGCTATTGTGTTTTCTTGGGAGATAACCTTATTTCATGGTCTTCTAAACGACAGCCCACTGTTTCACGATCCAGTGTAGAAGCTGAATATAAGGGGGTTGCTAATGCTGTCGCAGAAGCCACGTGGATTCGAAACTTGTTACTTGAGTTACATGTTCCATTGAAACATGCCTTGGTTATTTAATGTGACAACGTGCCCGCTATTTATATGTCAAATAACCCAGTCCAGCATCAAAGAACGAAGCATATTGAGATTGATATCCATTTTGTTCGGGAAAAGGTGCGCATTGGTCATATTCGCGTTCTGCACGTTCCCTCATCTTACCAATACGCTGATATCTTCACTAAAGGCCTTTCGAGGCAGCTTTTTCACTTTTTCAGATCTAGTTTGTTTGTCCGATGACCGATCAAACTGCGGGGGGGGGGGGGGGGGGGGCTATTAACGGATATAGTTTATAACTGTTATGTATATATTTAGAGATAGATATTGTATATGTTCCAGATTTATTTCTTTCCTTATTTAGTGCTAGGGTTTGTTTATTCTTTGGATCTTTATATACGATCCTCTCCTATGTATTATCATTCATTCAGATTAATAAAGTTTCTGCACTTTTAAGTCGAACATCAACGTCTCTCTTGCTTACTCGAATAAACAGAAATTTTGGTCAGTAAATGGGAAAGTACAGCTATGGATTTCATCACCAAACTCCCTCGAACTTCGTCTGGTCATGATAGCATTTGGGTGATCATCGTTCGTTTGACAAAATCCGCTAACTTCCTCCCAATTCGTGAAGACTACCGAGTTAAGAAATTAGCTCGAATCTACACGAATGAAGTCATTTGTCGTCATGGTATCCCCATTGACATCATTTCTGACCATGGTGGTCGTTTCACCTCGCGTCTTTGGCAAACTTTTCAAACCACTCTTGGTACTCGTCTCAATCTTAGTACTTCTTTTCATCCCCAATCGAACGATCCAATCAAGCACACTATCCAAACTCTCGAGGATATGCTTCATTCTTGCGTAATCGATATTGGTGTCAAATGGTGTAACATTCGTCAAAATCGGACCTTCGAGAAATAAATAAAAACATGAACTATTAGTATCATTTATTATTGTTAATAATGCCTTAGTATTTGGGATTTTTTAATCATTAACATTTTATGTATAAACTCTCCCTCTCCCACACACACACACACACACACATATATATATATATATAGTGTGAGGTTCATTGGGGAACACTAAAAAAGTGGGGAACAGTGGGGAACCGGCTCGTCAAATACTAACTAGGATCTCTTAACCCTAAACCCTAAATCATAACCCCTAAACCCTAAATATATTAGGGTTTGGCTTTAGGGTTTAGCTATAGGGCCTAGCTTTAGGGTTTAGCTTTAGTTTTAGCCTTTAGGATTTAGCTTTTAGGATTTATAGTTTAGATTTTACGGTTTAGCTTAGGTTTTAGCCTTATTTTTTAGCTTTAGGGTTTAGAGTTTAGGAGTTAGGATTTAGGGTTTAGGGAGAGATCTTAGTTAGGGTTCGACGAGCCAGTTCCAACACTGCTAGAATGAGTCCAATTGGAGTTCGTTTGAATCGGTTCCCCGTTGTTCCTCACTTTTTTAGTGTTCCCAAATAAACCTTCCCCTATATATATATATATATATAGTGGGATCCAGCGGAAAGTGTGTTTTTCCTAGAAAGTCTAGGAAGCGATCTGGGCCATCCAATGGGTGTGTTTAATGGTTGAGATCATCTTGGTGGCATTTTGGTAATATGTGTGTCTTAAAAATAGGATTATTTAATTAAACAGGGGTAGATATATCATTTAGCTTGTTTTAAAAATGGAAATAACTGTCATTCCATAAACCACCCCACATTTCTTGTGATTTTTTTCTCTCTCGCTCTCTCTCTCTCTCTCTCTCTTTCTCTCCCTTTCTCTGTTCTCTCTTTCTTCCTTCTATCCTTCATGAAGAAACACAACATCAAGAAAACACATCGTGATAAATGTCACACATCGTACCGGCATGAATGGTAAAACACAGCGTCAAGAAATCCTCCAGCATTACCAAAATGAATGCTAAAACACAACGGTATTAATCTGCTTGCTGTTAAAACACAATGTCAAGAAATCCTCCATCATTACCATCATGGATGGTAAAACACAGCGTCAATAAATCCTCCAGCATTACCAACATGAATGTTAAAACACAACGGTATTAATCTGCTTGCTGTTAAAACACAATGTCAAGAAATCCTCCAGCATTACTAGCATGGATGGTAAAACACAGCGTGCTAAAACACAACTGTATTAATCTGCTTCTGTTAAAACACCATGTCAAAAAATCCTCCAGCATTACCAGCATGAATGGTAAAAACATCGTCAAGAAATCCTCCAGCATTACTAGCATGAATGCTAAAAAACAACGGTATTAATCTGCTTGCTGTTAAACACAATGTCAAGAAATCATCTAGCGTTACCAGCATGAATGCTTGCTGTTAAAACACAATGTCAATAAATCCTCCATCTTTACCAGCATGAATGGTAAAACACAACCACATTATGAGATCAATAAACACATTGACTTCAACCTCTCTGACTGTTAAAACACATCACCAAGAACATGCTGATGGTTTTCCAGTTAAATGTTAATAATCTGCACACAAAACTACAACAATAAAGAAAAAAATAACTGTAATTACCATCTCCACAATCAACAAGTGCGTTTAAAGCCATGATTTTTCTCTCTGAAAAAAATATTGAATATGAATGATGCTGGTGAACAAGTAAACGATTGAACAATTTATATTTACATATGATTTGAATGAGATTTGAATTCAAAAACAATCATAATTCCAGAAATCATGGACACAATTTCAGTTACATGCAATGTTAGTTAATGAAGATAAATTCCAAATATAAAATTAGAATGTGAAATTACATAATTGTCCTTCTAGTTAAAATCCCTCAATGCCCCAATTCTTATTGCTTCCTAGACTTTCTAGGAAAAATCCACTATCTACCCAACTCCTTCTCTCTCTCTCTATATATATATATATATATATATATATAGGGAGAAGATCATGCGAGAACCACCTCTTATTGCGAGAACCGCGAGAACCAATGTGAACACAACAAAAAATGCCTAAAATTAGCTAAAAATCATACAAATTGACTAAAATGGTTAAATTAGACATAAGTATATTTTGGTTAAATTGGACTATAATTATATATTTATTCCTTAGACAATATTATGGACTATTTATATATTATTATTTTGCAACATATTGTTGCATTAGGAGTTGTACCCATTGCTTAAAGTTTAGTACTATTAATTTGCGTTGTTGCATTATATTATATACTATTAATATTAATATTAATATTAATATTTATATACTATTAATTTGAAACATTAGTATGCATGTTTAGTTGTAAGTTATGCGTAAATGTTTGTACCTTAATCAAATATTGGTTGTCAGTTGTGCTTAAGTGCTTGTACCTTAATAATGTATTCATGTTTAGTTGTAAGTTGTGCTTAAATGTTTGTACCTTAATCAAATATTGGTTGTAAGTTGTACTTAAGTGGTTGTACCTTAATCAAACAATGGTTTCATTTCCTTACCAAATTCAATATGTTTTTTATGCATGTATGGTTGTATATTGTTCTTAAATGGTTGTACCCTAATAAAATAATGGTTTCATTATCTTACCATATTCAATCGGTTTGATCCATTCAAAGTTGTATTGTTTTATTTGTACCCTAATGAAATAATGGTTTCATTATCTTACCATATTCAATCGGTTTGATCCATTCAAAGTTGTGTTGTTTTATTTGTAAATTATTATTTATAATAACCTAATTAGTTTAGTCAAAATCTTGTATAAATATAATTTGCAACATATTGATGCAATGGTTGTTGTAATGTTTGCATTATGGTTTATATAGTGGTAATGATATATATTATATATAGATTACGATGAACTTGTCAAACGGGAAAAATAGACGCGAGTTCACCGTAACACGCGAGTGCTAGATCAACTTAGTTTTTTTATTCTATGTTTTACGTTTCGGTTTAATTTCTTCAAATTAACATCGGAATTTCAGTGTCGGTGGTCGCTGGCAGTAGTGTGGCAACAGTGCTCGCCCCTGCCGCAACACGGGGGTTGTTTAATACTAGTTATATATATATGTCACTCAATTTAAGTCTCATCCATTAAAAATATATATTTGATTAAAATAAGCATTTTAATCAATCAACTATATATATACTTTGTCGCGAAATAGATAAATTATATATATTATACTTGTAGCCAAAATCCGTTGTTATGAAAACTATAAATCTATATTTTTAGTCATTTTAGACTTATATTCATGATCGAAATCAATAAATATACGTTTAGACTAAATCATTATTTGTTGGTATTCTAAATCAATCTTGATATATATATATATTTACAAATGTAATATATTTTATTATATCAAAGTTGAAGATGTTATATATTTGTTTCTAGAGAAATGTATATATATCTTTTTAGTCGGGATCGTACAAATTCGTAATATTTTTACTATTATATATAAATAGGAATTGTATTAACTGTACTTATATATTTTAGTCATTTAAATCGTTTTATCATTTAAACAAGAAAATACCCAAATCATGAGAACCTAGAAATCATCATCTCATCGTATCCGTTTTTTCGCTCGCTTGGTACCTTGTTTATTGATATTTTAGTAGGGCGATTTCGATTATATTTTTAGATTCCGCCTATTCTAGTTTGTTCGGTAATTCTCGTGTAACATTTCTTCGCAACCAGTGAGTAGATTCGAATCATTTTCCCCATTTTTATCATTAAATCTTTTGGGGTGTATTTCGCGTCTACTTTAAATTTATTTATATCTATTTTTAACATGTTATTCGATGGGTCGCTATGTGTCCCATGTTGCTATGTATCATTGTTTCTTAATATCTGTATCTATGTGTTACTCGCTTTGTGTCACAGGTTTCGTGTGGATCCACCTGGCTGACTGGTTCCCCACGACCATGGGTCGAACTCAGTATCACCATCATCGTTTCGCAGATTCGCCTTTCAGGGCTTGAATCTCTATGTGTCTACGGTTACTAATATTGTTATGTTTATGTTGCTTATGAGATATGTGTTGAATTCTTGTTATATGGAAAGACCTAGTTTAACATTTGATAATGCATGTTATAAAATAAGGTTTTCTAAAAAATAATAAAACAAAAACGTTTTTAAATAAAAACCGAATCTATTCACCAATATGTTTGTTGACCCAAAACTCTTTTACGCGTGATACAGGTACACAAGGGTGGACGAATTTTGAGTTAAAGGCAAGTAGAATTGCCTTAGTAATAAACCGGCTATGATATGTTGATTTTATTTATTTGATTTTGTAACTTGGTATTAATATTTGAATTCTATGTTATGTGTGACAAATTTATTTAGGTGACTTTAAATATCTAAACTTGTAATAGAGTCATATGCTATGGGCAATCATCATACCCCGTACCATTCCGCTACGGGTCGGGGTGTGACAACTCGTGGTAGAATTCTCTTACAAGAATAATTATCATGCTACTATTCAAATGACACCATTTGAAGCATTGTATGGTCAGAAGTGCCGTTTGCCCATACGTTGACAGAAGACGCAAACTGTTTGAATTCAATGTTGGTGATCACGTACTTCTCAAGATATCCCCTTGGAAAGGAGTGGTTTGGTTTGGTAAGAAAGGCAACCTCGCTCCTCGCTTCGTGGGCCCTTTCAAGATTCTCGAAAGGATTGGAAAGGTAGCGTATCGACTGGATCTATCTCAAGAACTCAACAATGTTCATCCGACATTTCACGTTTCAAATCTCAAGAAGTGCCTAGCCGAAGAAGGACTTCAAGTTCCTTGGATGATCTACAAATCAACGAGTCCCTACATTTCGTTGAAAAACCAGTTGAAATCATGGACCGAGGAACCAAGTAGCTAAGGCGCAGTCGCATTCCTATATTCAAGGTTTGATGGGAAGGAAAACGTGGCGTTGAGTTCGCTTGGGAACTCGAGAGTGAAATGAAGACCAAACATCCACATCTGTTTGTAGAGTCTTTCTCTTGAATAAATTTCGGGACAAAATTTCCTAAAGTAGGGGGACTGTAACTCTCCGCATTTTTGTACTTTCCTTATCTAGAAAGATGTAATCATACTTCTATTTTCAGAAACTTGTAATCATATTGTATTCGTTTTTCATTTCCAACTTTGTAATCCGATAATTTGATCATAATGAAATTCATGTTTTATACATACATGCAATACATACAATCAATCAATAAATACATGTTTACTTGCAAACTGATACGTGCTATGCGTGCAAATACTCATACATATGTCACGATACATGAATTATACTTGTATACGCGTTCTATACTTGAAAACATGTCAAATTACCAAGTTTTAGCATAAAATGATAAGGGAATCAAAGTTCAAGGGTCAAAGTGTGAAAAACGAAACTTGGATGGCCAAGGAAGGCGCCGCGTCATGCGACCCCCCTCCTTTTTGCCTTCGCGTGACGCCACGGAGTACGATCCGCTTCAAGTTGTTTCCCATCTACGGATTGGTCACCTTTTTCCCACCCATTTCTTCCCTAATCACCTTTAAACTTCATTAAACTCTAAACCCTAATCCTCCATTATATAAGCCAGCTTCCTACACCTCTTTTTCACTTTTCCAACTCTCTTGCACTCTCCAAATACTCCCAAATCAGTTGCAAACACAAGAAAAGGGCAGAAAACTCTAAGTCCTAAAGTGAGTTCAAACTCACCTTTCTTCATCTTTTCTTCACCATTTCTTCTACTAGAAAGCTTGGAACACCTCTAGGAGTGTTTTCACAAGTTTACCATAGTAAACTAAGGTGGAGCATCACCATTTTGAGATCCAAACTTTCTGTTTTGGAAGAATCTTTATGAATATGTTTGTGAACTTGTGTTTACTTATTCAAAGTTACACCCATCTTTCTTCTAACCAAACCTATGGTTAGGGAGCTTGATTAGGGTTGATTATCATGAGTTTAGAGGTGCAAACACCCTCTAAACTTTCTGTTTTTTCAAGGTTTAGACAACCTACAAGTGTTGAATTTGTTGAGATCATCCAGTTAAGTGAGTGTAAAATTACAAAAATACCCTTGGTCCATCTCTACCTCTTTACCCTCTCTCTCTATCAGACACATCTCTCTCTTTCTCTACTCTCTCTCCTTTAAAAAGCCACCACCACAATTACCTCCACCTCTACCACTGCCATCACCACTCAGCACCAACACTAACACCACTGCCACAACCACCCTCCCTATCAATCAAAATCATCCAAAACTCACAACAAACCAGCCGATTTCCACAATTAAGCACCGTATATCTAACACGAACACCTTCAATTTGCTCCACCTACTCCAGCAAGTGGAGAAATCCTCTTTTAATTGAAGCTTTGACTGGACTTCACTTGACTCATCGTTTTCCATTTGATATCTGAGGAGGATGGGAAGGTTCGGCTTACTTTCAGCATCCTAAGAAGAGTCTAAGCCAGTTGAGTCGGAGTCGGAAATGTTTGGATCTATGAATCTTGTTGAACCACATTAACTGTGATCCATTTATTTAGAATATGTTATTTGAAAACACATGGATTATGAGTTCATCCACATGGACATGGTGAGTACACATGGACTGTGTGTTTTCAACCCATATTTTATTTTCATATTTTGTATTGTTGTCGTAATGGGTAAGTTCTTGCACCTCAAATAATGAATCCCCGAGTATGATCTGGAATGCTAAAGTAAGAAGTGGGCGTAATCAGTAAGAAGCACAATCATAAGGATATATGTGGTCCTAAATTCTATTCGATTGCAACCCTTAGATGCCCTTTGATCTTCTATTCGAGCAACTCCCCAAATTACAGATTCAATCAGGTATTTTTTGTTCATGGTTTATATATATTGTTTTATTAATTTGTTCAGATTTTTGGGTTTATCAAAAGTGTTGCGTAAAGCCAAACGGGTTTCAACTTTACTGATTGAATTCATAAAGAAAACAAATGTTATATGTGTGAACTTTGGGACAAGTGCAGCGCCTGTTAGCCTTTTATTCGAGTAGATCCCCGAATGCCCGGTCAAGCAGATTCAATGAGTAAATTAGGTATACAACTTGCTATTTTTTTTCTAATTGACGCTGTTTAGATTGTCTCAGTTATGTTTGTTCTTTGATAGGTTGTGGCGGAGGGTGGTTGTGGCAGTGGTGATAGTGGTGGTGGCTGAGTGATGATGGCAGTGGTGGAGGTGGAGGTGATTGTGGTGGTGAGGACTAAAGGTGAAGAGAGAGAGATGTGTCTGATAGAGAAGAGAGAGAGAAAGATGAATCAAGGGTATTTTTGTAATTTTACACCCATTTAACTGAACTATTTAACGCCCATCCATTACAGGGACTATCCGAGTAACAGTTTGTTAAACCACAGGGACTATACATGCTATTTTTAAAAGGTGAGGACTAAAGGTGAAAAAATGGCAAACCACAGGGACTATCCCGGCAATTAACTCTATATAAGATATAACCAAATTCTTAATGATAACCTGATTATGGTTATATGTCATGAACATAGGTTAACTTATCTTTGTTCTAACTTCCTCGTTTATGATTCTAATGGGCAAGTTTGGACCCATCGAATCACATAAAATCTTAGTGTCAAAACGAGTGTTTAAGACAAAATTTATATTTTTGTATACATACTTTTATATACTTAAATTCTGAATCCGAATCCTTCACCAAATTCAAATACTCACACACCTTCGTTTCCCAATGTAGGATAACTTTGGTGTTCCACTCTCAACGCTCGTCAAACTCTTGGTTACTAGGAAAGCTTTGCAAACTCGTGAGTATACTAGACCCTTTTTACTTTTTGTCACTTTGGGTGCAATACATATACTTTATGAAACTCACACAATCACATACATTATGCTTAAAACACAAACAAAAAATCCAATATACATGCTTAATACGTTATGCTAGGAACTCAAACATGCTAGAAACTTATTTGCAATATACTTTGTCATTAACTTCGATCAAGCCTCCCTTAACATGTATAGAGCTATAGGATTAACGCACCAACCATATTCTTGAGGTCATGTTAAGTTAAACAAAACGGTCTTATCGTTGTTACGATAAGATTACGCTAGTGGGAAACTTTGGTTTAACAAGTAGGAGTTGCATGCTAGTATTGCCATAATATGTTCTAGATTACGTTTATGCCATGTGGATTCGTTTAATCATTTTTATACTTATGCTAGTACCAAACTTGTATGCTCGTCAATGCTTTATATGTTGACATGTACTTTAATACGTGTTGAAGGAAATTGATGATAATGATGATGAACGAAATCTAGCAAGGAGACTTGAAACGCACCTTTAAATTTTAGTACTTGTTTGTAATTTGATTTCTTGTTACATGTTGTCGTAATTTGCTTTCATACGATGTACTTTGAATTTAGCAATGAAATGAAATTATGATTTTATTAAATATTGTCACAAATAGTGCCATGAAGTCTCTTGTAATCTCGTTTTCATATCACTCCGATGTTTGCGCCATTAGTTGAGGTGTGACAGTAATACACAAATTTATTTAACCCGTATAATACCCCTGTTTTTTTAATGATATAACTCTTTATTACTAAGTATATAATATTACATTTATTAAACCAGTATAATACATGAGTATCTAGGCTAAGACAACATATATGTGAAACAAACATATAAGGCATACAAGTGTGCGGACACACATGTATATACTGAAAATGTGAAATTAAGCAAATAATTAGTTGGAATTGGCCATGATTCAATCAAATATATTGTTCAATCTTCATCTAAATTTTAACTCCTCAGCTAAGAAAGTAAATCTACATTTGAAAAAAAAAAATCTACATTTTAAAATTTTAAAATGCAATAAGGAAGAGAACGCCCCGTGAAATTAAACACAATGATATTCGTTTGAATCGTGCGTTTGGTTGTATTTTATGTGACACTTGATAAAGATGTGTTATAATATCCAAAGCAAACTAAAAATCTGTTAAATGCACTCATGGTATTACAAGGAGACGATGGATAATGTAATATTTATTTGTATTAAACATCCTTTTTATATTGGTTTAAATGGTCTATGGATCTCTAATCTATTGCATGAGGAACCTTCCACGTTTGTAGACAACAATAGAAAAGTTTAAATGTGGCCACATGACCTTTTATATTCACATGTTTCTCAATTAAAAATAACACGCGAATAAAAAAACATTTCCTTTTGAGAATCTAAAACGTAAGATATGAATTTGGTTTCCTAAAAAAATATTAACCGAATGCAAAATAAATAATAGCAAAGTTTAAGATTTTATTTAATTGTTCTGTGGTTTGCTAGATCAATTGCTAAGAGAAAAAAGAGGTTGGTTCATGACGTAGCTGTTGGGGGCTAATCAAAAGTTTTTATTTTTAACTTAAATAGCAATACTAGTGCGGGTAAGTAAGGTTGTTTTCATAGGGAATATGTGGTTAGTGTTTAGCTAGATTGTCTGATTAATTAACTAAGAAAAGAGTTATTAAATTAAAAAGAAGTAACTCTCACCAAGTATACCGATTGCAAGTTTAACACAAAACTCCGTTTCAATGATTTAAACACCACGTAGACATGGTCTCGGAATTTATGAATTTGAATAATGATTAGGGACAATTTTTTTAATAATAACCGTACGACCTAATGATCCGATAAGATATACCAACTACCCACCTAATTACCACCCGCTAATGATGCAAGAAACCGCCAATACGTTTGATAAAAGACAAACAATTTAAATATAAATAACGTTTATCAAATCCAAGCAGAAGTGATCAAGATATATCAGTTGTAACAATAATAAAAAACAGAGTATTTATATAAAAATCTAACAATCGTTCATACATGGGAAGTCACAAAAGGTTTAGAAAATGGTAACCTCCTCCAAGTTTCAGATTTTAGATTTCCACAAAACTCATTTTGCTCAGTTGATTGGTCACCACACACATAGACATGGTGCTGAAAAACTGGTTAATTTAAGTGGTAATCAAAACAGGTCTTTGTCATCAAATCTTTCACATTTCAATTACCATATTTACTAGTGTGAGTCAACCTACTTTATGTCGCCCAACAAGCTACTAGGTTTTATCATTAACCAAACAAGTTGTAAAGTAAGAACTCAAAACACATGCAAATAGTTTAAATAAACCAACACATCAAATTTGTTTATAAAACGTTAACAATGTCAATAATTATTTGATTTCTTTTTAATGCATCATAATATCCATGCCTTTAATTAATTCAACCTTGTAATGTTGTAACTTCTTTGGCTTCATTTCCTTAGATTAATCAAACTATTAATTCACCAATTAAAGACCTCATTTACTATTAATAAATTAAGTGTGATTTAACCATTTTAGCTCATTTCCATCTTAACCACATGATAATTAAACCTCATCAAATAATTATATTTTATATTATGATCATTGGAATTATAACATAACTAGGTTAATGCCCGCGTTAAACACGGTTTGAACCAAAAACATAATATTTACTTTGAAATTTAATATTCTATACAAACGCATACATTGGAAGAAACAAACATAAAACTATTCAAATCCCGGAAAAAACTTCCTTGTAGACGACATTGGTTGTTTTACTCGTTACATTCCCATCTTTATCTAATATAAGCAACTTCACACTGGCTCTGCTTTTGACTCTTGATAACGCAACACAAAGTTCCCCATGTGAGAAAACTGGATATTTCAAATACAATCAAACCCTTGATAGAGATTGTCCTTGACTTTTGTTTATAGTCATTGCGAAACATACATTTAAGGGGAATTGTCGTCATTGAAACTTGATAGGAATTCTTTTATCCGATGGTGTCAAAATGATTCGTGGAATAAACGGTCTTGTCCCTATGTTTCCTCCGGATATAATCTCAGCCTCTATAACACGATTATAAAGTTTAGTAATTCATAGTCTCGTACCGTTGCATAAACCATTTTGTTGATTGATATTACGAAGCAACATTACAGGTACACCAACTTTAAGGACTAATCGATGATTAGGGAGCCCAGATATTTTAAGACCATTCAGAACATCGGGAATATAGTTTCGCATGTGCTTCGTTCTTTGCTTTATCAGTTTGACAAATACTACCAGAACTCAGATACTCCACTTCATCACCAGGAAACGAAGCAAGCAATTTCATTAATTTCTTGAACAACCTCATTTGTGGGTGCCAGTATAGCTTTTTCAGAAAAATAATCTTTATCTTTGTATAGTTGAAGAAGTGAAAGGTATACAAAGTTGATCAAATCTGACATAGGATGCAAAGAGCACTTGATTAACAGATCTTCAGGAATATCTATAACCACCTCACAATCATCACTGTTGTCACACCCCGACCACGTAAATCGTGGCGGAAACGCCGGGTAGTGTCGTAACAGAATCATTGTTTCATAACACATGGATTGAAGTTCTGTTATATTGAATTAAATGTATTACAATGTATTGAAACTAGAAACAAAACATAAACAATTTGTCTTTCATTGTTATTAAGTCACTAAGGCCTCGTCCATTCCTATGTGAGCATGCACCAATACCATCAAACATCATCAACTATGGTACTTGAAACATATTTGAAAATACGTCAGCATGGAAATGCCGGCGAGTACATAGGTTTTATGTGAGTGTCGGATTCATGGCTCGTTTATATATTTTGAAATAACTCAAATAACTTTGTTAAATGATATTTAGACAACCAAGTTTTGTATAACGTTTATATTGTGAATTGAAATAACCAAGTTAAAACAGATTTGTTATAATTTATAAAACTTCGATGCCATGAATCTTAACTCAAAACATTTTTTTAAGTAAAACCCAGATCGTTAATTGTTTTTGTAATAAAACTCGAATGGTTTATATTGTTAGAAAAACCTTGTAATATAACCTCGTTTTGATAACCTTTGCCCAAGTGATCTAGATAACGCAACGATTTATAATGTGTTAAAAGCACTTATATATAGGAAGCACCAGCGGCGTATCCACCATGCTTTTAACACATTACACCCGCCCCGTTACCTAATCACTTCCCTAACCCAACGGTTCAAACAGTACCAAACGGTTCACATAATCAAACAGTTACAAACGGTTCACATAATCAAACAGTTACAAACGGTTCACATAAATCAAACAGTTATAAACGGTTCACATAATCAAACAGTTACAACCGGTTCACATGGATCAAATAGTAATATGAACCATAGCATTTGTTTAAAAGACTTGAAAACATTTGGCACATATGAATCACCCCAAAACGGTTTAAAACGGTAAAAGAGAGGACTATGTACTCACTTGAGAATGCTTAGAAGTTTGAATAACCACCAAGCAAAGCTAGAGGGAGCACGAAATCAAACGACACCTAATATAAATAACTATGTAAATAGACCGGACCTAAATCGGAAGATCGGATAGGATGAGGTTTCGTAAACCAAATGAGTATTGGAACTCATGTGATATGGTTTAACAAAGCCTACATACTAAAATGAAATCTATCCTAAGTGCTTACGACCCATTACTACCCGTTTAGGTAGCTTACGCCACTTTAACACGTCGTTCACGTAAAACGAGTTCGGACCGTCTAACTAGTCCTATGACAAGTATTATATGCCTAAACATGTTTAAATATGTTGCATAATCAGTTAAGTGACAAAAGTTTAAGTTACATATGCTTAAATATCAATTATGCATGAAAAGGGCATTTTGGTCATTTTACCTAAGGCATATAAACAACCTATCATACAACTAATTAAACTAGGTGACCATAATGTATAACCTCGGAAGGTTATTCCCTATACATCTATACAAGCACTAATCTAAAAGTGACGAGTTAAACATGTTAAAACATGTTTAACAAGGGTTGAAAACAAGTTTGATATCAAAACAAACGGTTTTGATACCCAAGAATAGTTTGGTTACAAAATGCGCATAAATACGCATTTTGACCGAAACTATGACTTGTCACCACACCTATTTAACGTGGTAATCAGTAGGTATAGTCACACGGGACTATAACCATCGTGATTACGCTCACGTTGCAAAGTTCAAACGAACTTTGTGTCGACCAAACACTGGTCAAAGCAGAAAGTCAAACATTGTTTGACTTTTACGCTTAAAAACGCATAAAAGAACGAAAGAACACTTACAAAGGGTATTGCTCAGGTATGGAGTGCTAAACCCCAACTTAGAGCCTTTGAATCAGATTTTGTGAGGAACAAATGAATTTGGTTTGGATATTTATAGGAAATCCACAACCGTTAGGATCGTTCCTCGTAAAACGTGCTTGAATCATAACCTTACACTTGGGCCCAAGGTATTAGAATACAATGTGCACCTAAAACAAGCCCCAAGACTTGATAAAACCATTTGCAAACCCATGGAACAGCTGGATCAAACTGGAAACAAGTTTCTACTGATCTGCAGGTCTCTCGCGCCCCGTGTAAGGGTTCTCCCTTGCCTTACGTGGCCCACCTAAGGCCCAGTTTCCATAAATTTCATTTTAGTCCCTGAGCTTGAAAAACTTGTGTTTTGATGCATATTTGACACGTTTAAGCCCCGTTAACCCCATTTCAAGGATCCAAAATGAAGTTAAAGTATATGGAACTTAAAATATGCTCAAAACCATCTCGGATGTCGGTTGGTTTGGTCGTACGGTTGCGTTGTTCGGTTAATTAAGACGAAACACGAACGGACGCGAAAAACAATCCAAATTATGCGACGAATGGAATTTTGTCATGCCAATCACTAAAATAAAATATTTTAATGATTACATAAATTTTTGGATGTCCGGATACATTCAGAACGTAAGATATGAGTGAAAATGCAAACTTATGCACTTTTTGACGCTTTTAGTCCCTATTGATCAAGAAAGTTTATTTTTGCGCACCAAACACCTCAAAGCCTATTTCTAAGCTATGTAAAGGATATTTAGGGCATGTTCAACTTATGATCAAGTTCCAAAATGTTGGTTATAGTAGGAATCGGCATACTTTCGCAGTTTGTCGAAATTAGTCCCTTTAAGCGAATAAACTTGATTTCGCCACACAAAACCCTCCAAAACTTATTTATAGGTTATGTAAATTATAAATTATGTAAAGGTTATTTAAGGTATGTTAAGCCTATGTCACTGTTCCAGAGTGTTTGTTGCATTAAACTGGTTATATTTACGCATCAGTTCGCATATAACCTTCCAGAAAGCGATTTAAAGTTCGAAATCGAGCAAGAATTGATATGTGCAAACGATACACATATGTATACAAATCCCAAGTATGAAACATAATATTTCATTGATTTGGTATTTGTTTGACGGTCGTAGAGGCACATGTGTCACAACTGTCACCAATATTTCCCTCGCCCAACTCAAGCAACCAATTCGCAAAAGCTTTAATCTCTTCTATATCAGATGCGTTGGCTCCTACAGTAAACCTCATGTTTTTCGTTAACATGAGGACCTTGCAAGTACTCCAAATATACGAGGACGTGATTGAAGCATTAACGATTTCTCGTCTACTGCCATTTGGTACAACCGGAAGTATTTGTCTAAAGTCACCACCGAACACCATAACTTTACAACCAAAAGTCATCTCACATTTGAAGATATCTTTCATTGTTCGGTCAAGTGCTTCAAACGCATGTTTATGATTCATCGGTGCTTCATCCCAAATTATCAATTTCGTTTTTCTCAATAAATCAGCAACATCATCATCCGGTTTAATAAAACACATCGAGTTTTCTGTTAAATTTAAAGGTATATGAAACCTTGAATGTGCAGTACGTCCACCAGGTAACAAAGGAGATGCGATTCCACTTGATGCAACGTTTAATACAATATCTCCTTTACATCTGATGGATGCAGATAATGTCTTCCACAGAAACGTCTTACCAGTCCCTCCGTAGCCATAGACGAAGAACAGACCACCTGCATTACTATCAACTTCTTGAATTATCTCATCAAACACTAAACGCTGCTCATCGGTTAGACTGCTTAAATTATTATCAATTTCAATGGCAGTAGCGCGTACATCGTACCCAAGCTTGTCAGAAATTAAACGGTTGTCTGCTAAATATATTTATTCACTGTCGGGTTGAGGCATAGATGGAAACCGACTTAGACTTGAGTTGTTACGTAATAAGTAACGCTCAATTTCAAGAAACGTTAGGTACCTTATTTGTTCTTCTGGAAGAGACAAACCTATTAAAATTATATAAATAAATTATTTAAAGTCGTATAAATAAAAAATGAAATTAATAAACACTATTATATAAGACATAACTATGAAAATATTAAATAACAATTTGCGTACCTTCGATACTTAAAAGCTTTTGATGATTGTATAAAATGCCATCAGCAAGGTACTCCCATGTGTTTTCCCAAACATGTTCAGGCCTTGATAATGTATTAGACGCCAACATTGTAGCAAACAGATTATGAAGATAGTATCCTGAACCTGTGTAGTACGCCTCTTTGATAGCTTCTATATACTCCTTGTCGTTTTCTAAAAGGACTCTAGCGTAGCATGCATCTCTAAATGGTGGGAAGACTTGTCCATTCACGGTACGGATCTCTTCAAAAGACTTAGTACCTACTACCGTATTAAGAAGGATTCTTAAAAAGTAAGCCTCGCCCATGGTTTTGCCTAATATGCGTGTATCCCGTATCCTTTCCTTCTGCTTCCAAACAAATTTAGTTGGGAACTCAACGTAAGTAAGGGTACGCGCCATCGGATCTTGTTCGTTCTTTTCCATCCACCCCAAAAACATCGTAGAAGAAACAGATGGTTTTTGAAGAACACTATCAAGATCGTCATCAGGGCCGTATACAACGTTTTGTTTATCTGGTAGATGAAACGGAAGCCTGATTACGGATGGATAGCGATAATGAACATCAAATGCAAAGATGCGCCATGAAGCTTCGCACGCCGAGAGACATCTGCAATCGTATTACTCTTTAATTTCATCTTTTCTATCTTCACGCTGACCTTCATTGGGAAATTGTACAAAACCAAATTCTGCCCTATCTCGTCCTTTCTTAATGTATTTAAACAAATCCTTAATGGACGCAACCTGGTTACACCATTCGACATTAATGTGTGCCTGATAACGTCTCAATAGGGTTTTGCTATACGGAACCACACTTCTGTTATCAAGCTGAATACTAGATTTCTTAACAAAAAATCCTGAATCTGCTCGTCTATAGACCGGATAACCATTCCAATCTATAGTAGTCTGATCACAGAACTTCTTAGGAAATTTCTTCAAACAGTTACCTTCGACCACACACGGACAATTTGGATTTACAACACCACAAGGTCCATGAATCATATAGTCGCTGACAAGAGTATACAGATCTGGATCTAAGTTTTTGTCAGGTATCTCGGCAGAAATAAACTTGTCAACATGCTCAACCGAAGGAAGCTTACTTTCGTCATTTAAGAACAGACATATATGGGCATGCGGTATACCTTGTTTCTGAAACTCTATGGTATACACAACTGCAATAGGATAATTAATATTGAAATACTTATTTTTGAAGTTATGGTTATGAACGTAGCAGACCACAAAAACTATAATAAAGTAATTGAATTAAATGGATGCTTACCTGCCGATGCGTTGCCGAATAAAGATTTCTCTCGCAAGTCTTTCATGATTGCGTCAAGCTTAATTTTGAACAATCGGCATAAAATGTCCGGTCTATCCTCCGAATTAATGTTCTTGTCCTTCAGAAATATTTTAATCTCTGGCCATTTAGGATTACACGTGATCGTAATGAAAAAATCAGGGTATCCAAACCATTTACAAATAGCCATCGCGCATAATAATTCTCCCTCATATAACGTGATTCACCGGTAAACGAAGACGGTAGTAGTACGCGTGTTTCAACGTTTGACATATCTGGATTACCATTTTGTCGAAGCTTACTAAGGTTCTCATATGTCTCAGATCTCAGATTATTTTGCTGTAAACATATGAATAGTAATCGTTCACTTTCAATCATCGTATAGACGTCAACCAAGAACTGTTGCAAAAGTCTTCGAGCAATGGGAATCAAAGAGAAATGAGTGACTCTATCTTGAACATGGTAAGCAAAATACTCTCTCATTGAAAATTTTGACTCTTTCTTCTTCGTTGATGCCCTTCCTTCTCTATGAAGAATATCAATCCGGTAACCATCTTCACCAAAAGGGAAAGCAATGGATACTGAAGCGCAAGATACGGTGGATGAAGCTCGCTAATACGCTGTAGACAATCTTTCTTTGACTCAACAACTACATCACGATTATCAAAAGCATCCTCAATGTCTCTAACTATAAGCGCAGCAACTTCAGACGACGTCGGAATCTTATATGTACGACCATCTTTAGACCTATTTGCCTTAAGCCGTAATTTTAGGTCAACATGAGGATTATCAACTGTCACACCCCAACCGATGGCAAAATCATCAGGGCACGGCACTAGGCGAATCAGATTGCTCAAGAGAATCCATAACAACTAAATTGCGACAATATTTAATGCGTTCATTATCCCATACTTATAAACAAATACAATCACATAAGCTGTCACGAATTTCATGTTCTCTCAAACAATACAAATCTGTCAACCTAAATTTTAGGTGTGTTTCTAGACTTCCTAGCTTGATTTGATGTAGACTGTGACTAAACCTGCAACATACCTTACAATAACGTCAATACAAAAGTATTGGCGAGTATACAAGTTTGGATAGAGTAGCATAGTAGATAAAAAGTGCTGTGAATTACCACATACATAAACGAGATACACAACATATAAACAAGACAGATACTACCAGCTAAGTCACTCGAGCTGCGATTGGCATTGCTATTCATCCTAACTAGACCCCGTCGGGTGCTATAGCACTATACTAGTTAAGGCGGGACGTCGCGAGTAAAAGTCCTAGCACATATGTAACTAGCATCACGTGTTAATATGTAAGTCAGTCATTTGCAAGTGATAAATAGTCTAAATAGTTGATTTGTTTTGATAAGTGCGATTTTGATATAAATCTATGTTACAGCCAAAAGTGCATAAAGTAAAAAGGGATCGAGTATACTCACAGTAGGTGTTCGACAAGTAAACCCAACATGATTGGATTGGTTGAGGGCACGTCTGATTTAGCCTGATCATGGAACGACAGCATAAGCGTTTAACAGCGTGAAATAGTGCGTTGAGTGTGATGGTGGGTCGAAGGGTGGTTCGATCGAATGACTCATCCGGACGAATGGCCATCCGGACGAATGACCCTTCGGTCGGATGGTCATTAGAGTGTGCTGTTGAAATCTTGAACTTTTGAAGTTTTCGTTGTAGTATAGATCAAGTCATTCGACCGGATGGTCATCCGGATGGATGACCGTTCGATCGGATGACTATCCGATTGAAAGCTTGTTAGTTTGCAAAGAATTGGTCACCTGGTCGAATGGTCATTCGATCGGATGGTCACCCGATCGGATGGCCGTTCGACTGAGCGATTTGTTTGTTTGAACTTTTGCAAAATTGTTTAAGTGTTAGAAGCCATAAGTCATCCGTCCGGATTGTCGTTCGATCGGATGGCAATCCGATCGGACGGCTATCCGATCAGCGACCTAATCGTTTTGAAACTTGTAGAATTCGTCAAGTTAGAAAGTTTTGTGGTTTAATCGAGACTGTATGACAACTTATTAAACAACAGAAACCATACAAATTCCAAGTCGTTCGATCGGATGGGAATCACCCCGTCTAATCAGTAACTGTTCTCGACAGAACTTCATGTCCAACCCGTTATGTCGGTTGTCTCCTTGATAGCAATCTGTTCTCGAACTGGCACTTCACTAAGGAATGAGTAGAAGGCCTGAACGAGCTCCGATTCTATCGATTTTGAATAAAAAGTTAAGAAAGTTTGAATCTAGTTGAAAATGTTTAGATTTAGGTGAAATCAGTGTTAAAACATTGTAGAAATCCCTTAGATCTGAGCTATTCTTGGTGGAATGAGATCACACTTTGGTGTTCATGAGAACCCTTGATGACATCACCCTAAAACAGCACAAATCCACCGATTTCATGGTAAGAAGTTAAGTTTTGATAGTGAAATCGAGGAGAAAGTGTGTAGATCAAGAAAGTACAAGATTTGAGATGAAAACTTACAAGAATTGCGAGAAATCGAGAGAAAATAGCTTGAGAGCGTGCGGGTCGAATGAGGCTGTCACATCAACTGTTGTTGATGTGACAAGTGGGGTATTTATAGGTGAAAAGGGAGGAAGGCGGTGCAAGATGGGTCGGATGGTCATCCGTTCGGATGACCATTCGATCGATCGAATGGTCATTCGATCGAAGGGCTTTGGCAAGTTGGTTTCCGACTTTTAGTTTCGCGCGTTGAGCGTTGTGATAGTTTGTTCACACATATCCATACATATATATATTTATTATAATTAGTCATCAAAAGGTCGTATATAAGCATCCACATTTCCAAGTTTGCGATGCGATAATCGAGTTGCGTGTGATTGCGAGTGCGTGTTCGAGTCTGTGTTGCGTTGTGTTGTGTTGTGTTGTGTTGTGTTGTGATGTGCGATTTAGCGTAGCGAAAGTATGTGTCATATGCGAAAATAGCGTTGTAAGCAGTATAGGTACATTATGATCTGAATCTCTGGTGCTAGGCGTAACGAGAGTAACGAGTAGTAACAACGCACAAACGTGCGGGTTGTTACATCAGCAAACCGATCTCGTACACGCCTAAAGGTTTTCACCAGCTGATTATTTGAATCTAAAACCAGCTTAAGGTACTCTATGAGTTCAGTGTCAAGCAAATCAGAAGTTTCGGAAGCTGGTTTCTTTGAGTTACTGTCATGCAATTGTAAGACAAAAGCGAAAGTATCAGTAAGTGTTTATATAACATAAAACCAATAATAAATCAAATAAAGAAATAACGAAATGGTTTCCAAGGATACCTAAATACAGTTTTCCGATTACAGACTTCATTATCTGTGTCGTATATGTAAAGCTGCACAAATTTTGGTTCACCACCTTCTTTAGGAAGAAGACTTCCCAATGTATGATAATTCTCGCTACTAATTCGGTATACATACGGAGCATTTCCTCTTTTGATTTTTTAGTCAACTTTACCACCCATTGAAGTGAACGAAAACATAGAATTAAAACGACGAATATTCAGTAAGAAATGCTTGCTCTTGTCGTCTAAACTCTTGAAAAGATTTTGATATTCCTCACACGTCTCTTTAAAATTTGGAAGATGTACTTTTCCATAACCATAACAAAGCATGTAAGTTGTTCTTCCTGAGTAAAGCCTTCCTTTTTCGGCTTCAACTTTCCACAGCTTAGCGTTACATACGTCACATACAACTACTTGATCTCCATGATCCAAATAATCTATTATACAAAAATATAAATATCAAATTGTGATCATTGTTACGAAAATAATATAATGAGGTTCTTCAAATGGAATTTAATGTAGTGAGTGTGTAAGGTACTTACTGTTAGAAACTCTTTTATATGGATCTTCAGCTAATTGTTGAGGAATAACAGGATCGTCGGAAGATAAGTCAACCATTGGAACAGGATATACGCAGTATAACAACCCTCCTAAATATTTTCGACGCCCCAATATATTTTAAAATATCCCTATATGTCTTAAAATACACCCCGTATACGAAAACGTGCCCTGAATACCTTTATTTTATTAAAATTAAATAAAAAACCAGATTTTTACCTAGCTCGCGGGCCGCGAACGAGTTGGCTAGGATCTACGCGGGCCGCGACCTAGTGCCATCAGGCGAAACTGTAGCCCGTCACGTGGCAGGCCACCCGGAGAAGCTAGGTTGTTGAATCGACGAAGCTAGGCCCTACACACCTAAGTCGCGGGTCGTGAAGGACCCCTGTGTACTCTACACGGGGTGCGACGAAGCCCAGATCAAGCCCTATATATAGCGGGCACCGGCTGAACATTCGAACTCGCTTATCTCTCACTTTCTCTCTCGAATTTCTATATAGATAAAGCTATTCTCTGGCATAATACCCCCTAAATAACGAAGTTATGCCCCGTTGTAAGTATCATAACCCTGGTTACGTATTAGATACGCTGCCCGGTCGATTCAGGGTTCCGTAACGGCTGTTGAGGTTCTACCCGACGTAGTCGTTGGAATGCCGTCTCGGGGAGGGTATTACTAATGTAAATATTGGGTTATCATACTAACACTTGTGCATTTGTGTGTTTAATAGATAATCACCAGGAAATCCTTAAAGGAGGTCCTAAGACATTATAGTGAGTAATCTCCTTTTTGCAAATTGTTTTTACAAAACCTCACTTAATTAAACTACATTAAACAGTGATTAAGTATTTGTATTCTAAAATTATCATCGGTATGTTGGGGTTTTGTATACAAAATTTGTTACTACCTTGCGAGGAGTAACATGACCACAAGTCGGGTTGACAGTACCGTGGGTGGTAATTAAGTAGATGGAAACAAATGTAATTGCGCGACCGCCCTCATTACTATACAATGGTTTTTCTTAACTCAATTAAATTGAGATTTACTCACCAGTATTTCCCACTGAGAAAATGTTTTTAAACGTGTTTCAGGTAACAAAATGTGAAATCCAAATAGAAGCCAGCTGGACAGCACTGAAGGCTTAGAAAAGTGGCTATAAAGTTACCTAAAATAAAGAGATGTTTTTATTAAATAAAATAGGGTTTATCCCTATGAAAATGTGTGTACTTAAAACCTGGGAATATTCCCACGTGTTTAATATTATGAAAGTGTGGTATTTTACTCTGATAAAATGTTTCCTAACTACCGTCCTGATGTAATTTCTGCTGCCAAAATGATAAACACAGATACCACCGAAACTGGCCGCGGCCGCCCGTTCCCAGGGTTGTTAGGGGACGGGGGTTGCGATAGAAGGTGGTATCAGAGCTAAGCCACTGATTCAGCCACAGAAGTGTTCTGCTGACACCAATATATTATTCAAAGTGTTAGGAAATTTTTACAGAATTACGTGCATAATTGTATTTTATTGTTGTGTGTTATTTGACTATTTGTTAGTTTACAGTATGAGCAACCAAGGACCTTCCGACGCCTACCGTCAGTTGTCTAGCTCACCTAGAAGCGAAGGCACCTCTTCACAGCCTGCCCTCTCAGGGTATTCTGCTGATAATGAAGATGGGATATTCGTGTTTAAGGCTCAGTCTGAAGAGCCATTCCCTCCTAAAAAGAGAGGATGGTTCAGTAGAGGAGCGCATGAACGTAGGAAAAGAATGAAAAAGTTGCAAGAGTAGCGAGCCCTAGCAGCCGCTAAAAGAGAAAGAGATGCCCACACAGGATATGCTTAATAGGAGTTTAGTCAATTTCCATATCCTAGCAACCACAGCTGCCGACCCTAACCTGGAGCAACTCATAGCACCCCAACCTTTACCACTATTTCCTGCTTAGCCAATGGAAATTGAAAATAACCCAGAAAATCAAGTCCAAATGCATGATTTTAACCCGGAGGAGATACCTAGGATACCAGCACCCAATCCCTTAGACCCAGATTACGACCCGTGGTTCGATGAACTTAGGGATTACCAGTAACGCTACCCAATACCAGAAGATGAGCCCATGCCAAATCTAGCAGCCTACCTAGGTTTGGACCCTCTAGATCCCTACTATGATAATGATGAATACATTAGGGAAATTTTAGAGAATCCTTACCCGTACCAGGAACCCATGCCCCAGTTCCCAAACCCAGTCCCAGCACCTGCACCCCCGATGAGTGAAGAAAATGTGCAAGAGCTCCGAACTTTCGGAGAGGAGATTTTAGAAAGTAGCAAGAGGATAAGGCAGGTTGGAGAGCGACTCGTCTGGAAGTATGAGGAGCGCAATATGGAGTTCTGGATTGTCACACCCCCAAAATCCACCTGAGGAATAACACCGCTTTGAGGCGTGACTGACCAGGATCCAGCCACCAATCATATTGAACAAGCATGTAAGTGATTATAAAATCCAACCAATACAATTGGTGTCCAAACAAAACATAGTTTAAGTTGCAAGCGGAAGCATAACGTTTAAAGCCAAAACATAAGTGTAAGTCCCGAATAACCGGATCTTTCAATGATATCAAACAACACCAAGTTTGTGCGGAATCCAAACTTGATGTGATTCAATAAATTAAATGAAAATCAACAAGAAATATGAACAACGAAGAACAAACCGGAATCACTTTCAACACTTGCACACGATTCTATTACTTGAAAAGCAAAACCCTCTAGTACAAGTGTTCTTCACCAACTCGCCTCTCTCTCTAGCTCTCTAGAAGTTGTAACAATGAAGTTCAAAACCTAAAATAAGTTGAAAACTTGTTTATATACATAGACAAGCTCACTTCCCACATGGGCTCCCCTTGGGCCTGCTGGCCCACATGGCCTATAGCTTGGCCCAAGTGACATATAAAGGTCCACAACCTAATATAAACTAACCCGGTAAAGCCCAGTTCGTAACCGTAACCCATTGTGTTAATTTGATGCGTCAGTCTCACACTTTAGGGCCTAACAATCTCCCCCTAGACTGATGCCATCAAATTGTCTTCATAACATGAAATCAACAACGTCTTCAACGAAGTCTATGGTTGTCACTATGCTGCAGATGTTGAGGAAGTACTTGACTTCTGAACTCTCAGCATTGGGTCTCTTTCTTCAGCTCTTGTGGTTAGCTTCATATCAGGATCTCAATCAGCATCTGCTTGAAAATCTTGTCAAAAAGAATGTGAGAGGAGGATTCTCAACAAATCTTTTCTTCTTCAATCTTTGTCTTTCAAGCAGGTTCACGGTACTTCTTCAAATGCACTATCACTATCGGACGGAAATTCGTGTC
Organism: Helianthus tuberosus; assembly: GCA_030545235.1. Taxonomy (NCBI): domain Eukaryota; kingdom Viridiplantae; phylum Streptophyta; class Magnoliopsida; order Asterales; family Asteraceae; genus Helianthus; species Helianthus tuberosus. The sequence goes on from CM060372.1 coordinate 145,286,886, forward strand.
CGATTCTTCTGACTCAGGTACATCTTGTTGTTGAGCTGCTTCAGGCTTCTTCAGCAACTAACAGCATCTCAGTTTTCATCAACCCCTGTTCTTGATTGAAACCAAGTTCTGCACATGCTCACAAACTCATAAGCAAACATTTCTTATGCAACAGAGGAACGTACCACATGAACACTAGGTACATCCAAGTATTTGTACTCAGATTTCACAATTTAAATTCTTTCAACTTTTGATGATCAGTCAAATCTTCAAGAACGGTTACATTTTTTTAATTTTAAGAAAAACAAATAAGCACTCTATTTTTGGATTTTTGATTTTATAGAAAAACAAGACACTATTTTTGTATTTTTGAATTTTTCAAATTTTTTTTTTTATTTTTATTTTAAGAACTAAAAACAAATAAAAACTCAAAATATAAACAACTACCATAATATATAATTACAATTGCAATGGGATCAAAATTCGTTCTCAGGCAGACTAAGGAACACTTTTCAGTACGAGCCTAATCAAACTGGTCTATGCGATTGCCAATATGTTTGTCCACTTAAACTTTAACGCTCAACTTTCAATTTTTCAACTTCGTGATATGCTTTAGGTAATATTATACTATTATACCCGTGTGTCCCATTCCAAGGCATACCCCCGTGATCAAGGTAAGCACAACGATTCATCGTAGCAGGTGAGTATACTGATGTCATCCTTTAAGATATCCTGACTGTGTCTAGGTCTGCATATCATCTGTTTTATCATGTTTTGATTTCTTAACAATGAACACCCAAATAAATACTAATCATATCCTGGAAATATAAACAGCACACTCTATCATGCAAGTATCTTCCCTACCACATATTTCACAAGTCCAATCCATATTTCTGAAATCTTAACTGGGAATAGGTTGAGAAGAGAACAGAATAGATCTTTTGCAGAGATGGTATAATATACAGATCAAATGAGTTTTTCTCAGTTTGATATAGGTTTCTTGGGTTTCTTTTGGGCACTTGAGGGCCTCTTTCGGGTGTATTAGATCTATAGCGCGACAACGTACAGCTAGGTCAGCATGTATCTGGATGCAGCAAAAGCTGTCGTTGCCTAGCACCTCCAGGTCAGCATATATCTGGATGCAGCAGAGGAGGTACACGACTTTTTTCAGAGAAGATTTCAGAATCAGATCAAAATTGTGTGTATCGGGACAACATACAGACATTCAAATAGAAATGAGCTAATTCCAAGTGACTTTCTTTCCTGGGTTCATGTACAATTTTAGTTCTGAACAGAAGAACATCCAAGATATCCCCGAATGATTCAACAATATAAAGACCCGAAACCTCAGATGTTGGCTATCTATCAACACAAGATTTAAGACCATAAAATCATACACCGTTGGTATGTTACCCACATGGTACATAGTTCGTTATGTTTATATCACTTAGTATCTTTTATCATGTTGAGCGTCAAGCCTATCAACATATCGCAGTAGATCCTAGTCTTTTCAGCTATGGCACCTTACATGTGTTAGTCAAACCCTTTAACACGAACATTTATTTCACTTCCCATATCATGCAATTTCTCTTTTTGGCTTTTTCATTTTTCAAATGTTTTTGTATTTTTCTCATTTTCTCCCCCTAAAACAATGCATATATATACAGCAAACTCTTTTTGTGTTTTTCTTTTTCTGAGTTTTCTCCCCCTTAAACTCTATATCTATCTATATGTTCCTCTCCCCCCCCTAAATTTGTGCATAAATCTTGTATTTTTGCGCAAATTTACCATTTACTAGAGAAAGGACACTTTATATACAAAGATAATGAACTAAGAAAGGAAAAAAAATATTTTTGGTTAACCGTTCTGTCATCAGATTGAAGACTAATCAAATGCAAATCAAAGTACTGAATTTAAACGGTACCTTTTGCTGATCTTATCTTACTTCTCTAATCTCCTCCAAAGGAAACATATCATCTGTAAAAAAAATTGATCTTTTTGCAACAGTGAAATGTTACCCGTTTTTACCTCTGGAACAACCGCTATCAACACTCCAGAGATTGTCAACAGCTCCTCCTTGGTTGTTCCTGAAAAGTAAGGAGGTTAGTAAGACATGGGTACCCAGGCCATCGTGGTCCTGGGATTACCTGAAGCATCAAAATAAGACACTTCTTTCAAACACAAGTCCCCTTTAATTTCAAGGATTGGAGACGTTGCTTCTTTAGATTTGGGTTTCCAAATCTGTTTCGGTTTAACAAACATGTTTGTTGCCGTCGGTTGAGCAACTTTAACTGTTTTAGGTTTGTTAGTTTTAGAAAAACATTTTTGTTCCTGAGCAGCCTTCCGTTTGTTTTTAGCAACATTCCAATTCCCATCAGAAGGTTTAACCTTTGGATTCACATTCTTCATTGCCTTAGGTGAAGATACCTTCATTGGCTTAGAATGGTATTTATCCTTTGGTGTAACCCTCTGATTTTGCACATGATAGGGTATATAGGGACGATGTGTGCAGTTTCGAGCAATGTGACTAGCAATGCCGCAATTGAAGCATGTTTGTCTCTTCATGTAGAAAGTATTCTGATCAGCTGGATTTGCTCTTGCAGGCCCTGAAGGACGAACCGGTCCTTTTTGCGTTGGATGCGCCTACAGTTTACTTTCAGACGAAGACGAATTTGGGTGCTTGTATGTACTGGTTGCAGAAGTCTTGTTGCTTTGAGCACCATTCTTCGTCTTCTCTCCCTAATTGGAGCTTTCAATCACCTTGTCATGAGCCTTATGGGATCGTGATTGTCTTTGATGAGCAAACTTCTTATATCCTCGACTTTGATCTGTTCATTTTGGCTCCTTTTGTGTGTTGTGAACCGGCTCACAAACACCAACACAAGAGTGAGTGTTGACTTTTTGTTGCACTTTTGGGCGATGAACACAATTTCTAGCTATGTGTCCAGGAATTCCACAGTTGAAACAAGTCTGTCGTTTCAGTGTATGGAGATTCGATGAGCTAGCAGCATTAACTGATCCGACTGGTCTAGATGAATGAGCTTGCTTTGGTTGCTTTGCTTGTGTTCCATGTGCCTTTTCTGACCTCTTAAGTACCTGTTGATCAGAACTAGCACAAGCATGAGATTCATACGGATGATGTTTTTCGTCTTTTACAAGTTTATAAGGATTATATTGAAAAGACGATTCAGTTTCCGTTTTAACTTCCTTTTCAGAAACATTTTCTTGTGACTGTTCATTTGTTGTGACCACTTCTTCTTTTACAAAATCAGATTCAGTTTTAATTTCTGAAGATGCAGAAGTTTCATCAACACATGTTTCATCAACACATGTATCATGTGAGTGTAATTGTGGTTTACTTTCAACTTTGGTTTCCAATGTGGTCCCACTAGATTCAACATTAGGGACGTCCACTGTCACACTATCATTAGCTGTAGGGTTAGAAGCATCATCAACTACTGAAAAACAACCATCATCAGACGCATTATTCAAAGGTTCATGACAAGCATCAACTGTTTTACCCGACACATAACTACGAAACGAGTTAAGAAAAGCTTGTCCAAACACACAACCAGAATCTGATTCGTTTATTGAGTTTGTAGAAAAATCAGAATCAGAATTTAAATCTGGTTCATCCCCAAACATATCTCCCCATCTTACTTCAGGTACTTCATCTGCACATAATGAAGAAACGTTAGGATCAAAAGTACCCTTGGACACAAAACAAACTGGTTTAACCACCTGTTTTTCAACAGGTCTGACATTTATTGATGGCTTACAGTTTTTGGGACCACAAGTCATTTTGCTTTCATTTATCATCTCCTCCTCTGTCATAGGTAAGTAAGTATAATTTTCATTATAAGGAGGAGGAGCCTGATTAAAACCCAATCCCAACCCTTTTCTTTTCTGGTATGCTAACTGTTGATCACACAGGTTTTTGACTAATTTGCTGGAAGAATCAAATTTCTTAATATTTAGTTCATTTATTTGATATCTATCTCTGATATCCTCCAGTTCTTTAGTCACATTGCATAGTTTTTCTTTAACCATGAAGAGTTGGGCTGTTGTTACACTAACATCATCCTTGAGTTGGATGATGTCTTTTCGCTGAGCTTCGATTTTCTCCTTAAAAAGTTTTTCATTATTAGCTAAAGTGAAATTCTTTCTTTTAATGTCATTATAATCTTCGATTAGCTCAGCGTTGTGTAAATGATATGCCTCAACTCGTTCTCTACATTCAGGAGTACAAAAAACAGAAAGTATCTCTTCTTTGGTAATTTCTTGAGCCACTGGTTTGTGAAACATGAATGCCATAATTTCAGTGGGTGGCTGTTACTTTTGATCTTTCCCAAAAACACAAACCAAAAGAGAACCTGTGTACTCACTTACTCAAACCCTTTCAATCGAATGAAACTACTTTCTGAATCGCACCACAAAGCCTGTCAAAACTGTTATCACAAACAAAACCCCCTTTTTTTATTTTATTATTTTATTATTTTTTATTTTTAAAATATATATATATATATTTTATTATATAAGAATACCTACTATTACTATTATTATTATTAATATATAAATATATTATAATTAATGATTAAGTAATGATGACTAAATGATTAATATTATAATTATTATTATTATTATTATTATTATAATAAAATCAAAATAGAATCAACGTTGTTGTCTGTCTTCTTCGTCTCAATAATACCTGCCGTCCAAAAAAAAACCCTAAATCCTGGCTCAGCCGACAACAGTCCAGCCGTCAAGGTTATGAGAACGATGATGTGTGGTCCCCGGAGATGTTATTAATGGTGACAGGAGATGAAGAGTGTCGGAGATGATGATTATGACCAAACTCGAAACCGAAAACTCGAAAACACGACTCGAAAAACTTGACGGAGATGATGGTGAGGTAGGGTGACCGAAGATGGTGGTTGTTAAGATAAATGTTGGTTGCGACTGAGATGATCAATGACTAACAATGGTGATTCGGAGAAGTTAGACCGGAGAAGATAATCAAAGTTGCAGGTTGCCGGTGCTCGGTTTTCCGATGATGATGAATATGATCCGAACTAGTCAAGATTGTGATTGACAGTGAACGATGTTGTGGACTCATGATCTTTTGTGATGTAACTCGCACCCAGAACTGATGGTTGCGACTCAGAATCTAAGAACACGATGAGTCGAGATCGTGGTTTCGACTGGAGGTGATTGCTACTCGAGACCAGGGATGTATGAGAACTCAAAACCGTGATGATATTGAGTCGAGACCAGAAAGTTGTGAAGAAGAAAACCACTATTACCTTAAAATTTTGACTTGAGATCTGTTAAAATGGAGACTCGAAACCTCTTGAAACTCGATGTGGCTGATTGCGACTCGAGAATGAGGATGCGACTCGGAGATGAACAACTCGAGACCTTGAAAGATGAAAACTCAAAGAAATGAGTCGAGACCAGGAAACAATCTTTCAATGTTGAAAATTAGTTGAGTCGAGACCTTTGTGATGTTTGTGAGTCGAGACCGATGAGACACAGTTGGAAGATGGAAGATGACTCAAGACAAGTTGAATAGAGTGACTCGAGACCAAGGATGAGGATGTGAGGAATCGAAACCGTGAATGCAACAGTGTTGGAATGACTCGAAACAGCAAAAAGTACTCCGAAAGATTATCAAAATCACAAAAGTTATTAAAATTGAATATGGAAGGTTTCAATCAAGTCAACAACTTTCCTCCGAAAACTTTGTAAATTTAAAAAATCAAGATATTTTCAGAAAAGTAAAAGATTATGTTTAATCTTTTAACAACCTTTTCAAAAATCAAAGTACCAAAATATGTTGATTTTTATAAAACCTCGATGAATGCTACCAAGAACACGAAGAACGCGAAGAACACCGAACCAAAAATAACGAAAATCTTGAATCTTTGATATCACACCGAGCCTAGAAATAGGTTCTAATGGCTCTGATACCACTTGTAAGTCCCGAATAACCGGATCTTTCAATGATATCAAACAACACCAAGTTTGTGCGGAATCCAAACTTGATGTGATTCAAGAAATTAAATGAAAGTCAACAAGAAATATGAACAACGAAAAACAAACCGGAATCACTTTCAACACTTGCACACGATTCTATTACTTGAAAAGCAAAACCGTCTAGTACAAGTGTTCTTCACCAACTCGCCTCTCTCTCTAGCTCTCTAGAAGTTGTAACAATGAAGTTCAAAACCTAAAACAAGTTGAAAAATTGTTTATATACATAGACAAGCCCACTTCCCACATGGGCTCCCCTTGGGCCTGCTGGCCCACATGGCCTAAAGCTTGGCCCAAGTGACCTATAAAGGTCCACAACCTAATATAAACTAACCCGGTAAAGCCCAGTTTGTAACCATAACCCGTTGTGTTAATTTGATGCGTCAGTCTCACATTTTAGGGCCTAACAATAAGTTTAATTGTTTCGAAGTTTAACATGGTACACAGCTGTCCATGTCCCACAACGACTCTCTTCCATGCAAGCTCCAGCTAAGTACCTATTGACCTGCAAAGCATGTAGTAACGAGTCAACAATAATGTTGAGCGAGTTCACAGTGGGGTGTTTGTTTTAAGTTGTTCTGAAAACAGTTTCCTTTATCTGGCATCCTGCCGTGGGGGTTACCCCATAGTTGAATACGTGATTTGTTTAACCCAATTACTCTGGCTATCCAGCCGTGAGGGCTACCCCATGTTTAATTATCTGGCTCTACAGCCGTGGGGGCTACCCCATGTATGTTACTAGACTCGTTACCATATCGACTGCTGACTGTAGTCATGTTTATGTGCCCTGAACTGTCAATGTCTATCATCATTGACGTGCCCAGATCCATTAGTTCACGCCCGTCCTCTGCGGCACAGTGTGAGGTTTGTCAAACCTAAATAGCGCTATCTAACTAATGACCCGCTCGCCATTGGCCCGGCGACTAAGTCGATATAAAAGAAGGGAGGGACTTCGTGATAGAGTTTTGGTCTAGTGAAAGTTATCTGTCCAAGAGGACGAGGAATTATATTCCTGAACCAGCACTGTCCTACCCAATAAAGGACGAGGAATCCATGTTCCTTAACCCCGTTCCCAACCCCTGGGAATCCCATGCTTTGTAGAGAGTGTGAACTCACCTTAGGTTAGCTCGGCAGATAAATGAAAGGTCAAATCAAGCTAATTATGGTCAACCACGTCCTAGTATGGTTACCACACAAGTCAGATACAAACCAAGTAATGCACATACATTTTCTACTCGTATACTAGCACGTTGCAAACAGGTGTTATTCATGGCACTCCAATCAACAGTGCACAACATACACAATTAACAGTAACGCATAAAGTCCATATATTCGGCCCAATTACTTAGGCCTGTAACCGTGCAGGTCCAAACAGAATATACATGATCAAGTGGTCTCGAGTCGAGACTAGAGATCTCGGGTCGAGACGGCGCTGTCTCGGTTTGTAGCCTTCATCACTCGAGACCTGGTGGTCTCGAGTCAAGTCTTGAGTCGCAACAAGACCAGCGACCTGGTTTCGAGTCACGATGTTTGTGTGCTGGTAATGCGTGGTCTCTAGTCGAGACTTGGGGTTCTCGACTTGTAACCTATGTCGCAACCGCAGTCTCGTGTCGTCACATATATGGTCTCGAGTCGAGACTAGTGATCTCGACTTGTATTCCTGGTAACCGAAACCTTCTAGAATCTGTCCACTTGTACTATCCAATGGAATTTCATGTTCATGATCCTTAGTACTAACCAATACAATTTCACCAACATGTTTTCTTGTCTAATCTTAATACCAAACAGATCAAAACATACAATTCAAATCTTCATATCATGTTCACGATGCATTCAAATAGTTCATCATTTTATGGTTTTCATCATAACAACATGCTTCATCAAGAAAGTCTATCCTAGCATGAACTCAAGTTAGTGATATCATCGACTCCTAATTCTAGTATATTCAATCAATACAATAGCATGCTTACATAAGATTTATCATATTTAAACACATACACTAAAACAAATTATTCAAACATATCGCACTTAGCTAGTGCATCAACATCCGATTATTCAAGAACATGCTTGCGTACACTTATTCATTTCTACCCAACTTAATTGTCAAGTTAGCATGATAATCATTAATTCACCTCAATCTTCCTAACCACATAAGAGTATGTGTGTTATACAAAAACATGTGCATCCTTCAATAAATAAACATCATTTAATAACAAATAACCATCTTCTATCAAACAAACACCTTTATCAACAATTTCTCATGTATTTGTCATTAAACAACTAGAGGAGGTACTAACCGGCTAGGGGGTATGAAGGGTGAACTTCCGAATGACGATTCGAAGCTTGAACCGAGGGTCCTAGTGTTGCCGGTTTGAATCCGAGAATGAGGGAAGAAGGATGTTGAGACTTAGGGTTTTAGTGAGAGAGAGAGGGAGAGTGTGTGTGAGAGTGAGTTGCCCAAAGAAATGGCAAGGTTGGTTATCAACAAGGGTTATATACTTGTTCTAAGTTGGTGCACCCTAATGGGCTTTCGGGTAGACTAAAGGAGGTGCATGGCCCAACTGGCCCAACTGTTACTGTTTACTCGAGACCGAGTGGTCTTGAGTCGAGTCCTTGTGTCTTGGTTCCGGCTCACTACATACATACTTGTATAAAACTATATTTTATACGTACACATTGATAACACATAGCACATCAAGATAATCACGAACTTTTATTTACTAATATATAAACACATGACGCTCAAGCATGTTACATCAAGATGCAATGAAGGGTTCTAAATTTCGAGTTGTCACATTATCCCCAAGTTGAAAGAAATTTCGTCCCGAAATTTGGTAAGTACTCACTGAGGAAGCTAGTTAAGTTGTATGGTTTTCCTGGTTTTCCTGGGGTGTCACATCTTCCCCCCGTTGATCTGGAATTTCGTCCCGAAATTCCGTAGCTTCAGCCTCAGTAGTGGTTGTACTATTTACGAATAGTTGGGGATACTTTTGTTTCATCTGATCTTCGCGTTCCCAGGTGAACTCTGGGCCGCGACGTGAGTTCCAACGAACTCGAACGAGAGGTATTCTAGTGTTCTTGAGGACCTTAACATCCCGTTCCGTGATTTCAACTGGTTCCTCGACGAATCGTAACTGCTCGTCGATGGTGAGCTCCTTCAAAGGAACTACGAGGGTCTCATCTGACAGACACTTCTTCAGATTCGACACGTGGAAAACGTTGTGAACTGCACTGAGTTCTGCTGGTAAGTTCAGTTTGTAGGCCACCTTGCCTATTTTCTCGATGATTTCAAAAGGTCCGACGTATCGCGGGTTAAGTTTGCCTCGTTTGCCAAAACGAACCACACCCTTCCAGGGTGAAACTTTGAGTAGTACATGCTCCCCAACCTGGAGCTCAAGTGGTTTCCTGTCTTTGTCGGCGTAGCTTTTCTGACGGTCACGAGCTGCCACCATACGTTGTCGTATTTGAGAAATTTGTTCGGTTGTGTCTACCACGTGTTCTGGACCAGTGATCTGACTATCCCCCACCTCTGCCCAACAAAGACGTGACCGGCATTTACGCCCGTACAATGCCTCAAACGGAGCAGCTTTAATGCTGGTGTGGTAGCTGTTATTGTACGAGAATTCCACAAGTGGCAGATGATTTTCCCAGCTGTTGCCAAAGTCGATTACACATGCACGAAGCATATCTTCTAAGGTTTGAATAGTGCGCTCAGACTGCCCATCCGTCTGAGGGTGATATGCTGTGCTCATGTCTAAACGTGAGCCAAAGGATTTGTGCATTGCTTGCCACAGCTCTGAAGTAAAACGCGCATCTCGATCCGAGATAATAGAGGTGGGCATCCCGTGCCTCGAGACAACTTCCTTGAGGTATACTTCTGCTAGAGTGGAGAATTTATCCGTTTCCTTGATAGCCAAGAAGTGTGCGGACTTTGTGAGTCGATCCACGATCACCCAAATAGTATCGTTACCACGTTGAGATCTAGGCAGGCCCGTAACAAAATCCATGGAAATTTGCTCCCATTTCCATTGTGGTATCTCTGGTTGTTGGAGTAGGCCTGAGGGTTTCTGGTATTCAGTCTTGACCCTCGCACAGGTCAAACACTTGCTGACGTAAGTTGCTATGTGGGCCTTCATGCTAGGCCACCAATATGTAGTTTTGATATCGTGGTACATCTTATCCGAACCAGGGTGTACCGAGTAGCGAGACTTGTGTGCCTCATCCATCACAAGCTCTCGTAGGTTGCCATAGAGTGGGAGCCAAATGCGTCCCGTTACGTAGTAAGCACCATCTTCCTTTTGTTCTAAGCGTTACCTTGAGCCGCGTAGGGCTTCAGCCCTGACGTTTTCTGGTTTCAATGCTTCTACCTGAGCGTCTCGTATTTGGGAAGGAAGACTAGAATGTATAGTGAGTTGTAAAGCTCGCACGCGCTTAGGCGCGGTGTCCTTTCGACTGAGGGCGTCAGCCACAACATTGGCCTTGCCCGGGTGATACCTGATCGAGCATTCGTAGTCATTCAGTAGTTCGACCCATCATCGTTGTCGCATATTCAGTTCATTCTGTTTGAAGATATGCTCGAGGCTCCTGTGGTCGGTGTAGATGGTGCACTTGGTACCGTACAGGTAATGTCGCCATATCTTAAGTGCAAAAACAACAGCTCCCAGCTCTAGGTCGTGCGTAGTGTAGTTCCTTTTGAGAACTTTAAGTTGGCGTGAGGCGTAGGCTATAACTTTATCTTGTTGCATCAATACACAACCAAGACACTGAATTGATGCGTCGCAGTAGACCACGAAGTCGTCTGTGCCCTCTGGCAATGAAAGGATAGGTGCGCTGCACAGTCTATCCTTTAAATGCTGAAATGCTAACTCCTGTGCATTTCCCCATCGATAAACAACGCCTTTCTGCGTTAGTGAGGTGAGAGGCTGTGCAATCTTGGAAAAATCCTTAATGAATCTCCTGTAGTAACCTGCCAAACCCAAGAATTGGCGAATTTCCGTTGGTGTACGAGGTGCAGGCCAGTTCTTAATCGAGTCCACTTTGGATGGATCAACGTGAATCCCATCCTTGTTTACCACATGGCCTAGGAAATGGACTTCACGAAGCCAGAAGTCGCATTTTGAAAACTTGGCGTATAGCTGTTCTGCTCGAAGAAGTTCCAAAATAAGTCGTAGGTGTTGCTCGTGTTCCTCCTGACTCTTCGAATAGATCAGGATGTCGTCGATGAAAACTATGACGAACTTGTCCAGGTAAGGCTTGCACACTCTATTCATCAAATCCATGAAGACCGCAGGTGCGTTTGTCAGCCCAAAAGGCATGACCAAAAACTCATAGTGGCCGTATCGAGTTCTAAAGGCTGTTTTGGAGACGTCCTCTTCTCGGATTCTCAGCTGATGATATCCCGATCTCAAATCAATCTTTGAATAGTAGCTCGACCCTTGCAGTTTGTCGAACAAGTCGTCAATACGTGGTAGAGGATAACGATTCTTCACCGTCACTTTGTTGAGTTCACGATAGTCGATACACATTCTAAAGGTACCGTCTTTCTTCTTCACAAATAGCACTGGAGCTCCCCAGGGCGATGAGCTAGGACGAATAAAACCCTTATCCAAGAGTTCTTGGAGTTGCGTAGAGAGTTCTTCCAACTCTGATGGAGCTAAACGATAAGGTGCACGAGCTATATGTGACAACCCGTACTTCTGAGGTTAGCACCGTTATACTAATCTTATATAATTGCATGAACGTGTGTGATGAATTAATTGCACTTGTCTAATGTATTTTATATAAGCAAATACTTGAAGCCAAATTCTTATCGTGTTGAACCAACCCGAACCGTTTAAACTATAACTTGAGTAGTATATGTGTTATATTAGTTGGTGATAAGTATACTCTAAATATTGTTTGAATTTAATAGTAAAAAAAAAATATTAATTATTATGTATGTATGTATTTAGATATCCATCGCAGCCACATCTTTTCCCCATCTTCTTATTCTTTCAATACACCCTTATTTGTCAACAGCCCAATACCCTCACATTAGGCTCAAGCCCATAATCGGCCATAGTGAACCGCCCCAAGATTTTTAGTATATGTATACGTATTATGCATGGTTCAATTTAAGAACTCTAAACCACAAAATAACAAACCCTAAAGCATCCCCTGAAGTCGACGGCAACCAAGGGTATCTCGTCCATCACGTCTAACAGTCGTCATACCTCGGCTAGGTTAGTATATTTTGGCTTATGTTAATTCTTGTTTGATCGCTCCCATCTACGTGAAATACGTGTTAGTAATGCCATGGTTAGATGATTATTAATTGTGTTAATGGGTAATCATGACAACAAGCATAGACGGTTAAGAGGCTACGTGAATTAAGGCATGGGCGAGTTATAATGTTTGCATAATGAACCATCAATAATATTCATAAGATACATAGGGATGAACTGTTGATGAATTGAATCATGTCAAGAATAAGTGGTGTTGTTTATTGATCTTGATTTATGTGTGAACTAATTAACAAAAGTTGTATATATGTATGTTATGAACAAGGTGCACAATTAACAAGATCCAATCGTGAGAAAATTAATGTATGAGGCTAGTCGGCATGGGGTTCATCCCCGGATCGTCCTGGGTCGGCGACGGTCCCAACACCGTGCCGCCCCCCCCCCCCCCCGTCCCGTCTTGATCGTCGGGTTCTAGCCGTTTGCGACGAAGCTAAGTGGTGGGCCCCGGATCGTTTGTGACCGTTCAAAATAAAAAAAAATTAATTTTCTAATTAACATTAAATATTCAAACGGTTATAATTTAAAATATACCCCAATTCACTTCCATTTTTATAAATACTCACATCTTTAACCATTTTTTTCACAACTTTTCACCCACTACCACCCCATCTCTCTCACATTTTATAAACCACTCTTCCCTTTTTATAAAAACTCATCATATTTTATACCGTTTTTTACACACTACCACCCCATTTCTCGCTCAAAAATTATCATGGCTTCACCCATGTCTTCCGTTTCTTCAATTTCTTCTATGTCTTCATCGGGTTCGTCTGCGTGGTATTCATCATCTTCGGAAGAGGATGATATTATGCACAACATGATTATGAACGCGGCTCAAGTCTTCATGGCGGCTGATCAAGGGTCGTCCCAACGGCTACCTAGACGAGCAAAATATAACCGAGACCAAGAAGGTATTTTACTTTTTTTTTCCTTATCTTTTATATAGATTTGAAAATGTATTTTATAATTAATTTCATTTATGTTTCGTTTTAAATTTATAGCCGGCCACGCTAAACTACTAGCCGATTATTTTGCCGACGAACCCGTGTACCCAGCCGAGATTTTCCGACGTCGGTTCCGCATGAGTCGTCCACTGTTTTTACGTATTGCAGGCGACATGGCCCAGTCTGATCCGTTTTTTACATTGCGGAACGACGCTAGGGGGCTAAGGGGTTTCAGTAATTTACAAAAATGCACGTCGGCCATTCGCCAACTTGCGTACGGTTACGCACCCGATGCATTAGACGAGTATATTAGGATGTCTGAAAGAACCGCACGTCGATGTTTGCACAAGTTTTGCGAATGGGTTGTCAAATTGTATAGCAAGCGATATCTGCGGAAACCGAACGCAAACGACGTTCAAAAATTATATCAAGCACACGAACAGAGACATGGTTTCCCAGGAATGCTCGGGAGCATTGATTGCATGCACTGGGCGTGGCAGAACTGCCCAGTCCAATGGCAAGGTCAGTATACTAGGGGAGATCATGGACATCCGACTATTATTCTAGAGGCGGTTGCGTCACAGGATCTCTGGATCTGGCATGCTTTTTTTGGTCTACCTGGTTCGCTCAATGACCTTAACATCATATACCAGTCACCGATATTTGAGGATGTAGTGGCGGGTACAGGTCCGGACACAAGCTTTACAGTTTCGGGGGTGGAATACAGGCGAGGTTACTACCTAGGCGATGGGATATACCCAAAGTACTCGACAATCGTTAAAACTATTCCGCACCCGACAGACGACAAAAGAAAAAAGTTTGCGAAGTTTCAAGAGGGTGCGAGAAAAGATATTGAACGGGCTTTTGGTGTTCTACAAAAAAAAATGGCATATCATTGAACATCCAGCACGTTCGCAAACACCAAAGAGGTTACGACACATTATGTACGCTTGTATCATCCTTCATAACATGGTCATTGAAGACGAAGGTAGAGCGATATGCGAGTACGACGAAGACGCGTCAACTGGAAATTCTGTTCCAGTTAGTGCGGAACAACAAGATTTGAACATGTTCGCTCTACGTAACGAGTACACACATCATAACCTACAAGCGGACTTGGTGGAGTACATTTGGAACAACGCTCAAAACGAACCCGACCACGACATGGAAGACGAAGACTAGTTGCTTCTTTTAATATATTAGGATATTTTTAAGTTTTTTTTTTTTTAAGTTTATGTTTTTTTTGTTTTTTTTTTTTAAGTTTATGTAATGTTTTTTAATATTAATGAAAATATTTTGTTACTTTATTTGTTAAATGTTAAAAAAAGTGGAAGATTAAAAAAATAAATAAATAAAAGTGGTGGAGGATGATGACTAGGACCAACTTAACCATGCCCTCTAGTTTTGGAGGATGGACCAATCTTGGGAGGATGATGACGTGGCGCATACGTGGCGGATCATCCTCAAGGATGGTCCATCAACCATACCCACTAGCCTGACTAGGGTATTGAATAAATGATATGAAGCTAGGGTTGCATGATGATAGGACAGTTCTTAATGATTTGATAGTGAGGATAACCATGAACAAGGAATTGGCGGCCCATGTGGGTGTATAAAGTCTTGATTTAATCAACCCATGTGCATATCTCATTAATGTTGTCAATATAGTCATATCTCCTTAATGTTGTCAATTTAGTCATATCTCATTAATGTTGTCAATATAGTCAAAGGTAGTCATAGGGGATTAATTAATTAATGAGAGGGTGTTAGGTGGTTTGGTTGAACTGATTGTGCTAATTGTTGTAACTATTGATTAGTTTAGAGCATGTAAACTGCGAACTTGGGATTGATGCTTGTTCTGGATGTACACGAGTTTATTAATTGACAATGTATCATTGCTGAAACTAGGATTTCATGATTTAGTGTGTTAATTGAATTTGTTTATAATGTGGGCCGATACATGTTAACTGGATTATAAGGGTTATTAGTTGGGCCGCATATAAATGTTGGACACACACATACATATAAATTGATTTATTGGTTTGGGTAGTAAATAATGGACCTTATGGATTAAATGATGGGCCGAGAAACCTTGATAGATGGGCCGATAATTACTATCAAATGAGTTGGTCAAACTAGGGAATATGGTTTGGTTATTTGTCGTTCATAGATTGAATTGTTTGTGTTCTATAAGCCACTAATTTACATGTATAGTACAATATGGGAATTGGGTTTTGTCAGAACATGTGCTAGCATGGGGATCCGAATTTAATAGGTAATATACTAGTCACACATCTCTGATTGCAAGTGGAAAGCATGATCCCATCATGGGTTAAATAAAAAGTCAGTGGATTGTGAATTGGTGGTTCAAATTTTGTATAGGAATTATAAGTCCCTGTCGATTATATATGTTAATTGTTATTACTTGAACTATATATGTGATACTTATACATTAAATTGTGTGGTATGTGATTAAGGAATACGTGAATTACTCATACGTGAAATATGTAGTATATGTGCACATGAAATTGATTGTTGTCGGTAACAATGATAGGACGTACTTGATCAATTGACAAACGAGTAATTAGTCAAACCGAGCAAACCAAGGTGAGTTCACACTTTCTACAAGGTATGGGATTCCCAGGGGTTGGGAATGGGTAAAGGATTTGAACTGCAACTGCGTGATCTCCTGGTTTGGAACACGTACACACCCTCTTTATTGAAGGGTGATAACACGTACTAAGAACTTAAACGGAACCTGCGTAATCTCCTAGTTTGGGGATTTCGTACATACCCTCTTTATTGAAGGGTGACAACACGGATACTAGACCAAAAATCTCTATCATGAAGTCCCTCATTTTATATCGACTTAATCGCCGGGCCAATGGCGAGCGGGTCATTAGTTAGATAGCGCTATTTAGGTTTGACAAGCCTCACACCGTGCCGCAGAGGACGGGCGTGAACTAATGGATCTGGGCACTAGTCAATGATGATAGACATTGACGTCAGGGCACCAACTTACTTTAGTCAGTGGTCGATATGGTAAACAGGTCTAGTGGTTAACATGGGGAAGCCCCCACCAACTATGGATATGTTTGGAAAACAGGGTAAACTGATTAACTTACAACTTACAAATGAATTCCTGGTTTTTGAAACAACTTAACAATGAACACCAACTGTGAACTCGCTCAACTTTGTTGTTGACTCGTTGTTACATGCCTTGCAGGTCGTTAGGTACTTATGGAGCTTGCACGAGGAGGCGTGGTAGTTGTGGGACATGGATAGTCTTATGGCATGATAAACATTTGATATATTTGAACTTATATTTTAGTTTTTCGTTTTATGCTTCCGCTAATTAACTTGAACTTGGTTAACTGGTTTTTGAACACCAATTATATTGTGTGGTTGGATTTTATTTATTCTAAATACATTGTTCAATATGATTGGTGGCTGGATCCTGGTCAGTCACGCCTCCATGCGGTGATATTCCGCTTGTGGATTTTGGGGGTGTGACAGATTGGTATCAGAGCCATTGGTTATAGTGAACTTGGTTTTAATAAGGGGAAAAAGTTTTGTTAAAACCAGACTATAACCTGAACAGTGCTCAACGATCCACAACGACGCTTCGCTCCACGTGCAAGACTCGACATTCTAGGTGATATAATTTATGTTTACATTGCCTACTTGCTAGATTACATAGAACTTTGCTCACGGTATGCTTAGATAAACGTAACAACTATTGATTGAAAACACATGTGTGCTTACTCTCTTCTGTCATCGCACTTTCGCGAACCTTTCTCACTCATGTTTCCTTTAATATGAAGATCATGAGTGGACGCGTTAACCTAACTCAAGCCCAGTTGGCGGCTTTGATCACTGAACAAGTTACTGCAGCACTTGCCGCTGCCCAGGCAGGAGGTCAACACGCTCAGCCTCCTGTGTGTACTTTCAAGACCTTCATGGACTGTCGTCCCAGTACTTTCAGTGGCACTGAAGGGGCCGTTGGACTCCTCCACTGGTTTGAGAAGCTCGAATCCGTCTTTGAGATGTGTGAATGCCTTGAGGCTCGCAGGGTGAAATATGCTACTGGTACTCTTGAGGGTATAGCGCTCACGTGGTGGAACGCTCAGGTCCAAATGCTGGGGTTGGCGACTGCTAATGCCACCCCATGGAACGATTTCAAGGAATTGATCAAAGAAGAATACTGCAGCCGTGATGACATTCATAAGCTGGAGGTAGAGTTTTACAACTTAAAGATGACGGGGTCAGAAATTGAAGCGTACACTAAAAGGTCGAACGAGTTGGCTACTCTGTGTCCTACTATGGTAGACCCTCCCATCAAACGTATCGAACTGTATCTCAAGGGTCTAGTGCCAGAGATTCAAAGTCACGTGACCTCAGCAAATCTAGTGTAACACCCCGAAAACGGGTTTGGTAATTAAACTCCGTTAATACTGAAGGACGGGTAAAGTACCGTTAGTGGCAAAATTTACCCGGTAAATATTAGGATTTAAATAATTAATCCTAATAATAAATAAAAAGTGAATAAAAGCTTGTAAGAAATAAAAGCTTAAAAGGCCCGAGATTTAACGGGACTTAAAAACATAACGGGTTATAACTTCCCGAACCCGCTAAAGTAACAAGGAATAATTAACCTAGTTAGTAGCATGTGATTAAATGACTAATGGTGAGTTATAGCTTCATTTGATCAAAAGGAAACATGAGGGACTAATATTGTCAAGTGGGGAAACTTGTTTTATTAAAACAAAAATTAAACACCAAAACACACACTCAAAGTGTGTGTTCTGGTCGACATTTCTAGAGGAGCCAGGAGCCCTCATCTTCAAAACCCTAACAAGCTAAAATTCAAGCAATTGGAAGGGCAAATCACACCCAAATTGAAATCCAAGCATGGATTAATGATCACCTCAGCGAAATGATCATAAGGTATGTTAAATTTCGTTGAATGATTCTAGTTGAAATTCTGAATCAATACTTGAAACTCGAAATTTATGATGCATGATGGTTGCTTGGATGAAATAGGAATGAGATAGTGATTAGGGATAAACCCTAGTCAATTACTTGTAGAAATTTTGTTTAATTCTTGAAAATTCACAATCACCATTGAAGGTGATAAGTGGGTTTTGTAAGAATATGTTAAACACTAGAATTTTGATTGTTGTTCTAGTGTAATTGAGCTCTAGGAAGTGAATGCAGATTTTGTTAATATGAAAAATTGATTTGAACATGCTTAATTGATGTTAAGCTTGGCTAAATAACTAGTTATGAAAATCGATTGTTGATTTTATAGAATAT
This sequence comes from Helianthus tuberosus, assembly GCA_030545235.1. Classification (NCBI taxonomy): domain Eukaryota; kingdom Viridiplantae; phylum Streptophyta; class Magnoliopsida; order Asterales; family Asteraceae; genus Helianthus; species Helianthus tuberosus. The sequence continues at coordinate 145,305,439 of CM060372.1, forward strand.
GCCCACAAGGTGTTTGTTAAAATGCCTAAGTGAATGATTGTAAGTTGAGAGTTCGAATGAAACGCGTAATTTCCTTGTTTGATTAATTACGTGAAAGATGGGGTAAAGCGGGTTCTAATCATAATGTTTATTTGACTTAATTGTGCAAAACATGTGATCAAAAAGTAGTTAAACTTTGATAAGCTAAGTTAGCTAATCATGAAGTCGAATAGTAGCTTCGGCATAGTAAATAGGTGAGGTGGAATAGTCGTGATTTATATGACTAATTTAACCGCCTTGCAAATGATTGAAAATAGTTTGACGCCTAACGAGCTAGGTGGAGGCTTGGGAAAGGAAGCGGGTCAAACAAGTCAAGAATGGAGGAAAAAGCATAATTCGGATGCAAGGTAAGTATAGCTTACACTAGTCTTAATTTGTGGAATATTTTCTTATCATATAAATTATGAATGAGTTATCTAAACAATTGAAATATGATGTTCCGTCGTGTAGTCGAACGGAACAAGAAAATCAAAGATGAAAGAAATCATTATAATGGTTAAAAGAGAAGTAAATCGATAATTTGGTCATATTATGTCGAAAGCAATAAACGGTTTATAAGTAAAATGACCGTACGGTGTTAAACGGAATGAGTCATGTAGATGATACGATAATAAATATCATCTCGTATAGATAAACGAATGATTCAGTCAAACGGGTCAAAAGGTGTAGACATCACCTTTTTGACAATAATGACTAATGATTATTGTCGAGTTATATTATTGCAGGAGTAAATGTCAAACGGGTATTCGCAACGCTAAGAACTTGCAATTTTAAAAGCAAGGTATTAAAAACGGGTCAATATAATGGTCCGCGCCAGGTATGTGAAATAGGGTAACACTCATTTAGAACATGTGGTTCAAAGAGTGTTAAAAGTAGTCAAATTAGACATTTGGTTACTTGATAAATAAACCGAATGTTTTAAATAAGGAACATTGCGTTTGGAAAGCTTAACGACTTTTCAAACAACATCATAAGTTAAAAGAGGGTTTTATGGGTTAAATATACTTTCAAAAGTCCTTTATCGTAAATGATTGGCTAAATGGACTAAAACGCCCTTATAAGCTAATTTCAACAAACGACCTTTAAAGGTAGTTTAGAAACGTGTTTTATGATCAAATAAATAATTGGAATAAGTGTAAGAAGCGAAAGATGTAAATCTTCGGTCAAATGACTCTATATGAGTCTTTGTCGTAAATTTAGCAATCCGACGAGAAAAACTCGGATTATATAGATCACCTCATTAAGTCCACCACAAATATAGTTGTGGTGGAAGATCCTTTGTTAAGAAACGTGGATATATGTATTTAGAAATGAATGAAAGCAATTGGTGCTTAAAATATGCTTGAATACCTCAAACGAGTCAAAATAAGCATATGGGTGAAAAATGGGTTAAAGAATGTATATAATTCTCTAATTGGAACCCAATATGTTAGACATCTCTGAATTTAATAGGTTTATGAGAAATACGGGTCAAACAAACTTGTACGTTTGATAAAATCACGAACGGGTCAAATTTTGGTAAAAGAGTAATAAGCCGAAGACTTAAAAGTCTTAAATTTTATCAAGCCGGATGTCGGATTTTAACTCCATTTGATGGAGAATCAAATTACAAACATGTAGGAAGAAACGGTAGGTCAAACGGATAAGCGGTTTGAAAGATACGAAAGATTTCGCGTCAAATTACGGCACAATGGAAAGGCTGAACCCAGGGCCCACCGTAATTTACGGTCCCACCGTAATTTACGGTGGAGATGATTTGTTTTACGGTGGTGGCCCACTGTTTTACGGTAGAAATGCATGAACCCAGGGGCCACCGTAAATTACGGTCCCACCGTAATTTACGGTGGAGGATATTTTTATTTATTATTTTTGTTTTTCATTTGAGAAATCAATTGTTTTTCCGGACATCGTTCGGACACGATTTAAACCCCGTATAACTAAAGCATTTCATGTTATTGAAATGTAGGTACTTTTGGATGCCGGAAGACGATCAAGCTCAGCAAAGAACCGAACACGATAAAGATACACGCTTCCGCACTTTGCCACGTTGTAAAATTTAAACAACGAATTCGATCACGTTACCTAGAATAACTTAAGGATTTATAAAAGTTTTAGTAAACCCGTATTTTTATAATATGTGTAGTCTTAACTACACATCTAATTGTTGGTATTTACATGTAAATTCGTTAAATCAAAACTAGGGTGTTACAAGTTGGTATCAGAGCCTTGGTTTAAGAGATTCGAGTATGGTGAGGAGGAACCATGCTTGGACTTAAACCTTATGCTCTTGACAAAGAATAGTGTTCGGTTCGAGGCTTGATCGCAAATCCGGTAAGTACAAGTATGTTAATAGCTTAGCATGCCAAAGTGTTGTAAACAACACATAGGGCTATCGTGTGATACACGTTACCCCAATTAAAATGATTGATGTAGTTGATGAAAATACGCGCGTTGACGCATATAGTAGAAAAAGCCTTGTATTATAATACGGGCGATTATTGAAGTTGACGTTACTAACCTTTGTGAATGTTTTAATTGAAGGACACTCGCGTTTGAAGACGACGAGAGTCAAACGAATTGTGGATATGATGATGGGACGGTCCAAGATATGACAAGAAGAGCATACTCATCAAGGACCTGAATCGCGTAACGATCGCAAATAAGTAATGGCAAGAAAGCCCGTTAAGGCAAGCATTACCAGGTGCACATTTTAAATATAATTGCACAAATAGCAATATGCAACAAATGAGTAGAAATTGAAAATTGCATATGTAGAAAAAAAAAAAAAACTTGGAATAAACCCGAATAGAAAATGTATTCGGGATATTGTTTCCAAGAGAAACAAATAGAGGCGTTACTTACATAGGGCGTGATGTGAAAACTATAAAAAGGTCATGTGTGTCATATGTTAATCGCTTACTCTGGCCAAGTAAGTAGTGGCATATGATACCATGAACTTCTTATGGCGGACACATCTACATCCAATGTAGTAAAGGCGGGGTAAAGGGGACTAATTAAAAAGTACCCAAATGAATCAGATAAGCAAAATATTTGATGATAATGTAAACGCACAACCAAGTGACGGGAGCGTATTACATTAGGATAATGAGCCCGAGTGAAGGGACAAAGAAGCATGTAAAATGATTTAGACGAGTATTGGGAAGGAGTGTACTTACACTCGAACCCAGAAAACGCAAGCATGTAAAATAATTTAGACGAGTATTGGGAAGGAGTGTACTTACACTCGAACCCAGAAAACGCAAGCATGTAAAATGATTTAGACAAGTATTGGGAGGGAGTGTACTTACACTCGAACCCGGAGAATGTAAACATGTAAAATGATTTAGATATGCATTGGGAGGGAGTGTACTTACACTCGAACCCGGAGAATGTAAACATGTAAAATGATTTAGATATGCATTGGGAGGGGGTGTACTTACACTCGAACCCGGAAAATGCAAATATGTCCCTTAACGTGTCGTTTTTGTAAAACGTCATACTTAAGGACAAAGTCGGAATATAAAAATGAAACCTTAGACTACGGTCAAGGTCAATTGAAATTCAAGAGCGAAAATAAATGATTCCAAACATAATAAGAGATGCTTAGAAGCTATATATGTATATATACATTTGAATATAGACAAGAATAAAAGATGATCTACTGGATCATCATAACCTACGGGATTAAACACAGTGTTAAGGTCTACGGGACCAAAAAGACCCTCGGGTCATAAAAGAGAAGGAGACGAGTTGTTAATATCTCACCTTAAAAAGGGTGAAAAACTTAAAGAAATAGCCTATGGGGCTAAATGAAAGAATCTAAGGGTCAATAGTGTAAAGCAAGGGAACTAGTTGTGATTTCCCGCATAAAACTAAGACTGTAAAAGAATAAATTATGGACTGTCAATATCCTGGCATGGATAATGGACAAAAGTTAATGAGAAGATCCTAAAACTAAAATTTCGGTTCTAGTAAGAAATAGCGTTTTTACAAACATAAATCCTGATAGGAATTTAAATTATAAGCATGAAAGATACAAGTCTTGACACAGATTGGCGCAAGACGATATATTCGAAAAGTGTTATTTTCGAAAATAAAAGGTTGATGCAAACTAAACACGATGTGACACGATCACGGTTAGGAAATGTAATGTGAAGTAAAATCACATTATAACCAAGCGAGCGGTGAAAAGTAACTGGACTAATAAGTCTAGTTAGTGAGACCGGTTAAGGTCATTTAAATAAATTGCTCGTTGTAAGCGGTGGATTCGGTATAACTGAATCGAATAAATGAATTTGAAAACAAAAGAAATTGTTGCTAAAAGTGAAGGATTTCACTAAGGACCTTTAGACGGGTCAAAGTAACGGATTCATAAAGAATTCGATAGTATATAAAAGCGATGGAAATTGCTAAGTTAACTAAACTAGTGGAAATAACGAGATTACGTTATTTCAAGCAGCACGATGACATATGAGAAACATGGATGATTAATAACCAAAAGAATGTTATCATACATTTCGGGTGATATCAATAATTGGTTAAAAATAAAAGTAATGTTCAAAGGATTTCCCGGAACAAATGCATTGAGTTTAAATTCAATGAATTATGTAAGAAAAGGTTTCGAGGACGAAACCTCTTTAAGGGGGGTAGACTTGTAACACCCCGAAAACGGGTTTGGTAATTAAACTCCGTTAATACTGAAGGACGGGTAAAGTACCGTTAGTGGCAAAATTTACCCGGTAAATATTAGGATTTAAATAATTAATCCTAATAATAAATAAAAAGTGAATAAAAGCTTTTAAGAAATAAAAGCTTAAAAGGCCCGAGATTTAACGGGACTTAAAAACATAACGGGTTATAACTTCCCGAACCCGCTAAAGTAACAAGGAATAATTAACCTAGTTAGTAGCATGTGATTAAATGACTAATGGTGAGTTATAGCTTCATTTGATCAAAAGGAAACATGAGGGACTAATATTGTCAAGTGGGGAAACTTGTTTTATTAAAACAAAAATTAAACACCAAAACACACACTCAAAGTGTGTGTTCTGGTCGACATTTCTAGAGGAGCCAGGAGCCCTCATCTTCAAAACCCTAACAAGCTAAAATTCAAGCAATTGGAATGGCAAATCACACCCAAATTGAAATCCAAGCATGGATTAATGATCACCTCAGCGAAATGATCATAAGGTATGTTAAATTTCGTTGAATGATTCTAGTTGAAATTCTGAATCAATACTTGAAACTCGAAATTTATGATGCATGATGGTTGCTTGGATGAAATAGGAATGAGATAGTGATTAGGGATAAACCCTAGTCAATTACTTGTAGAAATTTTGTTTAATTCTTGAAAATTCACAATCACCATTGAAGGTGATAAGTGGGTTTTGCAAGAATATGTTAAACACTAGAATTTTGATTGTTGTTCTAGTGTAATTGAGCTCTAGGAAGTGAATGCAGATTTTGTTAATATGAAAAATTGATTTGAACATGCTTAATTGATGTTAAGCTTGGCTTAATAACTAGTTATGAAAATCGATTGTTGATTTTATAGAATATGCCCACAAGGTGTTTGTTAAAATGCCTAAGTGAATGATTGTAAGTTGAGAGTTCGAATGAAACGCGTAATTTCCTTGTTAATTTCCTTGTTGATTAATTACGTGAAAGATGGGGTAAAGCGGGTTCTAATCATAATGTTGATTTGACTTAATTGTGCAAAACATGTGATCAAAAAGTAGTTAAACTTTGATAAGCTAAGTTAGCTAATCATGAAGTCGAATAGTAGCTTCGGCATAGTAAATAGGTGAGGTGGAATAGTCATGATTTATATGACTAATTTAACCGCCTTGCAAATGATTGAAAATAGTTTGACGCCTAACGAGCTAGGTGGAGGCTTGGGAAAGGAAGCGGGTCAAACAAGTCAAGAATGGAGGAAAAAGCATAATTCGGATGCAAGGTAAGTATAGCTTACACTAGTCTTAATTTGTGGAATATTTTCTTATCATATAAATTATGAATGAGTTATCTAAACAATTGAAATATGATGTTCCGTCGTGTAGTCGAACGGAACAAGAAAATCAAAGATGAAAGAAATCATTATAATGGTTAAAAGAGAAGTAAATCGATAATTTGGTCATATTATGTCGAAAGCAATAAACGGTTTATAAGTAAAATGACCGTACGGTGTTAAACGGAATGAGTCATGTAGATGATACGATAATAAATATCATCTCGTATAGATAAACGAATGATTCAGTCAAACGGGTCAAAAGGTGTAGACATCACCTTTTTGACAATAATGACTAATGATTATTGTCGAGTTATATTATTGCAGGAGTAAATGTCAAACGGGTATTCGCAACGCTAAGAACTTGCAATTTTAAAAGCAAGGTATTAAAAACGGGTCAATATAATGGTCCGCGCCAGGTATGTGAAATAGGGTAACACTCATTTAGAACATGTGGTTCAAAGAGTGTTAAAAGTAGTCAAATTAGACATTTGGTTACTTGATAAATAAACCGAATGTTTTAAATAAGGAACATTGCGTTTGGAAAGCTTAACGACTTTTCAAACAACATCATAAGTTAAAAGAGGGTTTTATGGGTTAAATATACTTTCAAAAGTCCTTTATCGTAAATGATTGGCTAAATGGACTAAAACGCCCTTATAAGCTAATTTCAACAAACGACCTTTAAAGGTAGTTTTGAAACGTGTTTTATGATCAAATAAATAATTGGAATAAGTGTAAGAAGCGAAAGATGTAAATCTTCGGTCAAATGACTCTATATGAGTCTTTGTCGTAAATTTAGCAATCCGACGAGAAAAACTCGGATTATATAGATCACCTCATTAAGTCCACCACAAATATAGTTGTGGTGGAAGATCCTTTGTTAAGAAACGTGGATATATGTATTTAGAAATGAATGAAAGCAATTGGTGCTTAAAATATGCTTGAATACCTCAAACGGGTCAAAATAAGCATATGGGTGAAAAATGGGTTAAAGAATGTATATAATTCTATAATTGGAACCCAATATGTTAGACATCTCTGAATTTAATAGGTTTATGAGAAATACGGGTCAAACAAACTTGTACGTTTGATAAAATCACGAACGGGTCAAATTTTGGTAAAAGAGTAATAAGCCGAAGACTTAAAAGTCTTAAATTTTATCAAGCCGGATGTCGGATTTTAACTCCATTTGATGGAGAATCAAATTACAAACATGTAGGAAGAAACGGTAGGTCAAACGGATAAGCGGTTTGAAAGATACGAAAGATTTCGCGTCAAATTACGGCACAATGGAAAGGCTGAACCCAAGGCCCACCGTAATTTACGGTCCCACCGTAATTTACGGTGGAGATGATTTGTTTTACGGTGGTGGCCCACTGTTTTACGGTAGAAATGCATGAACCCAGGGGCCACCGTAAATTACGGTCCCACCGTAATTTACGGTGGAGGATATTTTTATTTATTATTTTTGTTTTTCATTTGAGAAATCAATTGTTTTTCCGGACATCGTTCGGACACGATTTAAACCCCATATGACTAAAGCATTTCATGTTATTGAAATGTAGGTACTTTTGGATGCCGGAAGACGATCAAGCTCAGCAAAGAACCGAACACGATAAAGATACACGCTTCCGCACTTTGCCACGTTGTAAAATTTAAACAACGAATTCGACCACGTTACCTAGAATAACTTAAGGATTTATAAAAGTTTTAGTAAACCCGTATTTTTATAATATGTGTAGTCTTAACTACACATCTAATTGTTGGTATTTACATGTAAATTCGTTAAATCAAAACTAGGGTGTTACAAGTTGGTATCAGAGCCTTGGTTTAAGAGATTCGAGTATGGTGAGGAGGAACCATGCTTGGACTTAAACCTTATGCTCTTGACAAAGAATAGTGTTCGGTTCGAGGCTTGATCGCAAATCCGGTAAGTACAAGTATGTTAATAGCTTAGCATGCCAAAGTGTTGTAAACAACACATAGGGCTATCGTGTGATACACGTTACCCCAATTAAAATGATTGATGTAGTTGATGAAAATACGCGCGTTGACGCATATAGTAGAAAAAGCCTTGTATTATAATACGGGCGATTATTGAAGTTGACGTTACTAACCTTTGTGAATGTTTTAATTGAAGGACACTCGCGTTTGAAGACGACGAGAGTCAAACGAATTGTGGATATGATGATGGGACGGTCCGAGATATGACAAGAAGAGCATACTCATCAAGGACCTGAATCGCGTAACGATCGCAAATAAGTAATGGCAAGAAAGCCCGTTAAGGCAAGCATTACCAGGTGCACATTTTAAATATAATTGCACAAATAGCAATATGCAACAAATGAGTAGAAATTGAAAATTGCATATGTAGAAAAAAAAAAAAACTTGGAATAAACCCGAATAGAAAATGTATTCGGGATATTGTTTCCAAGAGAAACAAATAGAGGCGTTACTTACATAGGGCGTGATGTGAAAACTATAAAAAGGTCATGTGTGTCATATGTTAATCGCTTACTCTGGCCAAGTAAGTAGTGGCATATGATACCATGAACTTCTTATGGCGGACACATCTACATCCAATGTAGTAAAGGCGGGGTAAAGGGGACTAATTAAAAAGTACCCAAATGAATCAGATAAGCAAAATATTTGATGATAATGTAAACGCACAACCAAGTGACGGGAGCGTATTACATTAGGATAATGAGCCCGAGTGAAGGGACAAAGAAGCATGTAAAATGATTTAGACGAGTATTGGGAAGGAGTGTACTTACACTCGAACCCAGAAAACGCAAGCATGTAAAATAATTTAGACGAGTATTGGGAAGGAGTGTACTTACACTCGAACCCAGAAAACGCAAGCATGTAAAATGATTTAGACAAGTATTGGGAGGGAGTGTACTTACACTCGAACCCGGAGAATGTAAACATGTAAAATGATTTAGATATGCATTGGGAGGGAGTGTACTTACACTCGAACCCGGAGAATGTAAACATGTAAAATGATTTAGATATGCATTGGGAGGGGGTGTACTTACACTCGAACCCGGAAAATGCAAATATGTCCCTTAACGTGTCGTTTTTGTAAAACGTCATACTTAAGGACAAAGTCGGAATATAAAAATGAAACCTTAGACTACGGTCAAGGTCAATTGAAATTCAAGAGCGAAAATAAATGATTCCAAACATAATAAGAGATGCTTAGAAGCTATATATGTATATATACATTTGAATATAGACAAGAATAAAAGATGATCTACTGGATCATCATAACCTACGGGATTAAACACAGTGTTAAGGTCTACGGGACCAAAAAGACCCTCGGGTCATAAAAGAGAAGGAGACGAGTTGTTAATATCTCACCTTAAAAAGGGTGAAAAACTTAAAGAAATAGCCTATGGGGCTAAATGAAAGAATCTAAGGGTCAATAGTGTAAAGCAAGGGAACTAGTTGTGATTTCCCGCATAAAACTAAGACTGTAAAAGAATAAATTATGGACTGTCAATATCCTGGCATGGATAATGGACAAAAGTTAATGAGAAGATCCTAAAACTAAAATTTCGGTTCTAGTAAGAAATAGCGTTTTTACAAACATAAATCCTGATAGGAATTTAAATTATAAGCATGAAAGATACAAGTCTTGACACAGATTGGCGCAAGACGATATATTCGAAAAGTGTTATTTTCGAAAATAAAAGGTTGATGCAAACTAAACACGATGTGACACGATCACGGTTAGGAAATGTAATGTGAAGTAAAATCACATTATAACCAAGCGAGCGGTGAAAAGTAACTGGACTAATAAGTCTAGTTAGTGAGACCGGTTAAGGTCATTTAAATAAATTGCTCGTTGTAAGCGGTGGATTCGGTATAACTGAATCGAATAAATGAATTTGAAAACAAAAGAAATTGTTGCTAAAAGTGAAGGATTTCACTAAGGACCTTTAGACGGGTCAAAGTAACGGATTCATAAAGAATTCGATAGTATATAAAAGCGATGGAAATTGCTAAGTTAACTAAACTAGTGGAAATAACGAGATTACGTTATTTCAAGCAGCACGATGACATATGAGAAACATGGATGATTAATAACCAAAAGAATGTTATCATACATTTCGGGTGATATCAATAATTGGTTAAAAATAAAAGTAATGTTCAAAGGATTTCCCGGAACAAATGCATTGAGTTTAAATTCAATGAATTATGTAAGAAAAGGTTTCGAGGACGAAACCTCTTTAAGGGGGGTAGACTTGTAACACCCCGAAAACGGGTTTGGTAATTAAACTCCGTTAATACTGAAGGACGGGTAAAGTACCGTTAGTGGCAAAATTTACCCGGTTAACCGGGAGCGTGTAGTTGCACCCTCCACAAGAGTCGGGGACTCTCTGGAGTAAATGCACTGTAATAGAAAACTCGGGGTGGCTCCCGGGTTTCGAACCAACTGGCCCTCCACCCGTTCATTGCCATTCCCCCAAATGTGATGGGTGTGGGGATCGAACTTGGCCATCCAAGGAAAACCAAATCCTAATGAGAGGGTGTTAGGTGGTTTGGTTGAACTGATTGTGCTAATTGTTGTAACTATTGATTAGTTTAGAGCATGTAAACTGCGAACTTGGGATTGATGCTTGTTCTGGATGTACACGAGTTTATTAATTGACAATGTATCATTGCTGAAACTAGGATTTCATGATTTAGTGTGTTAATTGAATTTGTTTATAATGTGGGCCGATACATGTTAACTGGATTATAAGGGTTATTAGTTGGGCCGCATATAAATGTTGGACACACACATACATATAAATTGATTTATTGGTCTGGGTAGTAAATAATGGACCTTATGGATTAAATGGTGGGCCGAGAAACCTTGATAGATGGGCCGATAATTACTATCAAATGAGTTGGTCAAACTAGGGAATATGGTTTGGTTATTTGTCGTTCATAGATTGAATTGTTTGTGTTCTATAAGCCACTAATTTACATGTATAGTACAATATGGGAATTGGGTTTTGTCAGAACATGTGCTAGCATGGGGATCCGAATTTAATAGGTAATATACTAGTCACACATCTCTGATTGCAAGTGGAAAGCATGATCCCATCATGGGTTAAATAAAAAGTCAGTGGATTGTGAATTGGTGGTTCAAATTTTGTATAGGAATTATAAGTCCCTGTCGATTATATATGTTAATTGTTATTACTTGAACTATATATGTGATACTTATACATTAAATTGTGTGGTATGTGATTAAGGAATACGTGAATTACTCATACGTGAAATATGTAGTATATGTGCACATGAAATTGATTGTTGTCGGTAACAATGATAGGACGTACTTGATCAATTGACAAACGAGTAATTAGTCAAACCGGGCAAACCAAGGTGAGTTCACACTTTCTACAAGGCATGGGATTCCCAGGGGTTGGGAATGGGTAAAGGATTTGAACTGCAACTGCGTGATCTCCTGGTTTGGAACACGTACACACCCTCTTTATTGAACGGTGATAACACGTACTAAGAACTTAAACGGAACCTGCGTAATCTCCTAGTATGGGGATTTCGTACACACCCTCTTTATTGAAGGGTGACAACACGGATACTAGACCAAAAATCTCTATCATGAAGTCCCTCATTTTATATCGACTTAATCGCCGGGCCAATGGCGAGCGGGTCATTAGTTAGATAGCGCTATTTAGGTTTGACAAGCCTCACACCGTGCCGCAGAGGACGGGCGTGAACTAATGGATCTGGGCACTAGTCAATGATGATAGACATTGACGTCAGGGCACCAACTTACTTTAGTCAGTGGTCGATATGGTAAACAGGTCTAGTGGTTAACATGGGGAAGCCCCCACCAACTATGGATATGTTTGGAAAACAGGGTAAACTGATTAACTTACAACTTACAAATGAATTCCTGGTTTTTGAAACAACTTAACAATGAACACCAACTGTGAACTCGCTCAACTTTGTTGTTGACTCGTTGTTACATGCCTTGCAGGTCGTTAGGTACTTATGGAGCTTGCACGAGGAGGCGTGGTAGTTGTGGGACATGGATAGTCTTATGGCATGATAAACATTTGATATATTTGAACTTATATTTTAGTTTTTCGTTTTTCGTTTTATGCTTCCGCTAATTAACTTGAACTTGGTTAACTGGTTTTTGAACACCAATTATATTGTGTGGTTGGATTTTATTTATTCTAAATACATTGTTCAATATGATTGGTGGCTGGATCCTGGTCAGTCACGCCTCCATGCGGTGATATTCCGCTTGTGGATTTTGGGGGTGTGACACTATAGATGCAGCTCCAGGAGCTAGTTCAATCTGAAACTCGACCTGGCGATGAGGCGGAAGACCAGGTAGTTCCTCCGGAAATTCCTCAGGATAGTCACGTATAATTGGAAAATCTTCTATCTTCTTCTCTTTCTTCGAGGTGTTTGTGACGAGAGCCAAAATAGCGGAGTGGCCCTTCCTCAAACACTTCTGGGCCTTAAGGAAAGAGATGATGTTCTCAATAGCACCCCTCTTGTCGCCAGGAATCATGAGAGGTTCATCACCGGAACCAGGAATACGAACAATCTTCTTGTTACAAAGAATCTCTGCTCGGTGTTGGGATAACCAATCCATCCCAATGACAACGTCGAAACTACCCAAGACGATAGGAACAAGGTCGATAGAGAAGGTCTGGTTAGCAAGAATAAGTTTACAACCCTTGACTACGTGTGCGGCCTCTAAACGCTTACCATTTGCTAGCTCTACAGTGTGCTTGTTGTTCAAAGGTGTTGGAATACGCTTAACCATTTGACTAACTTCTAGTGACACGTAGCTAGTATCGGCACCCGAATCAAATAAAACTGTAACATAAAAGTCGTCGAGAAGGAACTTACCCGTCACAACATTGTGGTCATTCCTTGCTTCGCCTTGACCAATCACGAACACCCGCCCCCTGGCTCCATTGTTGTTGTTGTTGTTCCCATTGTTACCATTCCCCTGATTATTGTTGTTGTTGTTGTTGTTCTGGTTCCTGTTCAGTTGGGGGCAATCTTTCTTGAAATGGCCTTCAGCTCCACACTGGAAGCACCCTTTGTTGATACCTTGCTGTTGCTGCTGCTGTCGCTGGTGCTGAGGGGCTTGTTGTTGACGATTCTGGTTCGCGGGGTATCAGCTTCTGCAGTCCTTGGCGGCGTGACCTGGCTTGTTGCACCGATGACAGTTACCCCTGGTGCATGGCCCGCTGTGGTGTAGGTTGCAGCGATTGCATTTGGGGTGATTCCCCTTGTACCCACCATGACTTTGACCACCAGATGATTGCTGACTGGGGCTCTTGTAGTCATCAGTCTTTCTCTGCTGAGACTGAGATTGCACAGAAGTTGAACCTTTGCTTGAAGCTCCATCCCATTTCCTCTTGTTGTCACTAGGAGCATCCGAAGTAGCTGTAGCGCTTATACGCTTTGGTAGCCTGTTTTGCTCCACCGCCTGATCAGTGAGACGGTGAGCCAGCTGAACAACCTGCTGGATGGTGGCGAGGTTTGCTGAAGTCACATGACTTTGGATTTCAGGCACTAAGCCCTTGAGAAAGAGTTCAATACGCTTAATTGGAGGGTCCACCATAGTAGGACATAATAATGCAAGCTCATTCGATCTCTTAGTATACGCCTCAATTTCTGACCTCGTTATCTTGAGGTTGTAGAACTCGACTTCCAGCTAATGAATGTCGTCACGACTGCAGTATTCCTCCTTGATCATCTCCTTAAAATTGTTCCATGGGGTGGCGTTAGCAGCAACCAACCCCAGCATTTGGACATGAGCATTCCACCATGTGAGAGCTAAACCCTTGAGAGTACCGGTAGCATACTTCACCCTGCGCGCCCCAGGGCATTCACACATTTCGAAAACTGACTCGAGCTTCTCAAACCAGTGGAGGAGGCCTACAGCTCCTTCAGTGCCGCTAAAAGTAGTGGGTCGGCAGTCCATAAAAGTTTTAAAGGTGCACACAGGTAGCTGAGCATGTTGACCTGTTGTGGGTGAAAGAAAGGACAGAGTTTAACACAAGGGTTGGTTCACGAGAGTAGGATCTAAAGATCCTAGAATGAGTTTGGACTGCAGGATATACCTCCTGCGTGTGCAGCTGCAAGTGCCGCAGCAACTCGTTCGTTAATCAGAGCCGTCAACTGGGCTTGAGTCATGTTAACGCGTCCAGACATGATCTTCATATCAAGAGGAACATGAGTGAGAGGGGTTCTCGAAAATGCGATGACAGAAGAGAGTAGGCACACACGTGTTCAAATAACAGTAGTTATACTAACCAAGCATACCATGAGCAATGCATTATGTAACTAACAAGCAGGCAATATATACATAGATCATATCACCTAGAATGTCGAGCCTTGCATGTGGAGTGAAGCGTCGTTGTGGATCGTAGAGCACTGTACAGGTTATAGTCTGATTTTAATAAAACTTTTCCCCTTATTAAAACCAAGTTCTCTATAACCAATGGCTCTGATACCAATCTGTCACACCACCAAAATCCACCTACGGAATACCACCGCTTGGAGGCGTGACTGACCAGGATCCAGCCACCAATCATATTGAACAGGCATGTAAGTGATTATAAAATCCAACCAATACAATTGGTGTCCAAACAAAACATAGTTTAAGTTGCAAGCGGAAGCATAACGTTTAAAGCCAAAACATAAGTTTAATTGTTTCGAAGTTTAACATGGTACACAGCTGTCCATGTCCCACAACGACTCTCTTCCATGCAAGCTCTAGCTAAGTACCTATTGACCTGCAAAGCATGTAGTAACGAGTCAACAATAATGTTGAGCGAGTTCACAGTGGGGTGTTTGTTTTAAGTTGTTCTGAAAACAGTTTCCTTTATCTGGCATCCTGCCGTGGGGGTTACCCCATAGTTGAATACGTGATTTGTTTAACCCAATTACTCTGGCTATCCAGCCGTGGGGGCTACCCCATGTTTAATTATCTGGCTCTACGGCCGTGGGGGCTACCCCATGTATGTTACTAGACTCGTTACCATATCGACTGCTGACAGTAGTCATGTTTGTGTGCCCTGAACTGTCAATGTCTATCATCATTGACGTGCCCAGATCCATTAGTTCACGCCCATCCTCTGCGGCACGGTGTGAGGTTTGTCAAACCTAAATAGCGCTATCTAACTAATGACCCGCTCGCCATTGGCCCGGCGATTAAGTCGATATAAAAGAAGGGAGGGACTTCGTGATAGAGTTTTGGTCTAGTGAAAGTTATCTGTCCAAGAGGACGAGGAATTATATTCCTGAACCAGCACTGTCCTAACCAATAAAGGACGAGGAATCCATGTTCCTTAACCCCGTTCCCAACCCCTGGGAATCCCATGCTTTGTAGAGAGTGTGAACTCACCTTAGGTTAGCTCGGCAGATAAACGAAAGGTCAAATCAAGCTAATTATGGTCAACCACGTCCAAGTATGGTTACCACACAAGTCAGATACAAACCAAGTAATGCACGTACATTTTCTACTCGTATACTAGCACGTTGCAAACAGGTGTTATTCTTGGCAGTCCAATCAACAGTGCACAACCTACACAATTAACAGTAACACATAAAGTCCATATATTAGGCCCAATTACTTAGGCCTGTAACCGTGCAGGTCCAAACAGAATATACATGATCATGGGGTCTCGAGTCGAGACTAGAGATCTCGGGTCGAGACGGTGCTGTCTCGGTTTGTAGCCTTCATCACTCGAGACCTGGTGGTCTCGAGTCAAGTCTCGAATCGCAACAAGACCAGCGACCTGGTTTCGAGTCACGATGTTTGTGTGCTGGTAATGCGTGGTCTCGAGTCGAGACTAGGGGTTCTCGACTTGTAACCTGTGTCGCAACCGCAGTCTCGTGTCGTCACATATATGGTCTCGAGTCAAGACTAGTGATCTCGACTTGTATTCCTGGTAACCGAAACCTTCTAGAATCTGTCCACTTGTACTATCCAATGGAATTTCATGTTCATGATCCTTAGTACTAACCAATACAATTTCACCAAAATGTTTTCTTGTCTAATCTTAATACCAAACAAATCAAAACATACAATTCAAATCTTCATATCATGTTCATGATGCATTCAAATAGTTCATCATTTTAGGGTTTTCATCATAACAACATGCTTCATCAAGAAAGTCTATCCTAGCATGAACTCAAGTTAGTGATATCATCGGCTCCTAATTCTAGTATATTCAATCAATACAATAGCATGCTTACATAAGATTTATCATATTTAAACACATACACTAAAACAAATTATTCAAACATATCGCATTTAGCTAGTGCATCAACATCCGATTATTCAAGAACATGCTTGCGTACACTTATTCATTTCTACCCAACTTAATTGTCAAGTTAGCATGATAATCATTAATTCACCTCAATCTTCCTAACCATATAAGAGTATGCGTGTTATACAAAAACATGTGCATCCTTCAATAAATAAACATCATTTAATAACAAATAACCATCTTCTATCAAACAAACACCTTTATCAACAATTTCTCATGTATTTGTCATTAAACAACTAGAGGAGGTACTAACCGGCTAGGGGGGGTATGAAGGGTGAACTTCCGAATGACGATTCCAAGCTTGAACCGAGGGTCCTAGTGTTGCCGGTTTGAATCCGAGAATGAGGGAAGAAGGAAGTTGAGACTTAGGGTTTTAGTGAGAAAGAGAGGGAGAGTGTGTGTGAGAGTGAGTGTGAGTTGCCCAAAGAAATGGCAAGGTTGGTTATCAACAAGGGTTATATACTTATTCTAAGTTGGTGCACCCTAATGGGCTTTCGGGTAGACTAAAGGAGGTGCATGGCCCAACCGGCCCAACTGTTACTGTTTACTCGAGACCGAGTGGTCTCGAGTCGAGTCCTTGTGTCTTGGTTCCGGCTCACTACATACATACTTATATAAAACTATATTTTATACGTATACATTGATAACACATAGCACATCAAGATAATCACGAACTTTTATTTACTAATATATAAACACATGACGCTCAAGCATGTTACATCAAGATGCAATGAAGGGTTCTAAATTTCGAGTTGTCACATGGAT
The DNA here is from genome assembly GCA_030545235.1 of Helianthus tuberosus. Classification (NCBI taxonomy): domain Eukaryota; kingdom Viridiplantae; phylum Streptophyta; class Magnoliopsida; order Asterales; family Asteraceae; genus Helianthus; species Helianthus tuberosus. The sequence continues at coordinate 145,322,581 of CM060372.1, forward strand.
GAACCCATATCCGTGATGGTAGTGGTAGTTATAATATATATATATATATAATTTGTGTGTATGAAAAAAAAATCTAGACAATAGCTATAGATGCCTACTAGTATTGTAATTTTTAATTTCCAGTTTCAGTTTGTATTAGATGTATATTATATATAAGAAAGAGTAAGTCGCAATGTTCGACGTTTTTTATCAACATGCGTGTTGTGTGATTGGTTGTATTAAATATTATCTTGTGATATTAATACGTGGTAAATATTTAAAATTCAAATGGACAACGAAGTGAACCAGGAAAACCAGAATGATAATAAACAGAATGACAATAACCCGAATAATGAGTATAACAACCCTCAAAATATTTTCGACAACTCTAAAAAAAAATATTAAAAAGTCCCAATATGTCTAAGAATATAATCCATATGCGAAAACCGAGCCCAAAATACATTAAAACATTGAAAATTAAATAAAAACAAAAATTTTTGAGCTGTCGCGGGGCGCGACGCTCCTAGCTACCATTGTCGCGGGCTGCGACGAACCTGGCCACCCGCCCTCCTCCGGAAGCCGCCACGTGGCGAAGCTAGACGGGTGACACATCAAAGCTACGGCCTACACCCCCTATGTCGCGGGGCGCGACGACCCCCCTGGTCTCCGTCACGGGGCGTGACGCCTCGTCTGATCAGCCCTATATAAGAAGGCTTCGAGCCATCAGTTCCAACTCGTCCCAAATCTTTCTTTCTCTCTCAATTTTCACATTGTAGGCATAATATCGGGTATAATACCCCCTAAATAATGAAATTCTGCTCCGTTGTCAGTATCATAAACCCTGGATACATATTAGATACGCTGCCCGATTGATTTAGGGTTCCGTAACGGCTGTCGTGGTTCTGCTCGACGTAGTCATTGGAATGTCGTCTCGGGGAAGGTATTACTAATGTTAAAATGGGTTATTATACTAACACGTGTGCATTTGTGTAAATTATAGATAATTCCCAGGAAATCCTTACAGAAAATCTAAAACAGCAATGTGAGTAATCCTCTTTTTGTGTAAACCTTTTTGTGAGTAATCTCCTTTTTGTAAACAGTTTTTACAAAACCTTAAATATTTTACAATGCAATTTAGCAGTGATTGAGTCTTTGTAATTCTACGATTACTGCCGGTATGTTGGGGTTTTGTATACAAAATGTGGAACACGTTGCCATTGGACAAAGAGTTAGCAAATGCGTAATATGACCCACCAGTCAGGATTGACAGTACTGAATGAGTAATTGGGTAGATGTAAACATTGTAATCGCTCTCAATACTGTTTAAATTAATAAAACTTTTCTTGATTAAACTGGGATTCACTCACCAGTATTTCCCACTGACAAAATGTTTTTAAACGCGTTTCAGGTAACACAATGTGAAAGCCAATTAGAAGCCAGCTGGACAGCACTTAAGGCTTGGAAAAGTGGCTATAAAAGTTACCTAAATAAAGAAAGTGTTTTATTTCAATAAAATGGGATTTATCCCTATAAATCAGTTTGTAATGAAAACTTGGGTTTTATCCCAATGTGTTTATTTATATAAAATTTGGTGTTTTACTCTGATAAAATATTTCCTAACTACGGTCCTGATGTAATTTCCGCTGCCAAATTAATAAACACCGATACCACCAACACCGTTGTTTGCGGCCGCCCGTTCTCGGGACAGATAGGGGGCGGGGGTTGCGATAGAAGGTGGTATCAGAGCTAAGCCACTGATTCAGCCACAGAAGTGTTCTGCTGACACCAAAATATTGTTCAAAGTGTTAGGAAATAAATTACGGTACTACGTGCATAATTGTATTTTATTGTTATATGTTATTTGACTATTTGTTAGTTTACAGTATGAGAGACCAAGGACCATCGGACGCGTATCGTCAGTTGTCTGGTTCGCCTAGAAGCGAAGGTGCCTCTTCACAGCCTGCCCTCTCAGGGTATTCTGCTGATACTGAAGAAGGAATATTCGTGTTTAAGGCTCAGTCTGAAGAGCCATTCCCTCAGAAAAAGAGAGGATGGTTCAGTAGGGGATCACATGAGCGTAGGAAGCGAATGAAAAAGTTACAAGAACAGAGAGCCCTAGCAGCCGCCAAAAGAGAGACAGATGCCCATGCCCAGGACATGATTAATAGGGGTTTAGCTAATTTCCATATCCTAGCAACCACTGCAGCCAACCCTAACCTGGAGCAACTGATAGCACCTCAACCACAACCATCATTTCCCGACCAACTGTTGGACCGTTCTACGACCTTAAACCGTCAGTTAAGGCAGTTCATCTTTGCGTACGAAGGCGGAATCAACGTAAACAAAGTCATAACAGCTATTATCCTTTTAATCTTTCTTTTCTGATTAATATTCGTGCTTATACAACGTTTTCTGATACAAATCCGGCAGCACTTCGTGTCTCATACAATGACCTCTCCCCTACAAATCTACCAAATGAACACACACTATCCTATATATAAGCTTGTTGATTTCGCTTGAGTTGGTTTCAAGCGAAATCTTCACATGTTGATTTCGCTTGAATTCATTTCAAGCTAAATCACCATTTGTTGATTTCGCTTGAACTGATTTCAAGCGAAATCTTCAAGATAAACACTTACAAACCCTAATTTAACCCTATTGTGTGATCATTCAAACAATTCTAGACACAAGACTTGATTATGACGTAATCAGCAGACATTTAGTGCACCAACAGACTCCCCCTTGGATGTTGATGAAGTCTTTGGCTTCAAGTCTTTGTCTTTATCATTCTTCAAACATTGTAAAAACTCTTATCAATCTTTATCTTCAATCTTAAAACTTTAAACTTCAATCTTCCCTTTGACCGTTGATCCAGACTCCCCCTTTCACAGACTCCCCCTCTCGATATGCTAGAATCTAAGAAATCTGGTTCAAGCTTTGACAATTAGCTTCCGTTGGGAATAATGAAGTCCAAACCTGTTACTCAACCAACAAACATTACAATTCTATCTTTTCAACAATAACTCACAAACTCAATCAGTTTTAATAATCCACTCAAGTATTCAAGTCCAAGTTAATGACCCTGATCACTTGATTAATCTACCAAGTCCAAATTAATGACCTTGGTTGATCTTTTGACGAATCAAACTGATTTTAAAAACAACACTTTCAAACATTTTCTGAAAATAACAAGTATCAAATTAATGAACTTGTTTTTGACTTTTCAAACAAAACAAACTTCAACAAAGATAAGCTCTCCTCATTCTTCAGTCCAGAATGTCCTGCATCTGCTTCAAACATCTAAGAATCCAACAATCAACTCCCCACTTTGGTTTGTCAGAAAAATAAAGCAGAAATAAAATCTTTTTGGATTTTATCAAAGTAATCTAAACTAAGAAATAAAATACAGAAAACTTAAATTGCAGAAAGTAAACAAAGTAAACTATTTACAAACATATTTTTGGCGAGCGTGTCAGGGAATCATATCAGCTTTACAGACAAATCACAAGTACCATTAAGCTTCATTTCATACTCAGACTTAAACAATTCACCTCGATTGTTGATATACTGATCCATCTTAAATTCTCACACAAATTTCAATTTACTCAGGATACGATTTAGATGAATTAAGAACTTAGATCATTCATGTGTCCCACCTCTTGAATATACTCCCGTATCCAGAATCCCAATAATCAGTCTTACAGGTGAGAATACTACAATGATATCTGTATATAAATTAGGTATGCGAGGGCCGAGGGATCTCAGGTCGATACTTCCGTATACGCAGAGAGATATCAGCTTCGACTTTAAGGTATATCCCCTTTAGAGGATCTTTTTGCTTACAACAGCAGCGACTATCAATTTTATTGTTTCATCGGCATGCTGAGGGTTTAATGCTGTGTTTCAAGCATTGCAGCAAGCATTATCCAGGGACTAGGTCAGAACCACCGTTCAGCAGAAGTCCCGGAATAATACCCCAGACATCATTGAGTATAAAAACCTAGTATGTCAGATTAAGAGACCTTTCAAACGAGATTTCAGGGGTTACCTATATATCCAAGTAGTGTTCCCCACGAATTCACAAGTTTGAATTTAGGTTTATATCCCGAATAAATCTACTAAATGTGCGAAAACCTATCGACACATCATCAGTGAGACTGTTTAACTCTTTTATACTTTACAAATCTTTAGCATACTGTAATCGTCTAGCCGATGTACTATCATTTTCCCTATATACACAAGCTCTTTTTCAGATTTTATCATGTTTTTGTATTTTTGCATATTTTACTGTTTTTGTATTTTCTGAAAATAAACTATGTACAAACATCTAATACCAATATCAGCTTCGACTTTAAGGTATGTCCCCTTTAGAGGATCTTTTTGCTTACAACAGCAGCGACTATCAATTTTATTGTTTCATCGGCATGCTGAGGGTTTAATGTTGTGTTTCAAGCATTGCAGCAAGCATTATCCAGGGACTAGGTCAGAACCACCGTTCAGCAGAAGTCCCGGAATAATACCCCAGACATCATTGAGTATAAAAACCTAGTATGTCAGATTAAGAGACCTTTCAAACGAGATTTCAGGGGTTACCTATATATCCAAGTAGTGTTCCCCACGAATTCACAAGTTTGAATTTAGGTTTATATCCCGAATAAATCTACTAAATGTGCGAAAACCTATCGACACATCATCAGTGAGACTGTTTAACTCTTTTATACTTTACAAATCTTTAGCATACTGTAATCGTCTAGCCGATGTACTATCATTTTCCCTATATACACAAGTTCTTTTTCAGATTTTATCATGTTTTTGTATTTTTGCATTTTTTACTGTTTTTGTATTTTCTGAAAATAAACTATGTACAAACATCTACTCCCCCTAAATACCAAAACAAGTAAAAATTCGACAAACCATTGCAGATTGTTTCTCGTCTTCATCCGCAACAGTACTTTCATCAACGCCCACAATTCCATCCGACACCGAAAGAAGCTTCACACCGTTCAGTTTTAGCAAATATTTAAACCGTTTTTTATCAAAAGCTTTGGTATGTAAATCAGCTTTCTGTTCGTCAGTGTGGATTTTCTCAATTCGTATCAACTTTTTCTCAAAGCAATCACGAATAAAGTGATGACGAATTTCTATGTGTTTAGTTTTAGCGTGATGTACTGGATTCTTTGTTATATTTATTGCGGCCTCATTATCAACAAAAAGAGGTGTGTTAAGAAACTGCAAACCGTAGTCGCGCATCTGTTGCTGTATCCACAAGATCTGAGAGCAGCAACTGCTATCAGAAACATACTCCGCTTCACATGTAGATAACGCCACAGACGTTTGTTTCTTACACTGCCAGGTAACCAATCTAGGACCAAAGAACTGGCATCCTGCAGTTGTTGATTTTGAATTGACTTTGCAGCATCCGAAATCCGAATCGGAATACCCTTCGAGCGTAAAATCGCCTTTTCTAGGATACCACAACCCCAATGAAGGAGTTCCTTTCAGGTAGCGCAATATCCTCTTCACAATGATCAAATGCGATGCTCTCGGGTTAGACTGAAATCTTGCTGCGAGGCACGTTGGGTACATGATATCAGGACGTGAAGCAGTTAGGTACATTAAAGAACCTATCATGGATCGGTAAAACGTTTCATCAGCCCTGTCTCCGGTGAGATCTGGGTGAATCCCATGATTTGTTGCAAGTGGGGTAGCAGCTGGAGTAGAACTTGACATCCCAAATTTCTCTAGAATATCATGAACATACTTTGACTGATGAATAAAAATTCCCTCAAGAAGTTGTTCAACTTGTAAACCCAGAAAGAATTTCATCTCCCCCATTGATGACATTTCAAACTTTTGCTTCATCACTGATTCGAAATCTTTGCATAGATTTTCATTTGTCGACCCAAAGATTATATTGTCCACATAAATCTGAACTATCAGAAGATGACCATCGACCTCTTTAGTGAAGAGAGTGGCATCCACTTTTCCACGAATGAACTTGTTGGCTAGTAGGTGTTGAGACAAAGTCTCGTACCAGGCTCTCGGGGCCTGGTGTAAACCATACAGCGCTTTGTCCAATAAGTAGACCTTGTTTTTGTGAATTGGATCGGTAAAGCCCGGTGGCTGACCGACATAAACCTCCTCTTTAACTTTCCCATAAAGAAATGCCGATTTAACATCCAACTGATAAACTTTGAAGTTCTTCCAAGACGCAAATGCTAGGAAAATTCTGATTGCCTCTAGTCGTGCTACAGGAGCATAGACTTCGGTAAAATCAATCCCCTCCTGTTGACTAAATCCCTGAACAACAAGTCGAGCTTTGTTCCTTACAACAACTCCTCTATCGTCCCTCTTGCACTTGAACACCCACTTGGTGTTAATCTTTCTCTGACCATCCGGCAAATCAACTAACTTCCACACTCCCAATTTCTCGAATTGACTAAGTTCCTCCTGCATAGCATTGACCCAAGAGTCTTCAGTAAGTGCCTCTTTGTAAGTTCTTGGTTCAACCTGCGAGATAAAACAACTCAATGAGAATTCAGTTTGCAAAGGAGCAACTTTTGTATAAAAACATGTAAGCCCTTTATCAATCTAATTTCGAGTGCGAACTCCTGCTTGCAATTCTCCTATGATCAACTCCTCTGGATGATATGAAAAAGTTCGCGGCATCACTTCACTTTGAACATCTACATTTCCCTCCAGATTAGTAACATTCTGCTCTGCATCTTGTTCACCAACTTGGTTTGTTTGACTTGAAATCTGAATTTGCTCCCCCTCAGAATCTGAATCTGAATCACCATGATCAAATACTGGCATGTTTTCAGCTTCTAGATTATCATTCTGAACCGACTGATTATCTTGAGCAACTTCATTCTGTTGGACATCATCATGTTCACCAGCATTACTTGGACCTGCTTCATCGTCATTTGAAGTTTCTCGTGGTCTCCTCGAATATTCAGCTGGGAACCTTAACTGCGACTCATATTCACGCAAAATATCCAACTCATCAAAGAAATCTTCATCATCCTCTGATTCTTCTCTCATGTCAAACGAATCCCAAAGTTTGTCATAATGATAACGCCATGAATCACCAGGATTCTGTGGCGGCATAGTATAGCCTTGACATTCAACATTTGCAGCTTCAATAATCCGCTTCTCACTTGGAACGAAGACACGTCGCAACGGATTTGCATAACCAACAAATATACCCTCAATGCTCTTCGGACCAAACTTTCCATGAGGTTCTATAACCGTACAGGGTGACCTGAATGGTTCTAGATACTTCAAATTCGGTTTGCGATTATTGATTAGCTCAAAACATGTTTTGTTGAACTTCTTGACAGTGAGAACCCTGTTGAGCGTATAGCATGCGGCGGAAACAGCTTCAACCCAAAAATTAATTGGTAACTTTGAATCTGCGAGCATAGTTCTAGCCGTCTAGATTAGTGTCCGGTTTTTGCGTTCTGCGACTCCATTCTGCTGCGGAGTGTACGGAGCACTAAACTCATGCAAAATACCTCTTTCATCACAAAATTCTTCCATCTTGCTGTTCTTGAATTCAGTACCATTATCACTTCGAATTCTCTTGATACGCCTTTGGTACAAATTCTCAATCTTCCTGAACAGCCCCATCAAACTGTCAAATGTTTCATCTTTCGTCTTCAAGAAAGAAACCCATGAAAATCTGGAATAATCATCAGTAACGACCAAACAATAGTAATCTCCTGTAATACTTTTGACATTCACCGGACCAAACAAATCCATGTGAATTCTTTCTAGCGGTCTTGAAACTAAATTGACTTGCTTTGTAGGGTGTGACTTTTTCTTCTGCTTGCCTTTGATGCAGCTAATGCACTCCCCTTCCAGATGAAAACCTTTGATATTAACACCCAATACCAAATCATTGTGCACCAAGTGATTCATCTTCCTTAGGTGAGTATGCCCCATCTTGCGGTGCCACAATCTTGATTCTTTCTCAGTTGCTCTAGACACAAAACAATGTGCTTGACCAGTAGTTGTAGTTGCTACACTCATATCTAACACATATAAATCATTCACTCTAGGTGCGCTCATGATAATCCATTCTTCAGGAACAACAAAACCAGGTTTCAAAATCAAACATTCTTTATCAGTGAAGTGAGTAGTATACATGTTGTCACAAATCTGCGAGATACTAAGCAGATTGTTCTCCAGCTCAGTGATGTAGTTAACTCTTTCAAACGTCACAATCCCATTGGATAACGTTCCTTCACCAACAATTCGACCACCTTCATGACCTGCAAATCCCACATAACCACCATTGATATTCTTCACATCATACAGCAATGCAGTTTTTCCTGTCATATGTCGAGATGCGCCACTATCCATGATCCATCTTGAAATGGCTCTTGGAAGATCCTGCACATACCACAAGTTGATTTTAAAACATTTCAATAAAGATGCCGATTCATGCTTCGCTAACAAGGAAGCTCCGGCAATTCAAACTGCTTATTCGAACATGGTGTCCACCCAGGCCTCATCAGCCTTAGGTGTAACCTTGACTCTCACAATTTGAATTTTGAAATTTTCAGCCTTCAAAGGTGGAAAATTTGCATCATAATCAACCGAAATTGATTCTTCAGCCTTTTTCACTTCAGAAGTTGAAATTTTCATTTCAGTTTTTGGTTTCCAAACTTGTTGAGATAATGCAACCTGTTTATAAAACTTGTCGTTTTTAGTTACCACTTTCTTTACAGGTTCATTTTTCACTTTGATGTTGTTATTTTTCACACTCTTTTTCTCAACAACAATTGGTGCTTTACCCTTCACATCAATTTTCTTCTGTTGAATCTTCACAGTTTCAGTCTTAGGCTTCACATTAGTACACTTTCGTGCAATGTGACCCACTTGATTACATCTAAAACATGTTCGAGTATCAACAATTCGACTTGTGCCTTCAGACTGATAATGTGAAGCTCTTTTCTCAAAGAATTCTTTATTTGATTTTGAAAAAAATTCATTTTCCTCATCAGAAAGTGAACTTGAACTGTTCACAAACACCTTCTTTTCAGCAAATCTTTTGTTTTAAAAACTCTTCTTCTGATAACTATTACCACCCCGATAACCACCCGACCAACTGTTTCGATTGTTATTATAAAAAGGTGGTGGCAAAACAGGCTTTTTGTAATAAGCTTTATCTTTCTCAAAATTCATTTGCCTTTTTGTTTGACACAAACTGTTCACTTCTGACAACTCAACTTCAACTAACTTGTAAACATTTGTCAACTTTTTCACATTAACATTCTCAATTGGAAACTCAGAATCCGAATACAACTTATCAGATCCAGCCATCTTGTACATCACAAGACCCGGTTCATCACTTAAATTGTTTTTGGATTTTGATTTCTGAATGTATTTGTCTAAGAAACACCCATCATCTTCAGCTGAATCACTATTCAAAACACTTTCAGCTGTGCTCTTAACAATCTCTGTCTGAACACTATCATCAGATGATGTAGAAAAAGTAACATCAATGTTCTCCGGAAGTTTAACTTCATTTTCATCCTCAATTTCAACCAAACCAGATTGCTTTTTTGTGTAGTTATCAAGAACAGGTGGTGGAACTTGATGAAACCCCACCCCAGTTCCATCACAATACACATCTTCGCCCGCTTTGTCTTTCCCGATGGGTTTGGGAATGATATGTTGCAAAACAAAGCTTGCGGAGCTGTAACTGTTAAGCTTCAACTGGATTCGCTCGTTTTTTATTACAGCCTCTTGAACTTTAAGTTTCAGTTTAGCGATTTCATCCAGTTGTTGGTTGATTGATTCTTCTTTGACTCTAAGCACTGCTTTTAAATGTTCATTTTCTTTAAAAGTTTTACCATTTCGATCATCACAATCTTTCATTGTGCTTTTGAGTTTTTCAAATTTTTCAGAAATCTGACGGTTTTCAAGAATCAACTTTTCATTTTCTTGTTTAATTTTGTCATGATCAATTTTATCAGTTTCAATTTGAGCAGTTAATTCTCTTATCCGTTCAGTTGAAGCTTTAACTGTTTTGTCACGACCAAGAATCTGATTCTCAACGCTTCTGACCTTTGCTGTCAGATCTTTAATTTTCTCACCGTTGAGATACGTGACAGTATTACAAAATTTGCACTCTTTGTTGCAATTTTTGCAATCAGCATTTCCTTCGATCTTTTTACCTGACGCATTTGTTGACACATCTGAACTGACCTGGCTTTTTGACTCAGACACGGAGTTAGAGTCTACCTCAAGTGCTTTAGCAGCCGGCACTTTGTCAGCCATTTTTCCCAGGTTCTCTGCAGTCAACTCCTGCGTAGTATCGATAACTCCAGTATCAATCTTCTTTGATTTTTCGATCTCTTCTTTCTCTTTCATCTCTTTTTCTTTCTTCGCTTCCTCTTTCATTTTCTCTATTGGAGTTCCCCACCATTTGTGTTGCCAATACTCATCATTATCTTTCATTTCCTTGATTAAGACTTCCAGATCGAGAGTTTTGTGATCGATTGCAATATTTCCATACTCATCAAGATAACACTCCCTGTCTGGATCCCATCTTTTTGCTCTCTTTGCTTCCAAATAGATACCAGAAAGTCTAGTGATTTTGTTTTCCGAAAACATCTTTCTGTATCTATACTTCTGCTCTTCAGTTCTATCATCTTTCCATGGAATAGGTTCATTTTTCGCCATGAATGCGTAACCAACCGCATCTTCTTCTGGTAGAACCTCTTGACTCCAGTCATACCCCTCATCATCGTAAATCACCGCAAGAGCTCTAGATTTCTCTCTATTGTCTTTAACCTGCTTCAATCTAGGCGGCTCGGATTTATTCTGGTGATAAATCTCCTTCTTGTAGTAATCATCTCTGAAAGGATTCTCCGACTCATCAGCATAAGCGTTTCGGCATTCTCTCTTGAAATGACCCTTCTGCTTACACTTAAAGCAAGTCACCTTCGATTTATCGAACCCCAACTTAGTAGATGCACCACCAATTGTTTTCCTTCCAGTAATTTCCATGAATCTTTGTGCACGACGAACAGCACTTGCCATAGCCCAACGAATATCGATCAGTTCCATTTCCTCCGGATCAATCTGATCGTAATCTTCTTTCGTCAGATTTGTGTTGCCTATCTTCCCAGCTACTAACCCTTCATACGATTCCAACACCGATGCTAGGAAGATCATCTGCTGCTTGGCCGATTCCTCATCAAAGTTCTGAGCATTCTTCAAATCTACCGCGATGTTACATTGAAAACGATTCTTTGCATCTGGATGATTTCCAGAAGATGAAGATCCACTGTGATAACCACTATGACTTCCACTGCTTTGATTGCTTTGACTTTCTTTGCCAGCTGTCAACACATTTTCAGCAGAAAACGCAGTTTTTGGAGAAGTAGCTTTCGGCATCATGCTTTTCGGATAATATAGATCCAAATTCTGTTGATAAGATGAATGATTAACTTTGTACGTCTTCTTCAATTCCAGTTCATGACTTTCAAGTCTCTCAATCACCAAATCTGGTTTCAACATTTCAGGAACAATAGTATTCTTCAACATCAGTGCATAATATCTCCAATCCATCTCGTCTGGTAATGAATCGAACAGTTTGTCATCAAGTTCTTCATCAGAATATCTGATATCCTGTCTTGCTAATTCCAGCTTCAGATGACCGAACCTTTCTATCATTTTACAAACTGACTCATTCTTAAGACAACCAAACATATCAAACTCTTTCCTAAGAAGTTTCTTTTTGTTTTTCACGATTTCTGTACTTCCTAAACATTTCTTTTCTAACTTTGCCCAAAGATCTTTAGCATTTGAATAGTCTATCAATGAGATGATATCCTCCCGAACAGACTGAAATAACAATGCTACACACTTTTGTTCGGCTACGAATGATTCAATCTCACCAGTAGCTGTTAAGACTTCACCATTCTTTTTTCCTTGATCATAACCGTTCTTCAGACTTTTCCAACTTGGAAATGCAAATGCCATCATCCAGTCTTCAAACTTTCTGGACCACCGACTGTACTCCTCAATAGCCATAAGTTTTGGAGGTTTATTGAACGTTCCGAAAGCACTTTCCGATTCCCAAGCTTCCTTTTTCTTCTCTTTTCGCGAGTTATCATTCACATTGCTTGACGAAGTATCATCGTTTCCGGAATCTCCAGCGAACGCGTACATGTCGCTAAATGGGTTCATGAAAAGATCATCCATCGTGAATGTTCCTGCAAATTCAGCAAACACTTAGAAAAATTTAAAGTTTTGAAAAAATCAGCAAGTTCAAGCGATACTGAATAGTTTGAAGCGAAATCCACACTTTAAACTACTCAAGCAAAATCTCACTTTAAACTGTTTGAAGCGAAATCTGATATAAGCTAGTCAAACAGTCTCAAGCGAAAACCAGATGATCTATTTCGCTTCAACTGTTTCAAGCGAAAACCTCAAATACAAGGACCAGCAGATTCAAGCGAAATCCAATAAACTCAATTTCGCTTCAATAGTTTCAAGCGAAATTGTCTGATTTCAAGTCAAATTGTCTGATTTCAAGCGAAATTAACCTATAACCTTCGAACACTTTCAAGCGAAATTCAGTTTTAGGTCATTTTTAACAAGTTTTAATCTGAATTTTAGTTCGAATCTTTGTAGGCTTTGTTAAAACTCTGTTTTACACGATATACTTGAAAATCAGACCATTTCAACCGTTGAAACTCGTTCAGATCAGAAAAATATAAAAAGAAATGAGTAGAAAGAAGAAAATCCGCTGCTATGGTATGAACTCCTCGTCCTGAGCTCTGATACCACTTGTTGGACCGTTCTACGACCTTAAACCGTCAGTTAAGGCAGTTCATCTTTGCGTACGAAGGCGGAATCAACGTAAACAAAGTCATAACAGCTATTATCCTTTTAATCTTTCTTTTCTGATTAATATTCGTGCTTATACAACGTTTTCTGATACAAATCCGGCAGCACTTCGTGTCTCATACAATGACCTCTCCCCTACAAATCTACCAAATGAACACACACTATCCTATATATAAGCTTGTTGATTTCGCTTGAGTTGGTTTCAAGCGAAATCTTCACATGTTGATTTCGCTTGAATTCATTTCAAGCTAAATCACCATTTGTTGATTTCGCTTGAACTGATTTCAAGCGAAATCTTCAAGATAAACACTTACAAACCCTAATTTAACCCTATTGTGTGATCATTCAAACAATTCTAGACACAAGACTTGATTATGACGTAATCAGCAGACATTTAGTGCACCAACACCAACCAATGGAAATAGAAAATCCTGAAAATCAAGTTGAAATGCATGATTTTAACCCAGAAGAGATACCTAGGGTACCAGCACCTAACCCCTTAGACCCAAATTACGACCCGTGGTGGGACGACAAAAGGGACTATGTGCAACATTACCCCATATAAGAAGATCTTCCCATGCCGAATCTAGGAGCCTACCCAGGTTTGGACCCTCCAGATCCCTATTACGATAAAGATGTATTCATTAGAGAGATTTTAGAGAATCCTTACCCATACCAGGCACCCACACCCCCATACCAGGAACCCGCACCCAAGATTCCAAACCCAGTCCTAGAACCTGCACCTCCAATGAGTGCAGAAAATGTACAAGAACTCAGGACATTTGGTGAGGAAATTTTAGAAAGTAGTGAGAGAATGAGACAGGTGGAAGAGTGACTCGTCTGGAAGTACGACGAGCGCAATATGGATTTCTGGATGAATCCATATCCATGAATGTGATGGTGAAGGAAGTAATAATAATAATATAATAATATATAATATGTGTGTTTGAAAAAAAATTACGGATGCCTACTACTAATAGTATAATTTCCATTTCAGCTATATTGAAATTTTAATTTCCAGTGTTGGTTTGTAGTAGATGCATATATAGATATAAAAAAAAGTATGTCGCAATGATCGACACTTTTGACCAAAATGCGTGTCATGTGTTTGGCTATAGTAAATATTATATTTGTGATATTAATATGTGGTAATTGTCTAAAATTCAGATGGACAACGAAGTGACCCACGAAAATCTGAACAATGAAAACCTGAACGACAATAACCCGAATAATGAGAATCCAAACAACAATAACAATGGAAACCAAGTGGATAATAGTGCCATCCAACACATAGTGCCACAAGGAATAATAGATGCGATGCCATTTATTATTCAAACTGTTAAGGAGGCTGATAATAAAAGTAAACATAGCAGTAAGCGACCAACTGAACCTGAACACATCGTAAACAATGGACCTGTACTTCGAGCGCCCATTCCCAAAAGAAGAAGAACCATGCCTTATGGTTGTTCTTATAAAGAATTCTGGTCCTGCAAACCAATAGAATTCTCGGGCAATGAAGGACCCATTGCAGCTCTACGCTGGATAGAAAAGACTGAGGCTGTTTTGAAAATAAGCAAGTGTGCGAAAGAGGATAAGATATTGTTTGCTTCTAATTTGTTTAAGAACTCAGCCTTAGAATGGTGGAACACTATCCTCCAGTCAAGGGGAAGTGATAGGGTTTACAACATGGAATGGGAGGAATTTAAGAATATGGTAGAAAGGAAATTCTGCCCTCCCAATGAAAAGGAACAGATAGCGAATAAATTCCTAAACCTTAGGATGACTGGAGTAGATAGTGAGGGTTATACTACTACATTTTTTTGAATATGCTAGAATAGTGCCAACCCTTGCATCACCTGATCCAGTATTAATCTCCGGTTACATCTGGGGATTAATCAGGGAAATTAGGCATGTAGTCAAGGCAACTAGACCCCAAACCATAGAAGAAGCTGTAGAACTAGCAAGCACCTTGACTGATGAGTTAGTGCGTACACGAGTAGAAGACCAAAGGAGGAACCTAGCTCCGAGGCTTACCCAGGAATTCCGTTCTGGAAATTCCAACCGTGGGAAAAATGTAGGTTCCACATATGCAACTTATTGCAAGTATTGCAAAAGGAAGCATTCCGGAAGATGCTCCATATATTGCAATTTCTTCAAAATATCGGGACACAAGGAAGAAGACTGCAAAAAGATGCTCCATATATTGCAATTTCTTCAAAATATTTGCATTTTAGAGTTTAACTCCAATGTTTATTTTAGCCAAGTGCTAGTATGTCAATGTAGTAGTGGGTTATATTTGTTTTATAAAAACCTTGGTTAATAAGCAGGTATTGTTTTCGTAAGGATTGGTCGTGATGCAAACGGGTCATGGCGAAATTTTCTAAAAGTCTGTTTGTAATTGTTTTATTAATCCGATTATGTGGATTAATAGATTTTAGGAATATTAACCTTTATTAGGTAATATTAACAAAAGGAAAAAAAATCTGGGCCTATTTTCCGCAAAGTATTATAATGTTGTTTTTAACAAGTCGGGCGTTACAAGTTGGTATCAGAGCCGTGGGTTGAGAGAATTGAATATGAAGTGGTATTCAAACTCAACCTTAGTACTCTTATGGGGAGATGAAAGTTGACCTGAGACTTGATCACGAAGCCAAAGACGGTTAAGGCGGCCTAAGGCATAACTAACTGACCGGTATTGATAACGAGCTACTCGTGTTAACGAGTATTATAAAATGCCTTGTATTATCATACAGGCTCTTATTAAATTGTAATGTTAATAATATTTTGTGAATATTTTCGTGGTATGATTCCCGTATCTGAAGATGGCAGGAATTTGATGATCCACCAGACGTGATGGTAGAAGGGTCGGAAGTATGAAGTAGGGCATGTTCATCAAGGACCTAAGCCAAGTGATGATACCGAATAAAGGATGAATGACAATGAAGGCACACCAGGGCGAGTATCACCCAGGTGCACACTTTAATTTAGTATACGAATAATAGTATGCAACATTCAAGTAATGAATGACGGTTGCATACGGAATTAAGGCTTGGAAAACTGGATGAGATACCCATCCAGGGTGATGCTCCAAAAAGAAATTGGGTGGGTAATACGCATCATTCATAATTGTGAATAATTAAAGTACAAAAGACTTCTAATTTAGAAACTCGGACGAGGGTGACCATCCAAGTAGATATTCTTAGTAAGATCTTACTGAGGAAAAGTAACGATTACATTGACGAATGCGATTGCATAAAAGTTTTATAAATGAAAACATTCTACATGTTTTCAGACGAAAATGGGTAAAACTAATAATTGTTAAATAACAATAAAAAGTGGTTTTACCAAACAAAATCGAAGACACGAACATGAACTAAGGATTTACTTACATGGGAGGTAATGTGTTAGTTATAATAAGGTCATACGTACCATGTGTTGATTGCTTACCTTGGCCAAGTAACTAGTAAACACATGATACCATGAACTTCTTATAATAAACGCATATACGTCCAATGTAGTAAGGACGAGGTTAATGGAAATGGAATAATCCCATGAGAAGAATGTGGATGGTTTAAGCTTAAGTGCTTAAACATCATAATGGGTCAAGTAAACGTAAACGCAAACCGGGTAACGGGAACGTGAGAAATGGAGGTATTGCCCAAGTGGAAAACGATCATAGTCGTGGACAATGATCGTAGAAAAGCTAAAAGTGAAAAGAAAGAAACGATGATGATAATCGTCATTCATGGTCTATAAGGCCGTGAATGATGGATTCGCATGTAAAATCAATGTATAAATGACCCACGGAGTCATAGAATAGAGGTATTGCCTATAATGATCAAACATAGTCATGGGCTATGATTGGAAAAGAATAGAAATTGTATTGATGACCTAAATGCCCATGCTTGGTGGGAAGGAGACATAATATTAATTTTGGCACTCATAGTCTAAAGGGCCTTATGTGACAAAGGAAAAATGAGAATAAATGGTATAAAGGGCCATGATGGGCCGACAAAAGAAAATAATAATAATAAGAACGAATGATCTAGAGGTTCATGAGACCCTAATAGATTTCAAACATGAAAATAAATAATTTTCAAAACATAAAATGGATGTGTGACACCAAATACATTTAATGGATGACACGGGTAAAGGGTGGTCTACAGGATCTTCATGACCTTCTGGTTATAAATAAAGGAAAGGGTCTACAGGACCAATGTGACCTTCGGGTCATGGATAAAAAGAAATGCCTAAAGAAATAGCCTACGAGGTAAAATTAAAAAGGGCATGTTGGTCAATTGTGTTAAGGCGTGGGAATCGGTTACTATTCCCGGCGTAAAATAAAATTGGTAAAGAGAAAGCAATTGGTCGTCAATTCCTTGATGCGAGTAACTGACACAAGTTAAAAAAACGTTGAACTAAAACTTGGTTTTCGTCACTAACGACAATTTTAATGAATGTAATAAAAGTGACATAAAGTAGATATCTACGAACATCATGGAATGAATGGTGATTGTCCACAGACATCACGAATGTAAGGCGATGATATATGGACATCACAGATAATACTTGGAGTGTAAGGACTCCAAGAGAAGTAAAGTGAAGTGCAAGGACTTCACGGATAACATTAGGGTTTAAATATCTCATAATCTAATACAAATAATTAAATTACAAGTGTGAATGGTTGTGAGACATGTGTACGTATTAAGTACACAGTAGTGCGGTGAGCGTACTTGTAAGTACACACGAAGGGCCCCTACTTACTTATTAAGTACGCAAGTATGGAATAGTGTTTAGTTGTTTATTAATTGTAATATGGGAATATGAATGTAGGTAAGTACGTATGAGCCCATATATATATATATACATATATATATATATACATATATATATACATACATATATATATATACATATAGGGTAGGGTTCATGAGTGAACAATGATTTATTTGTGAACAAAATGAACTTATCCTGACCATTGATTTTGTAAATCTAGATTTTTTCTTTAGTGGTAAGATTGTAATTATCTTTTGTAACTTACATGTAATTTAATAGACACAAGGGTATAATTGTATATTTCTATCTTCATTTAATTAACTAATTTTTTCTCTCTCCTGATTTCTCTTTCCAATTAAAAGAGTATTTAATTACATTCTTTATATTTGTTTCTCTCACATATTACCTAACTTAATATTACATAATTTAAAAAAATACAAACATTATCAAATGTTGGTCCATCTAGAACACAATTAAAAATATTTAATTACATTTTCTATACATATATGTATTAGATCAATGTTTGATGAAAAGATGTTTAGTGGAAACAATATGTAGTAATACACAAGTGTATAAGTCTGGTATATTTCGACATTTATACACTATGTACTTGAATAATACATAGGTGTATACGTTGGTATATAACGACCCGTATACACATATTTACTTGAATAATACACAAGTGTATAAATCTGGTTTATAGCGACCCGTGGAAACAAGATGTAATAATACACAAGTGTATAAGTCTTGTATATACTAATCTGTATACACATATGTTAAAAATCAATTTAATTAGGTTTAATATTTAATTTTAAAAGGAACATAACAATTTATATAAAAAAAATTAGTCATTCAATCTCTTATAATTAATAATTAAAATAATAGAGAAATAATTAAAAATGAGAGAGAGAGAGAGAGTTAAGAGAGGAGAAAATTAAGGGATTCTAATTAAAAGTACTTGGCTAATGTCAATCTTACCCTTTTAATCTAAAAAATGATCAAGGGTCAAGATTAGTTCACTTAGTTCAATCTCAAAAAGTTGTTCACTCATGATCCTAATCCTATACACACACACACACACACATATATATATATATATATATTTAATGAAGGAGAAGATAATACATAAATATGTCTAATTATGTATATGATAATGGCGTTAAGCTCCTATGTGAATGAATTATGCAAGTAAAAAGAGAGAAATTAGAATGATAAATTGTAGTAATAGTAGTGGCGGATGATAACTTGAAGTATACGAACTTCACGGGTGTATACATGAAGTGTCCGGACTTCATGGGGTAATAACATTGATGTCTAAGTACTTCATGGAAATGATAATAAGGATAAGTACCTCACGAGTTTCAAGTAAGATTTAATTCCCAAAAATTGCAACGTGTAAAACCAATGTTAAGTAATTGGGTAATGGTTGAAAAGTTACTTTCACGACATGTGGATGTAAAATAATAATCGTTTTCAAAACGTATAAATACTTGGAGGTGGACTAAGATGTGAACGAAAAGTTAATTAATGATAAAGGAATTAAGAGGTGTTACCATGATTGAAATAAGTATGGACTAGAGGTTGAATAGCCTCATATAAAGGAAGGGGTTCATGCTAGAACTCGTGTTTAATATGAACATGTATTTTAAATACGTTTAAATAGAGATGTTACAGGTGGAAAGATGGAAAGATGGAAGGCGTGTACGAGTTGCATAGGTGGTATGCAACGGGACTCAAACGAGCATGGATGAATGCTCTACTTGATCGTAGACGTAAGTAAATTCTAAATGTGAAATCCATTTAATGGACACCTTTAGTTTAATGATAGTTGAATAATAGAATAACTCCTTGCTTAAGCTTAAAGGCGCAAACAAGTGGGATGGTAATTAAACTATTAGGGTAATATCCTAATGTAGAGTATAATTCGGTTTCAAGGACGAAACCTATTTAAGGGGGGTAGACTTGTAACATCCCGATTTTTCGTGGTATTAAAATATGTATAATCTTTCAAGTAGTTTGTGTTGGTGGAAATAGTATTTTATAAAGACTTGTAACACCCCAAAAAGGTTTAATATGAAAATAATTAAAAAATAGATAAAAACTTAACTTAGTTGGTGAATTATGATAAAATGATAGTTAAGTTATGTGAAATGCTTAAATTAAACATATAGCAAACTAGGAGGGGGTAATGTGAAAAATTATAAATCAAAAGGATTAATAAAAACAAAACAAAAGAAAATCACACACACTGGTGTGTGTTTCGTTCGACCAGAGCAGGGGAAACAAGGGCAACCCTTGTTCTTGCAAAATCTATCAAAATGACAAGGGAATTTAAAGTTAATCAGTTGCATGCTTTCAATTTTTCGATTATCTTAACATACTCAATAGAGTGGTAATTTCAATTTCGTGTTTTGATGAATTGTAGGAAATGGGTTTCAACCCTAACATGAGATTATGATATGATAAGTGTTGTTGGAAGTTGGATTTGATGATTTGAACATCTTGTTTCGTAAAATTATTTGATATGAAAATCTTCATATATGTAGGATAATCAAGATGATAGAAGTAGTTATGTAAAACCTTGAAATATTGATGTATGATCTTGAATATGATACATTAACATTAGTTAGATTGATATGAAGTAAAAAGGATCATATGGATTGCTTGATTGTTGATGATTTGCTAAGGGAACTAGTTAAATTATATCCTAGAACATATGTGTTTAATGTCCCATTAATGCGAAACCCGCCAAGTGTTCGATGAAATGCTTAAATGAACAAACCAAAATAAAAGTGAGATTTTGAAAGTTTTGCCATGTTTACTTGATTTCTAATGATTTGCTAACAATAACTTGGTGTTTTGAAACATAAAGCTTTGGTGAATCTAATGGTGAATGAGATTAACATAAAGTACATATGTAAATGTTATTTTCACTTGATCATCCAAACGGGTCACTTGAGTGAATGAGTTAATTGGGTTGGATTATAACCCAAACTTATACAAATTGGTTAGTCGATGAAATTATGGTGAAAATGACCCGTATGTTATGTCTAAACACAAATGCGTGATAACGGGTCAAATGGATGTTGATAAACCAATTAACAAGTTTGGGGTAAAAGAATGATTTAGAACACATGTTTGATGATGGGTTGGATAAGTAACTAGGTATTATGAGATAAATGGCCATATTACGTGGCCAAATCACTGCAAGAGCTCTAGATTTCTCTCTGTTGTCTTCAACCTGCTTCAATCTAGGCGGCTCAGATTTATTCTGATGATAGATCGCCTTCTTGTAGTAATCATCTCTGAAAGGGTTCTCCGACTCATCAGCATAAGCATTTCTGCATTCTCGTTTGAAATGACCCTTCTGCTTACACTTGAAGCAAGTCACCTTCGATTTATCGAACCCCAGCTTAGTAGAAGCTCCTCCAATTGATTTCCTTCCGGTAATTTCCATAAAACGCTGTGCTCGGCGAACAGCACTTGCCATAGCCCAACGAATATCGATTAGTTCCATTTCCTCCGGATCAATCTGATCGTAATCTTCTTTCGTCAGATTTGTGTTGCCTATCTTCCCAGCTACCAACCCTTCATATGATTCCAACACCGATGCTAGAAAAATCATCTGCTGCTTAGCCGATTCCTCATCAAAATTCTGAGCATTCTTCAAATCTATCGCGATGTTGCATTGAAAACGATTCTTTGCATCAGAATGACTTCCAGAAGATGAAGATCCACTGTGATAACCACTGTGACTTCCACTGCTTTGACCACTTTGACTTTCTTTGCCAGCTGTCGAAACATTTTCAGCAGAAAACGCAGTTTTTGGAGAAGTTGCTTTTGGCATCATGCTCTTTGGATAATACAAATCCAAATTCTGCTGGTGAGATGAGTGATTGACTTTGTACGTCTTCTTCAACTCCAACTCATGACTTTCGAGTTTCTCAATCAGCAAATCTAATGTCAACTTTTCTGGTTCTTTGATGGTATTCTTCAGCATGAGTGCATAATATCTCCAATCCATCTCGTCAGGCAACGAATCGAACAATTTTTCGATAAGATCTTCTTCAGGAATGTCGATATCATGTCTTACTAATTCCAGCTTCAGATGACGGAACCTTTCTATCATTTTACACACTGACTCATTCTTAAGACAACCAAACAAATCAAACTCTTTCCTAAGAAGTTTCTTTTTGTTTTTCTTAATTTCTTGACTACCTATACATTTCTTTTCTAACTTTGCCCAAAGATCTTTTGCATTTGAATAATCGATCAATGAAATTATGTCTTCTCGGACGGATTGAAATAACAACGCCACACACTTTTGCTCAGCTACAAACGAATCAATCTCCTCAGCTGTTCTTAACGTCTCACCATTTTTATTTCCATTGGCATAACCGTTTTTTAAACTCTTCCAGCTAGGAAATGCGAATGCCATCAACCAGTCTTCAAATTTTCTGGACCAACGACTGTACTCCTCGATAGCCGTAAGCTTTGGGGGTTTATTGAACGTTCCGAATGCGCTTTCAGATTCCCAAGCTTCCTTTTTCTTTTCCTTCGGAGGATTTTCATTCTCATTATTTGACGAAGTATCAATGTTTCCGGAATCTCCAGCGAACGCATACATGTCGCTAAACGGGTTCATGAAAAGATCATCCATCATGAATGTACATGCAAGATTATCAAACACTTAGAAAATTTTTTCGAAGTTTTGTCAAATACTGACACTGAAGCGAAATCAGTCAGATTGACTGATGAGCGAAATCACTTAAAGTGACACAAAAGCGAAATCAAGTACAATGTTCACTCGAGCGAAATCACAATGTTCACTTGAGCGAAATAGCAGATTGTTCTTATAAGCGAAATCACTAAGTTCGTATAAGCGAAATCAGAATGTCCCTTGGAGCGAAATTAACATGTTCGTATGAGCGAAATTAACTACTTGTCCGGATGAGCGAAATCAACAGTTAATGTTCGTTAAAGCGAAATCAAATGATGATGTCCGTAAAAGCGGAATCAGCTGTTAACCAATTTTCACCATGTTTTAATCCGAATTACAATCTGATATTTTCAAGGGTTGTACTACTCTTAATTCCGATCACAATGATATGATTATTGTTCAATTTCGACCGCAAAATCGTTCCAGATCTGAAAATGAAGTTTATGTTCGTGAACCGATTGATATTTTGATAAAATTGAATCAGTTTTACTTTGTTTTAAAGGCTGATACTTTTACGGATTGTTTAACAACTAGTTTCGCTCAATATACTTGACTTTCAACTCATTTTGTCCGATGAAACTTGTTGAATCAGAAAAATAAAAGAGAAATATGAGTAGAAATGAGATAATAGTGTCGAATCAGCTGATGTAGTATGAACTCCTCGTCCTGAAGCTCTGATACCACTTGTTGGACCGTGTCGTGACCCTAAACGATCAGTTGAGCAAGTTCATCATCACGTATAAAGGCGGAATCAGTATACGCAACGTTACAACAGCTTTCCTATTCAATTCCTTCACTTTATTAGCTTTCTGATTCAATTTTGACAGAGTTCGGTTACAATGCTAATGATCAGGTCTCGCTTCAATGGTTCCCATGAATGAACACATGTAGGGTATTTATACTAATGTTAATTTCGCTTCAATGTCAAGCCATATAAGCGAAATCAACATGAATCTGATTTCGCTTATATGTCAAGTACATTAAAGCGAAATCAACATGTACCTTAAAGCGAAATCCCATCTAACATCATGTACATTAAAGCGAAATCAACATAAGAACCATAATCTTGACTTTTAAGATCCAATCTTGACTCTCTTGATTTAAGACTTGATGAAGATGCAGTCAACAGACATTCTTGTGCATCAACAGACTCCCCCTTGGATGTTGACATAATCTTCAGCTCCTGAGTCTTCAGTCTTAGTCTTTTATCCAACTCTCTGTCTTTTCATCATAAGCACTCTATCTTCACACTCCCATAGATTGTTGATCCAGACTCCCCCTTTCACAGACTCCCCCTCTCGATATGCTAGAATCTGAGATATCTGGTTCAAGCTTTGACAAATAGCTTCCATTGGGAATAATGAAGTCCAAAACCTGTTTCTCAACCAATAAACATAACCATTCTATCTTTTCAACTATAAAACACAAACTCAATCAGTTTTAACAATCCACTCAAGTATTCAGGTCCAAGTTAATGACCCTGATCACTTGATTAATCTACCAAGTCCAAATTAATGACCTTGATTGATCTTTTGACGAATCAATACTGATTTTAAAACAACAATTTCAAACATTTACTGAAAATAACAAGTATCAAGTTAATGAACTTGTTTTTGACTTTTCAAACAATTCAAACTTCTTCAAAGATAAGCTCTCCTCATTCTTCAGTTCAGAATCTCCTGCATCTGCTTCAAACATCTAAGAATCCAACAATCAACTCTCCACTTTGGTTTGTCAGAAAATAAAGCAGAAATAAAATCTTTTTGGATTTTATCAAAGTGTTCTAAACTAAGAAATGAAATACAGAAAACTTAAATTGCAGAAAGTAAACAAAGTAAACTATTTACAAACATATTTTTGGTGAGCGTGTCAGGGAATCATATCAGCTTTCAGACAAATTACAAGTACCATTAAGCTACATTTCATACCCAGACTTAAACAATTCACCTCGATTGTCGATATACTGATCCATCTTAAATTCCCACACAAATTTCAATTTACTCAGGATACGATTTAGATGAATTAAGAACTTAGATCATTCATGTGTCCCACCTCTTGAATATACTCCCGTATCCAGAATCCCAATAATCAGTCTTACAGGTGAGAATACTACAATGATATCTGTATATAATTTAGGTATGCGAGGGCCGAGGGATCTCAGGTCGATACTTCCGTATACGCAGAGAGATATCAGCTTCGACTTTTCGGTGTGTCCCCTTTAGAGGATCTTTTTGCTTACAACAGCAGCATATATCAATTTTATTGTTTCAGCATGCTGAGGGTTTAATGCTGTGTTTCAAGCATTGCAACAAGTATTAGCCAAGGACTAGGTCAGAACTACCGTTCAGCAGAAGTCCCGGAATAATACCCCAGACATCATTGAGTATAAAGACCTAGTATATCAGATTAAGAGACCTTTCAAACAAGATTTCAGGGGTTACCTATATATCCAAGTAGTGTTCCCCACGAATTCACAAGTTTGAATTTTAGGTTTATATCCCGAATAAATCTACTAAATGTGTGAAAACCTATCGACACATCATCAGTAATATTGTTTAACTCTTTTAAACTTTTCAAATCTTTAGCATACTGTAATCTTCTAGCTGATGTACTATCATTTTCCCTATATACACAAGCTCTTTTTCAAATTTTATCATGTTTTTGTATTTTTGCATTTTTTACTGTTTTTGTATTTTCTGAAAATATAACTATGTACAAACATCTACTCCCCCTAAATACCAAAACAAGTAAAAATTCGACAAACCATTGCAGATTGTTTCTCGTCTTCATCCGCAACAGTACTCTCATCAACGCCAATTATGCCATCCGACACCGACAGAAGCTTCATACCATTCAGTTTTAACAAATATTTAAACCGATTTTTATCAAAAGCTTTGGTATGTAAATCAGCTTTCTGTTCGTCAGTATGGATTTTCTCAATTCGTATCAACTTTTTCTCAAAGCAATCACGAATAAAGTGATGACGAATTTCTATGTGTTTAGTTTTAGCGTGATGTACTGGATTTTTAATTATATTTATAGCGGCCTCATTATCAACAAAAAGAGGTGTGTTAAGAAACTGCAAACCGTAGTCGCGCATCTGTTGCTGTATCCACAAGATCTGAGAGCAGCAACTGCTAGCAGAAACATACTCCGCTTCACATGTAGATAACGCCACAGACGTTTGTTTCTTACACTGCCAGGTAACCAATCTAGGACCAAAGAACTGGCATCCTGCAGTTGTTGATTTTGAATTGACTTTGCAGCATCCGAAATCCGAATCGGAATACCCTTCGAGCGTAAAGTCGCCTTTCCTATCATTTGAAGTTTCCCTTGGTCTCCTCGAATACTCAGCTGGGAACCTTAACTGCAACTCATATTCACGCAAAATATCCAACTCATCAAAGAAATCTTCATCATCCTCTGATTCTTCTCTCATGTCAAACGAATCCCAAAGTTTGTCGTAATGATAACGCCATGAATCACCAGGATTCTGCGGCGGCATAGTATAACCTTGACATTCAACATTTACAGCTTCAATAATCCGCTTCTCACTTGGAACGAAGACACGTCGCAACGGATTTGCATAACCAACAAATATACCCTCAATGCTCTTCGGACCAAACTTTCCATGAGGCTCTATAACCGTACAGGGTGACCCGAATGGTTCTAGATACTTCAAATTCGGTTTGCGGTTATTGATTAGCTCAAAGCATGTTTTGTTGAACTTCTTGACAGTGAGAACCCTGTTGAGCGTATAACATGCGGCAGAAACAGCTTCAGCCCAAAAATTAATCGGTAACTTTGAATCTGCGAGCATAGTTCTAGCCATCTCGATTAGTGTCCGGTTTTTGCGTTCTGCAACTCCATTCTGCTGCGGAGTGTACGGAGCACTAAATTCATGCAAAATACCTCTTTCATCACAAAATTCTTCCATCTTGCTGTTCTTGAATTCAGTACCATTATCACTTCTAATTCTCTTGATACGCCTTTGGTACAAATTCTCAATCTTCCTGAACAGCCCCATCAAACTGTCAAATGTTTCATCTTTCGTCTTCAAGAAAGAAACCCACGAAAATCTGGAATAATCATCAGTAACGACCAAACAATAGTAATCTCCTGTTATACTTTTGACATTCACAGGACCAAACAAATCCATGTGAAGTCTTTCCAGAGGTCTCGAAACTGAATTGACTTGCTTTGTAGGGTGTGACTTTTTCTTCTGCTTGCCTTTGACACAGCTAATGCACTCCCCTTCCAGATGAAAACCTTTGATATTAACTCCCAATACCAAATCATTGTGCACCAAACGATTCATCTTCCTTAGGTGAATATGCCCCATTTTGCGGTGCCACAATCTTGATTCTTTCTCAGTTGCTCTAGACACAAAACAATGTGCTAGACCAGTAGTTGTAGTTGCTACAGACATATCTAACACATATAAATCATTCACTCTAGGTGCCCGCATTAGAATCCATTCTTCAGGGATAACAAAACCAGGTTTCAAAATCAAACATTCTTTATCAGTGAAGTGAGTAGTATACTGATTGTCACAAATCTGCGAGATACTAAGCAGATTGTTCTCCAGCTCAGTGATGTAGTTAACTCTTTCAAACGTCACAATTCCATTGGATAACGTTCCTTCACCAACAATTCTACCACCTTCATGACCTGCAAATCCTACGTAACCACCATTGATATTGTTCACATCATACAGTAATGCAGTTTTTCCTGTCATATGTCGAGATGCGCCACTATCCATGATCCATCTTGAAATGGCTCTTGGAAGATCCTGCACATACCACAAGTTGATTTTAAAACACTTCAATAAAGATGCCGATTCATGCTTCGCGAACCAGGAAGCTCCGGCAATTCAAACTGCTTATTCGAACATGGTGTCCACCCAGGCCTCATCAGCCTTAGGTGTAACCTTGACTCTAGCAATTTGAATTTTGAAATTTTCAGCCTTCAAAGGTGGAAAATTTGCATCATAATCAACCGAAATTGATTCTTCAGCCTTTTTCACTTCAGAAGTTGAAATTTTCATTTCAGTTTTTGGTTTCCAAACTTGTTGAGATAATGCAACCCTCTTGTAAAATTTGTCATTTTTAGTTACCACTTTCTTTACGGGTTCATTTTTCATTTTGATGTTGTCATTTTTCACATTCTTTTTCTCAACAACGATTGGTGTTTTACCCTTCACATCAACTTTCTTTTGTTGAATCTTCACATTTTCAGTCTTTGACTTGAAGTTGATGCAATTTCTTGCAATGTGACCAACTTTGTTACATCTAAAACATATACGAGTATCAACAACTCGACTTGTGCCTTCAGACTGATAATGTGAAGCTCTTTTCTCAAAGAACTCTTCATTTGATTTTGAAAAAAATTCATTTTCCTCATCCGAAAGTGAACTTGAACTGTTCACAAACACCTTCTTTTCAGTAACCCTTTTGTTTTGAAACCTTCTTTGATGATAACTCTTACCATCCCTATAACCACCCGACCAATTGTTTCGATTGTTATTATAAAACCGTAGTGGAACAACAGGCTTTTTGTAGTAAGCTTTATCTTTCTCAAAATTCATTTGCCTTTTTGTTTGTTTCAAACTGTTCACTTCTGACAACTCAACTTCAACCATCTTGAAAACATTTGTCAACTTTTTCACATTAACATTCTCAATGGGAAACTCAGAATCCGAATACAACTTATCAGATCCAGCCATCTTGTACATCACAAGACCCGGTTCATCACTTAAGTTGTTTTTGGACTTTGGTTTCTGAATGTACTTGTCCAAGAAACATCCATCTTCTTCAGTAGTGTCACTATCCATTTTTAGCACATTTTCAACAACACCTTTTACAATATCATTTTGGACACTATCGTCATTAGAAGATGTGAACGTGACATCAATGTTCTCCGGAAGTTTAACTTCACTTTCTTCTCCAATTTCAACCAAACCAGATTGCTTTTTCGTGTAATTATCAAGAACAGGTGGTGGAACTTGATGAAACCCCACCCCAGTTCCATCACAATACACATCTTCGCCCGCTTTGTCTTTCCCGATGGGTTTGGGAATAATGTGTTGCAAAACAAAACTTGCGGAGCTGTAACTGTTAAGCTTCAACTGGATTCGCTCGTTTTCGATTACAGCCTCTTGAACTCTAAGTTTCAATTTAGCGATTTCATCCAGTTGTTGGTTGATTGATTCTTCTTTGACTCTAAGCACTGCTCTTAGATGTTCATTTTCTTTAAAAGTTTTACCATTTCGATCATCACAATCTTTCAATGTACTTTTTAATTTTTCAAATTTTTCAGAAATCTGACGGTTTTCAAGAATCAACTTTTCATTTTCATTTTTAACTTCATCATGATCAATTTTATCATTTTCCAATTGTTTAGTTAATTCTTTTATCCGTTCAGTTGAAGCTTTAACCATTTTGTCACGATCAAGAATTTGATTCTCAACGCTTCTGACCTTAGATGTCAGATCATCAACTTTCTTCCCGTTGAGATACGTGACTGTGCTACAAAATTTGCACTCTTTGTTGCAATTTTTGCAATCAGCATTTCCATCGATTTTCTTACCTGACACATTTGTTGACACATCTGGACTGACCTGGCTTTTTGACTCAGACACGGAGTTAGAGTCTACCTCAAGTGCCTTAGTAGCTAGCACTTTGTCAGCCATTCTTCAAAGATTTTCAGCAGTTAACTCCTGCGTTGTGTCAATAACTCCAGTATCAATCTTCTTTGCTTTCTCGATCTCTTCTTTATCTTTTCTCTCTTTCTCTTTCTCTTTCTCTTTCTCTTCTTCAATCATTTTCGAAGTTGGAGTTCCCCACCATTTGTGTTGCCAATACTCATCATCTTCTTTGTATTGCTGGATTATGGCTTCAATATCAAGTGTACTATCATCAATTGCAATATTTCCATACTCATCAAGATAGCACTCTCTATCTGGATCCCATCTATTAGCTCTCCTTGCTTCCAGAAAGATACGAGATATTCTAATGATTTTGTTTTCAGCAATCATTTTTCTGTATTGATATTTTTGCTCTTCAGTTCGATCGTCTTTCCACGGAATAGGATCGTCATTTTTTGCCATGAATGCGTAACCAACCGCATCTTCTTCCGGTAGAACCTCTTGACTCCAATCATAACCCTCATCATCGTAAATCACTGCAAGAGCTCTAGATTTCTCTCTGTTGTCTTCAACAAGCTTCAATCTAGGCGGCTCAGATTTATTCTGATGATAGATCGCCTTCTTGTAGTAATCATCTCTGAAAGGGTTCTCCGACTCATCAGCATAAGCATTTTTGCATTCTCGTTTGAAATGACCCTTCTGGTTACACTTGAAGCAAGTCACTTTCGATTTATCGAACCCCAGCTTAGTAGAAGCTCCTCCAATTGATTTCCTTTCGGTAATTTCCATAAAACGCTGTGCTCGGCGAACAACACTTGCCATAGCCCAACGAATATCGATTAGTTCCATTTCCTCCGGATCAATCTGATCGTAATCTTCTTTCGTCAGATTTGTGTTGCCTATCTTCCCAGCTACCAACCCTTCATATGATTCCAACACCGATGCTAGAAAAATCATCTGCTGCTTAGCCGATTCCTCATCAAAATTCTGAGCATTCTTCAAATCTATCGCGATGTTGCATTGAAAACGATTCTTTGCATCAGAATGACTTCCAGAAGATGAAGATCCACTGTGATAACCACTGTGACTTCCACTGCTTTGACCACTTTGACTTTCTTTGCCAGCTGTCGAAACATTTTCAGCAGAAAACGCAGTTTTTGGAGAAGTTGCTTTTGGCATCATGCTCTTTGGATAATACAAATCCAAATTCTGCTGGTGAGATGAGTGATTGACTTTGTACGTCTTCTTCAACTCCAACTTATGACTTTCGAGTTTCTCAATCAGCAAATCTAATGTCAACTTTTCTGGTTCTTTGATGGTATTCTTCAGCATGAGTGCATAATATCTCCAATCCATCTCGTCAGGCAACGAATCGAACAATTTGTCGATAAGATCTTCTTCAGGAATGTCGATATCATGTCTTACTAATTCCAGCTTCAGATGACGGAACCTTTCTATCATTTTACACACTGACTCATTCTTAAGACAACCAAACAAATCAAACTCTTTCCTAAGAAGTTTCTTTTTGTTTTTCTTAATTTCTTGACTACCTATACATTTCTTTTCTAACTTTGCCCAAAGATCTTTTGCATTTGAATAATCGATCAATTAAATTATGTCTTCTCGGACGGATTGAAATAACAACGCCACACACTTTTGCTCAGCTACAAATGAATCAATCTCCTCAGCTGTTCTTAACGTCTCACCATTTTTATTTCCATTGGCATAACCGTTTTTCAAACTCTTCCAGCTAGGAAATGCGAATGCCATCAACCAGTCTTCAAATTTTCTGGACCAACGACTGTACTCCTCGATAGCCGTAAGCTTTGGGGGTTTATTGAACGTTCCGAATGCGCTTTCAGATTCCCAAGCTTCCTTTTTCTTTTCCTTTGGAGGATTTTCATTCTCATTATTTGACGAAGTATCAATGTTTCCGGAATCTCCAGCGAACGCGTACATGTCGCTAAACGGGTTCATGAAAAGATCATCCATCATGAATGTACCTGCAAGATTATCAAACACTTAGAAAAATTTTTCGAAGTTTTGTCAAATACTGACACTGAAGCGAAATCAGTCAGATTGACTGATGAGCGAAATCACTTAAAGTGACACAAAAGCGAAATCAAGTACAATGTTCACTCGAGCGAAATCACAATGTTCACTTGAGCGAAATAGCAGATTGTTCTTATAAGCGAAATCACTAAGTTCGTATAAGCGAAATCAGAATGTCCCTTGGA
Organism: Helianthus tuberosus; assembly: GCA_030545235.1. Lineage (NCBI taxonomy): Eukaryota > Viridiplantae > Streptophyta > Magnoliopsida > Asterales > Asteraceae > Helianthus > Helianthus tuberosus. Next base: position 145,353,809 of record CM060372.1, read on the forward strand.
GCGAAATTAACATGTTCGTATGAGCGAAATTAACTACTTGTCCGGATGAGCGAAATCAGCAGTTAATGTTCGTTAAAGCGAAATCAAATGATGATGTCCGTAAAAGCGGAATCAACTGTTAACCAATTTTCACCATGTTTTAATCTGAATTACAATCTGATATTTTCAAGGGTTGTACTACTCTTAATTCCGATCACAATGATATGATTATTGTTCAATTTCGACCGCAAAATCGTTCCAGATCTGAAAATGAAGTTTATGTTCGTGAACCGATTGATATTTTGATAAAATTGAATCAGTTTTACTTTGTTTTAAAGGCTGATACTTTTACGGATTGTTTAACAACTAGTTTCGCTCAATATACTTGACTTTCAACTCATTTTGTCCGATGAAACTTGTTGAATCCGAAAAATAAAAGAGAAATATGAGTAGAAATGAGATAATAGTGTCGAATCAGCTGATGTAGTATGAACTCCTCGTCCCGAAGCTCTGATACCACTTGTTGGACCGTGTCGTGACCCTAAACGATCAGTTGAGCAAGTTCATCATCACGTATAAAGGCGGAATCAGTATACGCAACGTTACAACAGCTTTCCTATTCAATTCCTTCACTTTATTAGCTTTCTGATTCAATTTTGACAGAGTTCGGTTACAATGCTAATGATCAGGTCTCGCTTCAATGGTTCCCATGAATGAACACATGTAGGGTATTTATACTAATGTTAATTTCGCTTCAATGTCAAGTGTCACACCCCGACCACGTGAGACAACGAAACGTGGCGGAAATATCGAGGAGTGATGTAACAGAATTAATGTTTCAAATCCATGGCAATTGAAGTTTCGTTTTATTAATCAAAAGTGTTACAATGTCTTAGTAAACAAAGAAGTACAACATAATTAACTAGTCTTGTCTCGTTTTAAGTCACTAAGGCACAGGTCCGCCTAAGTATGTCTTGATAAGTCCTATGCTTCATCTCCTGAAAACACATGTGAAAATAGGTACGTCAGCATAAAAATGTCGGTGAGATACATAGGTTTTGTGAAAATAGAATTCATGACTTATGTTGGAGAAAATGTTTAGTCATGAACCTTGTAATTTGCTTTGTCTTGTAAATCATTTGAAAAACAATAAGTTCAGATGATATGTATAAATAAGTGAAATAATGTATGGTTAAATGAATAACCATTTAAGATGAGTTTGTATAAGATAAGTTGTTTGTAAAACAATGTCTTGTGAAAAGTATGTTATTTGTATAAAATGTTCTATGTATCAAACTGAAATGATTCAAATAACGCTACGACATGTAATGCCATACAAACACTTATATATAGGAAGTACCAGCGGCGTATCCACCATGTTTGTATCATATTACACACGCATCGTTACTTAATCACTTAATCAAACCAAACCAAACCACCAATATAGAATGTCTATGTTTAACAATTGAAGAAATGTTTATGTATGGTAAGTAATGTAAAGTTAAACGAATAACCTTATAGTAGCATATCAAAAGTATACTTTGGATTTGTAAGTAACATATTAAACTATGTTTTGGTTTCATAAGTAACATATCAAAATATGCTTTGGATGTGATAAATAACATATTAAACTATGTTTTAGTTTAGTAAATAACATATCAAAATATGCTTTGGATGATTAATAAAATATTTGTTGGTTTGTACAATACCACACATGAGAGTATATCAAAATATACTTTAATAGTGTGATTTGAGAATTCAATCAGACCTGGTGCATCAAAATACACCTTTGAGACTATAAGGATACCACAAAGGCAATCCCTATTTGGATGGAGCAACAAATTGGTTTCAGACATTCCATGCCAACAGGAATGGGGTGTCAAATCCTATAGCGCTATATCATACTAACAATCGGTCTGGTGAACAAAATAAGTACAATTCAACCATTTATTTTATGTTTTTAGAGAAATCAGTGTTTAAAACCATAGATAGTCATTTAGTTTGTCAAAAGATAAGTAATAACTTGTATGATCAAATGTCAAAATGTAAGTATGTGATGAAATCAGTTGTACTAAGTAATGCACACAATGGGCACACGTAGCATGAAATGTAATGTAAAATGATGTACCAAGTATGCTAAGTTAACATACGAAGCAGAAAAGTCATGTAAATCAATGTACTAATAGTGTACTAATGAACATAACCAGTATATGATGTGAAAACAAGAAAGCATGAAAGTAACAAGTAGGCACATGTGTTCCACCCCAAAACAGTTTGGAAAACAGTAAAAGAGGGGTCTATGTACTCACTTGATATTGCTCAGATGTCTAAAGATAACCACCAAGTAATGCTAGAGATCTCGGAATCAAACGGCACCTAATATAGGTAACTATGTTAACAACCGGACCTAAATCGGAAGACTGGGTAGTATTAGGGTTTGTAAACCAAATGAGTGTAGGAACTCATATGATATGGTTTAACAAAGCCTACATACTAAATGAAACTTAACTTAAGTGCTTTCGACCCATTACGACCCGTTTAGGTAGCTTATGCTACTTTAACGCGTCGTTCGCGTGAAACGCGTTCGGACCGCCTAACTAGCCCTATGACAAGTGTTATATGCCTAAACATGTTACATAATCAGTTATGTGGCAAAAGTTTAGGTTACATATGCTAAATTACCAATTATGCATGAAAAAGGATATTCTGGTAATTTACCTAAGGCATATAAACAACCTATCATACAACTACTCAAACGATGTGACCATAGGGTATAACCTCGGAAGGTTATTCCCTACCTACTATGGTCACCTAATGTATTTGGTCGGATCCTAATGATCGACCAAATGGGTCGAGTTCGAAGGTATAGGCGATTTATCAGATCGCCTACCCTACGACTCTAGACAACGTGGTAATCAGTGGGCATAGTCCCAAGGGACTATGACCAACGTGATTACACTCACGTTGCGAAGTTCAAACGAACTTCGCATTGACCATTACTGGTCAACGCTGAAAGTCAAACAAATTTTGACTTTCTGACTCGAAAAGCAGTAAAAATAAGGAAAAGAACGAAAGAATACTTACGAAGGGTCCCCGAATGCTAATCCCGATCCAAGAACTCAGGTATGAAACAATGGTTTCAACTTAGAGCTGTCAAATCAGAATTCTTGTGCAAAATGAGGTTGTGTGGGTTGGGTATTTATAGGAATACCCGAACCGTTAGGATCGTTTCATGGAAAACGTGCCATGATCCAACCCGTACACTTGTCGGAACCTTATGGAAGCTTAAAATGGTTCTTATCATCATGACTAGACAATTGGGAACATGTGGGTGAGATTAAAACAGCTGCAGCCTGCTGTTTAGAAACTCTGAATCTGGTCAGCAGACCCCTAGCGCACCGTTACATAAAAAGGGTAGCGGTGCGCTAGCCACAACTTTCACAGAATTACACTTTTGGTCCCTGTTGTGTATTCAGCCCATTTTCGACACGTTTAAGGCCCGTTAACCCCATTTCAAAGCTCTAAAATGAAGTTAAAGTTTAGGGAACTTAAAATGTGCTCAAAAATATCTCGGATGTCGGTTCGTTTAACCGTACGGTTGCGATGTTCGGTTAATTACGACGGAATGCGCATAAGCGCGAAAAACGATCCAAATGACGCGACGAATGGATTTTTAGCAAGCCAAACACTAAAGCATAATATAGTCATGCTTACATAAATTTTTGGATGTCCGGATGTATTCAGAACGTAAGTTATGCGTAAAAATGCAAACTTGTGCACTTTTTGACGCTTTTAGTCCCTGAGTGACACAAAAGTTTATTTTAGCATACCGAACACCTCAAAGCCTATTTCTAAGCTATGTAAAGGATATTTATGGTATGTTTAACTTATGGTCATGTTCCGGAATGTCTGTTACAGTTCAAATTGGCATACTTTCGCAGTTTGTCAACTTTAGTCCCTGTAAGCGATTTAACTTGATTTTGCCATACCAAAGCCTTCAAAACTTATTTCTAAGTTATGTAAAGGTTATTTAAGGTATGTTAAGTCTATTTCACTATTCCAGAGTGTTTGTTGCATTAAACTGGTTATATTTACGCACCAGTGCGTGTATAACCTTCCAGAAAGTGATTTAGAGCTTGAAATTGAACTAGAGTTGATATGTGCAAATGATACACATATATTTAACAAATCCCAAGTATGAAATACAATATTTCATTGGTTTGGAATTTGTCTAATGGTTGAAGTGACACAGGTGTTACATCAAGCCATATAAGCGAAATCAACATGAATCTGATTTCGCTTATATGTCAAGTACATTAAAGCGAAATCAACATGTACCTTAAAGCGAAATCCCATCTAACATCATGTACATTAAAGAGAAATCAACATAAGAACCCTAATCTTGACTTTTAAGATCCAATCTTGACTCTCTTGATTTAAGACTTGATGAAGATGCAGTCAACAGACATTCTTGTGCATCAACACTTACTGTAGGAATATATAATTTCTCGGTTGAGGCTAATAATATGGTAATGTTATATGACAGATTCGGGTGGTAGGAAGGCGAAAGTGATCAAGTTTTTGAAGCGGGTCAACGATGTGAAGATTTAGTGACGCTTTGTTCACTAAATAATATGGGTTTTCTTATTGGGTCAAATTGACTTAGTTATTTGCATTTTAGAGTTTAACTTCAATGTTTATTTTAGCCAAGTGCTAGTATGTCAATGTAGTAGTGGGTTATATTTGTTTTATAAAAACCTTGGTTAATAAGCAGGTATTGTTTTCGTAAGGATTGGTCGTGATGCAAACGGGTCGTGGCGAAATTTTCTAAAAGTCTGTTTGTAATTGTTTTATTAATCCGATTATGTGGATTAATAGATTTTAGGAATATTAACCTTTATTAGGTAATATTAACAAAAAGAAAAAAAAATCTGGGCCCATTTTCCGTAAAGTATTATAATATTGTTTTTAACAAGTCGGGCGTTACACATCTGAATTACAAACATTTTCAATTATTAATATCATAGAATAATTAAATCAAAACAATACTTTCAAGAATCATACGTGCATATATATATATATATGACAAAGATCCGTTAGGAACCACCCTTTATTGCGAGAACCAGTGTGAATACAAACAGTAATACCTAAAAAAACCTAAAAAAACACCCAAATTTTTTATTTTTTATTTTTTACTATTTTTTTTTTGTAAAAATCGCTATATTTTGTTTACAATAAAAAAAATTAAAAAAAAAAAAAATTCGAGTCACAGTTGTCCATGCACATGTGCATTTGTATCATTTCTTTGACAAATTCCGCAATTCATTACAAATATTAGACAATTGCACTATCATTTACACTACCACATGTAATACACTACTTTTTACGATACCAATATTAGAAATGCACATGTGCATCTATATGTATCAACATGAAATAAGGTATGTTGGTACACTACTTTCTCTTTCATCTATCATTCCATCCATAATACACAAGCATGCACATGTGCATTTTTGTCATTTATTTGACAAATTCCGTAATTCATTACACATATTAGACAATTGCACTTTCATTTACACTACCATATGTAATACATTACTTTTACATTACCAATATTAGAAATGCACATGTGCATTTATATGTATCAACATGAAATAAGGTGTTTTGGTACACTACTTTGAATACACTTTCCCTTTCATCTATCATACCGTCCATAATACACTACCATTACCTCCTACCTTCCATAATACAATACCATTACCTCCTATCATCCATAATACAATACCATTACCGATATTTTCATTTTATTACATGTATGTAAACATCATTTATACCATCCAATCAACATATTACATCATAAATTGACAACTATAACCAAACCATCAACCACTAGATATAACTAACCAAAAAACATGTATATGGGCCTACTTCTCCATTCAAAATCATAAACTTTTTGTACCAAAACACGTTATATCATGGTTATACCTAATGATGCACATGTGCATTTTAAATATTGGTAATGTAAAAAGTAGCGTATTACGAATAGTATTGTAAATTAAAGTGCAATTGTCTATTCCTGATAACGTATTACCGAATTTGTCGAAGTAATGATACATATGCATATGTGCATAGATATCAATTACTCGGAAAAAAAATTTAAAGGTAACAAAATATAGCGATTTTTTGAAAAAAAAATATTAAAAAAAAATTTGTTTGAGTGCTTTTTTTATTTTTTTAGAATTTATTTTGTGTTCACATTGGTTCTCGCAATAAGGGTGGTTCTCGCATGAACCTTACCTTCTATATATATATATATATATATATATATATATACACATATATTTAAATCTACAAAAGTAACACATAGGTTACTTGGTATTAATTTCCTAACTTTATTGTTTAAGTTTAGGTATTAAAAGAACACCTAAATAGCTTAAACACGTGGCTCTGATACCACCTTCTGTCACAGCCCCCGACCCCACCGTGTGAGCGAGAGCCGTGAACCAGCTAGATGGTATTGGTGTTTATTAATTATGCAGCGGAAAATTTTTCATCAGTATCATAGTTAGGAAATAATTTCAGAGTTTGTAAAACACCATACTTTTAATATTAAACAAATAGGCTAAAACCCATATTCAATTCAATTTTTTTATAGGGATAAACCCAAATAAATAAAACATAAATTTTTTCTTTTATTCAGGTACTTATAGCCACTTTATTTAAGCCTTCAGTGCTCCATAGCTGGCTTTGATTATCTTTACAACAAGTTACCTAAAACCTGTTTTGAAAACATTTTATCAGTAATAAATACTGGCGAGTTCATTCCATTTTTATAAAATATATTGTTATACCTTACAGTATTAAGGGTTTTTATATTTGTTTATATTTACCCAACTCAACCAGTATTTGTCACATGGTGGTAGTTCCGATGTGACAATGGTCATATCACTCATTGGCTCACTTTCGTCCAATAGTGAATTTATCAAGTAATCATATTTTACTATTATTCAAAGTATCTGTCACTAGGCGATTCCTGTGACGGTGGTCAAATCACTGTTGATCATTCTTTCAACTAGTGAGTGAGATTATCGAATCTGTCGGGACTGTAGCTTACAAGCTAAATCTACCAGAAGAGCTCAGTGGAATTCACAATGTGTTCCACATTTGTAACTTAAAGAAGTCTCTAGCTGATGAATCGCTAGCCATATCACATAGGAATGTGCATATAGATGAGAGCTTAAAGTCTGTTGAAAAAACTTTGGAGATTGAGGACCGACAGGTTAAGAAGCATCGAAGGAAGCACGTACCGATTGTAAAGGTTAAATGGGATGCCCGTAGAGGCCCCGAATACACTTGGGAGGTTGAATCCACAATGAAACAGAAGTACCCTCGTTTATTTCAGTAAATTTCGAGGTCAAGATTTCTTTTAAGGGGGTGAGGATGTAACACCTCGTAAAATCACGACCAATATAATAAAGACATGTGTCATGGGCTTTAAACGTGTTAGGAATTGTTTTCGAGGGACTAAAATTGTCAAACAATGTAAATATATAAGTTAAAGGATCCAAAGTGTCAACATGCCATTCTTGTGCCTCAGATTGACCTCATACGACGTTCGTATTCTTTAACGAATAAATTATCGAACATAGAAAGGTGTTTGTGTTTAAAATAAGGATCTTACGAAACATAGGGGTTAAAAGTGTCAACATGTTGAAAGTAACCTCTGAGTGACCTTTTAACGATCCCAAAAACATTGTAATAATTATATATTTTGTTCTCAAGAATATTGGATATCAATTTCATGAAGTTTCGAAGTAAACAAAACTTTCCGGGTGATCATACAACTATCTGGGAGCTTAACGGAGTTAGTTTATGACCCAAGGTCCTTAAAAGTTAACTATGGGGGTCATAAGTGCAATAAATGGAAGTAAAATAAACTTATTATGGACCAGGGACCAAAACTACAATGTTTAAAAGTTGTTTTCGGGTCAAACTTGTTATTAAAAAGTCAACATAATCTGTTTTTGCAAATAAATTCGTAACTAGTAATGTAGAAGTTATGGAACATGTTTAAACACTAAAATAACTTGGTAAATAATATAAGAACATGTTTAGGCATGTTCAACCCGACAATTCTGAGTTTAGGCTCGGTTCGTAACCGAAAGTCGCAAAAGTATACTTTTGCTTTGACTTTCAATTCTGACACGATTTAGCTTAGTTTAGATATTCCTTAGGGTTCCTTTAGGACCATATTACATGTTAGTATAACCCTCTGAGATTATACTATATGGTTCCTATTTAATCCGAATCATTTGCATGTTTCCGTTAAATGCTTCATTGTTGACCATTATGCCCTTTTGAGATTAAAACGAGATTTTTGAAAATGTGAGAGGACAAAAACCTTTATTACTGATTTATAAACATGTCCTAAAAATTTGACATCAGTTTATAGTCTAAATTAGGAGTTATGCTCGATATCATAAATTAAAAGCTTTTTATTAATTAAACGGCATTTTCGGCATAAAACCTATTTAAACCCAAATTTTGACACCAAACTTTCTACCCACTGATGTAATATAATATTTAGGGATTTTTGGAAATTTTTATTAAATTTTAAACTGATCATAACATAGGGTTCTTGCATTAACTCGGTAATTGACGGTTATGCCCTTTTTGCTAATAAAATGAGTTTTACACATCCTTTACGTATCAAACCTTTTTCTACTGATTTTGTATATTAAATAAGTTATTTTAAATGGTAAAGGTTGTTCAAAATCTCAGATTTCCTTATTCAACCCGAATATCATCAAATACCGACTTTTATGCGATTTAGACGCATAGTATGGTTTAAAACCATATTTGGCACCTAAGGCTTGTTACCTACTGATGTTATGAATAAATTTTTATACTTTAACAGTAAGTAAAATTTTTGAACTCATATTTCCAAATTTGACCTTTAAAGCTTATGTGAAATGACCAAAATGCCCCTACGGTGCATAGTTTGGCCATAAATGATAAATTTCACCTATGTATGATATCTTACTGATATAACCTACTAAAATAAATATTTTTACTGATCATTTTAGACCAGAACCTCAGATTGTCATTTAACCTCTTTTATAACCTTTATAATGACCAAAACACCCCTACAGGGCTTAAATTGATTTTAAATCCGTTTTGGGCATAATGGAAGATATCCTACTGATATCATAACACATTTTAAGCATATTAACTTAGGAAACCTGTTCATGACTCATTTAGTTACCCGTTATGCATTCTTCGCGTTCGGTGCGGTTTATGTGACTAGTTTGCATAAATTGACCGAAACGGGTCAACCCTTATCATTTTTACTTAAAAATCCAGAATGTGTTTAGTTTACCCATATTATACAAGTCTTCATACTTGTCGGGTCTAAATCACACTCTGATCCGGTCTTCGCTTAATCTTGCGTTTTGAACCGTAAACCTTTCATTAAAACTAACCGGTCTAAGTTTAAACTTAAGTAAGACCCGTTAGGAATCTAATAGGTTATTAAAACCTTCGTTCCAGATTTAGGAGCCCAGTAAAAGATATTTGCACTTGCTGATTGTTATACGGCTGAGATAAATTTGTTTGTTTGCTCAGGTAAATACTTTTAACTTATTTCCCTTATACGGGCTTGGGGTACGGTATTTAAAATAGCGCTTGGTCGGGTATTGAATCTTTAATCGAATGATGGTTAAAACATTGAGATAACCCATTTAGTCTGTTTTGTTTGTTTTAAGCCTTTTGGGGGTTAATGACCATGTCCTGGATATCCTCGGCTCATTCATTGAAATCGCCATGACTTAAGCACGGGGTGTAGGCATACACCTACCGGTGCATATGTAAAGAGATATACCCGCTTGTTGAGTGTAACTCATTGTGGGTTATATTATGTGGTGTGTCTATTAATCTTTAACCCGCATAACAAACATATAATTCTTTTACAAGATTATTTTTAAATAATTATCCCAAGTTCTAAAAGAATATTTGTGCCTTGTGCATTTAAATCATTTTTCATAAACATTTTTCAAAAGAGTCGGTTAATTGTATTTACCAGTGTAAACTGACGTATTTTCCAAAAAGGTTAAGTGCAGGTACTAGGCGAAATGGGCTGGCTACTCCTAGTGTCAAATAAAGAGTCTTGCAAGCTTTTGATGCTTAAATCTGTTGAACAATATTTCTTTTTATTCTAGATCCACCTGTGGATCCTTTTTACAATCCGTTATGTAATACTTTATGTTACTTTCGAATCGGTTTATAATATTTCTACTTTAGACTTCCGTTGTGCTTTGAACTGTCATTATTGACTATGATGATATCAACTACATCATGATACTCCCCACCGGGCCCACCGGTAATACGTGGAAATATCGGGGTGTGATAGGTTGGTATCAGAGCCAACATTGAGTGAATTAAACACTAGCCTTTTGCTTTTAATCTCAATGACACAGTTGCACATTCCTTGACTTCCGAGTCTAGGCAAAGGACTAAGGACTAATCCTAGTCTTTTATTTTGTCCTTTATTGTTTTTCCTTTGTTGTTTCTTTTGTTTGTTTTGATAGGAACAAGAAAATGCCGCCGCGTATCAGAGGAAGAGGTAGAGGCGGAAAAGCCCCAGTTTTCACCAGCCATGACCACGAGGTCGGGCCGTCACACCGGCGAACTCCTTCAGCAACCATGAGCTCTAGTCCTCAAGAAGACTGGAGAACGTATTTGGAACCCGTGAGGCTTTCTGTCTCGCTGAGCTCTTCGCCCTCGTATCACCACTCCTTTGGGCCACAATCAGAAAACGAGCCGAATAATTCTCACCACTCCTACCTTCCACTGCAGCGGTCGAGTTCACATCGGGCTTTTCAGGACCCGACCCCGTACTTTTAGAGCCAGTTCAACCCGGCGAACATGAGTGAAGAACAAATGGGCCACAACCCATTGGGACCAGAAGACCACTTTCCTGGAGACCAGGATATGGATATGGATAAGGATCCAGATCCAGATCCAGAGCCTGTCGAACCACCAACTGGGACGCCCACGCATCCCATAGAGATTTCAGACGGATCATCTTTCCATGGTTTGACTTATAGAGGTCCCGATCCATTTGCTCAATGGTGGAGCAATTATCACTGGGAGTATACACCTTCCCACCATTCTTCACCGCACCAGCAGGTTACCACAGCGGACCCACATTTTGAAGCGGTCACGCCACCGCCACTTCCGCCGCCAGAGCAGCAACCGCCTCCGGAACCACCGAGGCGAAGGAGATCAGGAGCACAGATGTCCGTGCGAGGGGGATTCCACTTCAGCTCCCCCCAACACAGCAGCAACAGCCGTTACCCGCCGCTATATGAAGACCCACAGATGGGTGGGCCTTCAAACCCAGTTTCAGAGGTCGACTCTCCGCCAGTCGCACCACCACCACCACACGTGGGTTTTGATAACCCAATACCTTCTTACGCCGGTGCAGCGGCGTATAACCCTTTTGAGCAGCCAGCCTATTCTGGCCACAACTACTATAATGCCCCTGATGTTGACCCGTATCTCGTAGCGGCAAACTACAATGCTCTTCATCTTGAAGGGCCCTACGCAGCTTCCTACCAGACTAGGTACCCAGCTTATGGGTATCAATACCCACCACCTCTTCAGACTCAGTCGCAGCAGCAGGAGATCCTTCAGAGGTTGAACCAGGTGGAACGGGATGTTCATAGGGAGCGTAGAAGCCGTCGAGGTTTACTTAATGGTTTGGCTGATTTAATCAAGGGGAAGAAGGGAAGGGATTATTGAAATTCCTTATTTGTTTGCTTTGTATTTTTAATTTCCAATTAAGTCCCTGTGTGGACAATTATTTATGTACCTAGTCCCTGCGAGGACTTGTATTTTCATTTTAGCCCCTGCGTGGGCAGTTTATTTGTCTAAAAGTCTCGTTTAGGGTAATTATGTACTCCTTTTAAATTTAGTGGAATGTTTTGATTCAAAATTTCATTTTGTCATTATATGTATAAATATATTATAGGAAATAAATCAACATAAAACACTTCATTTTATATTGATCTGCCAATAAACATTGAAAGAAAATCTTAAAGGCAAAATCTAGCCCATGTGTCATTTTAAGACAGGGCCATGATGGTAGTTCCTTTTTAAGATTCAAATCCTTGTTAACATCTGAAAAAACATGTTAGCACTCCTGGTAACTGTGATTCGATAAAATCACACAAGTCATCCTTATATTGGATTCTTCCAATTCCTTTTCTTTATTTATTATTTAAACATCCATTAGTGATGAAGTGCCTACGAGCCATATTTGTTGTCCTTTGAGGCAAAAGACAGTTGTAGTCTACGACTCCCTATCAAGAAAAGGTGATGAACTATATTCAGGCCTTAATGCGTCGATCCTATAAGATCATGGCTTATGATTTAAAATTGTCCTTGTGACTAGGCCTTTTGTATGCCTCCCTACTATCCATCATAGTTTATAACTAGATAAAATATAATAAAAATTTAAATAAATCAAATTAACCAATATGGTTTGTTGATACCATGGTTAATGAATCATCAAGATGACTATTCCATAGTAGACTTATGAATACATTATTGTCATCATTTTTATGTAGCAATCAAGCTACATGGCAGAATCAGAAGAAGTCAACAGTCACCCTCTAGAAAATCAGGATACTACCAGAATCAACGTAACTAGTGCGGAACTTCAAGCATAGATTGACAATGCTATTACTAAAGCCATGGACATGCAGTTTAAAGAATCTAGTGGTACACACTCTAAGACTCACTCTGCGGCTCATAGTAAGCCACCTTCTAAAACTCACGAGTCAAAGAAGGATGATGCCCGACACTCATCAAATCAGCATAGTATCCCGTCTAAGAAGATTGTATTCGATCAAGAGCTATGTGCTAAAACCTATTCATATAAGTATTTCGTATCCTGCAAGCCCAGGGATTTCACTGGGGAAAAAGGAGCCATTGATTGCATGACGTGGCTAGATGAGATGGATACAGTGGTTGATATTAGTGGATGTGCAGAGCAAGATATTGTGAAGTTTGTTTCACAATCGTTCAAAGGTGAAGCTCTAGCTTGGTGGAGGTCCTTAATCTAAGCAACAGGAAAGATCCCGTTGTACAACTTGACATGGGCTTAGTTTGTTACGTTAATCAAAGAAAATTTATGTCCTCAACATGAAGTTGAGAAAATTGAGACTGACTTCTTGACCTTGGTCATGAAGAACTTAGACTATCAGGCATACCTTACCAGTTTTAATACCATGTCTCGATTGGTTCCATACTTGGTCATACCGGAACCGAAACGTATAGCTCGATTTATTGGAGGTTTATCTCCGGAAATTAAAGCAAGTGTGAAATGTCACACCCTGGCTTTGCGGAAGCGTGGTTAATTTTGGTGTGACTTCTTAATACCATAGCTTAATCATAACAAAGCTATATGAATTTAAAAACCATGCAAGTCATCATTAAGTTTAGAAATCAACATACAATACCATAGTTTTAAACGTACGACCATAACTATGTTCAGTAAAAAGTACAACTAATAACAAAACATAAATGAGGGTTAAGGATTGTGTCTTGTCCAGGTAAGAGAACACAACCCCTAAGCCTTGATGACTTCATGAAGATTGCAGCGGAAAACGTTCATACCGTGCCAGAATCCGTTAATTTCCTGAAATACATGTGAGTTGAAAAATCAACAATAATGTTGAGCGAGTTCATGTGCAAGTGAGTAAGTAAAACACTTGTAAGTATAAAAGTTTCCTGGTATGTAGCAGTGTAAGAGGACTTGTGATCACCAATGGTTTGCAAGGCCATTAGCATGTCGTGAAATGCAAGTAAGTAAGATACAACCCTAGCCGATTTTGCGTTGGGTACCAAGTCACTCCGGATCCGTTCTGTTAGTCCTCCGAGAGGCCTGTTCTGTTGGACCGGGAGCTGGGCTCGCTACACCCAGATAGATCTACCGCTCGAGTCCCTCGGGGTTCTAACTACCCATTCACATGATCTAAACCTCCTTACGTTATTCATACCGTGTAAAAAGTACTTGTAAACAAAGTAACATGTATTTCACCCCCGCAGTTAAGAAAACTGAAAACAGTTAGAGAAAAAGGGGGACATGAACTCACAGTGGATGCGTAAACTCTATCAAGCGTCTCTGAAGCAGTAAGCTGTGTAACGACCTACAAGTGCTAATTCTATTAGACGGACGGCCGTGCTTTAGCTTTGCAGTTTATGTTTGCGGGAAATAGTTAGACAACTATTTCGTGTTACATTTTGTATATGCTTGATAGTTATTTTTCCTTCCCAAGGATGGGGGATACAATACATGTGCGTAAGTTACGTTTTATCATTCTTGTGGTAATGTAATTACCGGTGTAACTTATATGTTGTGGAAACGTTCGCGAAGTTTTGGAATCATTAACGCTTGTAAATATTATTTTTACCCTAAAATAATATTTATGTGTTTTTACAAAATAATCATAAACAGTGTTGTGACAAATATATTTATCGCGTTAATCTTTGTGAAAATCCCACCTCCGAATGTTTAGTAAAATATAGTGCTGGCGAAATTTATGTTTCGAAAGTATGTCCAAAAATAGTTGTAACACTGGTTGTGTAAAAAGTCTAAGTGTTAGGTTTTTAGAAAATTTCGCCAGAGTTTCCTCTGTAACTGGAGGTGGCCACGCTTTCAAGCGTATCATTTTCTTTTAACAAATCAATTCAACAACTTCTTTATTTCACCAAGCAATTTCCGACACATCCAACTAGTCAATAAATATGTAAAGTTGCATAATCGCATGAACTTGTAGTTTTTCCGAATCTATATTATAAATCCCATTTATATACGTAGATAAAGTACTTTCAATCTTGTAAAAACCTCGTTTTTAGAGAAGTCCGACTTTACAACTTCTAGTTATTTTTCCCAAAAATAGTCATTTTGTCGAAATATGCGTTGCACAAGTGTTTACACACTCGTGTGTTCTAAATATCATTCTTAACATTGTAAGATCCGTTTCTTTAAAAACATGATTTCTTTAAAGTGTGGTCCTTTGAAGATACCACTTGCGGATACGTAGATCCGCTAGTTTTAAACACCCTTTTACCGGTTAAAACACTTTTACACAAGTAAAATATTTCCTTACAAGTTCATGTCTCTAAAATGTGGTAGTGTTTCACCTTTAACCCTTGTATCTATCAAAAACAAGCTTATGTGATGATACGTGATTTTACAAAGTCGGGTTAAACGGAGATTTGAGCTACCACATTATAGATCGGGTCACAATAAGCACAAATTTCAAGTCCTACGACTTTTACACAAGTTATATGCTATTAACCACCATTTTTGTGATTTTACTAGACTTTAAAGATTCAAAACGCGTGTTTACGATATTTAACCGACGAAAGTTCTTTTAACCACTTTAGATGAGTGTAAGAACAAGTTTTAAAGGTTATACTTCTAGCTCAAGGCTAGGGAAGAGTTGTGACGAAAACCGCGTGGATAAAAGCCAACGAGAGTGGTCCTTCGCGTTCCGCTTGCACCAAAGCTCCTTATACGCGATCCTTGAAGTGTGTATGTGCTTGGAATGACGAGACAAGAACCGAGAAGTGGGTGTATGGGGCTGGGGTGTTTCGGCCGAGAGTGGGAGAGAGCAAGAGAGATGAGAGTGAAAGTTGTGGTGAGTTGTGAATAAGCTCTTGTGGTTAGTGTGTATATATATAGGCAAGTTCAAGTTCCATTACCCATTGGTTAGTATGTTCACTAGATACTAGACAACATGATCATCCAAGATTGCAAGGTACAAGGTGTTGCCCCCTAGGCAACCGAATCGGTTTGGGGGGGGGTCCATGGTTCGATTTTAAGTAGGTGGTTAGGAGACTTTGTTTAGTTAAGTAGTTTAACTAAGTATCTAACTTAGTTAGTTGCATGTTACACATTATGGCGGGTGTTAGGGTAATCAGGGACCCTAACTGGCTCAGAAAAAGAGTAATAATAAAAATAGTGATGTTTTTATGTTCCGGGTAAAGTCCGGGTGTTCGGTTGGATAGTAATCCGTTAAAGTGTTACAAAAGACTTTAAAGTGTCGTTATTACATTTTTAGTGACACAATTTGTTTTCCCGACACTTTAGAAAGTGTCTAGTGATATTTTCTCATTTTTGGCACTTTACTAGTCAGCTAGAAGCTGGTTAAATTATTAAAGTGCTGTGTTTGGTACTTAAAGTACGTTTTAGGCACATCCGAATCAGTGTATCTTATCCCTAGAGACGCAGTTCTACCATACTTGTATTCCTACACTCTCCACTAGTGTAGTAACTTTCTCAGGCTCTTACAGGCCTTAGAGGCAGTGTCTGCCTGATGCTGGTTATATCAGCATGTTCACTGTGTATCCGTGTATTGTGCTACTGTGCGTTTAGTGCATCAAGTTTGTCACAGAGGTGCTATATAAGCAAAGTATGGTGTGACAGCAAGTAAAGTATGATGCAGTTATGTTCATGTATCAGTATTATAGTAGCAATTCATCAGCTAGTTCAATGTTGCACAGTAATCAAGCAGTAATTAATCAGTAATTAAGTTGTACGGATACCTGGTTTAGTGCGGGTTGTCACATACTCCCCCCGTTAAATAAATTTCGTCCCGAAATTTTAAGTTCTGCTTGTAGATGCAGGGTTCTTGGGAAATAAGTGGGGGTACTTGTCTTTCATTCGGTCCTCACGCTCCCAGGTGTATTCAGGACCATGTCTGGCATTCCAGCGAACCTTGACGAGTTTGACACTGCTCCGGCGGGTCCTGTTAACTTTCCAATCAGTGACCTCGACGGGTTCTTCTATAAAGTGGAGCGTGTCGTCAACATGAATTTCGTCAATAGGAATGGCAACGTCAACTTGAGTTGGACTTTTCTTTAAATTGGATACATGAAATGTATCGTGAACACCATTAAGTTCAGCAGGTAGATCCAACTTGTATGCTACTGTCCCGATTCTCTCTAGAATTCTGAAAGGACCAATGTAGCGCGGATTTAACTTCCCACGCTTTCCAAAGCGTGCTACCCCTTTCCAGGGTGAAACCTTTAACAACACCATTTCTCCGACTTGGAAGTCCACATGCTTCAGGTTTGGATCCGCGTAGGCCTTTTGCCTGTGGCGAGCGGCTTCGATGCGTTTAAGTATTTGCGCAATTTTGTCTATCGTCTCTTGGACGATCTCGGGACCAGCAAGCTGTCTATCACCCGCGTCAGACCAACATAGTGGTGATCGGCACTTGCGTCCGTATAGGGCCTCAAATGGCGCGACACCAATACTGGTGTGGTAGCTGTTGTTGTATGAAAATCCGACCAAAGGTAAGTGTTTATCCCAGCTACCGCCTAATTCCATAACACATGCTCTCAGCATGTCTTCCAGGGTCTGTATCGTTCGCTCACTCTGGCCGTCAGTTGCGGATGGAACGCTGTGCTCAGATTCAATTGTGAGCCAAAGGGTTCTTGGAAGGATTGCCATATCCTTGACACAAACCTTCCGTCTCTATCAGAGATGATCGAGAGTGGTACTCCATGACGTGCTACGATCTCTCTCATGTAAATTTCCGCAAGTTTACTAGTACTGTCTTTCTCCTTGATTGACAGAAAGTGTGCGGATTTTGTTAGGCGGTCAACAATCACCCAAATCATATCATGGCCTCTTGGCGTTCTTGGCAGTTTTGTAACAAAATCCATTGAGATTTGTTCCCATTTCCACTTGGGAATCTCAGGTTGTTGTAGAAGTCCCGAAGGCTTCTGGTATTCCGCCTTGACCTTAGCGCACGTTAAACATTTGCTCATGTAAACAGCAACGTCGCCTTTCATCCTAGGCCACCAATAGTAATCTTTGAGATCCTGGTACATCTTATCCGATCCAGGGTGGATAGAGTACCGTGACTTGTGCGCTTCGTCGAAAATCACTTCCCTTAATTCTCCAAACAGAGGAACCCAAATCCTTTTCTCAAAACATAATGTTCCTTCCTCGTTTGGTACCAGTAACTTCTCCATCCCACGGAGATATTCCTCCTCACGATTCCCTTCCTTAAGGGCTTCTTTTTGTGCAGCGCGAATGCGCAAGGAAAGATCGGTTCGTATGATCATTCCCATAGCCCTAACCCTTATGGGCTTGATTCTTTCTTTACGACTCAGGGCATCGGCGACTACATTCGCCTTCCCTGGGTGATACTTTATCTCGCAGTCGTAATCGTTTAGTAATTCAACCCATCGTCGTTGCCTCATATTCAACTCCTTCTGGTTGAATATATGCTGTAGGCTTTTGTGATCTGTGAAGAGTGTGCATTTTGTACCATACAGGTAGTGTCTCCAGATCTTTAAAGCGAAAACCACTGCGCCAAGCTCTAAATTGTGCGTGGTATAGTTCTTCTCGTGCACCTTCAGTTGGCGTGATGCGTAAACAATGGCCTTTTGGCGTTGCATCAACACACAACCCAATCCTTGACGCGATGCGTCGCAGTATACCACAAAGTCATCAATACCTTCTGGTAGAGCTAAGATTGGCGCGTTACAAAGCTTATCCTTCAGTATCTGAAACGCTTCTTCCTGTTTGATTCCCCAATCAAACTCCTTATCTTTCTGGGTGAGGAGCGTCAAAGGTTGAGCGATTTTCGAAAAATCCTCGATGAACCTTTGATAGTAGCCAGCCAAACCCAAGAATTGTCGAATCTCGGTTGGCGTTGTAGGCGTTTCCCAATTCTTGATTGCCTCGATCTTTGTGGGATCAACATGGATTCCTTCTCCATTCACCACGTGCCCAAGGAATTGGACTTCACGTAGCCAAAACTCGCACTTGGAGAATTTGGCGTACAGTTGTTCCTTCTTTAACAGCTCCAAAATGGCTCTAAGATGTTGTTCGTGTTCAGCCTTGGTTCTTGAATAAATCAAGATGTCGTCGATGAATACAATCACGAACTTGTCGAGGTATGGCTTGCAAACTCTATTCATCAAGTCCATAAAAACTGCAGGTGCGTTTGTCAAACCAAACGGCATAACAAGGAACTCGTAGTGTCCATAACGAGTTCGGAAGGCTGTCTTCGGAATACTTTCCTCTTGAATCCTCAACTGGTGGTATCCAGATCGAAGATCGATCTTAGAGTAACAACTTGAACCTTGAAGTTGGTCAAACAGATCGTCAATTCTTGGCAGAGGATATCTATTCTTGATTGTCAGCTTGTTCAGTTCTCTGTAGTCGATACACATTCGAAAACTACCGTCCTTCTTCTTAACAAACAGGACTGGAGCTCCCCAAGGCGAGAAGCTTGGTCGAATAAAACCCTTGTCTAACAACTCTTGAAGTTGTGTTGACAGTTCCGGCATCTCAGATGGAGCAAGTCTGTAAGGTGCCTTAGCTACAGGCGCGGCGCCTGGGACTAAGTCGATGTGAAACTCCACTTGTCTCTGAGGTGGCAGTCCGGGTAAGTCTTCTGGAAAGACTTCTGGATACTCCCTTACGACAGGGATGTCTTCGATCCTTGGCTCGGCGGCCTTCTTATCCACGATGTGTGCCAGAAAGGCAACACATCCTTTCTGTAAACACTTCCTTGCCTTCAAACAGCTGATAATTCTCAATGGCGTCTCACGCTCCTCTCCATGTACAACAATGGTCTCACCATCATCAGTTGGAATACGAATCACCTTTTCGTGGCAAACTATCTCCGCTTTGTTGCCAGATAACCAATCCATTCCTACTACCACGTCGAAACTCCCCAATTGGACTGGTAGTAGATCCAAAGAGAACTCACGTTCTCCCAACTCAATCACACAACCTCTGATAACTTCATTTGCTTCTACTAATTTCCCATTGGCCAATTCGATTGAGTAGGGAATGTCTAACTTATTAGTAGCTAACCCAAGCATATTCTTAAATTCAAATGATACGAAGCTATAATCGGCACCAGTATCAAATAAAACGGATGCATAGCGTTGATTGATAGGGAACGTACCCGTAACAACGTTTGGATCTTGGCGTGCTTCTCTAGCTTCGAGCTGGAACACTCTACCACGGGCCTGATTCAACGTTGGGCAGTTCTTCTTGAAATGCCCGATTTCCCCGCAGTTATAACATCCGAGCCTCTGCCCGTTTCCATCCCCGTTTCCAGCTGGGGTGTTGTTCTGGTTGGCGTTGTTGCCTCGGTTTCCATTTCCTCCAAAATTTCCTGGTAGGCGGTTTCTATTTCCACCACGGTTTTCATTCCTATTCCCATATCCTCCCTGGCCTCCGCGGCCTGCACTAGCCCAACATGATTCCTTTGTGTGGCCCGGTTTTCCACAAGATTCACAAACTCTCATGTTACAAGGGCCAGTATGGTGGCGTTGGCAGTTGTTGCATCTGGGCTGGGTGCCCTGGTACCCTTTTCCTCTCTTGGTACTGCCAGCTGATTTTCCTTTCTTTACTGCCATACTGACGCCTTGTTTGAAGTTTGAAAACTTCCTTTTGTTATCCCCTGAGGACTCAACGTGAGTCTCTGTCTTCCTTGCCTTGACTTCATCAAACTTGTTTAAACGGATCGCCTCCTCGGTGAGAGCCACGCTCAAATCGATGGCTTCAGTGATAGTCGCTGGTTTGGAGGAGGTTACCATGCTTATTATTTGGGGAGCCAAACCCCAAATGAAGCGCTCGATTCGCTTGTATTCCGGCGTAACCATGTATGGAACCACTTGAGATAAGTCGTGAAACCTCTGGACGTATTCCGCAATCTTAGGTCCATCCATCTTTAAGTGCCAAAATTCAGTCTCCAACCTTTGAATTTCTGCGCGTGAACAGTACTTCTTGCGCATCGGTTCTTTCAATTCGGCCCAAGTCAGGGCGTAGGCGGCAGCTTCGCCTAGTGTTTGTACTTGTAGGTTCCACCATGATAGGGCTCCATCTAAAAACAGCCCTGAAATGTACGTGACTTGCTAATCCTCTGCACACTTGCTCATGCGTAACACAGAATCGGTTTTCTCAGCCCAGCGGGTAAAGGCAACTGCACCTCCTGTGCCATCGAAGTTAACTGGTTTGCAGTCTAAGAACTGCTTGTAGGTGCATCCTGCACGTATGTTAAAACATGTGTTTGGCATTAGCATCACCGCTAAAATCTCCAACTAGTTCATGGTAGGTTCGAATGGCGTGGTATTACCGTGAGGTGGATTGTTATTGCCTTGGTTAACACCTCCGCTTGCTCCTGGCTGAGATGCTGCGTACTGTGCTATGGCAGCAGCAATAATCTGCTGGAGTTCTGCCTCGTTTGTTGGCATGTTTGGTTCGCGTCTTGGCGGCATCTTCTAAAAGATGTTTCACATAGGTTAGGTCACAGCAAGTGAAGTGTACGTACACATAACATCTCATGTTATCAACAAATCAATCACATAAAATCTTATGTCATAAATCAATCACCCATATTGATAGCCCCTGCAATGGTTGAGGGCCTTGAGGTAGTAACCATACCCCTGATCTGGGGCGCGAGTGTCCTAATGAATCGTTCAATCCTTTTGAACTCCGGTTTGACTAAGTAGGGGGGCGACCCTAGATAAGTCGTGCGATTGCTGGACAAGTTTAGGAATTTCTGGTTCGTCCTTTCTCAAATTTCAGGACTCCACGTCAAGTTTCTGAATTTCTGTCCGAAAACAACATTTCTTCTCAATCGTTTCCTTGAGCTCGTCCCAGCTCAGTGTATAAGTAGCGTCTGTGCCAAGGGTCTGAACCTAGAGGTTCCATAAGAGAGTGTGCCATCTAGCAATATCCCCGAGATATAGGTAACACTCTGTTGAGGCGAACAGTTGCTCGTTCTTAGAATGGAGTTGGTCTCTTCGGACCAACGAACAAATGCATCGGTGCCTCCCGTTCCGTCAAAGTTTAAAGGCTTGCAGTTCAGGCACTGTTTATAGGTGCAGCCAGTTGAGGGGGTTATCCCTAGTAATGCCATCGTTGTACTTAGAGTGGAGGGCTTCATGTCGTGCATTTATCTGTGAGATGCGTTCTTGCAGCTCGTCTTCTGTCCTCAGTAACGTACCGGTGTTTGTGTCACGCCTGGGTGACATTCCCTTTTTGTCGAAATAGCGTGAAGCGGGTTGGACAATGTTTCAATTGCCTATGGGGTATATATATAGCAACGTAAACCATCATGTAATCACCCCATTTCACACGCAAATATACTCACTGTATAAGTGGGGAAATAAATTCCTGAGCCTTCACATAGGCTTGTCAATTTGGCTTGTTGCTTGTAATAGAATGAACTCGAGGCTACATCGCCTCGGTCATTCGTGCTTAAGTTATTTCCTGCTGCATTGGTTATCATCAGCTTGACCTGCAGAGTCCACCAGGATTCCTGTGCACTACAAATCGTTATTACGTGGGCCCCCGTAATAATAAATTGTCTTGCACATTTACCCCAAATTTTCTCTCATTCAAGCAGATGATCAATCAAGGAGCAACAGCCGGTGCATTGGCATGAACAGGGTCATACTCCAATACGGGGTCAGGAGCAATGCCTGGCTCAGGGGCCACGGCTAGCTTCGAATCGAAAGCTCCATCTCAAAATCAGCTGGATCAACAATCACAGGGGTTACAGGATCCCCCAAGGGCTGGTCTAAGTGCATGAACTCAATGTCATGGTCTGGATCAACACCAGGCGGAAAAACAGAATTGTCCTCATAATCGCGATCAAACTCAAAGCTGTGTGTGGGATCCGGTTCAGCTGATGATGCCATATCAGGGTCGGCGTCGTGTAAGTGGTGCTGCATTCCCTGTATGTGCGAAGATGCGGATGTCAGAGACTCAAATGAGTCTGGGATAGGGGAATGGACATGAGTTTCCCCCTACAGGAGCATCCGCATGCAGTAGCCTAATACCAGCAGCAATAGGGCCTCGCCCTCAAGTGGGTCCTCCTCTTAGTAGTTCGACATCGTCTTCAGAGACAACGTCGGGGGCATATCAACAACGAGATAAGCGGCAGGGGGGCAAATTCCCAACAAGGTAGCCATTAGTAGGCTCTGCTACGACTTCAGGCAGCGCACAGAGGGCTGAGAGTCGTCGTTGTCTGTGCCGGTAGTATCAGAAATGTACACCTCGTGCTTTGATGATCTATGTCGTCTGATACTATGGTCATGGGATTTGTAGTGTCCGTCTTTCTAGTACTTGATGAAAGCATGACGTTTGTAACACGAACACATATACGTATAATAATCATTCATATAGTCATATAACATGTAGTCACCGCGTAAACATTCAAATTATCCTTCTAGTCCCACTAGCCAACACTTCTAGTCCCACTAGCCAACACTTCTAGTCCCACTAGTCAACACTTCTAGTCCCACTAGCCAACACTTCTAGTCCCACTAGTCAACACTCCTAGTCCCACTAGTTAACACTTCTAGTCCCACTAGCCCAACACTCCTAGTCCCACTAGACCAACACTCCTAGTCCCACTAGACCAAGCCTCAGCCTCCCGACTGGGCCTAAAATAATGGATAAAATGTGCTCAACATTTGTTTGTAAAAAGTTTTGGATTCTGGACTTAAGTGGTATGCAGTAAAAATGTTTTCGTGAGAGCCCTAGTGATCATAGTCTAGACTCGAGACAGAATCCTAGTTCGCTATGATCAGAGCTCTGATACCAAGCTGTCACACCCTGGCTTTGCGGAAGCGTGGTTAATTTTGGTGTGACTTCTTAATACCATAGCTTAATCATAACAAAGCTATATGAATTTAAAAACCATGCAAGTCATCATTAAGTTTAGAAATCAACATACAATACCATAGTTTTAAACGTACGACCATAACTATGTTCAGTAAAAAGTACAACTAATAACAAAACATAAATGAGGGTTAAGGATTGTGTCTTGTCCAGGTAAGAGAACACAACCCCTAAGCCTTGATGACTTCATGAAGATTGCAGCGGAAAACGTTCATACCGTGCCAGAATCCGTTAATTTCCTGAAATACATGTGAGTTGAAAAATCAACAATAATGTTGAGCGAGTTCATGTGCAAGTGAGTAAGTAAAACACTTGTAAGTATAAAAGTTTCCTGGTATGTAGCAGTGTAAGAGGACTTGTGATCACCAATGGTTTGCAAGGCCATTAGCATGTCGTGAAATGCAAGTAAGTAAGATACAACCCTAGCCGATTTTGCGTTGGGTACCAAGTCACTCCGGATCCGTTCTGTTAGTCCTCCGAGAGGCCTGTTCTGTTGGACCGGGAGCTGGGCTCGCTACACCCAGATAGATCTACCGCTCGAGTCCCTCGGGGTTCTAACTACCCATTCACATGATCTAAACCTCCTTACGTTATTCATACCGTGTAAAAAGTACTTGTAAACAAAGTAACATGTATTTCACCCCCGCAGTTAAGAAAACTGAAAACAGTTAGAGAAAAAGGGGGACATGAACTCACAGTGGATGCGTAAACTCTATCAAGCGTCTCTGAAGCAGTAAGCTGTGTAACGACCTACAAGTGCTAATTCTATTAGACGGACGGCCGTGCTTTAGCTTTGCAGTTTATGTTTGCGGGAAATAGTTAGACAACTATTTCGTGTTACATTTTGTATATGCTTGATAGTTATTTTTCCTTCCCAAGGATGGGGGATACAATACATGTGCGTAAGTTACGTTTTATCATTCTTGTGGTAATGTAATTACCGGTGTAACTTATATGTTGTGGAAACGTTCGCGAAGTTTTGGAATCATTAACGCTTGTAAATATTATTTTTACCCTAAAATAATATTTATGTGTTTTTACAAAATAATCATAAACAGTGTTGTGACAAATATATTTATCGCGTTAATCTTTGTGAAAATCCCACCTCCGAATGTTTAGTAAAATATAGTGCTGGCGAAATTTATGTTTCGAAAGTATGTCCAAAAATAGTTGTAACACTGGTTGTGTAAAAAGTCTAAGTGTTAGGTTTTTAGAAAATTTCGCCAGAGTTTCCTCTGTAACTGGAGGTGGCCACGCTTTCAAGCGTATCATTTTCTTTTAACAAATCAATTCAACAACTTCTTTATTTCACCAAGCAATTTCCGACACATCCAACTAGTCAATAAATATGTAAAGTTGCATAATCGCATGAACTTGTAGTTTTTCCGAATCTATATTATAAATCCCATTTATATACGTAGATAAAGTACTTTCAATCTTGTAAAAACCTCGTTTTTAGAGAAGTCCGACTTTACAACTTCTAGTTATTTTTCCCAAAAATAGTCATTTTGTCGAAATATGCGTTGCACAAGTGTTTACACACTCGTGTGTTCTAAATATCATTCTTAACATTGTAAGATCCGTTTCTTTAAAAACATGATTTCTTTAAAGTGTGGTCCTTTGAAGATACCACTTGCGGATACGTAGATCCGCTAGTTTTAAACACCCTTTTACCGGTTAAAACACTTTTACACAAGTAAAATATTTCCTTACAAGTTCATGTCTCTAAAATGTGGTAGTGTTTCACCTTTAACCCTTGTATCTATCAAAAACAAGCTTATGTGATGATACGTGATTTTACAAAGTCGGGTTAAACGGAGATTTGAGCTACCACATTATAGATCGGGTCACAATAAGCACAAATTTCAAGTCCTACGACTTTTACACAAGTTATATGCTATTAACCACCATTTTTGTGATTTTACTAGACTTTAAAGATTCAAAACGCGTGTTTACGATATTTAACCGACGAAAGTTCTTTTAACCACTTTAGATGAGTGTAAGAACAAGTTTTAAAGGTTATACTTCTAGCTCAAGGCTAGGGAAGAGTTGTGACGAAAACCGCGTGGATAAAAGCCAACGAGAGTGGTCCTTCGCGTTCCGCTTGCACCAAAGCTCCTTATACGCGATCCTTGAAGTGTGTATGTGCTTGGAATGACGAGACAAGAACCGAGAAGTGGGTGTATGGGGCTGGAGTGTTTCGGCCGAGAGTGGGAGAGAGCAAGAGAGATGAGAGTGAAAGTTGTGGTGAGTTGTGAATAAGCTCTTGTGGTTAGTGTGTATATATATAGGCAAGTTCAAGTTCCATTACCCATTGGTTAGTATGTTCACTAGATACTAGACAACATGATCATCCAAGATTGCAAGGTACAAGGTGTTGCCCCCTAGGCAACCGAATCGGTTTGGGGGGGGGTCCATGGTTCGATTTTAAGTAGGTGGTTAGGAGACTTTGTTTAGTTAAGTAGTTTAACTAAGTATCTAACTTAGTTAGTTGCATGTTACACATTATGGCGGGTGTTAGGGTAATCAGGGACCCTAACTGGCTCAGAAAAAGAGTAATAATAAAAATAGTGATGTTTTTATGTTCCGGGTAAAGTCCGGGTGTTCGGTTGGATAGTAATCCGTTAAAGTGTTACAAAAGACTTTAAAGTGTCGTTATTACATTTTTAGTGACACAATTTGTTTTCCCGACACTTTAGAAAGTGTCTAGTGATATTTTCTCATTTTTGGCACTTTACTAGTCAGCTAGAAGCTGGTTAAATTATTAAAGTGCTGTGTTTGGTACTTAAAGTACGTTTTAGGCACATCCGAATCAGTGTATCTTATCCCTAGAGACGCAGTTCTACCATACTTGTATTCCTACACTCTCCACTAGTGTAGTAACTTTCTCAGGCTCTTACAGGCCTTAGAGGCAGTGTCTGCCTGATGCTGGTTATATCAGCATGTTCACTGTGTATCCGTGTATTGTGCTACTGTGCGTTTAGTGCATCAAGTTTGTCACAGAGGTGCTATATAAGCAAAGTATGGTGTGACAGCAAGTAAAGTATGATGCAGTTATGTTCATGTATCAGTATTATAGTAGCAATTCATCAGCTAGTTCAATGTTGCACAGTAATCAAGCAGTAATTAATCAGTAATTAAGTTGTACGGATACCTGGTTTAGTGCGGGTTGTCACATGAAAGGGTCTAGACCCACCACTTTTAGGTCGGTGGCCGATTTGTCATTATCTCTTACCCTCGATGCGGTCAGGCAGAGATCGCTTAGGAATTCTGATGAGGGGAAAAGGAAACGTGAGGATGAGAACTCACACCGTTCTGATAAGAAACATAAGGGGAACTCTGATCACAAGAAGAGTTCAGGGTTCAAGAAGGAAAGCCAACAGACGGGTGAAAAACCCAAATGCAAGACCTACAAGAAGCGCCATCTAGGGAAGTGCAGGTTCGAATCCAAATCCCAATTGCAGCCTAGAGCTTGTGGAATCTACAAATCAAGTGAGCATAAAACGTTGGATTGCAAGAAGATAAAGGATGCGACTTGTTACAACTGTAACGAGAAGGGGCATATCAAGTCCAACTGCCCAAAGTATGCAAATAAACCTGAAGAGGGTAAAAAGACCAATGCTAGGGTCTTTCAAATGAACGCACAAGAAGCGGTTCAGAATGACAACGTTATAACAGGTACCTTTCTTATCAATGATGTTTATGCAAGTGTATTGTTTGATTCGGGTGCAGATAAGTCGTTTGTGGATGATAAATTTTGTAAATTATTAAATTTGTCTGTTAAAACCCTAAGCATAAAGTATGAAGTAGAATTAGCCGATGGTACCATAGAGACTACTTCAACCGTATTAGATGGATGTTTCATATCCATTAAGAACCACTCTTTTCTGTTGTCTTTGCTTCCTTTGAAATTAGCAGGGTTCGACATAGTGACAGGTATGGATTGGTTGTCTTCTAATCAAGCTTAGATCGTTTGTGATAAGAAGCAAGTGATTATTAAGACTCCTTATGGTTAACCACTTACAATACAAGGAGATACTCAGTATGGGTTGCCTAAGCAAGTGTCTATACTTAAAGCGTTAAGGTGTTTGAAGAAGGGTTGTGTCATCTACATGGCACAAGTAACTATTGATGAACCAAAGCCCAAGATCGAAGACATACCTATTATTTCTGAATATCCAGGCGTATTTCCTGAAGAACTACCTGGTTTACCTCCAGATAGGCAAGTGGAGTTTAGAATTGACATTATCCCTGGAGCAGCACCTGTTGCAAGAGCACCCTACAGATTAGCACCGACTGAGATGAAAGAGTTAAGGACTCAACTGGATGATTTGTTGGCCAAGGGTTTTATTTGTCCTAGCTCGTCCCCTTGGGGGCACCGATTCTGTTTGTGAAGAAAAAGGATGGATCAATGCGTTTATGCATTGATTATCGCAAGCTAAACAAGGTTACAATCAAGAACAGATATCCATTGCCCAGAATCGACGTTCTGTTCGATCAATTGCAAAGGGCAAGTTACTTCTCCAAGATTGATTTAAGGTCATGTTACCATCAACTAAAGGTCAGAGATGAAGATGTGCATAAGACTGCATTCAGAACTCGTTATGGTCACTACGAGTTCTTGGTGATGCCTTTCGGGCTCACTAATGCACCAGCAGCGTTCATAGATCTCATGAATCGCGTTTTCAAACCCTACTTGGACAAGTTTGTCATCGTCTTCATTGATGGCATTCTTATTTATTCAAAGAACCAGGCTGATCATGAAAAAACCTCCGATGTATTCTTAAACTTCTTCAGCAAGAAAAGCTCTATGCCAAGTTTTCAAAATGTGAGTTTTGGCTTCATGAAGTCCAATTTCTTGGACATGTGGTTAGCGAGCGTGGTATCCAGGTGGATCCCGCTAAGATTGAAGCCATCATGAATTGGCAAGAACCGAAGACGCCCACAGAGATTCGCAGCTTCTTGGGTCTGGCAGGATACTATAGGCATTTTATTGAAAATGTTTCAAGGATTGCTGCACTCCTGACTTCATTGACCCGAAAGAATATAAAGTTTGATTGGGGTCCTAAGCAACAAGAATCCTTTGAGATTCTTAAGCAAAAGTTGAGCATTGTTCCGGTTTTGACATTGCCTGAAGGAATTGAAGAATTTGTAATATACTGCAACGCCTCGCACACTGGAATGGGTTGTGTACTCATGCAAAGAGGCAAGGTCATTGCCTATGCCTCACGATAATTAAAGCTACACGAAAAGAATTACACCACCCATGATTTGGAACTGGGTGTCGTTGTGTTTGCACTAAAACTTTGGAGGCATTATTTATATGGTACCAAATGTGTGATCTATTCCGATCATAAGAGCCTTCAACATCTGTTTAACCAGAAGGATCTGAACATGAGACAACGTCGATGGATGGAGACACTGAACGACTACGAATGTGAAATCCGATATCATCCAGACAAGGCGAATGTGGTCGTCGATGCCTTGAGCAGAAAAGAAAGAGTTAAGCCTATTAGAATCAATGCCAAGAGCATTGAATTGAAGAACAGCTTGAATGAAAGGTTGTTAGGCGCTCAAAAGGAAGCTGTGTTAGAAGCTAACTATCCGAATAAAAAATTAGGCGTAACTGCTGAACAGTTATCATATGGAAAGGATGGAATCCTAAGAT
This sequence comes from Helianthus tuberosus, assembly GCA_030545235.1. Classification (NCBI taxonomy): domain Eukaryota; kingdom Viridiplantae; phylum Streptophyta; class Magnoliopsida; order Asterales; family Asteraceae; genus Helianthus; species Helianthus tuberosus. The sequence goes on from CM060372.1 coordinate 145,383,193, forward strand.
TGAATGGACGAATATGGGTTCCAATTTATGGAGGACTTAGGGACGTGATTCTTCAAGAAGCCCATAGCTCCAAATATTCAGTTCATCCTAGAAGTGATAAGATGTACCAGGATTTAAAGGAAAATTATTGGTGGATAGGTTTGAAGAAATCTATAGCCACTTACATGGCCAAATGTCTGACATGTGCACAGGTTAAAGCCGAACACCAGAAACCGTCAGGTTTGCTGCAACAGCCTGAACTTCCCACCTGGAAGTGGGAAATGGTAACCATGGATACTATTTGGGTTATAGTAGATAGACTGACCAAGTCAGCCCACTTCTTACCTATTAAAGAAACTCACAGCTCCGACAAGTTAGCTCAGGTGTACGTGGATGAGATTGTATCTCTACACGGAGTGCCAGTATCTATTATCTCCGATAGAGATACTAGATATACGTCTCATTTCTGGAAAAGCTCTCAGCAGTCATTAGGCACTCGTTTAAACTTCAGTACTGCTTATCATCCTCAGACGGATGGGCAAAGCGAACGAACGATACAAACACTGGAAGATATGCTAAGAGCTTGTGTTATTGATTTAGGTGGAAGTTGGGATGATCATCTTTCGTTGATTGAATTTTCGTATAATAATAGCAATCATTCGAGTATTCAAACTGCACATTTCGAAGCTTTGTATGGAAGAAAGTGTAGGACGCCAGTTTGTTGGGCGGAAGTTGGAAATGTCCAACTGTCAGGATCTGATATAGTCCTGGAGACGACATACAAGATAGTACAGATACGTGATCGTCTCAAAGCTGCCAGGGATAGGCAGAAAAGCTACGCAGATAAAAGGCGTAAACCTCTAAAATTTGAGGTAGGTGACAAGGTGCTACTTAAGGTATCACCCTGGAAAGGGGCAATGCGTTTTGGCAAGAAGGGCAAGTTGAGCCCAAGATATGTAGGACCATTCGAGATTATCGAATGTGTCGGGACTGTAGCTTACAAGCTAAATCTACCAGAAGAGCTCAGTGGAATTCACAATGTGTTCCACATTTGTAACTTAAAGAAGTGTCTAGCTGATGAATTGCTAGCCATATCACATAAGGATGTGCATATAGATGAGAGCTTAAAGTTTGTTGAAAAACCTTTGGCGATTGAGGATCGAAAGGTTAAGAAGCTTCGAAGGAAGCACGTACCAATTGTAAAGGTTAAATGGGATGCCCGTAGAGGCCCCGAATACACGTGGGAGGTTGAATCCACAATGAAACAGAAGTACCCTCATTTATTTCAGTAAATCTCGAGGTCGAGATTTCTTTTAAGGGGGTGAGGATGTAACACCTCGTAAAATCACGACCAATATAATAAAGACACGTGTCATGGGCTTTAAACGTGTTAGGAATTGTTTCCGAGGGACTAAAATTGTCAAACAATGTAAATATGTAAGTGAAAGGATCCAAAGTGTCAACATGCCATTCTTGTGCCTCTGATTGACCTCATACGATGTTCGTATTCTTTAACGAATAAATTATCGAACATAGAAAGTCGTTTGTGTTTAAAATAAGGATCTTACGAAACATAGGGGTTAAAAGTGTCAACATGTTGAAAGTAACCTCTGAGTGACCTTTTAACGATCCCCAAAAACATTGTAATAATTATATATTTTGTTCTCAAGAATATTGGATATTAATTTCATGAAGTTTCAAAGTAAACAAGACTTTTCGAGTGATCGTACAACTAAATGGGAGCTTAACGGAGTTAGTTTATGACCCAAGGTCCTTAAAAGTTAACTATGGGGGTCATAAGTGCAATAAATGGAAGTAAAATAAACTTATTATGGATCAGGGACCAAAACTGCAATGTTTAAAAGTTGTTTTCCGGTGACAGAAGAGCCGCGCGGCCCGCGTAGACTTCTTATAAGTCTTACGCGGCCCGCATAAGAGTGCCAGATGCTGAAAAATCAGGACAGCTGCATGTTCAGCCTGTTGCACCGCCTTTGCATGCCTGTTTTCGATTCTAGGGTCTGAGCTAACAATTTTTCATGCACTAGGGACACCTGGAATCATCAGGGATCATTGTAGGGTCATGTGGAATGATCTTATGAAGTGTAAGATCCTATATAAAGGCTCATGTTCAAGAATTCATTTGCACATTCTCAAAATTCTCATTCAAACTCTTTCTCTGGAGCTTCCTGGAGTTCAAGAGAGTTTTCTTCTGTTCCATTTTCATGCTAAAGAGACTAGTAAGTATTCTTAGCTTCTTAAGTTCAAGTTTAATTAGTTTAATGACCAAAAGTCAAAACTATCGTAATTAAGCTTTGACTTAGTGATTAATCACTAATGCTCCAGCCATTATTCGAATTAAAAGTGGCTATGAGTTGGTAATTATGTAGGTAATAAACCCTTAAAAGGGCACCTACTGATTCTCAATCTAACTTGGTCAATTGTCGGGTCAAACTTGTTATTAAAAAGTCAACAGAATCTATTTTTGCAAATAAATTCATAACTAGTAATGTAGAAGTTATGGAACATGGTTCAACTGAATTAGTTTCAGAAATCGATGTCAATTGAATGAGATGAAATGATATAATTTCAAAGGTGACTAGGTTCAAGCCAAAAGAGATATATGATTAAATTGACTATTTTCAAGTTGTAAATGACTTTTAGAAACAACAGAATTCATTGTCAAAAGAAAACTTACTTTGATTGTCAACTGAGTAAGATTTAGAATCAACAAGCTCAAAATGTAATAGAAGCACGAAAATGATTTGTCAATTATCAAACCATGATATGAGAAAAAATCAGTGTGTTGAGATGATTGAATTGCAAGGATACACCGAGATACAACATAGTTTAGTGTATCATTGTCTTAATACATAATGAGTCAAATGAAAGACATAGGTGGTTTTGCATGATTCGTATGATTATGATTAGCCTAAGCTACAAGTTTATATCGGCGCTGCAAGGTGTCGTAATGATTGAAATAGTTCAACAATTACGGTGACCGAACAAATTCACCGTGTTTGTAATCAACTGAAAGTTTTGATGAAGTAAATTTGGATATTCATAGAATTTTCAATTGATGATGAAAGACCAAATGAATATCAAAAAAATTTCGATCAATGATGAAAGAATCTTAAGAGGTACAACGGAATATACGAATTTGTTTACTCTTATCTTAACACATAATTGTATTAAGACTGTATAAGATAATGAATCAATGGAAATTAAATAAATAAATCCGTACATCAGGTGTGAAAATGAGATTAGCTCAAGCTTCAAATTAAAGAAAACGCCACCACAAGGTGTCGTAACCAAATAAATGATTCAATGAAAGTGAAGACCAAACAAGTCTATCATGGTTCTGAATAGATGAAGTACTTGACAGGATGCATTTATTTAAAAACTTTTATTTATATTAGGGTTAAGTAATAACTTAACTTAGATATTACATATCAGCGATTACGTCTGGAATCATTTTTGCTTCTTGCATAGTAAGTATGAATGCTCGCGCGTTCTTCTTAGCTATGTCTGTTGTTTTTGCCTTGTTGTCGGGTGCTTTTGTCAGTTTCGGGCAATATGGTTTGATGTGTCCTGTTTCTCCGGAATTGTAACAAATATTAGTTTTCCTTCTACATTCTTCCTCTATATGCCCGTTCATCTTGCAGAAGTTACAGTAGGGTGTTCTTCTAAAACGACAATTTCCTGAATGCTTTTTGTTATAGTTTCTGCAGGTAGGTTGCTCCAATGACGGTTCAGTTCCTTTCTTCTTGAATTCTTGGGAAATTTTATGGGCTAACTCTTTCTTCTTGTTTTCTTCTCTTGTGCGGATTAGTCTATCTGTCAGGATGTTAGCTAGTTCAACTGTTTCTTCAATAGTCTGTGGTCTGGCGGCCTTGACCATGTCTCGGATTTCGCTAACTAATCCCCAAATATAACGAGAAATGAGTACGGGTTCTGGCGAAGCCAGAGTTGGTACCATCCTTGCTTATTCGAAGAATGTCGTCGTATACTCCCGACAATTCACATCTATCATTTTATGATTTAGGAACTCGTTTGCCATTCGTTCCTTTTCATAAGGGGGACAAAATTTCTTTTCTGCCATTTCCTTGATTTTTCCCCAGCTCATGGCATAAGCCATGTCACTTCCTTTTGCCTAAAGGATTGTATTCCACCATTCTAAGGCTTCTTCTTTAAAGAGGTTGGAAGCATACATCACCTTATCTTCTTTGGCACATTTGATGATTTTAAGAATATCTTCAGTCTTTTCCAACCATCGCAAAGCAGCCGTGGCGCCTTCACTGCCTGCGAACTCAGTTGGTTTACAAGCTAGAAATTCTTTGTAGGTACACCCGAGAGTCATCACCTTCATCTTCTTGGGATATGGGTTTTTGATAAAATCATCATTGTATCCATTGACACTATGGCTAAAATTGTCGTCACAAGTATGCTTGCTACTTACAGCTTTGGTGTGTTCTACGGAGTTTTTAACAGTTTTAATTATTAAAGGTATAGCATTAGCTATTCCATGGGCTATTATATTTTCTTTAGCATTTTTATCCTAAGGATTTTCATTATTAGCATGAACTTCTGGATTATGTGATACTTCATTTGACATCTGAATTACAAACATTTTCAATTATTAATATCACAGAATAATTAAATCAAAACAATACTTTCAAGAATCATATGTGCATATATATATATAAATCTACAAAAATAACACATAGGTTACTTTGTATTAATTTCCTAACTTTATTGTTTAAGTTTAGGTATTAAAAGAACACCTAAATAGCTTAAACAAGTGGCTCTGATACCACCTTCTGTCACAGCCCCTGACCCCACCGTGGGAGCGAGAGCCGTAAACTAGCCAGATGGTATCGGTGTTTATTAATTATGCAGCGGAAAATTTTTCATCAGTATCGTAGTTAGGAAATAATTTCAGAGTTTGTAAAACACCATACTTTTAATATTAAACAAATAGGCTAAAAGCCATATTCAATTCAATTGTTTTTATAGGGATAAACCCAAATAAATAAAACATAATTTTTTTTTTCTTTTATTCAGGTATTTATAGCCACTTTATTTAAGCCTTCAGTGCTCCATAGCTGGCTTCTATTATCTTTACAACAAGTTACCTGAAACCTGTTTTGAAAACATTTTATCAGTATTAAATATTGGCGAGTTCATTCCATTTTTATAAAATATATTGTTATACCTTACAGCATTAAAGGTTTTTATATTTGTTTATATTTACCCAACTCAACCAGTATTTGTCACATGGTGGCAGTTTTGATGTGACAGTGGTCATATCACTCATTGGCTCACTTTCGTCCAATAGTGAATTTATCAAGTAATCATTTTTTACTATTATTCAAAGTATCTGTCACTAGGCGATTCCTGTGACGGTGTTCAAATCACTGTTGATTATTCTTTCAACTAGTGAGTGAGATTATCGAATGTGTCGGGACTGTAGCTTACAAGCTAAATCTACCAGAAGAGCTCAGTGGAATTCACAATGTGTTCCACATTTGTAACTTAAAGAAGTGTCTAGCCGATGAATCGCTAGCCATATCACATAAGGATGTGCATATAGATGAGAGCTTAAAGTTTGTTGGAAAACCTTTGGAGATTGAGGATCAACATGTTAAGAAGCTTCGAAGGAAGCACGTACCGATTGTAAAGGTTAAACGGGATGCCCGTAGAGGCCCCGAATACACGTGGGAGGTTGAATCCTCAATGAAACAGAAGTACCCTCATTTATTTCAGTAAATCTCGAGGTCGAGATTTCTTTTAAAGGGGTGAGGATGTAACACATCGTATAATCACGACCAATATAATAAAGACACGTGTCATGGGCTTTAAACGTGTTAGGAATTGTTTCCGAGGGACTAAAATTGTCAAACAATGTAAATATGCAAGTGAAAGGATCCAAAGTGTCAACATGCCATTCTTGTGCCTCTGATTGACCTCATACGATATTCGTATTCTTTAACGAATAAATTATCGAACATTGAAAGTCGTTTGTGTTTAAAATAAGGATCTTACAAAACATAGGGGTTAAAAGTGTCAACATGTTGAAAGTAACCTCTGAGTGACCTTTTAACGATCCCCAAAACATTGTAATAATTATATATTTTATTCTCAAGAATATTGAATATTAATTTCATGAAGTTTCGAAGTAAACAAGACTTTTCGTGTGATCGTACAACTAACCGAAAGCTTAACGGAGTTAGTTTATGACCCAAGGTCCTTAAAAGTTAACTATGGGGGTCATAAGTGCAATAAATGGAAGTAAAATAAACTTATTATGGACCAGGGACCAAAACTGCAATGTTTAAAAGTTGTTTTCCGGTGACAGAAGAGCCACGCGGCCCGCGTAGACTTCTTATAAGTCTTACGCGACCCGCGTAAGAGTGCCAGATGCAAAAAAATCAGGATAGCTGCGTGTTCAGCCTGTTGCACCACCTTTGCATGCTTGTTTTCGATTCCAGGGTCTGAGCCAATAGTTTTTCATGCACTAGGGACACCTGGAATCATCAGGGATCATTGTATGGTCATGTGGAATGATCTTATGAAGTGTAAGATCCTATATAAAGGCTCATGTTTAAGAATTCATTTGCACATTCTCAAAATTCACATTCAAACTCTTTCTCTGGAGCTTCCTGGAGTTCAAGAGAGTTTTATTCTGTTCCATTTTCGTGCTAAGGACACTAGTAAGTATTCTTAGCTTCTTAAGTTCAAGTTTTATTAGTTTAATGACCAAAAGTCAAAACTATCGTAATTAAGCTTTGACTTAGTGATTAATCACTAATGGTCCAGCCATTATTCGAATTAAAAGTGGCTATGATTTGGTAGTTATGTAGGTAATAAACCCTTAAAAGGGCACCTACTGATTCTCACTCTAACTTGGTCAATTGTCGGGTCAAACTTGTTATTAAAAAGTCAACAGAATCTGTTTTTGCAAATAAATTCATAACTAGTAATGTAGTAGTTATGGAACATGTTTAAACACTAAATAACTTGGCAAATAATATAAGAACATGTTTAGGCATGTTCAACCCGACAATTTTGAGTTTAGGCGCGGTTCGCAACCGAAAGTCGCAAAAGTAGACTTTTGCTTTGACTTTCAGTTCTGACCCGATTTAGCTTAGTTTAGATATGCCTTAGGGTTCCTTTAGGACCATATTACATGTTAGTATAACCCTCTGATATTATACTATATGGTTCCCATTTAATTCGAATCATTTGCATGTTTCCGTTAAATGCTTAACTGTTGACCATTATGCCCTTTTGAGATAAAAATGAGATTTTTGAAAATGTGAGAGGACAAAAGCCTTTACTACTGATTTATAAACATGTCCTAAAAATTTGACATCAGTTTATGGTCTAAATTAGGAGTTATGCTCGATATCGTAAATTAAAAGCTTTTTATTAATTAAACGACATTTTTGGCATAAAACCTATTTAAACCCAAATTTTGACACCATACTTTCTACCCACTGATGTAATATATAATTTAGGGATTTTTGGAAATTTTTATTAAATTTTAACCTGATCATAACATAGGGTTCTTGCAATAACTCGGTAATTGACGGTTTTGCCCTTTTTGCTAATAAAATGAGTTTTACACATCCTTTACGTATCAAACCTTTTTCTACTGATTTTGTATATTAAATAAGTTATTTTAAACAGTAAAGGTTGTTCAAAATCTCAGATTTCCTTATTCAACCCGAATATCATCAAATACCGACTTTTATGCGATTTAGACGAATAGTATGGTTTAAAACCATATTTGGCACCTAAGGCTTGTTACCTACTGATGTTATGAATAAATTTTTATACTTTAACAGTAAGTAAATGTTTTGAACTCAGATTTCCAAATTTGACCTTTAAAGCTTATGTGAAATGACCAAAATGCCCCTACGGTGCATAATTTGGCCATAAATGATAAATTTCACATATATATGATACCTTACAGATATAACCTACTAAAATAAATATTTTTACTGATCATTTTAGACCAGAACCTCAGATTGTCATTTAACCTCTTTTATAACCTTTAAAATGACCCAAACACCCCTACAGGGCTTAAGTTGATTTTAAATCTGTTTTGGGCATAATGGAAGATATCTTACTGATATCATAACATATTTTAAGCATATTAACTTAGGGAACATGTTCATGACTCATTTAGTTACCCGTTATGCATTCTTCGCGTTCGGTGCGGTTTATGTGACTAGTTTGCATAAATTGACCGAAACGGGTCAAACCTTATCATTTTCACTTCAAAATCCAGAATGTGTTTAGTTTACCCATATTATACAAGTCTTCATTCTTGTCAGGTCTAAATCACACTCTAATCCGGTCTGCGCTTAATCTTGCATTTTGAACCGTAAACCTTTCATTAAAACTAACCGGTCCAAGTTTAAACTTAAGTAAGACCCGTTAGGAATCTAATAGGTTATTAAAACCTTTGTTCCAGATTTAGGAGCCCAGTAAAAGATATTTGCACTTGCTGATTGTTATACGACTGAGATAAATTTGTATTTTTGTTCAGGTAAATACTTTTAACTTATTTCCCTTATACGGGCTTGGGGTACGGTATTTAAAATACCGCTTGGTCGGGTATTGAATCTTTAATAGAATGATGGTTAAAACATTGAGATAACCCGTTTAGTCTGTTTTGTTTGTTTTAAGCCTTTGGGGGGTTAATGACCATGTCCTGGATATCCTCGGCTCATTCATTGAAATGGCCACGACTTAAGCACGGGGAGTAGGCATACACCTGCCGGTGCGTATGTAAAGAGATATACCCGCTTGTTGAGAGTAACTCGTTGTGGGTTATATCATGTGGTGTGTCTATTAATCTTTAACCCGGTACTTCTAACCGGGCTACTGAACGTATAACAAACATATAATTCTTTTACAAGATAATTTTTAAATAATTATCCCAAGTTATAAAAGAATATTTGTGCCTTGTGCATTTAAATCAATTTTCATAAACATTTTTCAAAAGAGTCGGTTAATTGTATTTACCAGTGTAAACTGACGTATTTTCCAAAAAGGTTAAGTGCAGGTACTAGGCGAAATGGGCTGGCTACTCCTAGTGTCAAATAAAGAATCTTGCAAGCTTTTGATGCTTAAATCTGTTGAACAATATTTCTTTTTATTCTAGATCCGCCTGTGGATCCTTTATACAATCCGTTATGTAATACTTTACGCTACTTTCGAATGCCAATTATTAATGAAAAGTAACATCAATAAGTTTAAATGTAAACCAACATGTTCAGCGGAAGCAAATAAAAGAAACCATAGTTCAACTGTTTCAAAACCAACGTGTCATATCAATAATTCCAATGCATGTATCCATCCAGTTCGACCCATGACCACTCAGCTACTCCAAACAGCAAGTTCCAAATCCAAGACATCTAACGACCTGCGAGCATACAACAAGTGTATCAGACAACGCTGGTGAGTTCATAGTTTTGTGAAAACGTTAGTTACCAAGTGTTAGTTCAGTTCATTGAATATAATGTTGATAATAACTCGATTACCGTACAAGATGGCTAACAGATTGTTTTGCCCATCCCCACTGCCCCCTATCTAAGCAATGGTCATGATTTAAGGTCATTAGTTCACGTCCGTCCTCTCAGGTACGGTGTGAGGTTGCCAAGCCTAATAGCGCTATCAACTAACACCCCGTTACCTCTCAGGTAACTATTCGATATAAGATGGGACTTAAATGATAGGAAAGAATGTATTATCTAACATTCCAGTTTAACTCACAAGACGTATTCCTCTCAGGAATACCCAATTGATTTACCCAAAAACCCATCCCTCTCAGGGATACCCAAAGACTGTCCCAACCACCGGGACGCATACTCAAGAGATGAACTCACCTTGGTTTGCTCGGTAGGTTACGTTACGTGTTCCAAGTTGATCAAATAATCCCTTTTGTGGTTACCACTAACAGTTAGAATCTCATTCTATCAAACCACACATGTAACAAATTACACATAGTGTATGAGTTATCACATAGTCACATAATAACATTCGAGTCACACACTTCACATAATCCATTCGCGTCTCACGTTAACACTTCATGACTTAATACATTAACCCAATAAATTGTGCGGCCTGGGTCTAACCCGTGGCCCAGATGAATCCCAGGCCCACTAAATGATGCGACCCGGCCTGTGCAATGAGCAAAGCCCAGCGTGATCGGTTCATTAAAAATGATGTGGGTTTGGGCCTCTACCCGGGCTACCCCTGCCGCGCCCCAACGTGGCCCGCTACGGCTTAATCCAAATCCCCGGCCCAACTCTGTTGTCAGCCCACCGGTTCATGTTTGGGCTACTTATTATGCTTAGAGTTGGGCTTGCAACTAAATGAGATACAATACAATTCATGTGCGGCCCACTGCATTACTAATCCCATCGATTTAACTAGTCCATACAGCCCACTTAACATACCAGCCCAAGTACTTAACCTCCAAAGCCCAGTCCGCCAAATGTGTGCGGTTGTCCCCCAAATACTCGTAGCCCAAACTCAGTGTATACATCTTTTTCTTGTGTAACCATAACCCCATCTATCCAAATATCAAACCTCAAGATCATGTTTATACTTAACATAATTAACATCATTTATTTACACATATGCAACCCTAATCCGTTTACTCATTACTCACATGTAATCAATTATACTCGTTATCAAGATATGGTTTATATGTTTCCTATTCATGATCCAAGAAATTACTAAAAAGTCGACAACAATCACACTTTGCACGTAACAAATCCTCCTAATCATACATACACGATCAATGGACAATAATCAAGAATAATCGATCGGCCCACATAATACATAACATAATTATGAAACATCCAATTTCATGTAACACTCCCATTTGATACATCACATAGCCGATCAGACTTACTAAATTATATTACTCATTCATCATTCTAATCATCTACCTTATTCATATAACCTAGTCATCATAGATCACACATATACACCTTGTGTTATTCAGACACACGTATAAACAAGATCAAACGAGTAAGATTCAATACGAATACGAGTTTACTAACCACAAACTTGATCAAATATAATGATGCTTCGAAGAGGGGGAAGGGGGTCTGCTACTGTCATTCGAAATCTTGAGAGAAGGGTAGGGTTTGTTTTTGTTTTGAGATATTGTTACGTAATCACATATAAATCCCTCATGTGTGCGTGATTACCTACTAACCCAACTAATCAGCCCACCTCTAACTATATGTGTGCGTGTGTATATTCTGAAGTCAATATCCGGCCCCAACTCAATTTACTTGGGCTCTACCAGGCCCAACATAGGTCCGGTGCACAAAAGTGTGGTATTTGGGCTTCGGGTGTGCACATATATATATAAGGACTCACATAGGCCGGCCCAATCTATAAACCTTGTTTGGGCTCGAACAGTTCAGCCCAAGCACACAAACAACTATTCTCATTTTATAACTAACAAATTTATAATAGCACAGAGCGTTTAACAAGTTTAATCATAATAAGAACGTAACAAAGGAATGATGGGAAAATAGGATCACAAGACTAAAAGATACTAACCTCAAGAGTTTGGGTTGTCAAATCATCCCCAACTTGAAAGAAATTTCATCCCGAAATTTGACAAGTAAGCACAGAGGAGTGAAGTGAGAAATCAAGATTGTTACGGATTTTCCTCAGGTGCCACATCATCCCCAACTTGAAGAGGAATTTCGTCCCGAAATTCACCAGTTTTACCAGAATTAGATTGGTCATCAGGAAATAGTTGAGGATACTTGAGTTTTATCTGATCTCCGTGCTCTTACGTGAACTCCGGTCCACTTCTTGAGTTCCAACGAACTCTCACAATCGGGATTCGACTATGTTTACGCACCTTGACCTCCCGGTCCATGATCTCTATAAGTTCTTCGACAAACGGTAACCTGTCGTCAATCTTGAGTTCTTGAAACGACACAATTAGTGTTTCATCAAACAAACACTTCTTCAATTGCGAAACGTGAAAAACATCATGAACATTACCCAACTCAGCAGGTAACTCAAGTTTGTAGGCCACTTTACCGATCCGCTCCAGGATTTTAAATGGCCCGACGTAACGCGGATTGAACGTACAACCCCTTTCCACGGCGAAAATTTCAACATGACACGATCACCTACCGCAAACTCCAACGGTTTCCTACGCTTGTCAGCGTAGCTTTTCTGATGATCACGCGTTGCTGTTATACGGTTTCTGATCTGAACAATCTTTTCTGAAGTTTCGAGTACAAGTTCAGGACCCGTGATCTGGCTGTCACCCACCTCAGCCCAACAGAGAGGAGAACGACATTTCCGCCCATACAATGCTTCAAACGGAGCTGCCTGAATACTAGTGTGGTAGCTGTTGTTGTACGAGAACTCTATCAATGGCAAATGCCTCTCCCAGCCTTTGCCAAAATCGATCACACATGCCCGCAGCATGTCTTCAAGTGTCTGAATGGTTCGCTCACTCTGACCATCCGTCTGTGGGTGATAAGCAGTACTCATATCGAGACATGAACCGAACGACTTATGCATCGACTGCTATAAATCAGAAATGAAACGGGGATCTTGATCTGAGATGATAGAAGTTGGCACCCCGTGCCTAGAAACCACCTCCTTAAGATAAACCGCTGCAAGCTGTGAGAACTTATCTGTTTCCTTGATTGCTAGAAAATGTGTTGACTTCGTGAGACAATCAACGATCACCCAAATAGTATCGTTCCCGGCCTGAGTTCTCGGCAAACCAGTGATGAAATCCATAGCAATCTGCTCCCATTTCCACGTGGGTATCTCTTGTTGCTGAAGTAGGTCCGAGGGTTTCTGATACTCCATTTTGACTTTAGCACAAGTCAAACACTTACTCACGTATGTCGCTATGTGAGCTTTCATCTTCGGCCACCAATACATAACTCTGAGATCCTGATACATCTTGTCTGAGCCCGGGTGAACTGAATTCCGAGACTTGTGCGGTTCGTCCATCACAAGCTCTCGAAGATTACCATACAGAGGATCCCATACTCGCTCCATAAAATAATAAAGGTTGTCAGATCTCTCCACAATTCGCTTTTCCATGCCCCGCAAGTATTCAGCCTTGATGTTCTCTTCCTTCAATGCCTTGATCTGAGCGGAACGAATCTGATCAGGTAAACCAGAGTGAATAGTGAGCTGAAGAGCATGAACACGCTTAGGCTTCGTCTCCTTTTGACTAAGTGCATCAACTACAACGTGAGCTTTACCCGGGTGATACTTGATGGCACAATCGTAGTCGTTCAAAAGTTCTATCCAGCGACGCTGTCGCATATTCAATTCCTTCTGGTTGAAAATATGCTGGAGACTCCTGTGATCGGTGTAGATAGTACATTTAGTACCGTACGGATAATGCCTCCAGATTTTCAACGCGAAAACCACAGCCCCCAACTCCAGGTCGTGAGTCGTGTAATTCTTCTCATGAACCTTCAGCTGTCGAGAAGCATAAGCTATCACATTGTTGTGTTGCATCAGCACGCAACCGAGACCCTGTAAGGAAGCATCACAATAAACCACAAAATCCTCAGTGCCTTCGGGTAAAGACAAGATCGGTGCACTACAGAGTTTCTGCTTCAAGAGTTGGAAAACATCCTCATGCTTTGTTCCCCAAGAGTATACAACGCCCCTCTGGGTTAATGAGGTAAGAGGTTGAGCGATCCTCGAGAAATCCTTACTAAACCATCGATAGTATCCAGCGAGACTAAGAAATTGTCGCACCTCCGAAGGATTCTTCGGTGCCACCCAATTTCTAATAGCATCGATCTTAGCAGGATCCACATGTATCCCCTTTTTGTTAACAATGTGACCAAGAAAGTGTACTTCCCAAATCCAGAAATCACACTTAGAGAACTTCGCGTAGAGTTGCTCCTTCCGCAGGAGTTCCAAGATAAGACGCAAGTGTCGCTCGTGGTCTTCCTCGCTCTTGGAGTAGATCAAGATGTCGTCGATGAAAACAATAACAAAATCATCGAGATACGGTTTGCACATGCGGTTCATGAGATCCATGAAAACCGCTGGTGCGTTAGTCAACCCAAATGGCATAACCAAAAACTCATAGTGGCCATACCTTAAGTCGTTCTGGGGATATCTTCCTCTCGGACTCGTACCTGATGATAGCCAGACCTTAAGTCGACCTTGGAATAAAAACTTGACCCTTGCAGCTGGTCAAACAGATCGTCGATACGTGGTAGAGGATAACGGTTCTTGACGGTTACCTTGTTGAGCTCACGATAATCTATACACATCCGAAAGGACCCATCCTTCTTCTTCACAAACAGAACTGGTGCTCCCAAGGCGAAGAGCTGGGTCGGATAAAACCTCTATCCAACAGCTCTTGGAGTTGATTTGACAACTCCTGCAACTCTCCTGGTGCAAGACAATAAGGAGCATGAGCAATCAGGGCTGCTCCTGGTGCGAGGTCAATCTGAAATTCCACCTGACGATGTGGAGGTAAACCATGGACTTCTTCCGGAAACACATCGGGAAATTCGCGAACAATGGGAAGGTCCTTGATCCTTCGTTCATCAGATTGTGAATCAGCGACAAGAGCTAAAATAGCAGGGTAGCCCTTACGCAAACACTTCTGAGCCTTCATCGCTGAGATAATACTAACCGTAGCACCACTACGATGACCCTGAACCGATAAAGATTCTCCGCTAGGGAGAGGGATACGCACGATTTTCTCTTTGCAGAGAATTTCCGCCTGATGCTTAGACAACCAGTCCATGCCAATAACCACATCAAAACTTTCAAGAGTAATCGGGAGTAGATCAATGTCGAACACTTGACCCATAAGATCGAGTTTGCACACAACGAGGACATGTGAAGCTTCAATTGTTTTACCATCGGCTAGTTCTACAATATGTTTAGTTACAAGAGGTGTAGGACTCAAACCTAACTGACGACTGAACCCCAAAGATACATAACTCCAATCGGCACCAGAGTTAAATAAAACAGAAGCAAATAGATCATTTACCGAAAACGTACCAGTCACTACATTGCCATCATTCCTAGCCTCCCCAGCACCTATAGTAAACATTTGCCCACGCGCACCATTTCCCCCATTGTTCACATTGTTGTTATTCCCAGTGTTGTTATTATTACCCGTGTTCTGATTCAACTGAGGGCACTCCCGCCTGAAACGGCCCTCGTCACCACACTGAAAACAACCCTTACGATTACCCTGATTCTGCTAAGGTTGCTGTCTATCCTGTTGCTGTGACTGCTGTTGCTGTGGGGGCTGCTGTTGCTGCTGTCTCGGGAGTGGAGCCCTGCAATCTTTGGCCACGTGACCCACTTTGTTGCACCTGTAACAAACTCGGTTACACGGCCCACGATGATGGAAGTTGCACCTGTTACACTTTGGATGCTTCCCCGCATAAGAACCCTGATTTGAATTGCTGCTTTGGTTCTGATTAACAGAGGATGACTGGCTGAAATTGCGATTGTGGCCTATGTCTGGTTTCTTCTGTGACTGCACTGAATTGCATGCCTTGTCCACATCATTCCACTTACGCTTGCCGTCGGTAGCAGGAGTGGCAGCTGTAGAAGTAGTAGCAGTAGTAGCAGAAACACGCGGTGGCAGCGAACCATGCTCCACCTCCAGACCCGTGATCTTGTGGGCTAAGCGGATGATCTGAGCTAAGTTGTTGAGATTTGTAGCAGTGACCAAGCTCTTCACCGCTAGTGCCAAGCCCTTGATGTACAATTCAATTCTACGAGGTGGGGGTCGAGACAGGTTAGGGCACCTATTAGCTAGCTCGTGAGATCGTTTCGTGTAAGCCTCGATCTCAGACCCCTCCATCTTCAAGTTGTAATACTCGTTCTCAAGCTTCTGAATCTCATCACGAGGACAGTACTCCTCTCACATCAACTCCTTAAAATTATCCCAAGTAGTGGCATTCGCCATCTCAATACCCAACATCTGAACTTGGGCATTCCACCAAGTCAAGGCACCATCCTTGAGCGTGCCTGAAGCATGCTTCACCCGGTCCTCCCACGGGACAGTTACACATAGCATACACAGATTCGGCCTTCTCAAACCAACGCAAGAGTCCCACAGCTCCTTCAGTCCCACTGAACGTCTATGCCTTACAATCCAAGAATGTCTTAATCGTGCAGACAGGCAGATTGTTTTGATTCACATGTTGACCTAAAACGAAAGAACGTACAACACACAAATAAGATTCGAGTATACGACACAATGATAAAGAGTAATTGGCACATATCGTACCAGCCTGGTAAGCCACTAGGGCTTCAGCCACACGAGTGTTGATCAAATTAGTTAATTCAGCATGCGTCATAGCAATGTTGCCGCGTCCATGGCCTCGTCCGCTCATGATTCTATAGGAGAAAAGTGAAAAGGTTACGAGTCTAAAACAAGGTAGGGGTCAAACCTCCTAATGGCTTCTACAGACTATTGTGTTCACATCTAACAACAAAGCGGAACCCCTCTCACACTCGTTAAGCCTCACTGGGACTCACATGCACCCCACATTACTATTATGTGTGCACCCATAATAATAAGGCAATTTTCATGCTTATCTCAGTGCCTCTTAAACTGCGCTAAAAGGTTCCCCACATCCGAATAGCAAATGAAAGGTTTTATAGGATTAAGAACCACAATAGTCGAAGGGTAGTGTCACACTAACAATTCACATAACATGGGTTGGTAATATAAGGACTCATACTGCAGTGTCAAGTGTGCATTCACGTGTAATGTCATACATAAGTGTACACTAGTTATACTATGCAATAGTAAACGAGAAACGAACCTTGCAGTCTGGAGCTGAGTGTCATGATCGATTTCGAAACTGTTCGGTTATAGTCTGGTTTTATGAAAACATTTTAAAACCAAGTTCACTATAACCAGTGGCTCTGATACCAAACTGTCACACCCCCAAAATACCACCTAGGAAATACCCCTGCTAGGCGTGTAACGTACCAATAACGAGCCACCAATCATGTTGAACTCATAATACGTTTGTAAATGAGAATGCCAATTATTAATGAAAAGTAACAAAAATAAGTTTAAATGTAAACCAACATGTTCAGCGGAAGCAAATAAAAGAAACCATAGTTCAACTGTTTCAAAACCAACGTGTCATATCAATAATTCCAATGCATGTATCCATCTAGTTCGACCCATGACCACTCCAGCTACTCCAAATAGCAAGTTCCAAATCCAAGACATCTAAGGACCTGCGAGCATGCAACAAGTATATCAGACAATGCTGGTGAGTTCATAGTTTTGTGAAAACGTTAGTTACCAAGTGTTAGTTCAGTTCATTGAATATAATGTTGATAATAACTCGAGTACCGTACAAGATGGCTACCAGATTGTTTTGCCCGTCCCCACTGCCCCCTATCTAAGCAATGGTCATGATTTAAGGTCATTAGTTCACGCCCATCCTCTCAGGTACGGTGTGAGGTTGCCAAGTCTAATAGCGCTATCAACTAACACCCCGTTACCTCTCAGGTAACTATTCGGTATAAGATGGGACTTAAATGATAGGAAAGAGTGTATTATCTAACATTCCAGTTTAATTCATAAGACGTATTCCTCTCAGGAATACCCAATTGATTTACCAAAAAACCCATCCCTCTCAGGGATACCCAATGTGACAACCCTCACCAAATCAGGTATCCGTACGAATTAATTAATATTTAATTAATGCTTGATTGCTGTGCTTGCTTACAGTTGTGATTAAACTGCTTCTTGATTTCTGATACATACATATTCATGCATCATACTTTATTACTGTCACTCCATTATTTACACAGAACTATAGTGACAAACTTGATGCACAAAAGCACAGTAGCACAATGAACGGATAACCCAGTAACATGCTGACATTGCCAGCACTAGACAGATACTGTCTCTAAGGCCAGTATGAGCCGAAAATAGTTTACTACACTAGTAGGGAATGTAGGGAGGTGAGGATTGTTAAACTGCGTCACTAGGTGATAGTTATAGTGACTGGATGTGCCTAAAACAGGCTTTAATTACAAAATTCTGCACTTTATTACCAAAATTCAGCATTTAAGTTAACTAGTAAAGTGCAAAAACATGGGAAAATAACACTAGACACTTTCCAAAGTGTCGGGAATTCATTGTGTTACTAAAAATGATATTAAAGACACTTTAAATGCTTATTTAGCACTTTAACGGATCAATATCCAACCGAACAACCGGACTTTACCCGGAACATAAAAATATTGTCAATGACACTTTTTTTCCTTTTCTGAGCCAGTTAGGGTCCCCGAACACCCTAACACCCGTCATAATACACAACACACTACTAACCTATCTTAATCTCTAACTAACTAACTAGCACCTAACTAATCCATTGAAATTGAACCATAACCCCCCCCCCCCCCCTTTTAACCGATCGGTCCCCTAAGGGGACACACTCCTTACAAATCTTGATTATTTTATTGTTGATGCTTAATATCTTGCTGACACATTACACTATGGATATTAGTAATACTTGGTCAATAAGTATGCATATGAGGTCCACCATTTAATTCATTCAAAACACTTCACAAAAATTTCACACTCTCTCCCTCTTCTCTTTGAGTTCGGCCGAGAGCTCCCACACACCCACCATCACCTTCCAATTTTGATCTTGCTAAACCACATACAATCCAAGGTGCAAGAGATCATACGAGGAGACCCGGTGCTTTCGGAATCTCAAGGACCTCACTACGTTGCTTTTATCCACCTAGTTTTCGCTTTGATTCTTCCCTAGCCTTGAGCTAGTTGTAAGTGCTTCTAAACACTTCCTTGTTCATGATTAAAGTGGTTAATAAGAAGTTTAATGGTTAAAACTCAAGAAAATGCGAAAACAAAACTTAAAGTATTGTAAGTATGATGAACTAGTTGGTTTAAGGGTAAATAATGGTGTAAAACTTGTGAATCTTGTTTAGTTATGGTTATTTTATGTTGTTGGTTGCTAGTAGTGGAACGGATCGTCATCTAACCATGCTAGGTCATGTTCATGGAACATGAACTAGCAATATGTAAAGTGTAGAAGATACAAGATGATGAACCTTTCCACACATAAACATGAACTTGTGTAAAAATGATTTTTCTTGTAAAATAGAGTTCTAAACTAGTAGATCTAAAGATCTACAAGTGGTATTTTCGAAGAACCAAGTGTAAGAGGGAATTCATGTTTAAAAGCTGGATCTTTCATGAACTAAAAGCATTTTTGTGAGCAAACAAGTGTGTAAACACTTGTGTGACAAAAGGATTTAACAAAGAAATATTTTCGTAATTTTTTACTATAAGTTGTAAAGTTACATATTCTTTAAAAATAAAGTTTTCAAGAAACTGATTTTATTTTTAAAGATGGAAAGATCTACTAAAAATGTTAGAAAGTTACTACATACTTTTACACAACTTACAAGTTCACGTGTTTGCGATTTATGCTTATTTTGACTAGTTTGACGATTGAACATTGATTATTGATGATTGGAAAATTGTTGATTGAATTTTGAAAAGAAAATAATACGCTAGTAAGCGTGGCCACCTCCAGTTACAGAGGAAACACTGGCGAAATTTTTCCAGAAAGTAACACTTAGAATATTTTTGGTGACAAGTGTTTATAAATATATGTTTAACTTGTTTTTCTAAACAAAGTTCGCCATGATTTATATTACAAAATTACCAAGTGTCAGAGGTGGATTTTCGTAAATGAAACTTGTTAAATATATATTGAGAATATATATTTCATAGTAAAACGCTTGTGTGATTTTATGATTATTTTGTGAACTATATATTATTTTTAGAGTAAAATTAATATAACCTGGAAAATATCATGAAGTAACGACTCCAAAATAATACCAACGCCTTCACAAATAAATGTCTAAGTTACACCGGTATTATTATTACCACCCGAACTTTAAATGTAACTTACGTATTTTTTCAGAAAAATACTCTTAAATGCGTATTTTGATAAAAGTAATTTTTTGGAAATTGTAAGGTATAAAATATAATATTTTTGGGAAAAATATGTATATTTTGGAAGTAGAATATTGTAGACAAATGAATAAAAATATATTTTATTAAGTGAGACTTAATAATATATTTTTGGAATTAAAAAAACGCACATGTATTAAAACCCCCATCCTTGGGAAGGAATATAACTTTTAAATAATTAAGAAGTGTAAATACGAAATAGTTGCCTAACGATTTCCCAAAAACGTTAAACCTTAAGCCAAGGCACGGCCGTCCGTCTAATAGAAGTTAGTACGTGTAGGTCGTCACGTAGCAGGTTGATTTGGGGATTTACTATTTCGAGACGCACTTCAGTGAGTTCATGTCCCCCTTTTCTCTTAACTGTTTTCAGTTTTTATACTTCGGGGGTGAAATACATGTTACTATGATTACGAATACTTTTTACATGGTATGGTTAGAGTAAGGAGGGTTACTACTTAAGATCATGTGAGTGGGTAGGCGGGAACTGGAGGCCATTAATCCTCATTGTAGGACCGAGGGTCTTTAGCGGTAGATCTATCTGGGTGTAGCAAGCCCAGCCCCAGGCCCAACAGTACGGACCTCGGAGTGACTTGGTACCCGACGCAAAAATCTGCTAGGTTTGAGTCTTCCTACTGCACTTTACACATATCAATGGCCTTGCAAACCATTGGTGATCTCTTTATTTCCTTATTTGCTACATACCAGGGATTTTCATATTACCAAGGTTTTACATACTCACTATACATGAACTCGCTCAACTTTATGTTGATTTTTCAACTTACATGTATTTCAGGGAATTAGGGATCTGGCAAAGTATGCGCTGTGGTTACGCTGCGTAGAAGAATGGTGTCATCCAAGTTTAGGGATTGTGACTTTTACCTGGACGAGTCACAAGTCTTAAACTATGTTTATTTCATGTTTGTGGTTGTGTCTTATGAACATGGTTTTTATTTTGTTGTGTTGTAAACTCGTTGCATGTGTCAACTCTAAAACAATGTTGTCGTATTTTACTTTTAAAACTTAAAGTAATGGATGAACATCGTGGTTTTATCATCAAATAGCATTGTTGTGATTATGCTATGGTATTAAGAAGTCACACCATAATAAACCCACGCTTCCGCAAAGGCAGGGTGTGACAGCTTGGTATCAGAGCTTTGGTCATAGCGAACTAGGATTCCTTCTCGAGTCTAGACTGTGATCACTAGGGCTCTCACGAAAACATTTTTACATTGCATACACTACGTCCAGATCCAGAGTGCAAAATATTTTTTAAAGTTATGGCTCAGTCTGAGAGGCTGAGGGAGTAGTCTAGTGGGACTAGGAGGCTCAGTCTGAGAGACTGAGGGAGTAGTCTAGTGGGACTAGAGGGTTTAGTCTGGGAGGCTGGGAGGTTAGTCTAGTGGGACTAGAGGGTTCAGTCTGGGAGGCTAGGAGGTTAATCTAGTGGGACTAGGAGGTTCAGTCTGAGAGGCTGGGAGGTTAATCTAGTGGGACTAGGAGGTTCAGTCTGAGAGGCTGGGAGGTTAGACTAGTGGGACTAGGAGAATTACTTGATTGCTTATTGGTGACTAACATATTTATTTGATTATATGATTGATTATTTGTGCATGTGTGTGTTTGTGCTACAGACGTCATGCCTTCATCAGGTACTGGAGAGTCGGACACTACAGACCCTATGGCCATAGTATCAGACGACATAGTTTCATCGGAGCACGAGGTGTACACTTCCGATACTACCAGCACAGACGATGATGACTTTCAGCCCTTTGCGCTGCCTGATGTCGTAGTAGAGCCTGCTGATGGCCATCTCGCTGGGGATTTACCACTCGTGGTGATCCCTGCTCCTATACCCCTTGTTGCTTATCCGGTTGTTGATATGCCACTTGTTGATGTTTCTGACGATGATGTCGATTTATTTGAGGAGGACCCACTTGAGGATGACCTTGAGGGCGAGGCCCATATTGTTGCTGATGATATTCTACTCATTGCTGACGCTCCTGCAGAGGAGGCTCATGCTCATTCACCTGTCCAAGACTCGTTTGAGTATGTGGCGTCCGTATCTTTGCATACACAGGGAGTGCAGCACCACTCACACGACGCCGACCTTGATATGGCGTCATCAGCTGCACCTACACATGACTTTGAGTTTGATCACGATATTGAGGATGATCCTATTTTTCCACCTGGTTTTGATCCAGACCATGACATTGAGTTCATACACTTAGACCAGCCCCTGGAGGATCCTGTAGCCCCTGTCGATCCCTTGTTTGCTGATCCAGCCGATTTCGAGATGGAGTTTGTTGATCCGGAGCCAGCTGTGGCCCCTGAGGCAGGCGTTGCTCCTGACCCCGCATTGGAGCATGACCCTGTTCATGCCGATGCACCTGCTGTTGCTCCTTGGGTTGATGATATACCTGTTGATGATCATCATGTTGCTATTCCACAGTTGGTGGATGATCATGCTGTCGATGCTCATGTTGATGTTCCACATTTGTTAGAGGATCCTATTGTTGCACCACTTCCTGATCCAGTGCCGGTGATGTTCGACCGTGCACCTTTCGCGACCCATATTGATCCACGATACGCGTACACCCGCAATGGGTGGATAGATGATGACGATGATTACCCACCTTTCGTGATACCAGTTACACCACCTGTAGCCCCCGTTTCAACCCCTGCTTCAGCTCCCATCGACGTACCTTTGCTTCCCACATATATCACAGATACTCGCCGCACAGATCTCCCGATCACTTATCTCCAAGACATTCCCCTACCACGTCCTGGGGAGGGTTCGTCACGTCATCCGTTTGGTCATACACCTTTTGTGTCAGGAGGAGGCCAGTTTGTGCCTCAGATTTCTCATCCCACTGTTGCACCATTTACTGTGCCATCCTTCGCTCCATCTAGTGAGCCTTTCCTCTGGACTACGCCCCCCATTATGCCACGGACGGATCTGTATCACCCATATCATGTGGGGTATTCTACGGAGGATGTTCTCACATCTTTCATGATACAGCAGGAGGCGCTGACCCGTCGCGTACAGGAGCTAGAGAGAGCTCCGTGACTCCCGTGCCAGTGCCAGACTCCACCTGCAGTATCACACCCTCCTCGACCACTTTCAGCTGATTCTGCCGCTCGTTTTTGGACTCCCGAGCAGCAGATAGCATACTTATTGCGCTCTCATCGCGCTATGGAGGAGGACTGGCTTCATATGCGACGTTTACTCTTTTCTCGTTTTCCCCCTCCTCCACCGCCATCAGCTTAGGCCTTTTTGTACAACACGGGTAGACTTTTGGTGAGACGACCGCGATTGTGCAGACTACACAACTTTTGGAGACCACATTTTTTATGATTGTGACTTTTGATGATTTGTATATTTGTTGCTATTGTCACTGACTAGATAGTTTGGACTAAGGCGATGTGGCCCTTAGTCACTGATGATGTACGATACAGTTATGTACTTGTAAACCTTACATTGTGGTCTTGATTTATGACAGCACAATCGCAGTATTCTCATTATTTGTTGGGTTGATTATTGATTGTTTATGTTCTATAACATGAGATGTTATGTGGTAGATTTATTTATAACATGAGATGTTATGTGTTGATATCGTTGAATACATACGTACACTTTACTTACTATGACCTGACCAACGTGAACCATCTTTTAGAAGATGCCACCAAGACGCCAAACGCGTATGCCTGCCAACGAGGCAGAACTTCAAGGAATCATTGTTGCCGCCATTGCGCAGTATGCAGCCTCACAAGGAGGGACCAGCGGAAGTAATTCGAACAATAACGGCAATAACAATCCACCACATGGTAATGTTAAGTCGTTTGGGACGTATTACAATACATTTGGATATCTATAGCACGTCCGCTAATACCATATGTATATTCTAACGTATGTGCAGGGTGCACTTACAAGCAGTTCCTAGACTGCAAGCCTGTGAACTTTGACGGCACCGGAGGTGCTGTTGCTTTTGTAAGATGGGCCGAAAAGACGGAGTCTGTTCTCCGAATGAGCAAGTGCGCTCCAGACCAACAAGTGACTTACATTTCTGGGCTATTTTTGGACGGAGCCCTGTCCTGGTGGAACTTACAAGTGCAAACTCTTGGTGAAGCAGTTGCTTACGCGTTGAGCTGGGCTGAGTTAAAAGAATTGATGCGAAGGAAGTATTGTTCTCGTGCTGAGATACAAAGGTTGGAGACTGAGTTCTGGCATTTAAGGATGGACGGTCCCAAGATCGCAGAGTACGTCCAAAGATTTCATGATTTATCCCACGTTGTGCCGTACATGGTCACACCAGAATTCAAGCGAATCGAGCGCTTTATCTGGGGTTTAGCTCAACAGATCATGAGTATGGTCACTAGTTCCAAGCCTGCAACAATCACAGAGGCCAGCGGTCTGAGCGTGTCTCTTACTGAGGAAGCCATCCGCCTGAACAAGTTTTCGAATGTTGAGCCAAAGAAGAAAGAGACTCACGTAGAGTCGTCTGGTGAGAATAAGAGGAAATTCTCGAACTTCAAGCAGGGAACTCGCGTTGTTGGCAAGAAAGGAGAATCAAGCACACCGGTCCAAGCTGCAACCGGTGCTGGGAAGAAAGGAAAAGGATATATGGGTACGCATCCCAAGTGTAACACCTGCCAGCGTCATCATTCTGGCCGATGTGGGCCAAAAACTATGTGAAGCTTGTGGAAAAGTTGGCCACCTGAAGGATAACTGCTGGGCTAGTGCAGGCCGGGGAGGCCAAGGAGGTTTAGGTAATCGGAACAATAATCGAGGTGGCAATGGAAATCGTGTACAAGGGAATAATGGAGGTAAATGAAATCGAGGGAACAATGCAAATCAAGCTAGGGACGCGAATCGAAATCAAAACAACAATCAAGCGGGGAACGGAGGAGGAAATGGTCAAAAATTGGGTTGTTTTAACTGTGGTGACATTAGGCACTTTAAGAGGGACTGCCCAGGATTGAATCAAGCCCGCAGAAGAGTGTTTAACATTGAGGCGAGGGAAGCGCGCCAGGATCCCAATGTTGTTACTGGTACGTTCCCTATAAACCAACGCTTTGCATCCGTTTTGTTTGATACTGGTGCGGATTATAGTTTCGTGTCATTAGAATTTAAGAAAATACTTGGGTTGACGCCTAGTAAGTTAGACGTTCCGTACTCCATCGAATTAGCAAATGGGAAACTAGTTGAGACCAGTGAAGTTGTCCGAGGATGTGTGATTGAACTAGGAGGGCACGAGTTTATGCTAGACTTACTACCTGTCGAGTTGGGAAGCTTTGATGTGGTAGTGGGAATGGATTGGCTATCGAGTAACAAAGCCGAGATTGTTTGCCATGTGAAGACCATCCGCATCCTACTGACGGATGAAGAAACGATCATAGTGCACGAAGAGAAACATGATACACCGCTAGAAATCATTAGCTGCCTGAAAGCTAGAAAGTGCTTAAAGAAGGGATGTGTTGCATTCTTGGCACACATCGTGGATAAGAAAGCTGCCGAGCCGAAAATCGAAGACATTCCAATCGTCAGAGAATATCCGGAAGTCTTTCCAGAAGACTTGCCAGGATTACCACCTCAAAGGCAAGTTGAGTTTCACATTGACTTGGTTCCAGGTGCCGCACCTGTAGCCAAGGCACCCTACAGACTTGCGCCTTCAGAGATGCAGGAGTTGTCGACACAACTCCAGGAGCTATTGGACAAAGGATTCATCAGACCAAGCTTCTCACCTTGGGGAGCTCCAGTACTGTTCGTTAAGAAGAAAGACGGTAGTTTCTGTATGTGCATAGACTATCGCGAGCTTAATAGGTTGACTATCAAGAACAGATACCCTTTGCCGAGAATCGATGATCTTTTCGACCAACTACAAGGTTCAAGCTACTACTCGAAGATCGATTTGTGATCTGGTTACCATCAGCTGAGAATACAAGAGGAAAGTATTCCTAGAACCGCTTTTAGAACTCGCTATGGACACTACGAGTTCCTAGTTATGCCGTTTGGGTTGACAAACGCACCTGCAGTTTTCATGGACCTAATGAACCGAGTGTGTAAGCCGTACCTAGACAAGTTTGTGATTGTGTTCATAGACGATATCTTGATTTATTCAAAGACGAAAAATGATCACGAACAACATCTAAGAGCTATTTTGGAGTTGCTGAAAAAGGAAAAGTTGTATACCAAATTCTCGAAGTGCGAGTTTTGGCTACGCGAAGTCCAGTTTCTTGGACATGTGGTTAATGGAAATGGAATCCATGTTGATCCCACAAAGATCGAGGCGATAAAGAGATGGGAGACTCCAAAGACGCCGACCGAGATTCACCAGTTCTTAGGTTTGGCTGGCTACTATCGAAGATTTATTGAGGATTTTTCGAAGATCGCTCAACCATTGACCTTCCTCACACAAAAGGATAAGAAGTTTGATTGGGGAATCAAACAGGAAGAAACATTCCAGTTATTGAAAGATAAGCTTTGCAATGCGCCGATCTTAGCGCTACAAGAAGGAACTGATGATTTCGTGGTATACTGTGAAGCCTCGGGTCAAGGATTGGGTAGCGTGTTGATGCAACGCCAGAAAGTTATAGCTTACGCTTCACGCCAATTGAAAGTTCATGAAAAGAACTATACCACACATGATTTGGAGCTAGGCGCAGTGGTATTTGCGCTAAAAATCTGGAGACATTATTTGTATGGTACAAAGTGTACAATCTTTACGGATCATAAGAGTCTGCAGCACATATTCGACCAGAAAGAGCTTAATATGAGGCAAAGACGTTGGGTCGAATTATTAAACGAATATGACTGCGAGATCAAGTATCATCCAGGGAAAGCGAATGTGGTCGCTGATGCCCTAAGTCGAAAAGAAAGGATCAAGCCCATAAGGGTTAGGGCTTTGGAGATGATTATCCAGACAGATCTTTCCCTGCGCATTCGTGCCGCTCAGAAGGAGGCTCTGAAAGAAAGGAACATGGAAGAGGAATATCACCGTGGGATGGAGAAGCAATTAGTTCCAAACGAGGAAGGAATGCTATGCTTCATGAAAAAGATTTGGGTTCCTCTGTTTGGTGGTTTGAGAAAGATTATTTTTGATGAAGCTCACAGGTCTCGGTACTCAATTCATCCCAGTGCGGATAAGATGTACCAAGATATCAAGGATTATTATTGGTGGCCTAGGATGAAAGGAGATGTTGTTGTTTATGTTAGTAAGTGTTTAACGTGCGCCAAGGTGAAAGCTGAATACCAGAAGCCTTCAGGACTTCTGCAACAACCCGAGATTCCCAAGTGGAAATGGGAACAGATTTCAATGGACTTCATAACGAAACTGCCCAAGATGCCCAGAGGCCATGATATGATTTGGGTGATAGTTGACCGCCTAACAAAGTCCGCACATTTCTTACCATTCAAAGAAAAGGACAACACGAGTAAACTTGCGGAAATATACATGCGAGAGATTGTTGGACGTCATGGAGTGCCTCTCTCGATCATCTCTGATAGAGATGGGAGATTTGTATCAAGGATTTGGCAATCCTTCCAAGAAGCTTTTGGCTCGCAGTTGAACCTGAGCACTGCATTTCATCCGCAAACTGACGGCCAAAGTGAACGAACTATTCAGACTTTGGAGGATATGCTGAGAGCATGTGTAATGGATTTGGGTGGTAGCTGGGATAATCATTTACCATTGGTTGAGTTTTCATACAATAATAGCTACCACACAAGCATTGGAGCCGCGCCATTTGAAGCTCTTTACAGACACAAGTGTCGATCACCACTATGCTGGGCTGATGCAGGTGATAGGCAGCTTGTTGGTCCCGAAATAGTCCAAGAGACGACAGACAAGATTGCGCAGATTCGAAAACGTATCGAAGCAGCTCGCGACAGACAGAAAGCTTATGCAGATCCAAAGAGGAAAACTTTGGAATTTCAAGTTGGGGATATGGTTTTATTGAAGGTTTCACCCTGGAAGGGTGTGCACGCTTCGGAAAGCGTGGGAAGTTGAATCCGCGTTATATTGGCCCGTTCAAGATACTGCAAAGGATTGGGCTTGTAGCCTACAAGTTGGACCTACCTGCTGAACTCAATGGTTTTCACGATACATTCCATGTATCAAATTTGAGAAAGAGTCCAACACAAGAAACAGTGATCATTCCTGCTGACGAAGTTCATATCAACGACACGCTCCACTTTACCGAAGAACCCGTCGAGGTTACGGATTGGAAAATTAACAAAACTCGCAGGAGCAGTTTCAAACTCGTCAAAGTTCGATGGAATGCAAGACATGGGACTGAATTCACATGGGAATGTGAGGATCGTATGAAAGAGAAGTACCCCCATTTGTTTCCTAAGACCCCTGCAACTAGAAGCAGATCCAAAAATTTCGGGACGAAATTTATTTAACGGGGGGAGAATGTGACAACCCTCACCAAATTAGGTATCCGTACGAATTAATTAATATTTAATTAATGCTTGATTGTTGTGCTTGCTTACAGTTGTGATTAAACTACTTCTTGATTTCTGATACATACATATTCATGCATGATACTTTATTACTGTTACTCCATTATTTACACAGAACTATAGTGACAAACTTGATGCACAAAAGCACAGTAGCACAATGAACGGATAACCCAGTAACATGCTGACATTGCCAGCACTAGATAGATACTGTCTCTAAGGCCAGTATGAGCCGGAAATAGTTTACTACACTAGTAGGGAGTGTAGGGAGGTGAGGATTGTTAAACTGCGTCACTAGGTGATAGTTATAGTGACCGGATGTGCCTAAAACATGCTTTAATTACAAAATTCTGCACTTTATTACCAAAATTCAGCATTTAAGTTAACTAGTAAAGTGCAAAAACATGGGAAAATAACACTAGACACTTTCCAAAGTGTCGGGAATTCATTGTGTCACTAAAAATGATATTAAAGACACTTTAAATGCTTATTTAGCACTTTAACAGATCAATATCCAACCGAACAACCGGACTTTACCCGGAACATAAAAATATTGTCAATGACACTGTTTTTCCTTTTCTGAGCCAGTTAGGGTCCCCGAACACCCTAACACCCGTCATAATACACAACACACTACTAACCTATCTTAATCTCTAACTAACTAACTAGCACCTAACTAATCCATTGAAATTGAACCATAACTCCCCCCCCCCCCCTTTTAACCGACCGGTCCCCTAAGGGGACACACTCCTTACAAATCTTGATTATTTTATTGTTGTTGCTTAATATCTTGTTGACACATTACACTATGGATATTAGTAATACTTGGTCAATAAGTATGCATGTGAGGTCCACCATTTCATTCATTCAAAACACTTCACAAAAATTTCACACTCTCTCCCTCTTCTCTTTGAGTTCGGCCGAGAGCTCCCACACACCCACCATCACCTTCCAATTTTGATCTTGCTAAACCACATACAATCCAAGGTGCAAGAGATCATACGAGGAGACCCGGTGCTTTCGGAATCTCAAGGACCTCACTATGTTGCTTTTATCCACCTAGTTTTCGCTGTGATTCTTCCCTAGCCTTGAGCTAGTTGTAAGTGCTTCTAAACACTTCCTTGTTCATGATTAAAGTGGTTAATAAGAAGTTTAATGGTTAAAACTCAAGAAAATGCGAAAACAAAACTTAAAGTCTTGTAAGTATGATGAACTAGTTGGTTAAAGGGTAAATAATGGTGTAAAACTTGTGAATCTTGTTTAGTTATGGTTATTTTATATTGTTGGTTGTTGTAGTGGAACGGATCATCATCTAACCATGCTAGGTCATGTTCATGGAACATGAACTAGCAATATGTAAAGAGTAGAAGATACAAGATGATGAACCTTTCCACACATAAACATGAACTTGTGTAAAAATGATTTTTCTTGTAAAATAGAGTTCTAAACTAGTAGATCTAAAGATCTACAAGTGGTATTTTCGAAGAACCATGTGTAAGAGGCAAATCATGTTTAAAAGCTGGATCTTTCATGAACTAAAAGTATTTTTGTGAGCAAACAAGTGTGTAAACACTTGTGTGACAAAAGAATTTAACAAAGAAATATTTTCGTAATTTTTGACTATAAGTTGTAAAGTTACATATTCTTTAAAAATAAAGTTTTCAAGAAACTGATTTTATTTTTAAAGATGGAAAGATCTACTAAAAATGTTAGAAAGTTACTACATACTTTTACACAACTTACAAGTTCATGTGTTTGCGATTTATGTTTATTTTGACTAGTTTGACGATTGAACATTGATTATTGATGATTGGAAAATTGTTGATTGAATTTTGAAAAGAAAATGATAAGCTAGTAAGCGTGGCCACCTCCAGTTACAGAGGAAACTCTGGCGAAATTTTTCCAGAAAGTAACACTTAGAATATTTTTGGTGACAAGTGTTTATAAATATATGTTTAACTTGTTTTTCTAAACAAACTTCGCCATGATTTTTATTACAAAATTACCAAGTGTCGGAGGTGGATTTTCGTAAATGAAACTTGTTAAATATATATTGAGAATATATATTTCATAGTAAAACGCTTGTGTGATTTTATGATTATTTTGTGAACTATATATTATTTTTAGAGTAAAAATAATATAACCTGGAAAATATCATGAAGTAACGACTCCAAAATAATACCAACGCCTTCACAAATAAATGTCTAAGTTACACCGGTATTATTATTACCACCCGAACTTTAAATGTAACTTACGTATTTTTTCGGAAAAATACTCTTAAATGCGTATTTTGATAAAAATATTATTTTGGAAATTGTAAGGTATAAAATATAATATTTTTGGGAAAAATATGTATATTTTGGAAATAGAATATTGTACACAAATGAATAAACATATATTTTATTAAGTGAGACTTAATAATATATTTTTGGAATTACAAAAACTCATATGTATTAAAAACCCCATCCTTGGGAAGGAATATAACTATTAAATAATTAAGAAGTGTAAATACGAAATAGTTGCCTAACTATTTCCCAAAAACGTTAAACCTTAAGCCAAGGCACGGCCGTCCGTCTAATAGAAGTTAGTACGTGTAGGTCGTCACGCAACAGGTTGATTTAGGGATTTACTATTTCGAGACGCACTTCAGTGAGTTCATGTCCCCCTTTTCTCTTAACTGTTTTAAGTTTTTATACTTCGGGGGTGAACTACATGTTACTATGATTACGATTACTTTTTACAAGGTATGGTTAGCGTAAGGAGGGTTACTACTTAAGATCATGTGAGTGGGTAGGCGGGAAATGGAGGCCATTAATCCTCATTGTAGGACCGAGGGTCTTTAGCGATAGATCTATCTGGGTGTAGCGAGCCCAGCCCCAGGCCCAACAGTACGGACCTCGGGGTGACTTGGTACCCGACGCAAAAATCTGCTAGGTTTGAGTCTTCCTACTGCACTTCACACAGATCAATGGCCTTGCAAACCATTGGTGATCTCTTTATTTCCTTATTTGCTACATACCAGGGATTTTCATATTACCAAGGTTTTACATACTCACTATACATGAACTCGCTCAACTTTATGTTGATTTTTCAACTTACATGTATTTCAGGGAATTAGGGATCTGGCAAAGTATGCGCTGTCGTTACGCAGCGTAGAAGAATGGTGTCATCCAAGTTTAGGGATTGTGACTTTTACCTGGACGAGTCACAAGTCTTAAACTATGTTTATTTGATGTTTATGGTTATGTTTTATGAACAGGGTTTTTATTTTGTTGTGTTGTAAACTCGTTGCATGCGTCAAATCTAAAACAATGTTGTCGTATTTTACTTTTAAAACTTGAAGTAATGGATGAACATCATGGTTTTATCATCATATAGCATTTTTGTGATTATGTTATGGTATTAAGAAGTCACACCATAATAAACCCACGCTTTCGCAAAGCCAGGGTGTGACACCCAAAGACTGTCCCAACCATCGGGACGCATGCTCAAGAGATGAACTCACCTTGGTTTGCTCGGTAGGTTACGTTACGTGTTCCAAGTAGATCAAATAATCCCTATTGTGGTTACCACTAACAGTTAGAATCTCATTCTATCAAATCACGCATGTAACAAATTGCACATAGTGTGTGAGTTATCACATAGTCACATAATAACATTTGAGTCACACACTTCACATAATCCATTCGCGTCTCACGTTAACACTTCATGACTTAATACATTAACCCAATAAATTGTGCGGCATGGGTCTAACCCGTGGCCTAGATAAATCCCAGGCCCACTAAATGATGCGACCCGGCCTGTGCAATGAGCAAAGCCCAGCATGATCTGTTCATTAAAAATGATGTGCGTTTGGGCCTCTACCCGGGCTACCCCTGCCGCGCCCCAACGTTGCCCGCTGCGGCTTAATCCAAATCCCTGTCCCAACTCTGTAGTCAGGCCACCGGTTCGTGTTTGGGCCACTTATTGTGCTTAGAGTTGGGCTTGCAACTAAATGAGATACAATACAATTCATGTGCGGCCCACTGCATTACTAATCCCATCGATTTAACTAGTCCATACAACCCACTTAACATACCAGCCCAAGTAGCAAGTGGTTCAACGTTGTTACCCAGCCCAAGTACTTAACCCCCAAAGCCCAGTCCGCTAAATGTGTGCGGCTGTCCCCCCAATACTCGTAGCTCTAACTCAGTGTATACATCTTTTTCTTGTGTAACCATAACCCCATCTATCCAAATATCAAACCTCAAGATCATGTTTATACTCAATATAATTAACATAATTTATTTACACATATGCAACCCTAATCCATTTACTCATTACTCACATGTAATCAATTATACTCGTTATCGAGATATGGTTTATATGTTTCCTATTCATGATCCAAGAAATTACTAAAAAGTCGACAACAATCACACTTTTCACGTAACAAATCATCCTAATCATACATACACGATCAATGGACAATAATCAATAACAATCGATCGGCCCACATAATACATAACATAATTATCAAACATCCAATTTCATGTAACATTCCCAATTGATACATCACATAGCCGATCACACTTACTAAATTATATTACTCATTCGTCATTCTAATCATCTACCTTATTCATATAACCTAGTCATCATAGATCACACATATACACCTTGTGTTAATCAGACACACATATAAACAAGATCAAACGAGTAAGATTCAATACGAATACGAGTTTACTAACCACAAACTTGATCAAATAGAATGATGTTTCGAAGAGGGGGAAGAGGGTCTGCTACTGCCGTTCGAAATCTTGAGAGAAGGGTAGGGTTTGTTTTTGTTTTGAGATATTGTTAAGTAATCACATATAAATCCCTCATGTTTGCGTGATTACCTACTAACCCAACTAATCAGCCCACCTCTAACTATATGTGTGCGTGTGTATATTCTGAAGTCAATAGCTGGCCCCAACTCAATTTACTTGGGCTCTACCAGGCCTAACATAGGTCCGGTGCACAAAAGTGTGGTATTTGGGCTTCGGGTGTACGCGTATATATATATAAGGACTCACTTAGGCTGGCCCAATCTATAAACCTTGATTGGGCTCGAACAGTTCAGCCCAGACACACAAACAACTATTCTCGTTTTATAACTAACAAATTTATAATAGCACAGAGCGTTTAACAAGTTTAATCATAATAAGAATGTAACAGAGGAATGATGGGAAAACAGGATCGCGAGACTAAAAGATACTACCTCAAGAGTTTGGGTTGTCAAAGGGAATAACCCTAATTATTGAAAACAATTTTCCTTTTTAATTAGGTAACTTATATGGCCACTTTTCTAAGCCTTCAGTGCTCTCTAGCTGGCTTTTATTGGCTTCACACTAAGTTACCAAAAACACCTGCTTAAAACATTTTATCAGCAAGAAATACTGGTGAGTGAATCCCAGTTTAATCAAAACAGGTTTTATCATTTCATAGTATTGAGAGCGATTACAATAGTAACGTGTTCCACATTTTGTATACAAAACCCCAACATACCGGCAATAATTGAAGAATTACAAAGACTTCATCACTGCTAATTATATTTTAAAATATTAAAGGTTTTGTAAAAAGAGAAATTATTCACGAAAAGGTTTACACAAAAATAGGATTACTCACATTGCTACTGTGACAACTGTACTCTGTAATCGATGTACGATGTAAAACAATGTTGATTATTAATAAAACAATGTGCTTTGGTGTTATTATATGTGTTTTGATGTCTTTATTTGTGTGTTTATGTTTGGTGATTTTACAATTCAATTCGATTCCGATTTCAAGCTTTAAATCGCTTTCTGGAAGGTTATACGCGTAAATATAACCAGCTTAATGCAAAAAACACTCCGGAATAGTGACATAGGCTTAACATACCTTAAATAACCTTTACATAACTTAGAAATAAGTTTTGAATGGTTTGGTGTGTTGAAAACAAGTCTATTCGATCACAGGGACTAATAGTGTCAAACTGTGAAACTATGAGGATTTACACAGTAACGAACATTCCGGAACTTGATCATAAGTTAAACATACCCTAAATATCCTTTACATAGCTTAGAAATAGGCTTTAAGGGGTACGGTATGCTAAAATAAACTTTATGCTCATTCAGGGACTAAAGTGTAAAAAAGTTCACAAGTTTGCACTTTCGCGCATATCTTACGTTCTGAATACATCCGGACATCCAAAAATTTATGTAAGCACTAAAACATTTTATTTTAGTGTTTGGCATAAGAAAAATCCATTCGTCGGGTCATTTGGATCGTTTTTCGCGCTTATGCGCATTCCGTCGTAATTAGCCGAACAACGCAACCGTACGGCTAAACGAACCGACATCCGAGATATTTTTGAGAACATTTTAAGTTCCCTTTACTTTAACTTCATTTTAGAGCTTTGAAATGGGGTTAACGGGCCTTAAACGCGTCGGAAAAGGCCTTATTACACTACAGGGACCAAATCTGCCATTTTTTAAACTTTCTGTGCAGAAACATTGAATCTGGCCTATACCACCTTTGCACATGGTTTTGGGCAATACTATGGGCTGGTTTGATGTGCACATGGTATTATAATACCATGGGTGCAAGTGTATGGCCAAGATTGAAGCACATTTTCCAAGAAACGATCCTAACGGTTCGGGAAATCCTATAAATACCCCATGCCTTCAATTGCAAAACCCACTAGAATTTTGATTTGAGAAACTCTAAGTTGAAACCATTGTTTCATACCTGAGTTACTTGAATCGAGATTAGCATTCGGGGACCCTTCGTAAGTATTCCTTCGTTCTTTTATTGCTTTTCGAGTCTGAAAGTCAAACTTTGTTTGACTTTCTGCGTTGACCAGTTTATGGTCAATGCGAAGTTCGTTTGAACTTCGCAACGTGATTGTAATCACGATGGTTATAGTCCCTTGGGACTATGCCTACTGATTACCACGTTGTCTAGGGTCGTAAGGGTAAGCGATCTGATAAATCACGTATACCTTCGAACCCGACCCATTTGGTCGATCATTAGGATCCGACCAAATACATTAGGTGACCATAGTATATAGGGAATAACCTTCTGAGGTTATACCTTATGGTCGCTTCGTTAAGTAGTTGTATGATAGGTAGTTTATATGCCTTAGGTAAATTACCAAAATACCTTTTTCATGTATAATTGGTAATTTAGCTTATGTAACTTAAAATTTTGTACATAACTGATTATACAACATGATAAAACATGTATAGGCATATAATACTTGTCATAGGACTAGTTAGACGTCTCGAACGCGCTTTGCGCGCACGACGTGTTAAAGTAGCATAAGTTACCTTAATGGGTCACGATGGGTCGAAAGCATTTAGGTTAGGTTCCTATTTAGGATGTAGGCTTTGTTAAACCATATCACATGAGTTCTAACACTCATTTGGTTTACAAGACCTCATTCTGTCCGATCTTCTGATTTTGGTGTCTATTGTTTGATTAGTGATTTGATTACTAGGTACTGTTTGATTTCTCTGGTTTGCTCGAGTTTGTTGAAGTTCTATTGACTGAGGATACTTTGCACTACACGTGAGTACATAGTTCCCCTATTTTACTGCTTTCAACTGTTTTGGGGTGATTCATATGTACTAAATGTTTTCAAGATTTTAACGATGGTAGCAAAACGATTTTTGATGTTATAACGATGGTTTCAAAAACGATTAAGACGATTTATACAAAACTAATAACAATTTCGATAATGTGAACGAACTTGTTGGTTGGGTTACATAACAAATGACATTCATTAGCAATGATCAAGCCGACCAGTATTAGGTTATGGTACCATAGGATCTGACAAATCCCGTTATCATACTACACCCATGGTTATGTGTGGGGGTTGAGGGTAGCGACTGAATCTGATATTTGTTAATTTACCCTATGGTTGTTTATTAATGCGAGAAACGAGGGACGAGTCACGAAGGTTTGAATGTTATTAGCGAGACGACCACATATATAAGTTATTCACAATTAAAACGAGGACGATGTAAACGATTTCTAAATGATTTGGACGATGTAAACGATTCTAAACAATTTGGACGATACGATGTTAAATGATTTGGATAAACGATAGCGAAACGATGTCACACAACGATGTTTTCGAAGTAACATACGAGTTTTATTAACGAGTTAATACGAGATGTTTTACAATTTGCTTTGCTAAAACAAAGGTTTTTGGGTTAAGAATCATGGCTACGAGGTTTGATAAACTATAACCCGCTCGATTTGAGTTGGTTAATAAAGTTGCAATATTATACTCTTTTCAAAACAAGGTTTTTAATAAAGTATTGCAACATTTAAAATAGCCATGAATCCAATACTCCTATAAAACCTATGTACTCGCCAGCATTTCTTTACTGACTGTATTTTCACATATGTTTCAGGAATTGATGCTTGATGATGATTTGCTAGGATGCATGCGTCACGTAGGATCTGGACGAGGCCTTAGTGACATAAAAAAATATTAGTCGATATGTAACTTGTTTGTGCTATTTTAAGACAATGATAATGTTTAATATTCAATAAAACGAAACACTTTTGTATCCATGGTTATGAAACGATAATTCTGTTGCAACACGCCCCGACGTTTTCCGCCGCGCTTTGTTGTTTTACGCGGTCGGGGTGTGACAGAAGAGTTGGTATCAGAGCCAATGGTTATAGGGAATTAGGTTATTAGTAATTCTTTGACCTAGACTATAACTTTTCTAGGACCCTAACACAAGTTATCTTGTGTTTAGATCTTAAAACATGCATATCACCTATCCTTAGGTGATTATCAAAACAAAAACCAAATTTTCCGAAATGATTTTTGAAAAACAATCTTCTGTTTTTGAATAATTTATTACAAGGTTTTGAACCCTCTATTGTAAGGTTTTGAACCCTCTGTAATAAGGTTTTGAACCCCTTTGAGTTTTCAAAATCTCGTCAACGTTTTGGGTTTTAAATAATGTGAACACGTGCAAACTGGAAGGGTGAATGCCTGTATTCTGGGTTTTCTGTCTAGGCAAGCACTTCGTATATATCTCATCAGACGCGAGACCAGTTGTGCTTACCTGGGAATTCTTGGGATGTGTTGGTGCATGGAATGTCTGTTGACTACGTCCACATCAAGTCTTGTGTCTAGATAGGTTGAATGAACACACATTAGGGTTTTATATGTATAAACTTGTGTATTTCGCTTGAAAGGGTTTATGTGTGTTTCAAGCTAAATCAACATTGAAGATTTAGCTTGAAATGGTTCATGGGAAATCATGATTTAGCTTGAAATGGTTCAAGCGAAATCTACATGCAATATATAGGTGTTGTGTGGTTCATTTGTGGAAGAGGAGGTCATTGTATGTGAGACGAAGTGCTGCCGGATTTGTATCAGAAAACATTGTACAAGCACGTAAATCAATCAGAAAAGAAAGATTAAAAGGAAACTAGCTGTTATGACTTTGTTTATGTTGATTCCGCCTTCATATTCAAAGATAAACTGCCTTAACTGACGTTTCAAGGTCGTAGAACGGTCCAACAAGTGGTATCAGAGCTCAGGACGAGGAGTTCATACCATAGCAGCTTGATATTACCGGATTTTCTTATCTCTACTCACTTCTTCTCGTACTTTTCTGATTTGAACATATTTCAGCGGTGAAAATGACCTGAAATTGACATATAACAAGCGAATTAGTGTGATAACTAATCCTTGAAAGATTTGGACCTAAAATCGATCGAATTCATATAAAAAATTAAGATTTCGCTTGAAAATTGTTCGTAAAAGATGACATCAGCAGATTTCGCTTGAAATATAGTGAAGATTTCGCTTGAAACTTGAAGTTTGGCTGTCGATTTCGCTTGAAACATAACTGGTCATCGATTTCGCTTGAAAAACTAAAGGATTTCGCTTGAACAGTTCAAGCGAAATTGATTTGTTGGATTTCGCTTGAATCATTGAACTTGTATTTGTGGATTTCGCTTGAACATTGAGATAGTATTCTGCTAGAACGTGAACCTAACTGTTGACGGTCCAATGAAATAAATCGAAAGTGACTGAGTTTATCAGACTCATTTATGATTGTTGCATATGAAACAATTGATGGTCCAATAGATTTTCATGCAAAAACATAGAGGTCCAATCACATTTTAACATCACGTGAATGTTGTTTGATTGTCACTAAAGTTTATTTTAGAAAACTGAACAACATCTCGGTACATGTGAATTAAAAAAAAAAAAAATTTGACGGTTAAGTAAATTGGGTGGCCATTGAATATTGTGTGTGCATTGTTTGATATCAAATAATCATAATCTGAATATTGGTCCATGTGAGTCATAAATTGCCGGAATTGATTAGTGTTTGCATGTGTTTTTCGGGACAAGATTTTTGTGATATCATTTCGAAAATTGATTTTAGTGGATAAGTGTTTTGATCAAAAAGTCTTGGTTCAATCAACAACCAGTTTGCTTGTGAATTTGAAACCCGAAAAAACATTGGAACGAATCTGCAAATCTTCGACACGAGTCTTAGATTGATTTCTTCATCAAACACACTGTTACGTATTCAGTTTGTTTGAGTTGATAGCTTGTTTATTTTGTTTGTAGGTGATTTCAAGGTAATTCAAGGACATAAAATCATGGCGAAAAAATCTGAACCTATTCCTTGGAAAGATAACCGAACTGAAGAGCAAAAATATAGATACAGAAAAATGATTGCTGAAAACAAAATGATCAGAATATCTGGTATCTTTTCGGAAGCAAAGAGAGCAAATAGATGGGATCCAGACAGGAAGTGTTATCTTGATCCATATGGAAACATTGCTATTGATCACAACACTCTTGATTTAGAAGCCTTAATCAAGGAGATGAAAGATGATGATGATTATTGGCAAAAGAAATGGTGGGGAGATGAAGAAGAGAAAAAGAAAGAGTTAATAGATGAAATAGAAAGAAACTCAGAAAATATGAGTTTGGTTGAATTTCTTGAATTAATCAAAAAGATTAGAGAAGGAATGACAAAGAATGAAGAATCAAAGAAGGATGAAAATTCAGAAGGTGAAGTTGTGTGCTCAAAATGTGAGAAATCCGAAGCAGAAAATTTCAATCTCTTGAAAGATGTGGAGAATTTGACATTGGAAAACAAAACTTTGAAGGATGAGAAAGAAGTTGATGATAAACAGATTCTTGAAATGAGAGAAAATTGTGAGAAATTGATGTCAGAAAATGTCACTGTTGAGTGGTTTAGACAGTTTGACATTGGAAATTAACAATTTGAAAGAAAAAGAAAAAGTTTTTGGAAAAATCAAAATTGAAAATGAAAACTTTTCTTGGATAAAATTGGAAAATGAAGCGTTAAAAGAAAAAGAAAAAGATTTTCAAAATCAAATCAAGATTTTAGAAGATGAGAGAGATATTTTTGGTAAAGATAATCTTGAAAAACAAATTGAAATCAATTCTCATCTTGCTAAAATCATTCAGCTTGAAAAAGAAGCTGAAAAAGCTCGGATTAAAATCAAAGAGCTTGAAATGAAATTGAAAGGTTTTGTGAATTCTACATCACATGTTTCTCCAAAACCGATCAATTCTGTTCCAATAAGTGACAATGTCACAAATTTTGACAAAGTCAAAATTGAAGATTGTGATGAAATATCTGATGATGAAAAAGAAAAGAAAAGAAAAATATTTTTAGATTTACAAGAAAATTTTAAAAATACTGTTTTGCAATCTACTGAAACAGGTGAATGTTCTAAAGAAAAACCTGTTAAGAAGAGTGTAGAACAGAAACAAAAAGTTAAAAATTTGAAAAATTTTAAAAAAGAAAATAAAAGCTCATCAGATAACTCATCCAATCATTATCAAAAATCACAAATATCTAAAATTGAAAACTCACAAAATGTTGGTAATAAGTGGTGCAGGTTTGACCACAGTGCTTCAAAGACAAATCCAGT
Organism: Helianthus tuberosus; assembly: GCA_030545235.1. Taxonomy (NCBI): domain Eukaryota; kingdom Viridiplantae; phylum Streptophyta; class Magnoliopsida; order Asterales; family Asteraceae; genus Helianthus; species Helianthus tuberosus. Next base: position 145,423,638 of record CM060372.1, read on the forward strand.
TTTCAAGAAGATTGATGATTACCACAAAGCCAGACAATGATATGATCTAAGCATATGGTGTGAAAGTGGTGAATGGTATGATAACAGAATTTGTTACACCTGTGGTGTGAGAGGACACATTGCTGTTAACTGCCAGAATTGGAGTTATGAAACAAGAAGATGCTATAATTGTCAAATCAGAGGTCATATTGCCAAAGATTGCCCAATGAGATCAAAAGGAAGATTGAGGGTTGAATCTCAAAGAATAGTAAAGAAGCCAGTCAACGTCAAGCCCTGTGAACAGAAGGTTTTAAAACCTAAAGTTCAGGATCAAACAATTCAAGAAAAGAAAGTTAAACTTTCACAAGGGCAGAAAGACAGACTGAGAAAGAAAAGGAAGAAGGCGAGAGAGTATCTCGAGAAAATTTTGTCTTCAGGTTCACCGGACAGATAGAATAAGAGTTCTGATGAATCAACTAACTTGATTGCAAAGTCAAGCAAGACGAATTCATCAGATACAAATCTGAGGACGAAAGAAGAAAAGAAGAAGAAGAAAATGGTTGGCGATGAATCTGACGTTTCAAAGTCAGACAAGCCACCATCAGGCAATGAATCTGACAGGTCAAAGTCAGACAAGCCATGTTCAGGCAATGATTCTGGTTTGTCAAAACCAGAAGAGCCACCTGTTGAGGTAAAAACTGTCAAACCCAAGGCTGGTCAGGCTTGGGTGAATCTTTTCAAATAGAAAAACCTGACTTGCCGGAGCTTCCAGGTTGGTAAGTGTGGAACAGGAATCGGCATCATTCTTGAGAAATTCACAGGTTGGTAACTGTGATATTTCGACTTACAAGTGGTAAATCAGGGACACTAAATTGTACTTGATTTTCTACTAGTGTTTGTTGTTGACAAGGGTCTTAATTGTTAATTCTTTAAAATGGTTGAAAAAGAACAAGGTGATGAAACCCCATGTTTGAGAAAAGACAAACAAAACTATTTTTCTGGAAAAACCATTTGATTAAAACAAACTTAAGTGTTTTGAAATCATAATGGGAAAATAGTTTGTTGTCAGGGGGAGTTCTGATTGTTAAGCCGAGTGAATGGCGAATTGAAGTGATTTGATATCAGTTTGTCACTTTCCTTGTATAGTTTGTTTTCAAATTTTCTCAGAAAATCAAAATTGAAACAAATTTTGATTTTAGGGGGAGAAAAATTTTAAAAAAATTTGAAAATTTGAAAATTTCAAAAACATTTAAAAAGCAAAAATGAGTTTTGTTGTGAAAAAGAGGAAATGATAGTAAATCAGTGAACTATCACAGCATGCTAAAGATATGAAATGTCAAATGTGATAAACGGTCTCACTAAAGATGTGACGATAGGCTCAGCTAGACTAGTAGATTTGCGATAACGATACAAACATAAATGAAAAAGCCTAGTTCTAGTGGGAAACATGGTCAAAAGCATAGTACTTGGTTTTGTCCTTCTTGACTGTGTGCCTACTCAGTAATCGCTGAATGTTGAAAGACATAAAAACCGGTCAGTTTGTGAACTTTCACAACTTGCTGAAAAGTCACTGTGATTTTGTGCATTTCATTTTGCAAAGATTTAAACTTGTTTTATTTCTTTATTTTGTTTAAGCATCGGACATCCTCTGCGTATACGTGAGTATAGACCTGGATGTTGTTGCCTAAACGTTCTGCTTTATTTTCTTTGGTGTTTCGTTTAAGCTTTGGATCACCTCTGCGTATACGGGAGTATCGATCTGGTGGTTAGAGCCTAAACAACTTCAACTTGTTTTAATTTTCTTATTTTGTTTAAACATTGGACTTTCTCTGCGTATACGGAAGTATCGACCTGATTGTTAATGTTTAAACATTCTGCTTTGTTTTCGCACATATCACAGTTGATGAAAGTTTGAAGGCATTACTTGAGTTAGTGTATTACATGATGAGGGGATATGCTGAGATCGTGGGGTCCATAAGAATTTAGTGCAAAATTAATATACCTTAACGTATCGGTAAGCATTTCGAAAGTTTTTAGATTGAGTTTAAGAGGACAACTATATCGTCAATCTATGTGAATCGTTTAGAACTTAAAATGTCAAAAGCTTAACGGTGCTAGTGATTTGTTTCATAAACTGATATGATCCTCTTACACAAACTCACAAAAATATTGTTTGTATATATTTGTTTACTGCATTTCTTTAAACTCAAAATTCAAAAAGATTTTCGACAACTGATGTTGAAGAGCTGATTTTCAAAATTCCAAGTGCTAAACTTGATGAACTATTTTAGGTTGGGAGAATATGTTGAAAATTTTGAATGTTATATACAAATGTTTTTGAAAGATTGAGGGGTTAGTTAATCAAGGTCATTCATTTGAACTTGATGTAACTAGTATGTTTGTTGTTTAAATGATGTCTATCAGTAAGTTTCTTAAATCCAAGTGTTATAAATTTGTGAAACTTATGTTGTGGTAGAGAATATGCAGGTTTCAGGAATTCCCACGGAAGCTAAATGTCAAAGCTTGAACCAGATACCTCAGATTCTAGCATATCGAGAGGTGGTATCAAAAGTTTTAAAAAAATTAGAAAATTTGAAAATTTCAAAAA